>JAWNOU010000199.1:167500-767500 GCA_035045725.1 Drosophila ezoana
TGGTCTGCTTCTTCTCCTTGGCGGACAATGGCCGGCGCATAACGAAGCGACGTTAGTTTAATGTGATACACCATAATCTTTTGTACATTTTTTTGAAATTTAATATTTGTTATTTATTTTCCATGTAAAGTTGATTTTCACTTGTTAATTATGAACTGTACACACAAAACGGCAAATTACCGACGACTGCTGTCACGGTCGCCATGTAAAGTAAAGTATTTAATTTGCTTTATAGTGATTCATTCTTTCTATTAAACATTCGATTTGATTAACAGCGTAGCTTCTGCTCCGCTAAGAACTTAATTCGGTCACTCTTGGTCAGTGCATTTTTACAATGTTTTACTAAGGTACTACTTAGCTAAGACCGCGCGAACTGCGCTGCTAACGCTGCCAGCAGCGGGTCGGTTATGTTATATACTTATACATATGTAGCGTTGAGAGCTGCACTGAGAGCGAGTATGTTTATGTGCACTTATGTATAGTAGTGCGCAGCAGCTTGCTTGCTGCGTTGTTGCATAGACACATATATGTGTGGTCAAATTACTTATGTATGCACTTGAAATGTGCTTAATATTTCTTTATGTAAACACTGCAACAAAGTGTTACAGTGTGACAGTTTGATAAATAAATAAAGAAGGCCACGTTAGGGGCATTGACAGAGTCTTCAAGACAGTGTACGACGCAAGCATGAGGGTTTCCCAAGGAATTTAAAAAAAAAGTGACAGGTGCGTTTAAGCATAAGAGATATTCAACCATCTTAGACCACTCTGATTTGAAGTCTATTTAAAATGAACTCCCAGGTACCCCTGTAACTAGCTTTATGGAAGTATCTAATATTAAGATTTTACAGTTTCATACCATAAAGTTAAGTTCATATTCAAACAAATCCAAATATTCATAATCATACAGTCTTGCAAATCTCAGACGGCATCATAGCGGAATGTGATGGAGGTAATACCCTACAGTTACAAATTGCGTCTCAACGTCCTATTCGACGTTCTCCGAATTAAGCTCGTTGTTTACATACAGGAAGCATCGCCCACTGCAAATCTCCACCCAGCCACCTGGAACCCATTACGATTGCCCTAGACATGCTAATCATCATCAACAACCACCCGGACGCGATAAACGTCGACAATGGCCCAGAGGTAGCTGTTGCGGACACTTTTCTTGGAACAAATTCGACCTACCAGTGTTGGTCCTAGATTCCCTAGAGTCGCACCCACGTCGTTGCTGAACATTACCAGACACGATCCAGTCTTGAGACTCCCTCTTCCACACTGGCTAAACGAGCAGAATCTGCATGTCATCCAGCAGACCAAAGAAGACGTTGCTTCTTGCTTTAGCGGCCCAGCAACGGTGGCATTAACAATTTTAATCTAGCAACGCATACGCAAAAGGCGGGAAACCCATCCCCGATGGCAACATTTAGGTCGGCCGAGGATGCCCATGTAGTGCAACTGAGTAGACACCTTTGTTGGAGCTGTCGTAATATTATACCCCACATGAGGAGCATGCTCAGCGCTATCTCGGACACGAAATCGGCCCCGCCGACTCTAGCTGTAAGAATGTATTGTCTATAATATTAAACTCAATTTTAACTTCCACCAGTGCACGTATGTGTGGTGCAATTCATATATGGTCACCTAACCAGCAACCAACCAATAGTCAACATTACTACCGCTAACGCGCAGTAAATTATTTATGAACACTCCCCTTTCACCAGGAAAACCCAGTGTAATTTCATGCATAAATACTTAAATTAAAATGTGATTCATATTTTTCTTTTTATTTAAATTCATCAACAAAAGCTATCTTTAACTCAGCAATAAAATCATCATCATCATGGCATTTATTGAGCTTCACATCATTTGCAATCCGGTCCGCTTTAATGTACTGATCAAAATCGTCTGCAAACAATTTTGAACACACTTCTATTTTTTTACCGTCTTCATGGGCAGTTGGTAGAATGTCATTCATGGCTGCATTATTAGTATTGTTTTCATTTTCACCATGCATATTGTCAGTAGTTTCTTTTTTCTTTTGTTGAATCTGATTATTTTCTGATTTATTTATTTGGATATTTTCATAATTGTTCATCGTTTGTTGAGTGTTTATTGGATTTTCATAAATACATTTTGAATTTTGTTGTGTTCTGTCTTGTGTATCCACCTTCAAATTTAAGTTTTCTCTCTGAGGATGTACTGTTTTTTCAACTGAAGCGATCAAAGATTTATAGCTTACGCGTAAATCAGAGCTTGGATCGTTTTTTAAAGATTCTTGAAGTACGTACAAAATTAAGTCCGTCGGAAGATAGCAGGGAATATTCCTCAATTTAAAAAATTTAAATAATGTCTTGTATAGCTCAAGGCGGCAGTCCCACTCCTTGTAAGGATTTTGTATTGTCATCCTATTCTCAAATATTTGAACACTAATTTCCAATAAATTGGTTAACATAACCTGTAAATAAAATAAAATTCATATTTATAAATGTTTATTTATTTTAAAAATACATTTTAGTTTTGCTTGATCTCTTTTGCACGATAAGATCGTTTTGAGCTCTTATTGCTTAGTGTTGTGTATGGATAGCGAAACTGTCTATTGTGCTTGCAAATATATTTTGTGTCTTCAGTTCTAAAATAATCGGTGAACACTTTATCTAACGTAGTAGTATAAAATTAACGAAAATTGTCACGTTTATTTTTCGATAAACAAGGAATGGGCAAGAAATCTTCATACTTATCACAGCAAAATTTTATTAAGCAGTTAACATTAAGTATTTTTAAAACACAAGAAATAAAATGCCTCATATATACAAGAAATGCAATTGGAGTCATTAAAAAAATGGATACCCAGAACACAAATTTAAATACAATAAAGTATTAGGGCTCAAATGGATCCGAAGTTCAAATTAAGGGAAATCATAAAAAATTTGTTAAATTTGAAGTGATGAAGAATAAATCTATGGGATATTTGGTCGGATTTGATTAATATCAGAAACGAACAGGAGGATTATGAGGGAACACTGTAAATCTGCAGATAAGAAATATGGCTTAAATTTAAAGATATAAAGAAATCACTTTATTCAAGCAGAAAGTTTCAATTACGATATTATGTCTCATATAAATATTTTAAAATATACAGAATATAATTTAAAAATTGGAGAAAGTTTACATCACGAGCTATCAGATATATTTAACAAATATTATGTGAACATGCAATTCTCGATTGAGCAAAAAGTTACGTATGAAATCAAGTTTGGTTAGAGAATTAAAAACCTTTTGTCTGTCAATCACAAAAAAACTGGAGAGCTAAGTTGAGAGAGAGAGAGTATTCTTGGACCAAAGCTCAGATAGACCACATGTGAAGCAGCGCACGGTATGCACATAAAGACGAATGCCCAGCGACCAGACCAGCGAGCGCCCATCTCTCCGGGTCTGCACAAACGCAAATAATGACAGAGTTTGGGACCACGAAACGGACAACACGATGGGCAGACGAGCCCAGAACCAAAGCAAAAACATCGAGGAAGCATTTGATAGAAGTAAACTAGCTATTAGGGCTCAATAAAGCGAGGCTTCTTATCTTAAACGGTGCGGTTAGGGAATGGCAAAGAATGTAACTAAAGACCAGAAAATTAATATTGAAATAAAAAATGTAATTAACGGTGCAATTTTATCGGGATAATAAAACCCAGAATGGTGCAATAGCAACCCCCATAACGGGTTTACCGCGGTCATCGTGCATACTTTCCGTTGCCGAATCCCGACGACAGCCCCAGGAGACCGGCAGGTTTCTGATCTCATGCTCTTGCCCTTTCGTCGCCACGCCTCCCCGCTACCACCACAGATCTATAATTTTTTTTTTTTTGGCTGGTGTGGTGTGTTTAGTAGAGTCTACAGCAGGTAATGCGGTCAATTGCGTGGGGTTCCCTGTCAAAAAGCATCTTTTCTTTTACTTCTGCGCAATGTTGCCCACATCCCGCAAACATACTCTTTTAAAGCCGGATTTAATTGGTCTTAAGTATATTGGAAGTTACTGCTTACCTTCGTTGCTATATCAGCGGTCTGTGGTAATAATAATTTACAATATTTTATGATATCCATACGAAATTCGATCAATAATCGCAAAAACACTATGCGGGTCAGAGTTTGAATGTGCAATATTTCGGGTGTAAGCTAATTCGCAAAGATCCATATGTAAATTGCTTGGAGGCATGTTTCACAATTTTCGAAAAACGCTGGCCTCCTCAAAGGAAAATGCGGGTCAACGATTTAAAAGTTTCGTTCGATCGGCCTTCAATTTACTTTCAAATCCCTACTTAAGTTAACGATTACGTATTTCGACAATTCTGCAAATTCCATCCGCAGCTGTGGTAAATTGGCGGAAAACGGTTGTATGACAGTTTCTTAACTATCCGATCAACTTCAAAATTAATTTCAAAGATATTTGTGAAAAATAGTTTTACACGTGTTTAACTCTTTTCGCAAAAAAAAAACAGCCCTTCTTGGTTGATTAATGCGGGTTTGAGAGGTTTTAGAGCGCACTTTATAGTTTCGTCCGATCGATCTCAAACTAATTTAGAAACCACTACATAAAAACTAAATGAATACGTGCTTCTGCGATTTCGGGAATCCCACCCGCAAATATGTTAATTATCCGGAAATTGTGAAACTATTTTGTTTATCATCCGATCCGCTTCAAATTCATTTTCAGAAATATTTGTTAAGATTTATTTGATACGCTTTGCGCGAGATCCACCGATCTGTGATGCAAAATGCTGATCAAAGGTTTAATGAACAAAAGTTTGTTTTCCGGCATCAAGATTTTCACTACAAACTAGCATGGACGGAAACCGCCGATTCCAACTAATGATTCCTTATCCGATTTTTAAATAGAAGCGAGTAGAAGGGCGGAAAGTGGGGAAAAAAGACATATAATTTTGGCAATGCAAGGCCGGGAAATACCCGCTAGTTCAGTATAATTCCTTAATAACTTTATCTTACGTTTATTAACTGCAAATAAAAACAAAAACATAACTCGGATGTATTATATAATTTTCATGTTTTTCTTTTTGAAAATTACATAATACTATTATAATAATAAACTGCTTACCTTTAAAAGTTGCGGATTTAATAGAAAACCAACTGCCTCAAGAAGTTTTTGAATGCATTGTAGGGCCTGCTTACAAAGAGCACCTTTGTTTTTATTCATAATAGATCCGCTTTGATAATATGGTTCCAATATTGCGTGATTGTTCTTTTTACATTTTCGTTTAGGTAAATTTTTTTGTTGAGCTATGGACTACAATGTAAAATGCTTTTAAATTACAACAACAAACTAAAAAATACTAATAGTTACCAGCAAATATATATCTGTTCGACGTATAATTACATCTTCCAATAGATCTTTAACAAAATATTCTGCTATTAAATCGCATCCGCTTCCTTCAGCAAAAGTAGAAAGCCAAGAAGTTGTTACTTTGTATATCTGAATGCGTAAGTTACTACAAGAAATATAAGCAATTAACATCAAATAAAAAGACACAAGTAAAAGGTTTTAGTCGACAGCTCCCGACTAGGGAATTTCATGAACCCTACGCGGTTGAAGAAATACATATAAATTAAAAAAACAAGTAAGAGGTTCTAGTCGGGAGCTGCCGACTAGGGGATACCCTGAACCCTCATATTCCAACACCAAATGCAGCGCGCGCTTATAGATAGAGAGTAGCGGGGAGGTGGCGATAGGTATAAAATGAAAAATAATCGATATATATATACTGTTCTAGAAGCTACATGTCAAGTTTGGTGACTTTAGCTCTTATTATTTACCAAAATTGCTTAAAAAACAGGATTTCGATATACATTTTTATCGATTACTTGGAAACGGGGCAAGTTATCGATTATCGGAAACAAACTCGATCTGCGTAGGAACTAGGAGCACCTACATCTAAAATTTCAGTCTCTAGCTCTTATAGGTTCTGAGATCCTTGCGTTCATACATACGGACGGACGGACGGACGGACAGACAGACGGACATGGCTAGATCGACTCGGCTATTAATGCTGATCAAGAATATATATACTTTATGGGGTCGGAGATGCTTCCTTCTGCCTGTTACATACATTTGGATTTTGCACAAAAACATAATACCCCTTTTACCCATTTTTAATGGGTTCAGGGTATAAAAAGTTCTATTGGCAGGGTTCGAGCTCGCAACTGACCGCATAACTTGCTGCCGACTTTACTCAGCAGCCACATCAGCCAAAAAAAAAAAAAAAAAATAGTTTCCCCAGTAGGGCTCGAAATCGCGACAGACTGCACCACTTGTCACTGCCTCTACTCAACAGCCACAGCAATAATTGAGTCTTATTGAGAAAAAATAAACGAATTTAAATATCAGCACAGAAAGCAGTACAATCGCAAATGCAATGCTGTAAGTAAAATTCAAAGAAAATGAACATCGATGTGTGTGTGTGTACATGTATACAGAATCCAATTGCGCAGGTCAGTAATACACATAACTTTTGGGTTTTTTAACCCGATATTAATGAAATTTTCTACAGTATATCTTTTTGTACCATAGATTATTTGTGTATTCTCAAAAAGTCAATTGCATTTAAATTATGGCTTAAATTGGTGGGCAATACAAGTTAGATTATTAACTTGATTTATAGCTATGGGGTAGTAGCATGGAGGTGGCGATAGGTAAAAAATGAAAAATACTTGATATATGTATTTATACTATTCTAGAATAAACAGCTCAAGTTTGGTGATTATTTATAATATATAATATAATAATAATATTTACCCAATTTCATCAAAAAACAGGATGTCGATATCGATTGCTTGGAAACAGAGAAAGTTATCGATTATCGTAAACAAACTCTGATCTGCGCAGGTACTAGGAGGACCTACAGCTGAAATTTCAAGTCTCTAGCTCATTTAGGTTCTAATATCCTTGCATTTATACATACGGACAAACGGACGGACGGATGGACATACTGACGGACGGACAGACAGAAGGACATGCTGATAAAGAATATATATACTTTATGGGGTCGGAGATCCTTCCTTCTGCCGTGAACATTCATTTGCACAAATACAATATACCCTTTTTACCTATTTTCAATGGGTTCAGGGTATAAAAAGTACAAATATCATCGGAACATCGATGAATTAATACCTTTGTACATTTGCTTTACAACCTCTTCCTACACCACTATTAAATATAGTGTTAAATATATACATATATAAATATATTTATATATATATATATGTGTGTAAGTGACGGGTTTGGTTAGAATAGCTTATTATAAAAAAAAAATGGTTCACAAAAGAACTTAATTTTCGACCGATCATTCCAATGGCTATATATTGTATTCCGTTGTTGATAAGATTTTACATAAATATAGGAAGGTTAGTAAATAAATGACGAGTAAGGTCAAGATATATTGATAAACAAAAAAGTTTATTATACTAGAACAGAAAAGTTTTCCATATAAGCACCTACTTTCAACCGATGGCTTAGGGATGAGTTCCGGAGGGTTGCGACATATGTACTGCCTGCAATAGAAAGACGGACCTATGCAAAGCTTCAAAAATATAACTATAAATACAAAAAACTAGTTCGCATAGAACCTTGATGTAAAATACATATGTATATTGTATGGGGGATGACTCCATCGATGCGTAACACATTTCATGACAAATTTATTATACCTTTACAAGAGTATAAAAAGATAAATTATAATACCCTCTACATGGGTATTGATAGTAATTCGATCTTCTGCATATGCGCGTTGATTGGCTGCCTTCTGCATATGCTGAATGACCGCTAAAGAACCACACGTGGTTACATGTTACCATTCTGCCATGCTGCTGTCGCGCCTCCATGGCTTCATAATTGTTTGAACATTGTAAATATTTCACTACTAATGTCGTACTCGTAACTGCCAGAAACCGATCGGATTACTAGTAATCGCCTCATACCTTACAGCCCATAGTAAAAATGAAATCTGCATCGAAAAATAACTAAACTAATAAAGCAACACATACAGGATACATTACAATCAAAATTCTAGTTATATTTATAAAATAAAGAATCTAATCTCTATATATAAAACTGTTTGTCCTGACTGACTGACTGGCTGACTGATTGGTGATCAACGCACAGCCCAAACCGTAAGAGCTAGGAAGCTGAAATTATCACTGTAGTTAACTTTTGTGATGAAGGTGCACGTTAAGACGGGGTTTCGGGAAATTCCACCCGCAAGTATAGAAAAATCGCGAAAAGCGTTTGTATGAAACTTTTTTGTTTACCATCCGATTGGCCTCAAACTCAATTTCAAAGTTCTTTGTTTAAATTCATTTGAGGGGGTGTTTCACAATTTTCCAAAAATTTATTCCTCCTTGGTGGAAATGGGGGCCAAAGATTTGGAGGATGATGTTTCGTGCTCAAATTCATTTTCAAGGATCTATATGAAAAATCATTTGAGACGTGTTTCACATTTTTCGCAGAATCAAAGCATCCTCGGTAAAAATGCGATTCTAAGATTTTTTTGGTGCAGTTTTAAGTTTTGTCCAATTTACCTCAAACTTATTTTCAGAGCTCTACATAATAACTTAATGAATACGTGTTTTATCGATTTTGGAAATTCCACACGCAAGTATGAAACTTTTTTGTTTACCATCCGATTGGCCTTAAACTCAATTTCAAAGTTCTTTGTTCAAATTCATTTTAGGGGTGTTTCACACTTTTCCAAAAATGCATTCCTCCTTGGTGGAAATGGGGGTCAAAGATTTGGTGGATGTCGTTTCGCCCTCAAATTAATTTCCAAGGATCTACATAAGAATTTATTTGTTACGTGTTTTACATATTTCGTAAAATCTAAACTCCTTCGGTGAATATTAAGTTTTAAGTTTTTTCCGATTTGCATCAAACCTATTTTCAAAGCTCTGCATAAGAATAGAATGAATACGTGTTTCAGCGATTTGGGTAATTTCACATGCAACAGTGGTAAAAGGGCGGAAAACTTTTATATGAAAGTAGTTTGTTTACCGTCCGCTCAGTTTCAAAATCATTTTCAAAGCTTTTTGATAACATTGATTTTAGAACATACGTTCCACGGGCAAGGCCGGGCTACACCCGCTAGTTATAAACATATATCAGAAATATTTTTATACAGAAATCCTTCCCTTTTGTGCAAGCTGCCACGGGGGCTGCCAATGTTTTCTTGAATAACTTCTGTGTTGCTTAACCGATCTTGATGAAATTATCTTGAGTAGTTCTTACTGGGCCATAGAATATTCACATATTCGCAAAAGACAACAGCCTTACAAGTGTGGCCTCAATTGGCGTGTACTTCCAATTGGAGTTGTTATATATGAGAATTTGTTGGACAAGGGGACAGACGGACGCAACAGGTATTGCTAGATCTGCTCAGTCATTGACGCTGAGTAAAAATATATTTTCAATGGGTAAGAAACAAGGTATTTTTTCCTATTTTCTAAACGGAGGATCTCGCATTTCGATTAAAATTCTCATCACACATCCGAAAGGCACAGTTCCATTCCAACCCAAGTAATAAAAAGCACTTTGTTCAGCTATACTAGCCGATTTTATAATAAACAAGATAATCTAACGTAACCTAATTGCAAAATCACTGTGAGATTACTGATCGAATCTAACGCCTGTTGTTGTTTACTTAATATTGAGATTGAGAACATTCATGATGAGTTTAGGTAAAAAAAACAATTTAAAACATTTAATACAAGCTATTGAATACATAAATGAAGATCTTGAACACTATTTTAATGACAGCTGCACACACTCTAGCTTGATCATATTTAGTTTGTACATTTTAGCTCACAGTGTTTCCATCATCACACGAGACTCTTGGAGAAAAAATATATATAATAAATATTTCAATAAAACAATACAGTTACAAGCTTTTCATTTACAATCTATCATGTTTTTGAGTAAATGAAGAAATAGCTAATTAAATCTATATTTAGGTTAGCCCGACGTGATCACTCCATAAGTCACAAACATTAACAAGTAAGAGGTTCTAGTCGGGAGCTCCGACTAGGGGATACCCTGAACCCTCTTATTCCATCACCAAATGCAGCGCGCGCTTACAGATAGAGAGTAGCGGGGAGTTGGCGATAGGTATAAAATAAAAGACACTTGATATATATATACTTTTCTAGAAGCTACATGTCAAGTTTGGTAACTCTAGCTCTTATTATTTACAAAAATTGCTTAACAAACGGGATTTCGATATACATTTTTATCGATAACTTGGAAACGGGGCAAGTTATCGATTATCGGAAACAAACTCGATCTGCGCAGGAACTAGGAGCATCTACATCTAAAATTTCAAGTCTCTAGCTCTTATAGGTTCTGAGATCCTTGCGTTCATACATACGGACGGACGGACGGACGGACATGGCTAGATCGACTCGGCTATTGATGCTGATCAAGAATATATATACTTTATGGGGTCGGAGATGCTTCCTTCTGCCTGTTACATACATTTGCATTTTGCACAAAAACATAATACCCCTTTTACCCATTTTTAATGGGTTCAGGGTACAAAAAAAAAGTTCCAATGGCAGGGTTTGATGAACTCTCAACTGACCGCATATTTACTTTCTTCGGTAGGGCTCGAGCTCGCGACACACCGCACCACTTGCAACTGCCTCAACTCAACATCCACACTAATAATTAAAACAAATTAAAATAAATAAAAACAATCGCAGTGAAGACAGAATTCGAAGCAGACGGATATGAATGTGTGTGTGTAAGTTAACAGAGGCCGGAGGAAATCAGAAACGACGTCCAATGTAATGAACCATTGGACGCCGTGAAATGCTTACCAGAATTTACGGAGACAAGCTGCGATAGCGGCATATAAAATTTACAAGCCATACGACGGCAGCTCACGCCACTACCAGGTGGTCATTATTATTAAGAGCAAAATTAGAGGGGCAGCTGACGGCGTTTTGGGTCAGTTTGGCACAGTAATGAATTTTGATGCCATAATAAACCGTCTCGATTTCACATACAGGTATAAGAGAGGCATTCACGTCATAGAGCAAGAGATGAGCACCCTAAGACAGGGATCATCAACAATTTTACAATGCTATGACGAGGTTGAGAAAAAGCTTACTCTTCTCACCAATAAGGTCAACATGTCCTATCAAGGGCTCTGTACGAAGTTCAGAGATGATGCGTTGCGTGTTTTTGTCTCAGGCCTTAAGCGTAGCCTGACAGATGTCCTGTTCGCGGCAAAGCCTAAGGACTTACCGTCGGCCCTAGCTCTAGCGCAAGAGGTAGAGGCAAACCATGAGAGGTACGCCTTTGCCGCTAGCTTCGCTAAAGGGCAAGAAGATAGGGAACGACGAGTGACCCCGAGGCCGCAGGTCCGTCAGCAAGATAGGGGTCAGCAGCAGGGGGATCCGCAACCCAGCGGTTCCAAAAATCCTCACTTCACTAAACAACAGAAACAGCAACAAAGTCAATTTGAGCAACAGAGTGGCAGGTGGAACAAAGGTGTCGGGTCACAGGAACCAATGGACGTCGATCCATCTTTGTCAAAAATTCTACAACCATTGCAAGCACCAGCCTACGTTAACTCTAGCGCTCCTCTAGCCTACAAAAGAGCGGCCACGTCTGGGCGTTTAAGCGGACAGAGGAGGCAGAGAGTCAATCACACAGCTCACGAGCCTGATCAAGATTCAGGTTCAGGCTAGCTCTGCAGCAGCAGCAGAACAGCAAATTGCCGACGACAATGGTAGCGGGTATGACTCAGACACTCTCAATTTTTTAGGGGAAGCTCCCTGCTGCCCTACATCAGTAGGAGAGTAGCAGGGATCCAGATGAGATTTCTCATCGACACGGGCGCTTCCAAGAATTATATCAGGTCACATAAAAATCTAAAAGGTGTGTGCCCAGTAAATTCTTCCTTCTCTATCCATTCTATGCCATGCCTTATATCTCTGTTCGGCAAAACTGCCACATTTTTCTTACTCCCAGACCTGTCCACATTTGATGGAATTGTGGGGCTTGACTTGCTTACGTAAGCAGGAGTGTCGCTTTGTCTTTCTTCTGGCCAACTCAAATGTGGCGCAGAAACTAAACAAATCGAATTCCCGACGCGCCCGATGCTGTAAAAGATGCATTCCTAAAGATGCTAAATAGCAAACATAAGGCCTTCGCGGATCCGGAAGAAGCACTTCCCTATAGCACATCAGTGGTGGCCACTATCAGGACCACTGATGAACAACCAGTTTATGTCCGACTGTACCCCTATCCCATGGGAGCAGCGGAATTCGTTGATAAAGAGATTCAAAGCCTTCTGAAGAACGGTATCATCAAAAAATCTGTTTCCCCCTACAACAACCCCATTTGGGTGGTGGACAAGAAGGGGACGGACGAGTTTGGTAACAAGAATATGCGCCTCGTAATGGATTTTCGCAAACTTAACGAGAAAACCATCGCAGACAGATACCCTATGCCTAACATTCCAATGATTTTGGGGAATCTTGGCAAAGCTAAATACCTTTCGACATTGGACCTAAAATCCGGCTATCACCAGATCACGCTAGCAGAGCGTGACCGTGAAAAAATAGCCTTTGCAGTTAACAAGGGGAAGTACGAATTTTGTCGACTTCCCTTTGGGTTGAAGAAACATCATTCACGTTTGTGTTTCTTTGGAGATCGGACGTGAAAATTGCAGTCTCGTGTGTGTGTGCGCGTTATTGCACCGCTGGCAGCAGGCATAAACAAAGAAAGTGACAGTGACACTGAATAAAGCCCGCCCCAGGGCAATCCATGCAAATCCCGCTTATAGTGGGTAAACTATACGGCAGCCGGAGTGTTATAAAAATTAATTATTTTTGCAACGAAAAATTACCGCGTGCAGTGCGAGTGAACAAGTTCTTGTAAAACTTAAGCTGCGCTCAGCTGATCGCAGATCAATTAAGTGATTGTGCACGAGTGCAGCAAAGCTTTTGAGAGAGAGCTTTTGCAAAAGCTCACTTGCAGCTGCACTGATAGTGCTGGCAAAACATTCCCTGCAGTGACAGTGCTGACACTAAAGTCACGGTTTGTGATGAATCACTTGTTACACTTGTTAATAAATAAGTTGTAAATAAGTGTGAAAAATACTTGATTTGTTTTTATTTCTATTATTTTTTCTCCCTGCTGAAAAAAAATAATAACAAAATAAAGAACAATGGCCACGAACAACCGACCTCAAAATGGAGAAGAAGCTCATTCGCCAATCTACCCGCTTCCGAACAGCTCAACAACCCCTTCTTTTAACGTGGGCACTTATGTCGGTTGCCTCGATGGAAGCAGGCCACTGGAAGATTTCTACCGGTACTACAACGACATGCTCGCCAGTAATGCAAACCGGAACGGCGCCTCCACCTCGCGGTCAGCCGGTACCCAGCAATGCTCGACTTGGCAACCGCAGCAGTATGATACTGTCAGCACAACGACAGCAACAACCACTACAACCACCGCGTCTTCCAGCAGCGGCTGCAGGACATCTGCCTCATTAGGTACACGCCACGCCGCTTTAGAGCCCATCGGGACCCGCCCCAAAGCCGCCAATCCGACCTCGCAGTCCACCCCGTCTGGCACCCAGAGTTCTTGTGCCACAAACCTCCCTCTGCCATCTATAAAGAACGTAGGTGCTACGCCAGCCTTTCAAGAGCCACTCGTAAATTGGCAAACGGATCCCCCAAAAAAACGGCGCGGGACTACATTGTTGGCCGAAGCCGTTAAAAAAGGGAAGCCAGTGAAAAGCCGCAACACTAGCCGCGCTGTAACTAAGCCCGCTACTCCCAGTACCGCTTCGACAAGTAGTAACAGATTTGCTCTCCTTGAGCCTCAGGACGACGGCTCTGTGATCGATGACGCCTCGGTGATCGATGACGATGAGATGGACACTGCCGACTTGGCGCCTCCAGCCCCAGACCAGCAGCAAGCAGCGAAGAAGATATCCAAGCCCAGGCCGATAACAGTCCCTGGTGTCAACGATATCGTTGCAATGGAGCAAACCATCGATCAGGCAGTGGGCCCAGACGCCTATGAGTTCAAGGTCTCTCCCTCCGGCTATCTAAGAATATATGCCAAAGATGCCGACACTCACAGAGCAATTGTCCGCAAACTCACTGAGGTGAGAGTGCAATTTACCCACTTCTGCCTAAAGGAAGACAGACCATACCGCGCTGTGGTTAAAAATCTGGCCGCTTCTACTCCCAGAAGTCAGATCGAAGCTGCCTTCACATCGCACGGCCACACTGTGACGAACTTGTACAACCCGGGCGCCAGACAGCCTACAAATGAAGCCAGTGCAGACTTCACCAACGACTCGCCAAGTCGCAACTTCTGGTTTGTCGATCTCAAGCAGGATAGTAACAACAGGGAAGCGCTGCGACTCAACAGGGTTGGCCGTCAACGGGTCACAATCGAGCTCCCGAGGAAGAACAAAAGCATCAGGCAATGTTATCGCTGTTATGAATTCGACCACACTAAAAACTATTGCCTCAAACAGCCCAAATGCGGCAGGTGCAGTCAGCCCCATTGGACGAACTCGGAGCAGTGCCAGGCCAAAACGGTGGCAGACCTACGATGCTCAAACTGTGAGGGGAACCATGCTGCTTATTATAAAGGATGCAAAGCATACCAGCAGCGCTTGAATGCCAGACAACCGGCCATCAATGTTGCCCCCCGTCACGACACAACCAACAGCAACCTGCACGGCGCATCAACTCGCAGTTTGTACCCTCCAGAATTGTGCAACAGGGCCTGTCGTATGCTGATGCGTTGCAGGCAGGACGCAAAACTTACCAGCAACCCATGTGCACCAACCAGCCCACCGCTACAACAATGCAGCCACAATACCTACAGCATGGATCTCAGGGGCAAGACACGTCCCTCGGAAGCATCCTCCAAGGACTCCAGCAATCGATCGCAGCACTTAATGCCGCGGTCGCAACTATCCTAGTCAGCATCAAGGAACTGAAGGACGCGCAAGGTCCTCCACAGCTCGGTCTTACCACTCACCGCAAATAATGGCTGCCCAAATGCGCCTCGGATCGTGGAACGCTCGCAGCATCATACAAAATGCAAACGAGCTTAAACTATTTTTAAGAAAACATGAAATAGACATCATGCTCGTCTCAGAAACGCACCTACACGCTGGCCTGTACTTCGCCATGGAGGGGTATGCTTGCTACCGTGCGGATCACCCAGCAGGTCGAGCCAGAGGAGGGGCTGCTGTGCTTGTCAAGCAGGACTTGGTGCACTACCAACTACAACAGATGACCTCCAGCACCACACAGATGGCTGCTATTATGGTGGGGACTCCTTTGGGTGAAATACCCGTAGCTGCAACGTATCTACCACCAAATCTATCCTGGAGCCGAGCTGGATTCGATTCTCTCCTTGATCAGCTTGGTCATAAATTCATCGTTGGAGGCGACTTCAATGCCAAACACAGGCTGTGGGGAAGCTACAGAGCTGACAACAGAGGCATTGCGCTGCATGAAGCGCTCACCAGCTGCTCAGCCCAGGTCTTGGCCACTGGGAGACCTACCCACTTCCCGTACAACAGGCAAAGTACCCCTTCGTGCATTGACTTCCTTATATACAAGGGCATCCCCAACAGCGTAATATCAGTTTGTGAAGAGTATGAGCTGTCATCTGACCATCTACCACTCATTGCAACGGTCTCTACGTCTGTTCAGAGGACCCCAAAAAAGCGAAGGCTTGTCACCCTTCAATCGGACATACAACGATTCAAAACTGAACTGAATGGCATGATAGATCTAAACATGCCGATCTTGACAGCCGAGGATGCCGACGTTGCAGTTCAAACCCTGCTGGATCAAGTACATACTGCGGCTGCCAACGCTGCGCCAGCACAAATGTACTCTACGCCTACAAGCCAATTTACAAGGACGCTTCCCCCCATCGTTGAGGGCCTTCTTTCCCTAAAAAAGCGACTGAGGAGGGAGTACGTCCGTACCCAGGACACCAGAATCGACAGGATTTATCGCCGTATCGCCAACAGGGTCAGGAAGGAGTTAACTTTACTGAGAAGAAAAGCCACAGACACCATGCTAGAGGAAGCAACGGCAGACGAGAGCTCCAAATTCGCGCTGTGGAAACTTACCAGTCGATACAAGCGGCAAGCTGCGCCAAAGTTTCCCATTCGACATCCCGATGGCACCTGGGCCAGATCGCCAATGGACAGAGCCGAAGCCTTCGCCTGCAACCTAGAGGAGCGCTTCAAGCCGTTTGAGACCGCATCGCATGGAAGGATACAGCGAGTCGCGCAAATACTGGAAGCGCCACTCCAAATGTCACTCCCTGTATCACCAATCACCTTCCAAGAAGTGAAGCAGGAGATAAAGAGCTTAAAAAGCAACAAAGCCCCTGGGGAAGATCGGTTGGACAACCAGACAATTAAGCTTCTGCCATACAAGGCGGTACTTTTTCTCGTCGCCATTTTTAATGCAGCTCTTCGGCTAGGTTACTTTCCAGTGGCTTGGAAGAAGGCACATATCATCATGTTGCACAAGAGCGGAAAGCCACCTAATCAACTGGAATCCTATCGCCCCATCAGCCTCCTGCCTGCCTTTGGCAAGATTCTGGAAAGGTGCATTCTAAGAAGGATCCTGGATACCCCGGAAATAAAACGCCTAATCCCGAAGTTCCAGTTTGGGTTTCGACTCAAACACGGTACCCCTGAGCAACTCCATCGGGTCACAAACTTTATTTTGGACGGATTTCACAGGAAAGAGTATGCGGTGGCAGCATACCTCAACATCCAACAAGCCTTCGACCGGGTGTGGCACGCAGGACTCCTCTCCAAGATAAAGGGCAAATTAAATCCGCAGCTCTTTAACATCATTGCAAGCTTCCTGAACGAGAGGACATTTCGAGTGGTACAGGATGGCATAGCCTCTCATACCAAACGCATAAGAGCGGGCGTTCCACAAGGTAGCGTTTTGGGTCCCACACTATACAGCCTCTTCACGCACGATATGCCCACGGCAAGTGAAATGGCCCTTGTCAGTCGGCAGGATCTCCTGGTGGCTACGTTTGCTGATGACACGGCAATCCTTGCCAAGAATAATTGCGTGTACGAAGCAACGGACTTACTGCAGGAATATCTGAAGCGCTTCGAAAACTGGGCTTGCAGGTGGAATATCTCAGTGAACCCTCAAAAATGTGCCACGATCACTCACACCCTGCGCAAGGACTCCAGCCCCGGACTTTTTCTCCATGGCGAGCTCTTAGAGCAGGTGCGTGACCATAAATACCTAGGGATCACACTCGACACCCGACTTACGTTCAAAAAACACGTCACCGAGGTTACCAACAGCTTGAAAAGCAAAATCAGGCGTCTGAGCTGGCTGCTAAACCCAAATAACAAACTCTCGCTCCGAAACAAAGTACTTATCTATAAAGTAATCCTTGCCCCTGCGTGGCGATATGGGCTCCAGGTTTACGGAATTGCCGCGAAGACGCACCTAGACAAACTTCGTATCATCCAGGCTAAGACCTTTCGAACAATCTCTGGAGCCGAATGGTATATTCGCACACGAGACATCGCAAAGGACCTTAAGGTTCCTATGGTAGGAGACGGTATGAATAATCAAGCAACAAGCTACCTATTTAAGCTCCGCAACCACCCTAACGTCCTGGCAAGGAACCTGCTAAGGAGGCGAAGAAGAAGGAGGCTTAAAAAGTCATATCCAATAGACCTGGCCAAACGCCGCCTTTAATGAAGCTAAATAACATGTACATAAACACACACTATGTAAATATTTAATCTAAGCTATCATTAATCAAAACACACGCTGATAAAAGTTGCTAAACAAGAGTAACAGAAGATTAGCCGTAAATAAAAGAATTTAAATCAAAAAAAAAAAAAAAAAAAAAGGGTTGAAGAATGCAGCCAGCATCTTCCAAAGAACTGTTGACAACGTACCGCGTGAGCAAATTGGCAAATCTTGCTATGTCTGTTCTCAAAAGACGAAAATTTTCATGTCCAACATGTAGAGTGGGTCTTAAAGAGCCTGTACGAGGCAAATATGAGAATCTCCAAGGAAAAATCGGGTTTTTTTAAGAAAAGCGGAGGTTTTCTTGGTTTCGTGGTTACCAGTAATGGAGCTACAACGGACCCTGAAAAAGTCAAAGCGATTCAGGAGTTCCCAGAACCAAAGAATATATTCGAGATCAGATCATTTTTAGAACTGGCCAGTTACTATAGGTGTTTCTTCAAAGACTTTGCCTCAATAGCAAAACCCATATCTGATCTTCTTAAGGGCGAGAATAAGTAAGTAAACATAGATCGCGAAACATCCCGGTAGAATTCTCTGAGCTTCAGCGTCACGCATTCCAAAAGCTACGCAACATTTTGTCATCAGAAAACGTCATGCTCAGGTACCCTGACTTTAAGAAGCCGTTTGATCTAACGACAGACGCTTCAGCTTACGGCATAGGGGCAGTGCATTCTCAAGAGGGTCGCCCCGAAGGTAGTGTAGTATGTTGTATGCCAAATGAGCATATGCCCACAGTATTGTAGAGTATACAATATAGCAAGTGGTCATATGCCCAACATAAAAGTAAGAGTAACAACTCATAACATAACGACACTTTGTTGCTATGTTTATACAATCATAAATATACATAAGTGCAGTAATAGGATCCGTCACTTATGCGGACTGGCCGCAGCGTGAGATCGCTAGCGTAAGCACTTCTTGAGTATGTACCATCTGTACATATATATGTATATATACATAACTACATAGGCACATATGTACTGCAACTCTCTCTCTGCCGACGCTCTTAGCGGCAGAGCTCACTTAGAATATTGTATGTAATAAGCCAAATATAAAATTGAATAAAACCGAGAGAACACTCTCGATAAAGACTCAAACCGAATAAGACGTCTTCATTAGTGGAAAATCATTTTTAACTTAACATGGCGACCGTGACAAGTGTCACGAACATGTTAAAAATATAACATGTGAAAAAATAAAAATTAAAATAAATCTATACAACTACAACTGGAGGTGCAGCAGCGGCAGCAGCAACAACAATCATCGGCAGGACATATACCAAAACTGGAAACGATACAGAGAAAGTGGCTGGAAATACTGAGTAAGTAGAGGTGATGAGCAATGCCTAAAAATAGGCGCAGTGGAGTACAAAAAAGGCTTAAGGAAAGAAAAGCCAAACTCCTAAAACTGTTATTTGCCCCCAACACAACAATTAGTTGGGAAGCAGGCAATAAAATACAGGCTGAAATCGATAATATCGAGTCGATTCAGCAAAAATACAAAAGCTCAACCTCTACGAATGAAACCACTTTTAAAGATGTAACATTAATAAATGCTAAAGTATTTCAATCAGTGCCACAGAAGAAACAACTAAACACTAAACCGGAGAAACAATGCCCAACGGACTGCCCTGGACCATTAGAGTCGCCGCACTGCAGCTATACATGCTTCAAGAGGACCAGCACCGGCGCCCCAACAGCCTGTGAGAAGACCAGCACCGGCGCCCCAACAGCCTGTGCGAGGACCAGCACCGGCACCATTTAGCGTTCCAAGCTAAGTCATCTTCGGGGACCGTTAGCGCTACAGAGAGCGCGCAACTTAAAATA
The DNA here is from genome assembly GCA_035045725.1 of Drosophila ezoana. Classification (NCBI taxonomy): domain Eukaryota; kingdom Metazoa; phylum Arthropoda; class Insecta; order Diptera; family Drosophilidae; genus Drosophila; species Drosophila ezoana. The sequence continues at coordinate 187,197 of JAWNOU010000199.1, forward strand.
TATATTTGTTAATCGAAAAAAAAATTTTATAATAATTTTAACTTAACATGTAAACACAAATGAAATGTAAAGAAATGTTTGTAATACTGAGCGATAATTGCGTTGCTCGTAATAGAGTATGGCCTGTGAAGCCATACGAAACATTAGACAGGAGATCACTGCGTTGATCGAATAGAAAAATATTAATCCAAAAAAAATCATATACACAATATATATATATATTCTTAAAAAAAAAAAAAAATTTAATCCGAAATTGAAATTTAATGCTTTCGAATGCAATCTCAAAAGACGATAATAAATTAAAAGTAGAAAATATGTTAGACCACGAATCGAAGGTAGCGGATTCAACCGCAAATGTAATTAATAATGTCGAAACTGTCTCAGTAGATTTAAAAGTAATAACGGTTATGCTTATAATAATTGTTGTTCTTTTATTAGCAAATGTACTAACTAAATTATATAAGTTGCACAATAAGTGCATAAAGAAAAGATATGCAAGTAGAGCAGACAATTTAGAAATGATATAATATGATAAGCATAATAAATGAAATCCATGATAAAGAACTAAAAACTTAGACAAGGTCTAAGCCGCTGTTTAAATAAAATATTTAAGTAGGGAAAGTTCACATGGACTGGAACCAAATAGTAGAAAAAATAAAGCGGCATAGGGAAAATTTTGATAAATCATATAAGTGCCTTAATAAAAGCGCACCAGTTTTAAGACCCACCATAATTAAACATACTGAGATCCTTGTATATGAGTACAATGAAATCAGGAGTCTAGTTAACGAGTGTCAAAATAAACTGACAGAGTTACACAGAGTCCAAACTTCAGACGTTTTACAGCGCCTAAGGGATAATCTGGTAAACTTAAATGTAAACTTAAAAGTATGATCTCAAGCTTTATCTACCATCAGTGTTAAATACACCGGTAACATTTGATAAGTTACTGTTGGCAGAATCAACGACAGACGAAAAGCTGGAAGATACAAACATAAACATGGCTCAAACAGTGGTTGAATTTCTAAAATTAGCCTCATCACTCATACCTGAGTTCGATGGAAAGGCAGAAAATTCACAAAGTTTCATAGACGCTTTGAATCTCCTTGATTCCCTAAAAGGCTCGCATGAAGTAACAGCTATCAGTCTAATAAAGACAAAACTAAAAGGCCATGCGAGAAACTTGATAAGCAATGAGCAAACTATCGCTCAAATAATTGCAAAATTATCAAGCACAGTAAAAGGCGAATCAGTCGAAGTATTGTCAGCCAAATTACTTAACTTGCAACAGAAAAGCAAAACTGCCAACCAGTATACTCAAGAGGTTGAGCAGTTAACAAAAGCCTTGGAAGGAGCCTTTATAAACGATGGCCTAACACCGGAATTGGCTAATAAATATAGCACAACCCAAGCTGTAAAGGCAATGACCAAGAACTGTTCTATAGATAAGGTAAAACTTATCATGCAAGCAGGCACATTCAGTAACATGAATGATGCTATCTCAAAATTTGTAAATAGTTGCACTGAAGCAACTGGGCATTCTAACAGTATCTTATTCTGCCAGAATTACTCTCAGCGCGGCGGAAACCGCGGTCGAGGTAACTACAGAGGAAGGGCAACCGGCTCATATGGTAGCAACTCATACGGCCGTGGCTACTACCGCGGTGGTAATAACAACCGCGGTGGTAATAATAATAATAACAGAGGCCGTGGAGGATCTAGAGGTTATAATCATAACAACAATAACAATAGAAACAATGTTAGGGTAGCCCAAAATACTTCGGGAAACTTGCAGACACCTCCAGATACTCAGGGTTAAACAGTAAAATATACACTGTTAACTTAAGTCTCAACAATTTCGTATCATTCAAAAATGTTGCAACAAATAAAAAGATAACATTTTTGATTGATACAGGTGCAGATATTTCAATTATATAAGAAAATTCTGATGTCTTTCATGACATCCAAATCAATAGAATTATAGACATTAGAGGCATAGGAGAAGGAGTAATAAACTCCAAAGGTCTAGTCTCAATTGAACTACAAACAGACAAATACATTATTCCATACAAATTTCATCTACTTCATTCAGATTTCGCAATCCCTTGCGATGGAATAATAGGATTAGATTTCATAAAAAAATTTAATTGCCAATTAGATTACAATAGTTCCGAGGATTGGTTTATAATTAGACCACAAAACCTAACGTATCCTATCTATGTTCCAATAACATTTAGTTCTGGTACTAATTCCACACTTCTACCAGCAAGATCACAAGTGATACGCAAAATCGAGTTGTCTTCAGCAGAAGAAAACATTTTAATTCCAAATCAGGAAATTAAACCGGGTGTTTTTGTTGCAAATACTATTGCTACAGCCCAAAATACTTTTGTCAGATTTTTAAATACCACAGATAAATGCCAAATAGTAGGCATTAATAACATAAAATTTGAATCACTTTCGAACTACGACGTAGTTCAAAATCTAAAAGACAATAGAACAGAGTCTGTACTTAATAAATTAAAGAAAAATTTTCCAACCTTGTTTAAGAAACAACTTGAAGAAATATGCACCCAGTATAGTGATGTGTTCGGACTTGAATCTGAACCAATTACAACAAACAATTTCTATAAGCAAAGATTGAGACTTAAGGATGATGAACCAGTATATGTAAAAAATTATCGATGTCCGCATAGCCAAATAGAAGAAATCCAGCATCAAGTTGGAAAGTTAATTGAACAAAATATTGTTGAACCGTCTGTTTCACCTTATAATAGCCCACTCTTATTAGTCCCAAAGAAATCTCTTCCGGGCTCTAAAGAGAAAAAATGGCGATTAGTAATTGACTATCGCCAAATAAATAAAAAATTGCTGTCAGATAAATTTCCACTCCCCAGAATTGACGATATTCTTGATCAATTGGGTAGAGCTAAATATTTTTCATGCCTTGATTTAATGTCAGGTTTCCACCAAATTGAGCTTGAGGAAAGTTCAAGAAATATAACGTCTTTTTCAACAAGCAATGGTTCATATCGCATATTCGCGATTACCATTTGGTTTAAAAATAGCGCCTAATTCATTTCAGAGAATGATGACAATAGCATTCTCAGGCCTAGAGCCTTCTCAAGCTTTCCTTTACATGGATGATTTAATCGTTATTGGTTGTTCTGAACGACATATGATTAAAAACTTAACAGATGTTTTCAAACTTTGTAGAAAATACAATCTGAAATTACATCCAGAAAAATGTTCATTTTTCATGCACGAGGTGACGTTTTTAGGTCACAGATGCACAGATAAAGGAATCTTACCAGACGATAAAAAATTTGATGTTATCAATAACTATCCAGTCCCTACGGACGCAGACAGCGCTAGAAGATTCGTTGCATTTTGCAATTATTATAGACGATTTATAAAAAATTTTGCCGAATATTCACAGCACATAACAAGATTATGTAAAAAGAATGTCCCATTTGAATGGACAACAGAATGTGAAAAGGCATTCCAGTACCTAAAAAATCAACTTGTTCAACCAAATTTATTACAGTACCCAGATTTTAGCAAAGAATTTTGCATAATCACGGATGCAAGCAAGCAAGCATGTGGAGCAGTTTTAACTCAAAACTATAATGGACTCCAACTCCCAGTTGCATATGCATCCAGAGCATTCACTAAGGGTGAAAGCAATAAAAGTACTACAGAACAAGAACTAGCAGCAATACATTGGGCAATAACACATTTTCGACCATATATATATGGCAAACATTTTACAGTAAGAACTGATCACAGACCTTTAACATATTTATTTTCTATGATAAACCCAAGTTCAAAATTAACACGCATGCGACTCGAATTAGAAGAATATGATTTTACGGTAGAGTATCTGAGAGGGAAAGATAATTTCGTGGCAGACGCCCTGTCAAGGATAACAATATCCGACTTAATTGACATGAATAGAAAAGTCCTGAAAGTCACTACCAGGCACCAAAGTAGACAAAACAATTTCTGCGCAGAAAATAAACAAGAACTATTGCCAAAACAAAGTCTTGAAAAAGCTTCTAAGCCCAACGTATACGAAGTCATCACAAATGACGAGGTACGAAAAGTAGTGACCTTGCGAATAACAGATTCGACATGTTTATTGAAACATGGAAAAACAGTTATAGCAAGAATTAATGTTAGCGATTTGTACTCCAATGGAATTCTCGACTTAGGTCAGTTTTTCCAAAGGCTTGAATGGCCGGTGTATCTAAAATCAGCCAACTAAAAGTGGCACCGAGCGAAAAGATCTTTGAATCAATTTCAACAGATACTTTCATACACATGGGCAATAAAAATTTAAAATCATTAAGAGTAGCGCTACTCAAGCCGGTGACCCAAATAAATAATGAACAAGAAAAAGAAGCTATATTGTCTACATTCCATGACGATCCAATTCAAGGAGGTCATACAGGCATAAATAAAACGATATCAAAAATAAAGAGACAATATTATTGGAAAAACATGACTAAACATGTAAAAGAGTACATAAATAAATGTCCAAAATGCCTGACGTCGAAAACGACGAAACATACAAGATCACCCATGATAATAACCGAAACTCCACAATATGCTTTTGACAGAGTGATAGTAGACACAATTGGTCCACTACCACGTTCGGAAAAGGAAATGAATACGCAATCACTTTAATATGTGATTTGACAAAGTATCTAGTACCAATTCCTGTTGCAAACAAAAGTGCAACAACTGTCGCAAAAGCCATATTCGAATCTTTTATTCTGAAGTACGGTCCAATGAAGACGTTCATTACGGACATGGGAACAGAATACAAAAATTCCATTATAACTGACTTGTGCAAATATCTAAAAATAGACAACATAACGTCTACAGCACACCACCACCAGACATTAGGTACCGTTGAAAGAAGTCATAGGACATTCAATGAGTACATTCGTTCATATATATCAGTAGATAAAACTGACTGGGACGTATGGTTACAGTATTTCGTGTATTGTTTTAACACAACACCATCAGTAACTCATAATTATTGTCCATATGAACTAGTATTTGGTAGACAAAATAACCTACCAATACAATTTAATAGCGTAAATACCATAGAACCTATATATAATATAGAAGATTACTCTAAAGAAGTTAAGTTTAGACTAGAAAACGCGTATAAGAGAGCTCGAATACTTTTAGAAAAAAATAAAATTAAGCAAAAAGAAATAAATGATAAGAAAGTAGTAGATTTTAAAATAGAAATAGGAGACCAAGTTTATTTAAAGAATGAAACAGGTCATAAATTAGAATCTTCTTATATAGGACCATTTGAGGTCATTAGTATAGAAAACAATAATAATATAATTATAAAGAATAAGAAAAATAGGGAACAAAAAGTTCATAAGGATAGGCTAAAAAGGATTAATAAATAAAACAAAAAAAAAAGAATAAGAATATATATATATATAAAATAAAAATTTCGTTATATACAACATAGTATATAAATGATATAAAAATGATACTAATAATAATTTTTAATATTAAATAACTACAATATATTACGTTATTTTTTTAAAAAGGGAGGTGTAGTATGTTGTATGCCAAATGAGCATATGCCCACAGTATTGTAGAGTATACAATATAGCAAGTGGTCATATGCCCTACATAAAAGTAAGAGTAACAACTCATAACATAACGACACTTTGTTGCTATGTTTATACAATCATAAATATACATAAGTGCAGTAATAGGATCCGTCACTTATGCGGACTGGCCGCAGCGTGAGATCGCTAGCGTAAGCACTTCTTGAGTATGTACCATCTGTACATATATATGTATATATATACATAACTACATAGGCACATATGTACTGCAACTCTCTCTCTGCCGACGCTCTTAGCGGCAGAGCTCACTTAGAATATTGTATGTAATAAGCCAAATATAAAATTGAATAAAACCGAGAGAACACTCTCGATAAAGACTCAAACCGAATAAGACGTCTTCATTAGTGGAAAATCATTTTTAACTTAACAGTAAACTACGCCACCAACGAGCGGGAACTTTTGGCTTTAGTTCGGGCCCTTAGCAAGCTACGTCACTACCTATATGGGTTAAAAGACATTAACATTTTCACGGACCACCAACCGTTAACTTTTGCCGTTTCTGAGTCAAACCCGAACGCCAAAATTAAAATATGGAAGGCGCGCATTGAGGAAACGAATGCGCGAATATTGAAGGGGCACGCGTCCCCACCAAACGCAACTTCATTCTTTTCGGGGACAAGAGGCGTCATGAAGTGAGCTTCACTGATAGCACAGCCCTTCTAGATGAACTCCTTGACTTGATTAATTCAAATGCAGCTAATGCCCTCTATTGCGACCTGCACCCACTAGCACAGGTGCAGGATGGCTTAGTTCGCATGTTTCCAGGCACAAAGTTCTGGCACTGCAAAAACCGAGTTGCAGATGTCTTCAACGTTGACGAGAGGAGAGAAATTCTAGTTGCCGAACATAGAAGAGCGCACAGAGCAGCTCAAGAAAATGTAAGGCAAGTGTTGTCAGAATACTATTTCCCTAAAATGGCGAAGTTGGCTATGGAAATTGAGGAAAGTTGCAGAATCTGCTCAGCAGCCAAATACTCCAAAGACTCCTGGGGAATTTCTACACATTGTTATTTTTTCCACGGACAACCAATTCAGTCGCGCACTATCGGGGACTTAAAAGCTCCACTACTGCAGCTCATGAATTTCTTTCCACGAGCCAGAACAATTTATTGCGACAACGAGCCTTCGATGAATTCTCAAACGATAAAGACCCTGTTGTTAAACAACTACGGAGTCCATATTGTTAATGCGCCGCCGCTGCATAGCACCTCCAATGGCCAAGTCGAGCGCTTCCATAGCACTCTAGCCGAGCTTGCACGTTGCCTCAAGCTGGAGAGAATCATCAGTGACTCAGTCGAAGTCATAATGCTAGCCACGATTGAGTATAACAAGACAATATATTCGGTCATCAACAAGAGACCTGTTGATGCCCTCCATGTGCCCTCAGGCGAACCTGAAGGGGAAATATCAGCAAAGTTAAGGAGCGCACAAGATGCGCTGAACGACCAGCGACAGAATAGAGTCTTTGAAGTAGGCGAAAAAGTCCTAGTAAAAAGAAAACGCAGGCTTGGCACTGAACTCACGCCCTTATGTGAAGAACGGATCGTAGAGGCAGACCTTGGCACGGCCGTTCTCATTGGAGGGAGGGTGGTCCACAAGGACAACCTTAAGTAGGGCGAGAGCTGAAATAAAACATTGATTCTATGCATCTTGAATTTAACTATAAGTTTCAACATTTGAGCCACTAGGCTTCACCTTTAAGTTTTAATATTTACGCCACTTGGCATTACCTTTAGGAAGACACGTAGTGTCTGTCTTCCGCAGGTTCGGGTTTCTGCTATTTCTATTTTTGGCAAGTGCGGCAGCGCGTGTGACTAATTACTCACACGCCAAGTATATTCCCATTGTTGAGGACCAAGTTCTGGTCTGGGAGGAATTCAATTTCGTCAGGCACACAGCAAACATCTCTGAGTACGAGAAAATGGTAAACGAAACAATTGAGCTATGTGAAATGTTTCCGCAGTCATACATGAGAAAGCTTCTAAGCGTAGATGCGTCCCACCTCAGAGATCTGTTAGAAGCTCTTGGCGTGCACCACAGGGTGGCAAGAAGTTTAGATTTCTTGGGCACAGCCCTCAAAGTAGTTGCAGGAACACCTGACGCCAGTGACTTCGAGAAATTCAAATTCACTGAATTACAGTTGGTGAACTCTAACTACAGACAGGTAGCTATCAACACAAAAGTTCAGGAACAAATCAATCAACTCACTACAAGTGTCAACACATTACTAAAAGCTGCAAAACAGAATCAGATAGATTCCGGGCATTTATACGAAACTCTTTTAGCTCGGAATAGAATGTTGCTGGAAATGCAGAATTTGATGCTCGCTGTTACCCTTGCAAAAATTAATATCATAAGCCCATATATATTAGATCACGCAGATTTGAAATCTGTTTGGATCGATGAAACCACAGGTACTTCAATAGCTGACCTTATGTCCGTTGCGTCCGTGAAAGTAATACAATCTGTAAATGCCCTTCACTTAATCATTAAGTTCCCGAAAATCGAAATGGCTTGCAGAAAGGTGATGCTGTATCCAGTTGCACATGAGAATGCTGTGCTACAAATTGACGACAACATTATAGCTGAGTGCGGAGATCAAGTGCTTGCCCTTAAGAATTGCACTTCCACGCCGGGAGAAACCTTTTGTCAACTTTCACGGACTAGCTCTTGTGCCAGAGAGCTGCATGCTGGTGGCTTGGCAAACTGCCAAATGCAGCCGAGTCACATGGGTCGATGACGAAATTCTGATCATCAATAACCGGCCTGCTAAAGTTTGCACTGAAAACGGTACTAAGACTTGGGTTCACGGAACGAATCTAATCACGTTCAATAATTGGGCTCTGATCAACGCAACTTAGTACTTGAATCGCAACAACGTCCAGAGTAAGTTCCCCGGCATCGCTGCATCTCCCCTTCTGAACGTCACCGGCCACCAAGACGTGCTGAGTCTCCCTTACCTTCATCGCTTGAATTAACGTAACCTGGAGATCATCAAGCAAGTCAAGGATGAAATTGGAAGCGTCGACAGCGTGGTAATAGCCTTCTTGTTGGGTGCTGTGTGTTGCACCATAATGAGTGAGTTATAATGAGAAACAAGTAAGAGGTTCTAGTCGGGAGCTCCCGACTAGGGGATACCCTGAACCCTCTTCTTCCAACACCAAATGCAGTTAAATATACTATTCTAGAAGCTACATGTCAAGTTTGGTGACTCTAGCTTTTATTATTTACAAAAATTGCTTAAAAAACGGGATTTCGATATACATTTCTATCGATTACTTGGAAACGGGGCAAGTTATCGATTATCGGAAACAAACTCGATCTGCGCAGGCACTAGGAGCACCTGCATCTCCGACCCCATAAAGTATATATATTCTTGATCAGCATCAACAGCCGAGTCGATCTAGCCATGTCCGTATGTCTGTCCGTCTGTCCGTCCGTCCGTCCGTCCGTATGTATGAACGCAAGGATATCAGAACCTATAAGAGTTAGAGACTTGAAATTTTAGCGGTAGGTCCTCCTATTGCCTGCGCAGATCGAAATTGTTTCCGATAATCGATAACTTACTCCGTTATCAAGCAATTGGTAAAAATCGATACCGACATCCTGTTTTTTGAGGAAATTGGATAAATGTAAGGTATATATAAAATCTACAGTCACCAAAAGCTATACGTTTATTCTAGAATAGTACATATATATCAAGTATCTTTCATTTTATACCTTTCCACTTCCCCGCTACTACCTCATAGCTATAAATCAAGTTAATAACCCAACTTGTATTGCCCACCAATATAAGCTACAATTTGAATGCAATTTACTTTTTGAGAATAAACAAATATTCTACGGTACAATAAGATATGCTGTAGAAAATTTCATTAAGATCGGTTAAAAGAAACATTTTTGCGGCAGCTAGTGCAAAATCCAAGAATTTCTGTATACATGTACACACACACATTTATGCGTGTCTGCTTCGAATTGCATTGCAATTGCGATTGTTTTGATTTCTGTGCTGCTATTTTAATAAGTTCTTTTTCTCATTATGACTTAATGATTGGTAAGGCTGTTGAGTAGAGGCAGTAGCATGTGGTGTGGTCTGTCGCGAGTTCGAGCCCTACCGAGGGAACTATTTTTTTTCTGTCTGGCTGGTGTGGCTGTTGAGTAGAGACGGCGGCAATTAATCTTTATTACTACAAACGAGCGCGTAGCGCGAGCTGGTGGAATAAGAGGGTTCAGGGTATTCCCTAGTCTGGAACTTCCGACTAGAACCTCTTACTTGTTTTAATTCCAAGTGATCAATAACTTGCCCCGTTCTAAGTTTTCTCTAATAATTTTACATATCTTATTTCCCGCCCATTTAAAATTTGAATTTAGGCGTGCTATCTTGAAAATGAATTTACATTTTACCTTCGGATTTCGCCGAAGCCGAAAATATAACTTGCGTTCACACAATTTGAGCCGTTTTTAATCCAAGAAACACATGTGAAACACATAAATTTGTGGGGGGAAAACAAAATCGCAGAGTTCTTATTTACGGCTTTTGAAAACAGGCCTTATAAAACGAAAGTTAAAATTACTTACATTAACTGGATTGGAAATCCTTCCGGCGCTGACCATTTCGTTTTTCTCAATGACTCCAATAAAATACTTGATATTAATCGAAAATGCATTCTAAGATGAGTGTGGCAGCTATATGAAGAGAAAAGAATGAGTTTTTTCAATTTTTACATATAACAGAAAAGTAAAAATAACATTGCTTTATTATTTAAAGTTCGATGATAAAAATTTATTAACAAATGCGGCCAAAGGCGGTTTCATAGGGACATGTACCGCGTTTCCGGACTGGTAGTGGGTACAATTTATGGTTCCATCTCAGTGGGGGCATTGCATTTAAGAGCAGATGAAAATGAGTGCGTCCACCCGCAATGACAGAGATGGCAATACCACCAACAACAGCGTTTCCAACATCGAATAGGACTTCTTATACTGAGACACACCGCGGAACACTCAAACGAGTTCAAAGCGCACAATATCGCACGAACAAAGACTCACAGCTCCGTCGAATGTCTTCGTTTCAGACGCTGAGTGTGTTATCACACGCAGTGTCCCAACACTCAACATTATACGTAATTTCAGCGTTGGAAGCACTTTGGCCTTGAACAGATGACCTTGACTCTAAGGACCTTTTGACCAGCTTTGTCTTAGCTAAGCCGCCCACCCTTGTAACGTGGACGTTCAACTTAAGCCGCCTGTCAAGGGTCACACCAAGGACAAGTTAGGGACGATATTAGTGTATCTGATTCTCCTTTCGTCCAACATCAACCGGAGGGAACGGCCAGGCCGCAGCCAAAATTGGTGGACTGGGTCCTGATATTGAGAAAGTCATTTTAAACGCTTAAACACGTCTGGAGGTGGTCGTTGGGCTGCTGTTTGATGCCAAAAGTACTTGGGATTTTAAGTAAACAGCAATGAGGTTTATTTTTAAAAGAACAAAAAAAAAAAAGAAAAAGGTTATAGATTTGTAAACATTTGAAGGTCTGAAATTTGCACTGCTTATGGGCAAAAAAGCGTTCCTCTCTTTAAGGTTATTGCATACGAAGATTAACTAGTACAATCTGTTAAGAATGAGGCGCAATACTGTGAACGTATTAAACGGTACGTACACGGTATTTTATATGCAAAAGAGCAACTTCCAGTCATAACATCTGACATAGGAAACCAAACGGTTGCAATGGAATCTGACGACTACAAGCATATTAATATAAATAAATAAGAAGATTTATGTACAAACTAAGCAACAGTTACACTACAAAAAAAAAACAATGAACATGATATATACCCTGGGCGGTAGCGTTGTGTAAAGTTTTTACAAAGAGCGGAATTTACTGTACCCATATAGTCCCCCGTTAACTTGCCGTCGCGCAAGTCTTGCAAATACATATATACATATATCTAAACATAAAGCCGAACCCAAAACAAATATCAACAATTCGGTGGGGTTAAAAAATAAAATAAAAAGCACAACCATTTATGATGACGAGAGATAAGTTTCGTTTGATTAAGTGTCATTGTTTTTAACTCACTGTTTAAGCTATAGAAATAAAAAGCCAGCTAATGGACAGAAATAATGGAGCCAGAATAGATTCCAAAACAATCTTGACAATTGTTAAAAACGCTTTGGTCAGGAGTTCCCGACTAGGGGATACCCTGAAACCCTTTTCTAGCAACACCAAATGCTGACCGTGCTACCATCACGTTTGATTTGGCAGAAAAAAAAATATAAAAATGATACAAGATAAAAAAATTGTTTCCTCGACAGGACTCGAACTCTTAACAGACCACAATAATTTCGATCATCTCTACTCAACAGCCAAACCAACAATTCATTAAAATGAGAAGAAAAAAAAACAATTAAAATAGCAGCACATAGACACATCACAGAAAACAATACAATCGCACTTGTAATGCTGTTGAAATAATTCACTAAAGACGCGCGTAAACGTGAGTATACACACATTATTGCAATTTGCGCTAGCTGCCGCTAGCACGTGGTCAACCAAAACACGCTTTCTTTAATAACTTTTGTGTTTCTTAACCGATCTTCATAACATTGAATTTAACAGTAGATTTAATTGGGCTTTGAAATACTTGTATATTCTCAAAAAGACAATTGCATTAAAATTGTGATTTGAATTGGTTTATTTATTTGATTTGTAGCTATGTGGTGGGAACGGAGTGGTGGCGATAGCTATAAAATGAAAGTTACTTGATATATATATATATATTATATATATATATATATATTATATATATATATATATATATATTATATATATATATATATATATTATATATATATGTTATATATATACACTATTCAAGAAGAATCTTATAGATTTGCTTCAAAATAGTAATTCGATATCTATTTTTATCGATTATTTAGAAACAAACTCCTACTGCGCGGGAACAAGGACGATCTACATTCCGAATTTCAAGTCTCTAGCTCTTATAGGTTCTAAGATCCTTGCCTTTATACATACGTACGGACAGGGTATAAAAAGATTTTAAATTTGAAGAGGGAACACTGATCCAACCACTTAAATTATCCTTTGGCTACCCATTGTAGTGTGCATATGCCTAAAAGTAACACCCAGTATTCATATATAAAGTATGTGGCACTTTGTTGCATACAATAACAAATAAAAATTAAACAAACCCAGAGCCACTCTATTATTGGCTCTGGCTCATATTACGCAGTGCGAGTCACTAGCCCCGCACGCTGACCATTTATGTTTACGCTGCAGATCCCACGCAAAATATTTCTCATGCTTAGATTTAATGTCCGGTTTTCACCAAATAGAATTAGAAGAATATTCTAGAAATATAACGTCTTTTTCAACGAGCAATGGCTCCTATCGTTTTACACGATTACCATATGGTCTAAAAATAGCGCCTAATTCTTTTCAAAGAATGATGACCAACGCTTTTTCCGGATTAGAGCCTTCACAAGCTTTATTGTACATGGACGACTTAATCGTCATCGGTTGTTCCGAAAACCACATGATCAAAAACTTAACAAATGTTTTTGACTTGTGTAGGCAACACAACCTTAAATTACATCCAGAAAAATGTTCATTTTTCATGCACGAAGTGACTTTTCTAGGTCATAAGTGTACTGATCAAGGTATTTTGCCAGATGACAAAAAATATGATGTCATTGAAAAATATCCAGTCCCCACGGACGCTGATAGCGCTAGAAGATTCGTTGCATTTTGCAGTTATTACAGACGTTTCATAAAAAACTTTGCAGATTATTCACGTCACATAACAAGATTATGTAAAAAGACTGTAAAGTTTGAGTGATCCGATGAATGCCAAAAAGCGTTCGAATATTTAAAAAAAGCTCTTATGAAGCCCACTTCACTAAAATACCCAGATTTTAGCAAAGAATTTTGCATCATAACAGATGCCAGTAAACTAGCCTGCGGAGCAGTTTTGACTCAAACGTATGGAGATAAACAATTGCCCGTAGCATATGCTTCTCGTTCATTTACAAAAGGAGAAAGCAATAAAAGTACAACCGAACAAGACTTGGCAGCAATCCACTGGCCAATAACCCATTTTCGACCATACATATATGGTCAACATTTCACAATTAAAACAGACCATAGACCATTGACATATCTGTTTTCAATGGTAAATCCGAGTTCAAAACTAAAGAGAATGAGACTAGATTTAGAAGAGTATGAGTTCACTGTAGAATACCTTAAGGGAAAAGATAATTTTGTTGCAGATGCGTTATCAAGAATAACCATCAAAGAATTAAAAAGTACTAATACAAATGTCTTGAAAGTCACTACAAGACAACATAGTAGACAAAATAAATCCTGCGCAGGAAAAGAACAAGAAATTTTGCCAAGGCAAAATCTTGATAAAGCTTCTAAGCCCAACGTATACGACGTCATTAAAAACGACGATATGCGAAAAATAGTGACCTTGCACATAACAAATATGCTATGTATTTTAAAACATGGTAAGAAGGTTGTTGCAAGAATTGAGATTAGCGACCTTTATACTAATGGAACTATCGATTTAGGTCAATTTTTCCAAAGGCTTGAAAAAGAAGCCGGTATATTAGGAATCAGCCAACTCAAAGTGGTACCGAGCGAAAAGATCTTCGAAAACATTTCAATAGATACTTTCAAAAATATGGGCAATATATATTTAAAAAACTTAGGAGTAGCGCTACTCAAGCCGGTAACCCAAATAAATAAAGAAACAGAAAAAGAAGCAATAATGTCTACATTCCATGATGATCCTATTCAAGGTGGTCACACAGGCACTTCAAAAACGCTAGCAAAAATAAAAAGACATTACTATTGGAAAAATATGACACGTCATATAACAAAGTACATACGTAGTTGTCCGAAATGTCAAAAAGCTAAAACAACAAAGCACACTTAGACACCTATGATTATAACTGAAACACCAACAAACGCTTTCGACTGAGTAATTGTTGACACTATAGGTCCATTACCAAGATCAGAGAATGGTAACGAGTATGCAGTTACACTAATTTGTGATTTAACAAAATACCTAGTTGCCATTCCGATCCCAAACAAAAATGCAAAAACTGTCGCTAAAGCAATATTCGAATCTTTTATTCTGAAGTACGGTCCAATGAAGACGTTCATAACGGACATGGGTACAGAATATTGGAATTCAATAATAACGGACATACGTAAATACTTAAAAATAGATAATATAACATCAACAGCACACCATCACCAAACAGTTGGTATTGTTGAAAGAAGCCACAGAACGTTTAATGAGTACATACGTTCCTACATATCAGTTGATAAATCTGATTGGGACACATGGCTTCAATACTTCGCTTATTGTTACAATATAACCCCATCAATGGCACATGATTATTGTCCATATGAGCTAGTTTTCAGTAAAAATTCAAATATACCAAAACATTTTAATAGCATAGATCAAATAGACCCACTTTATAATGAATGTAGAAGACTATGCTAAGGAATCTAAATATAGACTAGAATTAGCATATAAAAGAGCAAGAATTATGATAGATAAACATAAGCAGAAAAATAAAGAACTATATGATAGGAAAACACTAGACTTAAATTTGAATATAGGAGATAAAGTACTTTTAAAAAATGAAGTAGGTCATAAATTAGAAAATAAATACTTAGGACCATATACGGTAGTAAGCATAAAAGATAAAGACAATGCTAAATTTTCTTTACGAAGTCAAATACAAAAAAAATAATAAAGATACATCGGCCTGATCAACCAACAAAAAAAAATCAATCCTTAAGAAAAACAAATTATTATAATGAATTTTACATTTTTATATTTTTATATTTTTATATTTTTATATTTTGAAATTGTTACATTTTTATAAATCTTAAATAATTTTTTAAAATTCATATTATTTTAATCATTTTTACTAAATTTTACTATTTAGTACACAAAAAAAATAACCAATTTTGTTCATTTAATAACTACACATTTATAATGTTACGTTATTTCTTTAAAAAGGGAGGTGTAGTGTGTATATGCCTAAAAGTAACACCCAGTATTCATATATAAAGTATGTGGCACTTTGTTGCATACAATAACAAATATAAATTAAACAAACCCAGAGCCACTCTATTATTGGCTCTGGCTCATATTACGCAGTGCGAGTCACTAGCCCCGCACGCTGACCATTTATGTTTACGCTGCATATCCCACGCTCCGTCTGAGCGCATTTCATGAGCAACATATATGCTCACTAACACATGCATATGCAAGCTACTCACTCTCCCTCTCTTTGAAGCTGTTAACCAATAACAGCATAAGAACATATATGTATCCATAGGCTTAGCGCATAACATTGACTTTGAATAAATTTATTCTAAAAACTCAAGTCAATCACCACTAACGTGCTTCTGTTATTTTTATTTAAAAAACCCAATTATTACACCATGGAGTCACCAGCATCACAATTATTGTTAGACAACACAATTAAGAAATCTAAATACACACCATGAATACTGACAAAGTACTTTAACAATTGGTATAACAAACCGGAAATACAAAATACGCTGAAGGCCTTGAGTCAGAAAACGATGGAAAATTACCGTATTGGATTCATTGGTACAAAAAGAAGAAATTACATTAGAGTTAAGATGGTAAGACAAGCCGATGGCATCCGGTTTGATCCTTAGCTTTTCAACGATGCATCCGAGAATCATGACAATAATTACAGCATTCGGCTGTATAAGTAAACATATCCAATTTTAAGTTATAATATTTTATATTGGGCTTACATGAGCCTTAAACATATTTTCATACCGCCCAGTATATCTCATGGCCGGAACACAGCCCAGGCTCGCCGCAGAGACAGCAGCACAGTAATGACTCGTCTCGTGACCGATTTTAAATTGGTCACTCTGCGCTTACATACGGCGTCAGATTTGGTTGACAACCTAGTGGCAATAACGTTCGACCTAACTGCCTGGTTAGCGCTGCTTGTCTTCCGCTTGTTAGCTGTTGCCATAGCGTCCGGCTTTACAGCTTGGTAAATTCATTAGATTCAGCTTTGCGCGTGCTAACTCTTCCCAGGTTAAAGTGAAAGTCATCCTCGGTTTACTGTGAGGGTATCGCCTGTTGCATTCCACCTTGAGTGTTCAGATGACAGCGGCAACAGCTGCCCATATACGTCCCAATCGGTCAAAAATATTTATATAAAAACTTTATAATGAGCTGAACATTAAAAATTGTAGGTGAGGGGATTATTTTAGATTGGCATTGATGGGGCACCCCTCCCTTCCATAAAAACCGTAGATAGATTCGCGTCTATTAGCTGAGCACAGGGCTAAAAGCCTATATTCCAATCAACTATTTGATGTTAACCATTTTAACTTTTTCCCCTACCTGGTGCGGTTTCTGTTTTTGCTTATTTGCTTTTTCTCTTGTGCCGAGGGATTTTTTGTGTGTACATTGACATTGATGGTATCGGTTAAGATTTAAGAGAGAGTTCTCAGTTTAAGTGTGACTGACGTGCCTTATATTTGCTCCGAAAGATGTATATATTTTTCCCACCTTTTTCTAATCTTATTTGTCATTACTTCGTGGTGCAAAAAACCTTGCATTTTCAAGCAAGTGATGCGGATGTGTAAGAATGTGATGCATGCTAAATGTGCAGGTCTAAAGGCTTGCGGTGACCATGGTAAGCTCTCAAGTAACTTTGATTCGAACTTTGAGTTGCTTAGCAAATAACAAGTCAGGAGCTCCCGACTAGGGGATACCCTGAACCCTCTTCTTCCAACACCAAATGCAGTTCGCGCAACGCGCTCGTTTGAAGTAATAACGATAAATTTAAAAAAAAAAAGTTCCCTTGGCAGGGTTCAGACTCGCAACTGACCGTATTACTTGCTGACGACAAACCGGCAAAAAAAAAAAAAATAGTTTCCCCGGTAGGGCTCGAACTCGCGACAGACCGCAACACTTGCTATGCCTCTACTCAACAGCCATACCAATAATAAAGTATTATTGAGAAAAAACCGAACTAAAATAGCATTACAGAAAAAAATCGCAATTACAATGCTGTTAGAATGCGAAGCAGACGCGCATGAATGTGTGTGTGTACACTTGATGTTTTCGCTAGCTGTGTCATACAATTGCGCAGTTACATTTAACTTTGGTTTTCTCTTAACCGAGCTTAATGAAATTTTATACAGTAGATATTACTGTATCATAGAATATTTGTGTATTCTCAAAAAGTCAATTGCATTTAAATTGTGGCTTAGATCGGTTGGCAATACAAGTTGGGTTATTAACTTGATTTATAGCTCTGCGGTGCTAGCGGGGAGGTGGCGATAGGTATAAAATGAAAGATATTTTATATATATATAATATAATTTAGAAGCAACATATCAAGTTTGGTGACTCTAGCTGTTAATATTTACCAAAATTGCTAAAAAAAAAAAAAAAAAAAACAGGATGTCGATATCGATTTTTATCGATTGCTAGGAAACGGAGTAAGTTATCGATTATCGGAAACAAACTCGACCTGCGCAGGCACTAGGCGGACCTACATCTAATTTCAGGTCTCTAGCTCTTATAGGTTCTGAGATCCTTGCGTTCATACATACGGACAGACGGACGGACGGACATGGCTAGATCGACTCGGCTATTGATGCTGATCAAGAATATATATACTTTATGGGGTCGGAGCTGCTTCCTTCTGCATGTTACATACATTTACATTTTGCACATATACAATATACCCTTTTCAGGGTATAAAAATCAGCATGTTTTTATGGACAAAGAATCGGTAAAGTCTAAAGAATATCATAGAATGCCATTTGGATTGACGAATGCACCGTCAACGTTTCAAAGATATATAAACAAAATATTTGCAGAAATGGTGAGGAGAGGAAAAGTTGTGATCTACCTCGATGACATTATGATTGCTACAAAAGATTTAAATGAGCATATAGAAATTCTCAGAGGTTTTTAAACGTGTCGAAGACAACAAACTAGAACTTAGACTCGATAAGTGTAAGTTTTTGCAGTCTTCAATTGATTATTTAGGTTATACTGTCACTGGAAATGGCATAAAAGCTAATGAAGCTAGATTAGGAGCAATTCGATCTTATCCCATAACTTCAAAAGTCCATGAAGTTTAAAGTTTTATGCCCATACTTTAGGAGATTTATTCAAGATTTTTCACTAATTGCAAAGCCATTGTATGATCTAACAAAGAAAGATAAAAAGGTTGAGTTGAAAGAAGTAGAACTAGATGCTTTCAATGCACTAAAATATAAGTTAATAAAAGCACCGATATTAGCAATGTATGAGATGTAGAGATGGAACGGAATTACACTGCGGTGCAAGTTCTGTAGGCTACGGGGCGATGCTGTTACAAAGGATGAAGGATGGAAAACTTCATCCTGTTTTTTACTTTTCAAAACGCACAACAGAAGTAGAGTTAACATACCAAAGCTTTGAATTAGAGACTCTAGCGATCATAAATGCACTCAAAGCTTTCGAGTTTATGTGCATTAGATAGTAACCGACTGCAATTTATTAACAGTAACACTAAATAAACAAGTAAGAGGTTCTAGTCGGGAGCTCCCGACTAGGGTATACCCTAAACCCTCTTCTTCCAACACCAAATGCAAATATATAAGTTAACAGAGGCCAACGACACCAGCTCCAGATACTGATATAGCACTGGGCCGGATGTTCTTACGAGTTAACAGGGGTCAGCAAAGCTTAGGTAACAATAGCTTAGGTAATTTTGATCAATCTTTTGTAACTTTAGTTTTAATTCGGCTTTCACTGAGGCACATCAGCCCAGCGTGTTTTATAAACCATAATTAATTAATTAATTTTGTGTAACTTAAATAATCAAAAAAAAAGTCCTATAACGAAAATACGCGAGGACTTCTTATTTTAATCTTAATTTATATACTTTTCTAGAAGCTACATGTCAAGTTTTGTGACTCTAGCTCTTATTATTTACCAAAATTGCTATTAAAAACAGGATGTAGATAAATAAAAAAGCTCAAAGATATGCTTACAGAACAAGAAAGTGACCACTATGAAATACGCAATGGTGTGATATATAAAAACAATTAAAGACTAGAATTTTGTAAAAATGTTTTATATTAAAACCATGACAAAATGGGTCATGTAGGAGTTGACAAAGTAACTGAACTGATTTATAAAAGCTATTGGTTTCCCAATATAAGGAAAAAGGTAGAAGTTCATGTAAAAACCTGCGTTAAGTGAATAGCTTTTTCTAAAAAGACGGTTAAACTGAAGGTTTCCTACATTCCATACCAAAGGTAACCAACCCTTTTGAACTAATTCACTTGATCACTATGGCCCAACCAATAGCAAAGACACGAAAAAGAAACATATTCTAGTTATAATAAAAACAGAGATCTAGGCCCAATGATGGTAAAACTAATAAATGTCAAGAATGGTGAACCATGGCATTAGGTGTTAGTCAAAGTAGAACACTCGATGAATAACACAATGAATCGAAGTATCAATGAATACCCCAGCGTTATGTTATTTGGAGTCAAACAGAGAGGAACTAACATAGATAGATAGGTTAAGCGAAAATGTTAGAATGTAAGAAAATCCAGAAACAGTAATAAGCAAAATTACAATAAAAGTTACATATATGCAAAACGTCAGAAACTCAACATATTCTCAAAAGGTGACTAAACTTTAATTCACAACCTGGAGTATCAAGCAAATTGATTCCTAAATTCAAAGGACCATAAGTGGTGTCAAGGCTATTAGATAATAACAGATACTTTATAGAAGACGTAGAAAACTTTCAACAAGCACAAATACCGTATTCGCGAATTTGGACAGTACACAATATGAAACCTTGGCTCAACGGTATAAAAAATATTGTTGACAACAATAACACACAAGAAGAAAACAGATCAGATAGTGATATTGGAAAAATAAATTTAGAAAATGTAAAAGTAAATTATAAATAGCATAAGAAAAATGAGAACGATGGTGAAATAAAAAGATCTGCTACGACATTCTTAAAGTAACGCGCACAAGAAACGGTTGCATTTTATTTGCGTCAGACGCTTCCTACTAAATTAATGTATTCATGATTCGTTCGCCATCATTTGTGATCCTAAATTTTGGCCTCCTCACATTACTTATTTACTTACTTATCCCTTTCACCCTTCAGGCCCCTGCAATACAAGGTCCTGTCACAAAAAAGTAAATTTGTCTTCAGACCTAGTGTCTACTCGGTATCAGAATGTTAGGGGCCTTATTTCTAAATTTTAAAATCTTTTAATAGCACTTTCTTAGATTCGTTTATAATTAAATTCTCAGAAATGTTTAAATTCAACCATATCTGATTGTAAAGTTTTAAGAACCATTTTACTGTGCACGGAAAAATTCGATCCTCTCGAGGTGGTGGTGTATTAATATTTTGCGCCTACTGATGCTAGATTGTCTCAGTTAAAGTTATTTTTCTTTGACGTGCTTCCATATCCCACCTTTTTCTGATATTCAAGATTACATGAAACATATAACTTGTATTAAAGAAGTTTCTATAGTAAAGATGTACTCTATATTAATTTAGTGATCATCTCTTGGTCATTATTCACCTCAAATAAATCGGTGTTGCAAATCAATTTTATTTTTTCTAATTTCTAATCATTTGAATAGAATACTTATCTTGTATTTGACAACGATTACCTCAATGTCAATGTTTCCAGGCTTCTTCTGCTATGTTTTCTTGAAATGAGGATTCATAACATGCTACTTTGGAGGTTTTAATGCTCAATTGCAATCATAGTTCTTATTCATTAGTGACCAACAAGTCAGCCCGTTGCTTTCGCAAAGGAAACTATTCCTTGCTTAGTTAACGTAAGTATGCAACTGATTGGCCTTTCTTATATGACGTAAAAATTTAATATAAATAGTGCTCTAAATTTTTAGCATAACACCCTTAATTCCCTTCTAGATATAGTTCTCCCGATTCAATCCCGTCGTCAGCTTCTTCTAAGCAACCCTGATTTACTCCCAGGCTATCAATCCTTAAATATATCACAGATTAATATTTTAAAAGTATGGGCTGACTGGCCTAAATACTCCATGGCCAAGGTAAACTTATTTTTTTTTATAAATTCTACCAAAAGTCAATTTGCTCAAAGTCCGAGGCGGTTTTATAATTTTGTAAACTAAAAGCGTAAATGTTGAACTTCAGCATCCTCTATTTCTCTCGGGGTGTATAAGGCAAGCAATGACTGAATCTGCTAACATCTTACAGACTTTTCGAATCAACTTACTCCTCTCCTTGGCCTAATAACATGTCATACCCTTTTAATATTACTTCCCCTAGTTTTATATTTGCTCCTATTATTTCCCATTTCTCTCTCCTTTCAGCTTTAAAATCCTTAATATTTGTTTACTCTCCTGGGCCTGTCAATATTCTTAGTTGACTACTTCTGTTTCCATTTCATTGGAAAGAATCTTATATTGTTACTCTACACAAAAAAAAATTGAAAGTCTGATGTAACAAATAACAGGGGTATTGCTGAACTGTTCGCTATCACTAAATTTTTATAACTTCTATTTTGAAACATTTCTCAAAGCAGTTGGATCCCCAGTATAACTTGGGTTCGTAAAGAATTTCTCAACTACGAGTTTACTTCATTGGTAGTTGATAATTTCCTTTCTGGAACGCAAACTGATGCCAATACAGCTCCCCGAACAAGGCCGGATACATCTGTCGTTAGGTCAAACAGATTTTTGAAGTTAGGATACGTTATTATCACGTCTTCGGGGGCTAGTATCTCTTTCAGCCTGTTTAAGGCTTCTGGCTGTTCTGGTCAGTTCTAAATTATTATTATTATTTGTATTTTTTTTTTAAATTGGCGCTGTTTTTTCCGTTTTCGCCTTTCAAAACATTCGTTAGGAATCTGGCGATGTTGGCAAATCATACTATGTAACGCCTGTAGTAACTTGCCAGCCCCAAAAATGATCTGTGACTGAACTTACTATCCGAACCTTTTCACTTCTGCAGAACGTGAATTCCAAATACTCCACGCTCTTTTTGAAGAACTTTGATATTTTTCTTGGGAGAATCTCATGCCTGCGTCTCGATAAATCCTCAAGACCCACTCAATGTGTTTGACATGGTCTTCTTTGTTTGTTTTTTAACCCAAGAGTAAGCCTGCAGAATTCATACTTCCTATTATTGGCAGAAGATTTGGATGCCTGATTTAAGGTGCACAGGTGTGCCTCCCTCATGTCAGACAGTATTGTCGAAATACATTTGATTCAACTTGCGAAAATCAATTACCACACGTCTAATTAACGGCTTGATTCGTCAACATCCTTTTGTCGACGACCCACTTTGGGTTATTATAAGGCGTTTTGAACGGTCTTATTATGTCATTCGCTAAAAGTTGTTTTGTGCAAATGCTTTGACTATTCGGTCAATCAATCCACGTCATCGATGTGAATAAAATTCACGCAATGACATTTAGTGAAGTGAATGGGCTCTGAGCCGTGATCGTGTTTTATAAAATTTCACGTCAAATCTGCCAATTATGTCGTAAAATTCCTAATTACTATTTAAAATTAAAAATGTTGTTTACATTAAATAAATAAATGAATGAGACACTTTTGTTTGATGCCCGTTTAGCTTGGAATGAACATCATCAATCTTTATTGATTTCAACTGCGCCAAAGCTTCATAGTTGTCCTTGCTTTGTTCTTGAGGCAAATGGTATTTTCTTTGTCGACCTTGCATCAATTACTCGCCATTATTTGGAACCTTCCTGCAGCTTTCTGCCTGAGCTAACTGCCGATAACGCGATGACGTATTTACGTTCATCAGCTTGGGGCTTTGTCCCTGTGGTTATTTTGGTTATTGAAGCGTTCTTTCGAACTACATGGCATAGGTTGTGCCTGATTTTTTCTGTTTTGACCTTTTTCAAAGTGAGGATTCATTTTTGTGAATTTCTATCAGTCTCTGGTTGGCTGTATTGACCGCTTTAAGCCCGTTGATTCCCGTGTTTTAAGTTTTTCTTCTGTGTTTTGCAAAGCTTGCTGCAGATATGCCTCTATCATGATTATTGCTTGTTTGTTTGTTAATAAAGTCAATTTTCTTTCCAGCATTTTCAGAGAAACACTTCACAACCTGTCCTAGGCTACTAAGATCCTGTTGGATCATATGTTGTTTAACCCGCAAATGTAAAATCTAGTCTCGCAATAATCGAAAACGGTATTAAACGATGCTAGAACTGCATCTGCCGGCTTTCTTATTTTATTATAATGCATAGAGCTTCTATTGTGGGGCTCAAAAAATAGGCTGAGTTCGCCACCTGTCGTCAAACTCGGGAGTTGACTTCATAATATCCAAAAGCTCGTCACACTGGCTCCGTGCTATAATTTCAATTTAGTTGTATACTTCCACCCCTTGCACAGATTCTCTAAAATTGTTTAGCGGTTTTGTAATTGTTACACATTTTTTTTGTCAAAAAATTGTCTGTTGTGCAAGACACGAACGCATTTGGGTATTTAGAAACGCTATCTGTTGTTGACTCATCTAGCTTTACCCAGATTTTAATTAAGAAGCTATCAATTTCTTATCACTACTGACCGCTTAAATCCATAGTCTTCCCATTAGTTCACAAAACCAACACATACATATGGGAAGCTACAAAAATCCTCTTTTACCAACACCGAATTCTCATTTGCTTTAGCAGTAATAAAAAAAATTAAGAAAAAAATATATTCCGATAGGACTCGAACTCGTAACATACAACACTACTTGACCTCGACTCTACGCAACAGCCACACCAACAGTTGGTTTTTGAAAAACAAACGAATTAAAATAGCAGCACATACACAGAGCACAGAAAACAATACAATCACAATTGCAATACTGTAGAAATAATTAAATAAAGACGCGCATGAAAGTGTTTGTGTGTACATGTATACAGAATCTGCGCAAGTTGCCCCTTGGCCAGCCAAAGCACGCTGTTTATACCCTTGCAGACGGTTTTTATAATTTTTTTGTGAAATGTGTAACGCATAGATGGAGACATCTGCAACCCCATAAAGTTTATATATTCTTGATCAGTATCAACAGCCGAGTCGATATAGCCGTGTCCTACTTTTCGTCTGTCTGTTTCTATGCGAACTAGTCTCTCAGTTTAAAGCTATCTTTATGAAACTTTGCAGAAGTCCCTCTTTCAGTTGCACGCAGCACACATGTCGGAACCAGCTGCATCGGACCACTACATCATATAGCTGCCATAGGAACAATCGGTCTAAAATTAAGTTGTTGTATGAAAAAAATATTGTTTATCAAGATATCTTGACCAAACTCGGTATTTATTAGTTTTACTAAGCTCCTCATAAATATAGAAAATCGACAAAAACACTTTATATAGCTTTGGTACGACCAATTCTTGAATGCCTCATGTGTCTGGTCACCACAATAAGCCATCCATCAGGACAGAATTGAATCTGTTCAGAAACAATTCTTGTTGTTTGCCCTTCGTGGCTTAAATAGGGATCCACATGTGCGGTTACCGTCATACTCCAGCAGACTTCTGATGATTAACCTTCCTTCTTTGATTAATCGTAGAACTATGCTGAGTGTAATATTTATACATTAATTAATTACTGGTGAAATCGACTCTTCTGTGTTGACTAGCCAATTAAACTTCTATATCTCTACTAGACTAACACGTAATTTTGTACCCCTATCGCTTCAATTTTGCTAAACTAATTATGCTTTGCATGAACCGTTCAGGGTTCTCTGTGATGACTATAACAAGCATTACAGAGCATTCTGCTCGGGGTCTTCTCTTCCTCGTATAAAGTCTTCTATTCTAAACTATTTAGCAAGTAGATAGTCTTATTATACCCTGAACCCATTAAAAATGGGTAAAAGGGGTATTATGTTTTTGTGCAAAATGCAAATGTATGTAACAGGCAGAAGGAAGCATCTCCGACCCCATAAAGTATATATATTCTTGATCAGCATCAATAACCGAGTCGATCTAGCCATGTCCGTCTGTCTGTCCGTCCGTCTGTCCGTATGTATGAACGCAAGGATCTCAGAACCTATAAGAGCTAGAGAGCTTTTAGCTGTAGGTGCTCCTAATTCCTACGCAGATCGAGTTTGTTTCCGATAATCGATAACTTGCCCCGTTTCCAAGTAATCGATAAAAAAGTATATCGAAATACTGTTTTTTAAGCAATTTTGGTAAATAATAAGAGCTAGAGTCACCAAACTTGACATGTAGCTTCTAGAAAAGTATAAATATATCAAGTATCATTTATTTTATACCTATCGCCACTCTCTATCTATTATGAGGGTTCAGGGTATCCCCTAGTCGGGAGTTCCCGACTAGAACCTCTTACTTGTTTTTATTTGTAATTGTATTTGTACGCATACTCGTAGTATCGTCTGTATCGTTTTTTTTTTATTATTTATTATTTATTTTCTTATTTAATTTTCATTTCGTGTCGTACGTTACACGACTGCGCCCCTCGGTCGGTTGGGCGGGAGGTGGGATGCAGTACGTTGCTTTGGGATTCGCGTCAAAAATCCAACTAAGATCGGACCACTATATCATATAGCTGCCATAGGAACGATCGGTCGAAAACTAGGTTCTTGTATAAACAACTTTTGTCTTTATCAAAATATCTTGACCAAACTTGTCAGTAACTATTTTCTCAGTGCTTCTTAGATACGGGCAACTATGAAAATTATGAGAGTTTGAATCTGCAAGGGTATTAGATCTTCGGCGTTCCGAAGATAGCCCTTTCTCGTTAAAATAACTTTTGTGTTTCCTAACCGATTTTGATGAAATTTTCAACAGTAGATCATGGTGTGCTATAGAATATTCGTATAATCAAAATGACAATTGTGATGGTAGCGGGGCGGTGGCGATAGCTATAAAATGAAAGATACTTGATATATATACTATTTTAGGAACTTTATGTCAAGTTTGGATTTTTAAGCTCTAAAATCCTAAAATATTTGCAAAAAAAAAACACGATATCGATTCTGATCGAGTATTACTTAGAACGGGACGAGCTATCGATTGTCGGAAAAAAAACTCGTACTGGGCGTACTAGGGGTCTCTTTTCATGTCTCTATCTTTTATGGGTTCTGAGAGCCTTGCGCTCATACATACGGACGGACAGACAGGCGGGCATGGCTAGATCGACTCAGCTATTGCTGCAGTACAAGAATATTCATACTTGATGGGGTCGGAGGTGCTTCCGTCTGGCTATTACATAAATTTGCACAAATCTCTTATACCCATTTTTAATGGGTTCAGGGTATAAATAGATATCTTTTCCACTACGATGTTTTTTACTTTGACCGTAAGGAAACTCCATTCTCAGCTAAAATGCCAGCTCACCCCATAGAAATTACAGACAAAATAAAGGACATACTAACAACCACTGACTTTCCAGAACTAATAAGGAAAAACCAAGAACAAGAATCCTAAACGTGCTGATCGCTGATATATTTACCCCTATGACTGACAAGAAAATGTAGTAAGAAAATAAGTATTAACAACAAAATCGAAAATACACGAAGCTCAGACATCAAACAAAAATATTCAACAAAACAGATCTTGTAACGCACTGCACTAAAAATGGCCACACATCGAACTTCGCAGCAACAACAATATGACGAGAAGAACATTACCTCGAACGCCACAGTCTTGAAATATACTTAAATCAATCAATTCGAAAAGTTGTGCACACATATATAGAATTCTATTGACAAACAAATAACTAGTTTTCAACTCCACGTCGACAATGCAGACGTTTTATAATATAATTTGATTGCTCGCTGAGTGATGTATTGAATTTGCTATTATTTTAAAACAAGTAAGAGGTTATAGTCGGGAGCTCCCGACTAGGGGATACCCTGAACCCGGGTAGGTGGCGAAAGGTATAAAATGAAAGATACATGATATATATATACTATTCTAGAATAAACATATATACTTTGGTAGCTGTAGCTCTTAATATTTACGTAATTTGCTCAAAATATAGATGTCGATATCGGAGTAAGTTATCGACTATCGGAAACAAACTCGATCTGCGTAGGCACTAGGCGAACCTACAGCTAAAATTTCAAGTCACTAGCTAGATAGGTTCTGAGATCCTTGCGTTCATACATACGGACGGACGGACGGACGAACATGGCTAGATCGACTCGGCTGTTGATGCTGATCAAGAATATATATACTTTATGGGGTCGGCGATGCTTCCTTCTGCCTGTTACATACATTTACATTTTGCACAACAACATTATACCCCTTTTACCAATTTTTAATGGGTTCAGGGTATAAATAGTGATATTTGTAGTGATCCTCAAAAAAGACTGTCGGAAAACAGTCTAAATAAATTGGCTAAAAGAATAAACCAACAAGGCTATTGAAATTCCAGCCGACAAAACACTGAGAACTGAAATTTAAAAGGCCATAACCAAAATATTTTTTAATTTATTTTAAGTTTTTAATAACTTTTGAATCTTTATTGCCTGGCATGTTTCGCTGTTTATGCTTTGATTCTCTATAATTCTGGCAACAACGAAACAACATTGGTCGGTTACACTACGCAACAAATCTTAATCCTAATAAATAATAAATATCTTTATAATATTCTTAATGATTTTTCGCCGTTTTTCGTGGTAACAATCATTAAGATCGTTATGTCTATGAAAAGATAATTAAACAATATATATATTTATGTTGAACTAGGGATTTTAGTAAAACATTTATTGTTAATTTTAATTAGAATGCTAAGCCCCGATTTTTCACACAACGTATCGATGATTAAAATCGGTTAACTTTTCCAAAAGCTTTTTTTTACCCTGAACCCATTGAAAATGGGTATAAAGGGTATTATGTATTTGTGCAAATGTATGTATCAGGCAGAAGGAAGCATTTCCGACCCCACATATATATACTTATATTCTTCATCAGCATCAATAGCCGAGTCGATCTAGCCATGTCCGTCTGTCTGTCCGTATGTATGAATGCAAGGATATCAGAACCTATGAGAGCTAGAGACTTGAAATTTTAGATGTAGATCCTCCTAGTGCCTGCGCAGATCGAGTTTGTTTCCGATATAGGATAACTTGCCCAGTTTCCAAGAAATCGATTAAAATCGATATTGAAATACTGTTTTTTTTTTTTTTTTTAGTAAATTGAGTAAATAATAATAGCTAGAATCACCAAATTAATATGTTGCTTCTAGAATAGTATATAAAATCTTTCATTTTCTATAATACCTATCGCCACCTCCCCACCGAAAACCTATAAATCAAGTTAATAACCCTACATGTATTGTCCATCAATTTAAGCTACAATTTGAAAGCAATTGACTTTTTGAGAATACACGAATATTTTATAGGACAATAAGACATACTGCTACATATTTCATTAAAATCGGTTAAGAAACACAAAAGAAATTGTGTTTTTGCTGCCCATGTGTTTACGGCAGCAAGCGCAAATTTTAAGAATTTCTGTATGCATGTGCACACACACATTAATGCGCGTCTGCTTTCAGTTCTATCAACAGAATTTCAATTGCTATTATATTGTTTTCTGTGCTGCCATTTTAATTCGTTGTTTTCTCATTGAGAATTAATAATTGGTGTGGCTGTTGGGTAGAATCGGCGCGATTAGCGCGGTCTGTTGCGAGTTCAAACTCTGCCAAGGGAACTATTTTTTTTTTTATTTTACCTTTATGACTACTAACGCAAAAGACCGCGTAGCGCGAGCTGCATTTGTTGTTGGAATAAGAGGGTTCAAGGGATCCCCCCCGACTAGAACCTCTTACTTGTTTTTGTTTGTTATAGCTCACTACAAATAAGAATCCGGAAAAAAGAAGTGCCTTGGAAAATTGATTTAAAAAATGTTTTAAGCTATATACTTGTGTATATCATGCATCACAAGAACGCCCATTTTACGAAGAAAAAATTGTTTAGTTATTTCAAGCCTCTAGCTTATAAGGTTTTCGAGATAGATTTGTTCATTAATACAGGCGGACAGACAGATCGATACGGCTAAATCGACTTGGCTGATGATGTTTATTAAGAGTACAGATATAGAGGACCGATCCGTAAAATTTCGGCAACAGAAAGAAGGATCTATGCGTTATTTCATTGCAGTAAATGTAATCAGGCAGGAGGACATGTCTATATCGACTTACAAAGTCGTGCACAATTAATATATTCTCAAAACGCGTATTAAAAAGTTTATCATAAATAACAATTTTATTTTATTATATATATTTTATATATTTCTTTTAAGTAATAGCACTTTAAACTCAGAAATTCCAATTCGTAAAGACTATTCTTAATTTATTTTTTAAATATTCTATCACTTACGTGTTAATCAAGACTTCCAGTAGTTCGAATAATTTAGTATGCATTTGAGGTATAAGTTTTCCAAAACACATACCATCCATATTTTCATAGTTTACACAATTTGCATTACTCGATCCTAGTCCATGTTGAATAAGATTTAGGATTTTTTTTGGATATATAAATTTTATTGAAGAATATGGTTGGCTGTTAAAAGACTTTAGATATAATAACAGAAAATGAAGTGTATATGAATTCACTGACCTTAGAGCAATCTTAAGGAAATCAATGAGATTGCAGAAGCGCCTGCATACTTGAGCTGATTTTTTTATTGGATCTCCTTCTAATACCAAAGTAAAACATTCCTGTCTGTATTTTATAGCGACCTTGTCATCTTTATAATTGGGAAATACTTCGTTTAATAGGTCATTAATACTGCCCAATAAACCTATTTGTAAATCTTCCCATTGACACTTATCGGTGTTACATCCAACGTTGTTAAAATTACCGCGTACTTGTTGTAATAGCAACCAGCAATTACCACTTTCATAAACCACTTCTGGGTCACAGCAATCAACTAATGTTAGAAGGTATCGCAAGACTAGAAGCTTTCCCGACTTACTAGGTCCAGGGTAATATTTTAAACATTGTTTTACGGCTTTAAGTGCTGAAATCTTACAGCAAGTAGTTGTATGTTTTTCCAAAAGCCATAAACTTTCATAAATCTTTTCTATACAAGTTGATCCAAACCATTTTGAAATTTCAGGTGCTACTTGAATTTGAATAACAAGCAATGCTGTAAAAAGTCATAAGTAATTACTTAGTTTGCTAGCACCAACATTATTTATAGCTAGCTTGTATTGAAAATTGAATGAAATTTAATATTTTAAAGCTCTTGTAAAGTATTTTCAACAAGTTAGTTTGCTCCATAAAATATTACCTTTATTTTATAATAATATTTGTATACACTTGCTATTCCTATAACAATTATTCTTTATTAATTTATTTCTCCAGAGCAAATAGATGTTAACCTAAAACTAGATGCAGGATAACTTTCTCGTACCTATGGACAAGAGTAGCGGTCCACTACCTTTTTGTATGCTCAGCCTGCTATAGCGACCATTTAGCCAATGCGTTTAAAAAATTAGCCAAGCCCAACGTTTCTGAAACTCTTTCAAGTGTGCAACTCCAACTTTAAGACTGTTGTCTAGTAAATGTTCAAGGTCCATTGAGACGGCAATCTCGCCATCCTGAAAAATTAATGATGAGTCTGTTGTGGCTCTGGTCAAGTCGGCAGAAAATCTGTGTTTAACGTGGTGTGTACTCCGCGGAGGCTTACTATCACGGTACTCGCATATGCCACATATGTGACATAAAGCGGACAAAGCGAAACAAGGCGTCGTCTGGCGTCTTTAAATTGAATGCTATCGGGCTAGACTCGGGTACTATATAATCCCGCGGTACAAAATATACAGCGCAAGGAAACACCACTAGCAATTTAGGCTTGGTGGGCCCCTCGTCGCCTACATGCGCAGTGTCCCTTCGGTTCCAATCAAATACTTGGTGGACAGAACAATACATTCCCCCATTGGTAGAGGGTGAGGCCGACCTAAAATCTCAATTATACAAAATTTGGTATACGCAACTCCACGTCGAGCAAAGTAGTATCCGCGAGTTTGGGTATAAACCACAGCCACCACGTTACTCCCCGAGGGGTTGCGACCAAAACATCACGACGAAACAAAGTTACACGGGCTCCTCGTTACTCGTGGTACCACATTTCATTACAGTTTTGGTCGTATCGAATATATCATAGACTAGCAGGTATTACCCGGCCTTGCCCGTGGAACTATTTGTGCTATAAATTTTACATATCACCTATTCACTAATTTCACGCCTGTCGAAAATTTAAATCTACCCATTTTGATCTCCAATTCTATTTAAAAATATGTTGTAAGTGGATCGAATAAAGATCCAAGTGTTGTAAACAACGATTCCTGTCCATCTTAGTCTTGCGGTGAGAATCTTGAAGCTGAAGAATATACTTTCGTTAGTTAAACATTTGACCCGCATATGCCACCCAAAAACAATCGTTTTTCGCTAGTTAAACACTGTTGTGGGTTTAATTTTCCAAATCGCTAAAGAACGTATTCATTAAGTACTTATGTAGAGCTTTGAAAATAAGTTTATAGCAAATCGGACACCACTTAAAACATCGCCAAAAAAAATCTTTGAATCGCATTCCTACAGAAGAAGTTTGAATCCTGCGAAACACGTGTCTAATGATTTTTCAAATAGATCTTTGGAAAATAATTTGAAACGTCACCCACCAAATCTTCGCCCTCATTTCCACCAAAGAGGCATGCATTTTTCGTTGGTGGGAAACACCTATCAGATGTATTTTGACAATGACGTTTGACGTTGAAAATGTTTTTGAAGCCGATCGGATGGTAAGTCAAAAACGTTTGTAGTGTGTATATGCCTAAAAGTAACACCCAGTATTCATATATAAAGTATGTGGCACTTTGTTGCATACAATAACAAATATAAATTAAACAAACCCAGAGCCACTCCATGTATTGGCTCTGGCTCATATTACGCAGTGCGAGTCACTAGCCCCGCACGCTGACCATTTATGTTTACGCTGCATATCCCATGCTCCGTCTGAGCGCATTTCATGTGCAACATATATGCTCACTAACACAGGCATATGTAAGCTACTCACTCTCCCTCTCTTTGTAGCTGTTAACCAATAACAGCATAAGAACATATATGTATCCATAGGCTAAGCGCATAACATTGACTTTGAATAAATTCATTCTAAAAACTCCCCCTAGGCAACTGCCCAAAAATTACAAGAAGAGCTTGACTTTCTTAAGTCAAGCCTTAAACAAAGAAAGCCAATAACTCCAGCTCACTCAAAAATAAAGAAAATTTAAACTGAATTTAATAAAACAACACCTCCTCCCCCCCAAAGAACTACCGGAAAAAACAAAAAAGAGTGCCCGAGAGATTGCCCAGGGCCATTGGAAAGCGCATTTTGTCAAGCTACATGCGCGAGGAAAACCTGTGCGATGACCGGCACCGGTACCGCCTGAGCTCATAGGCCCAGGATAACCTGAGCTCATAGGCCCAGGATAACAGCAGATGAGTCAACAAGCGTGAAGGGCAGGCCGCCTTTTACGCCTACGAAGGAGCATCAGCGAGCGAACCGGCGACGACCAGCTGATGCAGCGAAGAAGGAAGACACACAGCAGACAAAGCAGCATTATCTAAGATTACATTAAAATTTTTTTATAAATTGTAATGACGCCCACTGTGCTGTGTGCGTCAAGGTAGAGTACAACCTAAAACATTGTACGCTAAAATTAGAAAGGAGATCACTGCGTTGATCGAAATAGGGTTTTCAAATAGACACAAAAAGAAAGGCCTTCTGCCTAAATATAATATTAAAAATACTAAACGCAAAAATATTATTTAAAAAAAAAATAACAAACACTATAATGAAAATGTAATATTCATTTGCAACAATTTTCAATTTTAAATATAAAATATGATGTTCATTTAAAACTTGCAACAATTAAAAAAAAAAAAAAAATTTAATTATAATGGGCTCAAACGAGTCCAAGGTCGAAAAATCGGCCGCAAATGTAATCAATACGGTTAAAATCATCGATCATAAAGAAAATTTAGAGAACATTACAATTTTGCTAATTATAATCAACGTCCTATCTGTTGTATCGCTAGCATTGAAGGTGTATGCAATGCATACAAAGAAAATTAAGAAACGCTATACAAGTAGAGCAGACGGACTAGGCAAGGTTTGAACATATTTGAATATGTCAGATATGGAGGCATGTCTCAGTAAAGCTTGGTAACTGAAGAACACCCAATTTTGGGACCAGCAACAATAATAATGGTGCGAATGCATCAATAAATATCTATTATATTAGTATGGAATGGAGTATATTGGTGAAAAATATCAATGACCTCAAAGACAAATTTGACAAGTCATATAAATGCATTAATAAAGGCATACCTATAAAGGTAGAAAAACTAATATACCATGTACAAATATTGATAAATCAATATAACGATATAGTACATGCAGTAAATTCCATTAAAAATAAACTAACACAGGAGCATGCCAGGCAGTGCCTTAAATTCATACAATCTTTAAATACCAGATTGAAAAACATTGGCATTAGACAGAACATTATAATAAATGTTCCAGAAGATTTATTTTTACCAGCAAAGTTTGATCCAAGCCAGCTGCAAGATCTTAATGAGTCGAAGCCAATTACTGACATAAATATCGATATCGACATTGAGACACTGGACAATACAGAATCCAACATGCCAGACCAGGTAGCCTTAGATAGGGAATATGTAAGACAAATCTCGTCTACAGTCGCTGAATTTGACGGTAAAAAACTGTCATTAAATCGTTTTTTAACAGCCTTAAGGTTTTTTGAACGAACAAAGGGCAACCAAGAGGATTTGGCTGTAGAAGTCATAAAATCGAAACTAATTGGCACAATACTATACAAATGCCAAGACGAGACTACGATCTATGGCATTATTAATAAATTAAAAAGTTGCGATTAAGGCAAAGCTGTTAAACGCCCAACAAAAAGGCAAAACAGCAGCTCAATATACAGCTGAAATCGATAACTTGCGTGAGCAACTCGAGGCAGCTTATATTGACGATGGCCTAGACTCGGATAATGCAGAGAAATTCTCTACTAAAGAGTCAATATCTGCAATGACCAAAAATTGTGAATATGAAAAACTCCGTACAATACTAGAAGCTGGAAACTTCAGCACATTTAATGATGCAATGAGTAAATACATTCATTGCAGCACTGAAATGACTGGAAGTACCAGCACAGTATTACATCAGCTAGGCAGACATAATAGAGGCAATGATTATCGCAATTACCAAAGAGGTAGAGGCAATGGCCGCGGTAATAATAACGCAAACTATACTAACAATAGCAATGGCAGAGGACATTATAGAGGTAATGCCCGTGGTAATAACCGAGGAAGGAATAATTCCAACCGAGGTAACAACCAAAACAATAACAATGGCAACTATAATGGCAATAATAATGTTCGAGTTACACAGACTAACTCGGAAAACCAACAAACCCCTTAACATATGCACCAAGAAACACCAAAGTACACACAGTCAATTAAAACCTCAGTATCTTCATTAACATAAATAACGAAAAAACAGGTAAAGCCTTTACCCTATTGCTAGATACTGGTGCAGACATATCACTATTAAAAGAACATGTTGATACATTTGAAAACATTAATTCAAACATATCAACTCAAATATCTGGAATCGGTGAAGGTTCAGTTTTTTCTAAAGGTTTAGCATTCGTAGAATTATCTACCGGAAAATATGTCATTCCACACGACTTTCACATAGTCGGACACGATTTCCCAATACCCAGCGATGGCATTATTGGTATAGGCTTCTTTAAAAAGTATAATTGCCAATTAGATTTCACACAAACATGTGATTCTCTAATACTTCGGCCAAATAATTTAAACTATCCTATAAAACTACCAATAACTCACACTTGTGATAATAATGCCACAATACTTCCAGCTCGTTCTGAAGTAGTCCGTCAAATCAATATTGTTTCGCCAGAAAATCATATTTTCATTCCAAATCAAGAAAGGAATGATAAAGGAATATTCATTGGAAATACTATTTCCAATAATCAACAAACGTTTGTCCGAATTTTAAATACAACAAATTCAATAAAAATAGTAAATCTTAACGACATTAAAATAGAAAAGCTCAGTGACTATGAAACAGTCCATGAAATTAGCAAAGATCGCCAAGAAACGGTGATGAAAAAACTAAAAAAGAACTTTCCCCCATTATTTAAAACACAATTAAAATATCTCTGCACCAAGTATACAGACATATTCGGACTCGAAACTGAATCCATAACATCCAATAATTTTTATAAACAAAAACTAAGACTAAAAGATACTGAGCCAGTGTACATTAAAAACTACAGAGTTCCTCATACCCACATAAAGAAGAAGTTAATAATCAAGTCGAAAAACTTATCTCGGATAATATTGTAGAACCGTCTGTATCGGAATATAACAGTCCTATACTGCCTGTCCCAAAAAAGGGATTACCTGCTTCCGATACCAAGAGATGGCGATTAGTTATAGACTATCGCCAAATTAACAAAAAACTCTTGTCTGACAAATTTCCACTCCCAAGAATAGATGATATTCTTGACCAAGTAGGCAGAGCAAAATATTTCTCATGCTTAAATTTAATATCCGGTTTTCACCAAATAGAATTAGAAGAATATTCTAGAAATATAACGTCTTTTTCAACGAGCAATGGCTCCTATCGTTTTACACGATTACCATATGGTCTAAAAATAGCGCCTAATTCTTTTCAAAGAATGATGACCAACGCTTTTTCCAGATTAGAACCTTCACAAGCTTTCTTGTACATGGACGACTTAATCGTCATCGGTTGTTCCGAAAACCACATGATCAAAAACTTAACAAACGTTTTTGACTTGTGTAGGCAACACAACCTTAAATTACATCCAGAAAAATGTTCATTTTTCATGCACGAAGTGACTTTTCTAGGTCATAAGTGTACTGATCAAGGTATTTTGCCAGATGACAAAAAATATGATGTCATTGAAAAATATCCAGTCCCCACGGACGCTGATAGCGCTAGAAGATTCGTTGCATTTTGCAGTTATTACAGACGTTTCATAAAAAACTTTGCAGATTATTCACGTCACATAACAGGATTATGTAAAAAGACTGTAAAGTTTGAGTGGTCCGATGAATGCCAAAAAGCGTTCGAATATTTAAAAAAAGCTCTTATGAAGCCCACTTCACTAAAATACCCAGATTTTAGCAAAGAATTTTGCATCATAACAGATGCCAGTAAACTAGCCTGCGGAGCAGTTTTGACTCAAACGTATGGAGATAAACGTTCATTTACAAAAGGAGAAAGCAATAAAAGTACAACCGAACAAGACTTGGCAGCAATCCACTGGCCAATAACCCATTTTCGACCATACATATATGGTCAACATTTCACAATTAAAACAGACCATAGACCATTGACATATCTGTTTTCAATGGTAAATCCAAGTTCAAAACTAAAGAGAATGAGACTAGATTTAGAAGAGTATGAGTTCACTGTAGAATACCTTAAGGGAAAAGATAATTTTGTTGCAGATGCGTTATCAAGAATAACCATCAAAGAATTAAAAAGTACTAATACAAATGTTTTGAAAGTCACTACAAGACAACATAGTAGACAAAATAAATCCTGCGCAGGAAAAGAACAAGAAATTTTGCCAAGGCAAAATCTTGATAAAGCTTCTAAGCCCAACGTATACGATGTCATTAAAAACGACGATATGCGAAAAATAGTGACCTTGCACATAACAAATATGCTATGTATTTTAAAACATGGTAAGAAGGTTGTTGCAAGAATTGAGATTAGCGACCTTTATACTAATGGAACTATCGATTTAGGTCAATTTTTCCAAAGGCTTGAAAAAGAAGCCGGTATATTAGGAATCAGCCAACTCAAAGTGGTACCGAGCGAAAAGATCTTCGAAAACATTTCAATAGATACTTTCAAAAATATGGGCAATATATAGTGACCTTGCACATAACAAATATGCTATGTATTTTAAAACATGGTAAAAAGGTTGTTGCAAGAATTGAGATTAGCGACCTTTATACTAATGGAACTATCGATTTAGGTCAATTTTTCCAAAGGCTTGAAAAAGAAGCCGGTATATTAGGAATCAGCCAACTCAAAGTGGTACCGAGCGAAAAGATCTTCGAAAACATTTCAATAGATACTTTCAAAAATATGGGCAATATATAAAACTTAAAAAACTTAGGAGTAGCGCTACTCAAGCCGGTAACCCAAATAAATAAAGAAACAGAAAAAGAAGCAATAATGTCTACATTCCATGATGATCCTATTCAAGGTGGTCACACAGGCACTTCAAAAACGCTAGCAAAAATAAAAAGACATTACTATTGGAAAAATATGACACGTCATATAACAAAGTACATACGTAATTGTCCGAAATGTCAAAAAGCTAAAACAACAAAGCACACTTAGACACCTATGATTATAACTGAAACACCAACAAACGCTTTCGACAGAGTAATTGTTGACACTATAGGTCCATTACCAAGATCAGAGAATGGTAACGAGTATGCAGTTACACTAATTTGTGATTTAACAAAATACCTAGTTGCCATTCCGATCCCAAACAAAAATGCAAAAACTATCGCTAAAGCAATATTCGAATCTTTTATTCTGAAGTACGGTCCAATGAAGACGTTCATAACGGACATGGGTACAGAATATAGGAATTCAATAATAACGGACATATGTAAACACCTAAAAATAGATAATATAACATCAACAGCACACCATCACCAAACAGTTGGTATTGTTGAAAGAAGCCACAGAACGTTTAATGAGTACATACGTTCCTACATATCAGTTGATAAAACTGATTGGGACACATGGCTTCAATACTTCGCTTATTGTTACAATATAACCCCATCAATGGCACATGATTATTGTCCATATGAGCTAGTTTTCAGTAAAAATTCAAATATACCAAAACATTTTAATAGCATAGATCAAATAGACCCACTTTATAATGTAGAAGACTATGCTAAGGAATCTAAATATAGACTAGAATTAGCATAGATAAACATAAGCAGAAAAATAAAGAATTATATGATAGGAAAACACTAGACTTAAATTTGAATATAGGAGACAAAGTACTTTTAAAAAATGAAGTAGGTCATAAATTAGAAAATAAATACTTAGGACCATATACGGTAGTAAGCATAAAAGATAAAGACAATGCTATAATACAAGATACAAAAGGTAGAGAACCAAAAATTTCATAATAGACTAAAAATTTTTAACGAATAAAACATATAAATTTTCTTTACGAAGTCAAATACAAAAAAAATAATAAAGATACATCGGCCTGATCAACCAACAAAAAAAATCAATCCTTAAGAAAAACAAATTATTGTAATGAATTTTACATTTATATTTTTTTGAAATTTTTACATTTTTATAAATCTTAAATAATTTTATAAAATTCATATTATTTTAATCATTTTTATAATTTTACTATTTAGTACACAAAAAAAATAACCAATTTTGTTCATTTAATAACTACACATTTATAATGTTACGTTATTTCTTTAAAAAGGGAGGTGTAGTGTGTATATGCCTAAAAGTAACACCCAGTATTCATATATAAAGTATGTGGCACTTTGTTGCATACAATAACAAATATAAATTAAACAAACCCAGAGCCACTCTATGTATTGGCTCTGGCTCATATTACGCAGTGCGAGTCACTAGCCCCGCACGCTGACCATTTATGTTTACGCTGCATATCCCACGCTCCGTCTGAGCGCATTTCATGAGCAACATATATGCTCACTAACACAGGCATATGTAAGCTACTCACTCTCCCTCTCTTTGTAGCTGTTAACCAATAACAGCATAAGAACATTTATGTATCCATAGGCAAAGCGCATAACATTGACTTTGAATAAAACGATTCATATACTACAACCTAACCAGCACAGACGTGCTTAAATGAACTCTTTTTTATAAATTGTAATAACAATATTACACTTTCATGCAAACGTTTTTTGCTAATTAACCACTGTTGTGTGTGGATTTTCCAAAAGCAAGAGTATTCATTAAGTTCTTATGTAGAACTTTAAAAATAAGTTTGATGCAGATAGAACAAAACTTTAAAGATAGGCAAAAAAAATCTTTTATTCGCATTTTACACCTAAATAGCTTGAATTTTGTAGTCTCTTAAAATGAGCAATCGACTGGATTATCTGGAGAAAATTTCTCTAGATCATGTCTAGAATCTCAGCTGTCCGACTTCTGACACAGGTTTTCAAATTGGATGAAACATGCGAGGGCCAGCCAGACAGTTATGGAATCACACCAGGCGCGTACAGTTATCCTTAGTTTTGTGTCAGAGAGTTTTTTTTAGATGCAACTAGTCTATTTAACAGCAGCATGCCACAGAATTTCATGCGCGGGAATGATTTTTGATTAAGCGGAGCAAATGCCACTCAGAAGACCACGACATGTGTGCTCGAGCAAAATTTAAGCTCTTTTATTTTCTAAGCATATTAAGTGGTGTTTTTTTTTTTTAAGTTTCAGTCTTTTTAATTGATCTGCTTTCTTAATTACTCTTTGCACCGTTGATAAGCTCGCTTTAGCTCCTGTTTTTTCTTTCGTGCGAATTTGACGCTTCCCTCACTATAGCTCTCCTATCTGCTTGGGAAATCAGAATATTGTTGCCACCCCTGAAGTATTTTCCATAGTCTTCCTTATTCCGAAGAAAACTTGAAATCGTTTTTCTGTGTTTGCCAATTTTTTTCAGCAATTTTATGGAAGGATAGTCCAGAATCGAAGAATGCTTCAATCATTGATTTTTCTTCTTAAGATAAGACAGTTCCTCTCCCCATATTGAGCGTTAGTTTAAAGAATTTTTATAGTTTGAACTTCACAAAAAATTTGGTTACCGTGACTGCCAAAATAAGAGCGACAACTCAATTTGCATTTGGGGGCGCTAACCTGATGACGCACAATAAGTGCAAACTTTTTCGACGAAAATAAAACAAAATAGCAAAAAATATATAACGATTCTGCTATCGAGCTGAATGTTCTCGTCAGAGAACACACATAACGGGATTGCAAAAACAAACAAAAATTACGAAGTTGCGTGCAATAGGAAGAAAGACATTAGCAAAAAGAAACGAGTGTAAGGGGGGCGCTAATCTGATGACGGGCAGTGTATCCACTAGCTTCATGTGTATAGAGCGCAACCTTGTAAGTTACCGTGGCTGCTTCTGGCTGCCAATGAATTCCAAGAACTTTAAGTGTGGTTTCTTACATGTTGTTAAAAACATTGAAAACTGGGAAGTCAACTTCCAAATTCTAGTTGAGCGTGAGACATAAGTTGAATAAGCTCATGTCGGAGTTGAAGCAGTTTATTATTTATGGTATGAATGTATGCTTAAATTCAATCAGCTGTTTTATTAGCAATATCATAATGTTGTAATGTAACCTAATGCTCTCTTCTGCATATGCAAGTTAATGCCATAAGCACACATATTTATACGAAGTTTCGATCTTTTTCGTTTATGTCATTTGCTTAGTTATGATAATAAATTCTGTACGCATTATCAGTATAACAAGTTCGTTTCGCTCAACAACTTTTTCCCGCGCACACTTTGGATTAGATTCTCAAAGTTAAAAAAAAAACAAGGAAGAGGTTCTAGTTGGGAGCTCCCGACTAGGGGATACTATTCTAGAAGCTACATGTCACGTTTGATGACTCTAGCCTTTATTATTTACCAAAATTGCTAAAAAAAAAAAAAAAAACAAGGAAGAGGTTCTAGTCGGGAGCTCCCGACTAGGGGATACCCTGAACCATCATATTCCAACACCAAATGCAGCGCGCGCTTATAGATAGAGAGTAGCGGGGAGTTGGCGATAGGTATAAAATGAAAGATAATCGATATATATATACTTTTCTAGAAGCAACATGTCAAGTTTGGTAACTCTAGCTCTTATTATTTACCAAAATTGCTTAAAAAACAGGATATCAATATACATTTTTATCGATTACTTGGAAACGGGGCAAGTTATCGATTATCGGAAACAAACTCGATCTGCGTAGGAACTAGGAGCATCTACATCTAAAATTTCAAGTCTCTAGCTCTTATAGGTTCTGAGATCCTTGCGTTCATACATACGGACGGACGGACGGACGGACAGACAGACGGACATGGCTAGATCGACTCGGCTATTAATGCTGATCAAGAATATATATACTTTATGGGGTCGGAGATGCTTCCTTCTGCCTGTTACATACATTTTGATTTTGCACAAAAACATAATACCCCTTTTACCCATTTTTAATGGGTTCAGGGTATAAAAAAACAGGATGTCGTTATCGATTTTTATCGATTGCTTGGAAACGGAGTAAGTTATCGACTAACGGAAACAAACTCGATTAGCGTAGGCACTAGGAGGACCTACAGCTAAAACTTCTAAAAATGTCTCTAGCTCTAATAGGTTCTGAGATCCTTGCGTTCATACATACGGACGGACGGACGGACGGACGGACAGACAGACGGACATGGCTAGATCGACTCGGCTATTGATGCTGATCAAGAGTATATATACTTTATGGGGTCGGAGATGCTTCCTTCTGCCTGTTACATACAATTGCAAATATACATTATACCCTTTTTACCCATTTTGAATGGGTTTAGGGTACAATGATCATGATGTCAAAGTAATTATTATTTAATTAATTAAATAATTATAATTATTTAGGTAGGTATAGGAAGTTAAGAGTTTCCGACTAGGGGATAACCTAAACCCTCTTCTACCAACACCAAATAATGCTCGCGCTACAAACTCATTTGCTTTAGTATTAATAAAATTAAAATAAAATAAATTAGTTCCCTCAATTCGACTCGGGCCCGTATCCGAACTACCTGACACCGCCTTTACTCTAGGCCATCTAGTCATACCAACAAATCATTGTCTGAAAGCAAAAAAACGAATATATTAATTTAATAGGACGCAAAAGTTAACATAATTGAACAAAAAGCAACTAAATATTGAATTGGTCACTAGAATACAATGGAATAGGGTTGAGCAGCATGCCTTTGGCCACTGACTTCGTCGCAATTGTCGCGGAAGCGTTATATGACACTCGCACAAGACGCAAACTCAGCATTATACTCGAAACGTATCTCGATCAGACACAGTCGGTGCAGCCGAGTACAAGAAATAAAATTAACTCATTTATTAACCATAGCGTTATTTGACAAGTCAGGACTGCAATCAGAAAACTTACATATAATTCATAAATTCGTGAGTAACGTTGGGCAAGGTAAAAACCGAAACTAATTCAAAACAAAAATTAAAACAAATCCCCGAGCTACGAGGATAAAAATAAAAAATTCAAAGCCGTAGGCTTTGGCACAGACGAATTCGAGACAATCCACTCAGACAATTACAATAGGACAATAAGTCATGTCAGTGAAAATCTTAACTACATTTTTTTTACAAATAAAGCAAAAAAAATTGTTTGTCGCTATATTTATTATCTTTTGATATTGACGACTTACTTTGGATGCATAAAGTTCACAGACAACAAACAAATTTTTGACGCGACACAGTTACAGGCTATTTCAGTTTAACGAAGCCTCCAAAACGACTGTATAAGGATCCCCAATTCACCATGAAGTTAGTCAGGACAAACTACTTTATATATATCTCTCTCTATATGTAAAATTGTTTGTCCTTACAGCGCACAGCCCAAACCGTAGGAACTAGGAAGCTGAAATTTTCACTGTAGTTACCTTATGTGATGAAGGTGCACGTTAAGACGGGGTTTCGGGATATTCTTTTTTGTTTACCATCCAATCCAAACTCATTTTTAAAGATCTTTGTTCAAATTCATTTGAGGGGTGTTTCACACTTTTCAATGCATTCCTCCTTGGTGGAAATGGGGGTCAAAAATTTGGTGGGTGACGTTTTGCGTTTTCATATGCAAGGATCTATATCATTTGAGACGTGGTTCACACATTTCGCAGAATCCAAACTTGCTAGAAATGCGATTCAAAGATATTTTTGGTGAATTATAAGTTGTGTCCGATTCGCAACAAACTTATTTTCAAAGCTCTACATAAGAATATAATGAATACGTGTTTTAGCGTTTTGGGAAATTCCACTCGCAACAGTGGTAAAATGGCGAAAAAAGTTTGTATGAAAGTTTTTTGTTGAGTGGAGGCTCAGTTTCAAAATCATTTTCAAAGCTTTTTGAGAACA
Organism: Drosophila ezoana; assembly: GCA_035045725.1. Taxonomy (NCBI): domain Eukaryota; kingdom Metazoa; phylum Arthropoda; class Insecta; order Diptera; family Drosophilidae; genus Drosophila; species Drosophila ezoana. The sequence continues at coordinate 231,237 of JAWNOU010000199.1, forward strand.
TTGATTTTATAACATACTTACGTGCCACGGGCAAGGCAGGGTTATACCCGTTGGGGTAGGTCGTGATCAGCGCTAGAAAACTAACAAAATTCATTTCTTGCCAGCTAAAGCCAGCGTAGTGAATAACAACACATACATACATACTTTAAAGTTCTTATGCATGCATAAGTAGTTATTGCACAAGATGCGCCTTGTGTAAAAATTATTTAATTCTTAAATTTTCCTGTAAAATTAATCGTTAGTATCTAGAGTAATATATAATTTTATTAAAGCATGCATTTCATGGATAAAGAACAAGCACCTTGCGTCGATCGTAAGTTTTAAACATTTTCGCTCAATGTACTTCGAAAACGAAGCGACGCAAAGCACCATCGACCAGCTTTGCTGAAGGCAGGCTGGCGACTAACTTCGTTGCTCGTGTCAGCATCAGCAAGCCGCGACTTCGGCATTCGTTCGACTGGTCTTTGGAGATCGAACAGTCAGTCGGCAGGCATGTCGTACGAAGCCTCAAAGGCCAGATGAAAGGCCAGGCTAGAAATTTTGCGTCGCATTCAAATGTATAGGCGTTACTCATCTTAGTGTTTATATGGTCTTTGGTTAAACCTCCTACTACGCGGTTTCCTATAACGCGTTTTCGGTACAACGCGACTACCAAAATACGGACATTTTCTTACTCGGACATTTCTACTCTTACAACGCGATTTTTACGAAAATTTTCTCAAATATTTACTATTTTAATTTGGAAAAGGTTTTCTTGCCCAAATAAAATTCTTTGCATTTTGTTCATACTTTGATACCTATCTTTTTTATAGCATTGCCACCCTACACTTGAACATGCGTTTACAAAGTGACAAACAAATACGTAATTGTGTAGTCAGCGACAAAATTAAAAAATAGGGGTTTCCCTTGCTACTTTCATTTGATGTAATAATTTTTTTGTTAGTTTGTTGTCGGCATTGCAAATAAAAGCATCAATCTAAAGCGTGTAAAAAATGTCGAAAAAATATTCAGTCTAATTCCAGTTAAATTATAAAAAATTTGTGAAACAGTTGTTTTTTTCGTAAAAGAGTTTTGATAAAATTATTTAAAGGTGAATTCTAAGTTTCTAAGTAAGTTTCTTTTAAACAAATAAATACACAAAATTATATTAAGCACATATTTTTACTATACGAATTCCAATATTATATTGAAAATTTTTTTACTTTGGAACCAAACTCTGATTTTTGTATGGAGTTAGACTCTCCTACAACGCGATTTCACATAACGCAGAGTTCTTCAGGAACCTATTCACCTGTACATATCTTCACCAAAGTCGGCAAATTTATTCATCCAAACTCTCACATATGTGTAAAACCTTAAGCCATATATTTGCAAGGGTATTGGGGTAATTTTGATTGTACAATCAATATGTAGTTGAAGTTGGTTACTATGATATGTACATACATATGTATGTATGTACATACATACATTAAATAAATAATTTTTAAACGTACCCAAAGCTTCAAAGATTAGTTCGCCATATAAACTTATTTCTTTTGAATTACAGGTTCTAATTATAACAGTCAACCATACATTCGCTTTATCCTGAAAATTATTTGGGAATTGGTTGAGATATTTTATAAGAAAACGCAATCCGATCGATCGAGTTTTGGTTTTGAAAAGCAGTATAGTGATTGATTGAGCCTGCGATGCCGCGCTCTGTAATAAAATTGTTTTTGCATAAATGTTGTATCCTTTGTTCTTTCAACTCACAGCTCCGCTATAATTCTGGTGCAGCACATTTGGGTAATCATTTTGGTCCTCCTGTGCAATTGTGTAAGGCAAATCAACAGCTCGAAACATTTCATTAAACACGTGCGGACTACCGATGCCTGTATTGTTGGATTTAAAGTGAACATGTTCCATTAATCTTGTTTTTGTTTGCACGTGCGTCAAATTAGCAACGGTGACCTAGCGTCGAGTGGTGAAACTTAGTTCCGGAACCGGAATCACTCACTTTGAAACGCATACATATATTTATGTTGTTGAGCAAACAATTTACGTTTCGTTTGGAGATACATACATTGTTTTTAAAAAATATCTTCACCAAAGTCCACAAATAGCTTCAAAAATTAACAAACAACTTTCGTAAAAACGTGTTCCGCCAATTTACCACTGTTGCGCGTGGAATTGCCCAAATCGCCATAACACGTATTCATTAAGATTTTATGTGGAGCTTTGAAAAATAGTTTGAAGCAAATCGGACTGCACTCAAAACTTCGACAAAAAACACTTTGAATCGCATTTCCACCGAAGAAGTTTGGATTCTGCGAAAAGTAAGAAACATGTGTCTAATCATTTGTCATATATGTACATAGATCATTGGAAAAGAATTTGAGGGCGAAACGTCACCCACCAAATCTTTGACCCCCATTTCCACCAAGGAGGAATGAATTTTCTCAAAAGTGAGAAAACCCCCACAAATGAATTTGTACAAAGATCCTTGAAATTGAGTTTGAGGTCGATCGGATGGTAAACAAAAAAGTTTCATACAAACGTTTTTCGCGATTTTCCATACTTGCGGGTGTAACTTCCCGAAACGCTGTTTTAACGTGCACCTTTATCACATAAGGTAACTACAGTGATGGCAAGTTCCCAAAAGTTATTGCGTCTGCCAAATAAATAAATAAATAAAAATTAGAATTCGTTAACTCTTGCACGAACAGTTCCTACTTAAATACAAACATACATATGTATGTGCCAGCCGTTCAATATATGACGTCTTATCGCCCTTACCGCGAAAGCTCTTTAGGCAGGCAAGGTATATTAAGCGCATTAGCACACATATTTACATACCACTCGACATAATTTTTTTTGTGGTATGTTTATATTTTTATATATGTTTTAGCGGATACTGGTTCCACAATTGATGCAACAATTACCTTTTATTCGTATATTTTAATTTTTTTCCTGCGAAACATTGACAGTGTTTTTCGTCGTCTGTTCGGTTAAATGTTGTTAAAAATATGTATGTATGTTGTAAAAAAATTGAAATTTTAGAAATTTATAATTATAAGAATAGTTAATAATTATGTAGAATATGCAAATAATTATTCGCACCTGTTGAAGTTGAAAGCAGTACCCGCTTCACGAAATTATATAAGAAGGTTGGAGATGTTGTAAGGGAGCTACTGGCTGGGGTACAAATCCCAATCTTACCATGACCAGTATTCTACACTACATTTGTTAGTTTTGTTGGATGGTGGGCTTAGAGGGGGGAGGAAGTGCTTCAAACAAACTATGACCCCAGCTATTTTATAGGGTAAAGAGGGAAATGAATACACATGGGCGGGATTTATCACGCGGTGAGCAGTGTAAGCCTTGATTCATACACGCCTGGCCAGGATTGGTCAAGCGGTCCACAGGCTAAGCCTCGATGCATACATGCACAGCCGGGATTGCTCACGCGGTCTACAGGCTAGGGCTTGATTCGCACAAACACGGGCGGGATTGCTCACACGGTCGACTAGGTTACAGAGACTAACACTGGTTAGCTTCGGGGCTCGTATTAGAATTCATAGGAAATAAAAGAGTTAAATGACTTTCTCTACTAACTTCATTTTTATTTATATCCACTTATTCTCGCTAGATAATTTTATTTCCCTAAGTTAAAGCCCTGCCGTACTGTGGGGAGCCCTAGTGCTCCGCAGCACACACTAAGTCTCCCTTTTCTCGTTTCTCGCTGACACGCAAGTACTCACCGTGACGCTCGATCACAAAGTTAGGAGCCCTAGCGCTCCGCTACCCGTTTAGGGTTATGTTTGTCACTTTGCCTTTTTCGACACACGTCTACTCACTTTGATCGTCACCGCAAAAGTGCCGGCACGCTCGCAGGCGAGCCGTGCGCTTGTCTCGGTTGCTCAACATCGCCGCGAGCTTTCGCAACTTCGCCTCGGAGCTTTCGCTCTTTGCCGCCGAATTAAAGTTGCGCTCTCGAAGACGGTGTTGAGCAACTGATCAGCAACGCACGGTTGCTGCGACGGCCGGCGGTTAAATTCAAACTTAATTCAAACCGGGCTCCTTGCCCTAAACTAGCTTCAATACGTCTTAACTGTTATTATTACTAATACAATGCTTATATACTATACAATGCTTATACCCTATAACTATAATTATGAACTGTGGGGTGGCTAACTTAGTGGCCGCCTCACAATGTTTTGAAAAAAGATAATAAAATAAGTTGTATTGCCACTATTAGATTAAACAAAGTATAATAAGCACCTGTTGAATTGAAAGAAATGTCAACTTGTATGAAACCATAAATAGAAGTGGAGATATCTTACAAAAATAAATGAAACAAGTAATAGGTTCTAGTCGGGAGCTCCTGTCTAGGGGACACCCTGAACCCTCTTCCAACACCAATTGCATAAAAATAATTTAAAACAAGTAAGAGGTTCTAGTCGGGAGCTCCCGACTAGGGGATACCCTGAACCCTCATATTCCAACACCAAATGCAGCTCGCGCTAATAGATAGAGAGTAGCGGGGAGGTGGCGATAGGAATTAAATGAAAGATACTTGATATATATATACTTTTCTAGAAGCTACATGTCAAGTTTGGTGACTCTAGCTCTTATTATTTACCAAAATTGCATAAAAAACCGTATTTCGATATACATTTTTATCGATTACTTGGAAACGGGGCAAGTTATCGATTATCGGAAACAAACTCGATCTGCGCAGGCACTAGGAGCACCTACATCTAAAATTTCCTCCCTTGGGCTCGAGCTCGCAACAGACCACTCCACTTGCCGCCGCCTCTGAGAAAACAACGAGTTAAAATAGCAGCACAAAAAACAGTACAATCGCATTTGCAACACATGTATACTGAAATTCTTGCAATTTGTGCTTGCTGCCCCAAACTCGAGGCCAGCAAAAACATGTTTTATTTAATAACTTTTGTGTTTCTTAACCGATCTTGATGAAAATTTCTGCATCTTATTCTACTATAAAATATTTGTGAATTATAAAAAGTCAATTGCATTTAAATTGTGGCTTTTATGGGTGGGCAGCATAAATTGGTTTTTTAACTTGATTTATAGCTATTAGGTAGTAGCGGGTAGGCGGCATAGGTATACAATGAAAGATACTTGATATATATATACTATTCTAGAATAAAAATCTCAAGTTTGGTGAGTGTAGCTGTTAATATTTACCCAATTTTCTAAAATAAACAGGATTTCCACATTGATTTTTATCGATTACTTGGAAACGGAGCAAGTTATCGATAAAGGTTATAACAAACTCAATCTGCGAAGGCACTAGGAGGACCTACATCTAAAATTTCAAGTCTCTAGCTCATATAGGTTCTGATATCCTTGCTTTCATACATACGGAGAGACTTACAGATGAAGGGGCATGAGGCCAAAATGAGGGAGACGAGTGAAGGTGATCGTCTCAGGTAGGGCGGGTACGCTGGGTTCGGAACCGGGACCCGATCTGCAGAAGTAAAGTGGACGAATAGTGTTTCTTTTTTTTGTTAATTTATATTAGCGTCTCACCTTTGTTGATTATAGTTACTTGTTAGAACTGCTGTAATTGTTGTTCATTTGTAAGTGGTTTCAGCTGTTTGGCGTTTATCGATTTAGTGGTTCGTTTTGGATAGTGTTGTGTAGGTCTGCTTGATACAGATGTTGTAGCTTGTTGATATCGATTGTGCGGACTGCGGGCCAGAGAGCCGATGAGCCATGAGGCGATTAGGCGCGTCCCAAAGAAAAACAAGTAGTCACGTAAAAATATGGCGCCCAATTTGAAGAAGCACCCAGCTTCTTTGAAGTCGGTGTGTAAATCAAAAAATATAAATATAAATATCAACGCAGGCAAAGATTATCAAAGTATCTTTGAGCATAAGAAGTTTTTCTTGTCGTGATTGATGACGGTAAGTCAACGTTCGCGACCGTTCATCATAGAAAGGTGGTAGCCGCAATGACAAAGGCATCTTGTGATAAAATGTGATATTAGGGTAGTTTTGTCAGATGTTATTTATTCATTTATTAGTTTTTTGTCCCAAAAATTGTGTCAATGTTGGATGTGTGCTGACCGTAGTTAGAAGATCTTCGGAGACAGGTGACCCAGGACGATGTAGAATCGAGCCTGCGCCGCATCTGTCATACAGCATACCCGCAAGAATGGCCAGAAGAGCGACAGAGACGGAGCTTGCCATAGTGTCTATTAACTTGGGTAGTTTTCTTGTCGCGGTTAATGACAGTATGACGCGTTGGCATGTTGGCAAAGCATTTGCGACTGTCCATTATAGCCTGGTGGTAGCCGCCATGACAAAATAGACTGTCACACAGCATGATCTAAAGGTGCCCAGAAGTGCGAGGGAAGCCAAATAGACTTCAAGGTAGCGTCTTGGATGCCATTCGTCAGTCAAAGTGACAAACTGAGCATTTGACGAATGTTTAAATTTTGTACACTGTCCAGATTGTGCGTAGATTAGTAGTTAGCCTGTGTTAGGATTTTGTCTTCTCTCCCCGAAGTATATAAAATTGAATTAAAGCATTAAAAGATTACTTCGTGAGTTATTTCTGTTGTCGATATTTATTTTATTCTTCATTATTTATTATTTGTAAGAGTAGTTGGCGAAAGTGAGTTATTTTGGTTGTCGATAGTGAACATTGTGGTTATATATTTATCTATTTATTTAATTATATGTTTTGGTGTAGTTATTTACTCATTTTATAAATAGTAGTATTTGCTCGGTAAGATTTAAATGCATTGGCGTTATTAAAAGTAAAATGTTTTCCATTGTACAGCTATTCAAATTTAATTTTTCCATTTTTTAAAGAATAACGCACTGCCAATTCCCCATTTAATTAAAATGGCATTGGCATTACTTTTTCTGTTTCTTCTTTTCAAGTTTAACCTCCTTTTCTTTTTCAATGATGTCCACATATTCTAAAATAACTTTGCGATCTAGCATTTTTAGGCAACGCCCATCTGGACATTTGCCATTCAAGTTTGGGGCACGGCGTCTGCACACCAGCTGCACCGCATAAGAGTTGTCCAAGCCAAGGCAGCACGCAATGTGGCTGGCCTGCCATGGTACGTGATCTCCGTCTAACAAAGGTCGGAGACCAATTAAACTTCTTCAGCAGCCAATATGTGACAAGCTGCTGCAGCACCCGAACGTGGCCACCAGGGTCCTGGCTGACCCGATCACAGTGAGGTGCGTCCGAAGGCTACACCCCGACGACCTACCCACAAGGCGTATTACTTAAACACCATCATTGTAAATAACATCGATGTAAATATCATATAAGTTACCAAATAGTTACTAAACTTATTTAATAATTATTCGCTCGGTAGAGACCATAAGGCACTGATCGATTCCAGCGCACAAATAAAACATATGAAATTAAAGCATTTTCAAAGGTTGGTTTTCCATAATCTCCACCTCCAATTTGTTTTGACCGGATTGGGCAACCTCGAGCAGTGCGCGAATGGCCAGCCTCACAGCACCACATTCAGTGCTAACTTTCTCTTCGCGATACTGTTTTCAAAAAATTCGCGTACCGCTTTTGCTAAGCGCCCGGTGGCATTGGCTTTGTACTCATAGAATATGCCAGATGGCTCGGTTTGAAACAAATGATGTGAGCCATCAGCGTCAAAGCCTCCAATAAGGCACGATATGCCAAATGGACGACGCCCATTGCTCTGAGTGTACTTTTGTTTCAGTTGTGCAATATATCTTGTTATATATTCAAGGGTCACTGGATCCTCAACATTCAGACGATGACTCTGGCATTCGACCTGTGCACGATTTATAAGGACGCGAGCATCCTCAGTCATGCCCGCAAAGGCCACCACAACGTGATGGTCTTCCTGCAGTTTGGCTACAGAATTGCAGTTTGGCCACAGAATTTCAACGCCCAAGACGACATAATTGCCGCCACGGACACCAACCGCTGTGGAACCTTTGCGAACCGCTTCTTGAGCATAGTCAACTTGAAGTAAGTGACCATCGGGCGAGAAAATAGTAACAGCATGATCGTAACGTGAAGACATATTTAGTTAGTTTTTATTATTCACGTAAAGCAAAGCGACTATATCAAGCTATCCAAAATAATGCAGTCGGCAAATTTTTGACAAGGCAATGATGATGCTTTTTTGAGGTAAGTGCCTTGTGGTTAGGACTCATTCATGGCGGAGGAACAAGGATCCGATTGGGTTTCAGACGCTGACGAAGCGTCTGCATCGCCACCGCCACGACCTGCAGGATATCTAGGGGGAACGCCAATGGACTTTCACGGAGTTCCAGAGAGAGCGATCCCGGCGAAGGCGCATCTAGGGAGCCGAGAGTTCCCAAAAACACCCATAGATTCTGCAATCTGGTCGGCAGTGAACGCTGCGATTACACAAGCCGGCCAGACATATCGGCAACCCCTACCGTCCGGCATCAGCGAGTCCTGCGGAGATGAGTTTGGAGCGGGATTCCTGGGAGACTCCCGGGTAAAGGACCGAAAAGCGGGTGATTTTCCGCCAGAGGCGGGAGCTAAAGAATTCGAAGGGGTCCCGGTATAGACATTTCAGGGTCGTGGGTGTGGCCTACGTTGGGCGTTCTAATAAGCCGGCTGGGTGAACCAATATAGACAATGCGCATACAGATTTATATTTATTTGGCGTAGTTGATTGCGTTCGGTATTATGCGCTACGCTACGATATCTTTTTGTCATATGGGCAGAGTATCGGGGGTGAAGTCGGGCACATAGTAGCGCCCAATTATTTGAAGAGTGGCAACGCCTAGCTCAGGATCCACTGCCCTGACCGAAAAAAGGTTAGAGAGCATAGGCGATTCGCTCGTAGGGTAATGAGCGGATCGCATGCCCTGGGCCTACGCGATCGAGGTAGCAAGGCACCGAAGGTGTCAGTGAGTGGGTAAGCAAATTGGGCCATATGTCTCGTTGCTGCCCATAGCTACAGGGAGTCAAATTTGAGAAGCGGTACTATACGGTCGGCTTGTGCGCAAGCGCAACGTTTTATAATTCCGGCTACGTGGAATTAAAATTAAGGCCATAAATATTACATCTGTCGTGACCTGCTAAAAAGCGTCTGGAAGAGTTTTATTTTGTCAGCGGTCAACGGAAGGCGTGCCGTGCTTGAAAGAAAATTAAAGTCTTCCTTTTTCATGCCGGCCACAAGTCTTCGATCTTACTTTGATAAAATTAAAGTTAACATGAAAATAGATATTTTAAATACGAAGACAAGATATACACACAACTAAAAGGAATGCCAATGGGATAACCAGATATAGTAATGGATGAACTGTTAGACAACATTACGGATAAATTGACAATAAAACCAAGACTTTTGACCAAATATGTACATGACCTGTTTGCCATAAAATTCTAATAGAATTAAACTCGTTCCATAGACACATTAAATTCACAATTGAATTACAAAAAGACGGGAAATTACCATTTTTAGACTCTTTAGTAAGTAGATTGGACAACACCCTCAAAATAAAGTGGTATAAGAAACCCATAGCCTCCGGACGAATACTCACCTACAATTCAAACCACCCTAAGAGTATGATAATCAATACAGTAATAGGCTGTTTGGTAAGAATGCTTAACATATCGAACACAATATACCACAAAGAAACTGTACATGAAATTTAAAAACTCTTGACGAAAAATCATTTCCCACAAAATGTAATTAAAACTTTTTTAAAAAGACGACATATCGGAACAGAAAAGCCTACAGAACGCCTCACGAACTCAGACTGCTACAACAACCAAGAAATAAAAGCACGTTATAAAAATTCTTTAATAAGATTAAATAAAAAATTCCTATGGCCGATAAAAGTAATGTAATTTTCCAAATCCCATGTGCTGGGGAAAGTAACAACAAGTGCAATAGTGTGTACACAGGTACAACAAAGAACAAACTAAAAACAAGGATTACTCAACATAAATCAGACTTCAAATTAAGACATCAAAATAATATGCAGAAAACAGCATTAATAACCCACTGTATGAGAAGCAACCACACACCAAATTTGGATGCAACAACAATCTATAATAAACGACACACATTAGAAATGCTACACATAATTAACACACCAACGAACAAACGACTAAACTACAAGACAGACACAGACAGTTTGAATCTACACGTCAAAGAGCGCGGACGTGTAAAATAATGCATGATAAATGTGCCAATTTATTGTTAATTTAATATACTTAGTGTTAATTGTTTTTTTATACCCTGAACCCATTAAAAATGGGTAAAAGGGGTATTATGTTTTTGTGCAAAATCCAAATGTATGTAACAGGCAGAAGGAAGCATCTCCGACCCCATAAAGTATATATATTCTTGATCAGCATTAATAGCCGAGTCGATCTAGCCATGTCCGTCTGTCTGTCCGTCCGTCCGTCCGTCCGTCCGTCCGTCCGTCCGTATGTATGAACGCAAGGATCTCAGAACCTATAAGAGCTAGAGACTTGAAATTTTAGATGTAGATGCTCCTAGTTCCTACGCAGATCGAGTTTGTTTCCGATAATCGATAACTTGCCCCGTTTCCAAGTAATCGATAAAAATGTATATCGATATCCTGTTTTTTAAGCAATTTTGGTAAATAATAACAGCTAGAGTTACCAAACTTGACATGTTGCTTCTAGAAAAGTATATATATATCGATTATCTTTCATTTTATACCTATCGCCACCTCCCCGCTACTCTCTATCTATAAGCGCGCGCTGCATTTGGTGTTGGAATATGAGGGTTCAGGGTATCCCCTAGTCGGGAGCTCCCGACTAGAACCTCTTACTTGTTTTAGCTTGTGTTAGTGCCCTGAAGACGGTTTGCCGATGTACAACCGAAAAATATTGGAAGCAAAACACAGTAAAATTGTTTTCATTGTGTTATTTAAGCAAACCCGGAGCTCAATTCAGCCAACTACATAATTATTGAAGTTTAAACTTAATCACGACAACAGGTGTGCCAAATTACAAAGCAAGATTTATTAAATGCAAACATATTGCTGGAATTACAGTGTACAAATGGCACCAAAGACTTTCAAACACATACACACCCACACACAGTTGTAATAAAACACGCAGTGCAACATTAAAACGATGGAAAAAAAACTCTATGAGAGTAACCTCAGCAATAAGGAGAACGCATAGCAACTGAATTCTACGCCGGAGGACGCCTGCCAGGCCATCCCAGATATTCCTGGGCCAGAGATCCTAAGCGCAGCCCAGCCTCGGAGCAACAATCAAGACGACGTAACGAGCCATCAAAAGCGGAGCTCCAACAGCAAAGAAACGGCCACAGGCGAGATCAAGCCCACATCATCCGAGCGAGTCCGTTCTATAACGCCCAACCACACCCCGAGCAGCAGGCAGAGGCAGAAGCACACTCATATTTGAGCCACTGCAAGAGAAAAGATTTGTAGATTATTAAATTTAGTTCTTGTTAGCCTTATGTGTACAAGTTAACGAGTGCCCCTTGCGCGCGACAGTTTGACACTTTATTATCAACCAGAACATTGGCCAAGAGTTGCGCGCAAGATGCTGACACAGCGGATTCTTGTTGGCCAGTGCTCTGATCGAAATGGTCAGTGTCGGTAACCTGAGCCCTTGCCTGTGTCGCAAGAGCAGCGTTTACGCTAATGCTTAGTCGGCTTGCCGACTGCTGTTGCAAAAGCTACATTATAATTATTTTTATGCACCAGCCGCTGGGGCTTCTAGTTCTTAAGATTCAGTTCTGTTCGCACATTCAAAAAGCAAACTGCTTCTGAAATACATTACTCCGGCTTTGCCGCATTTTATATCAGATTATTTACTTGCTGCGCCACGAGGCCAGCGAGTGGGAGCTTCAATCCACCAACTTATACTGCAATTGGAATAACCCTGGAGGACTAAATCTTAAGAGACTCGGCCACTAGCCTTTTCTGTCTCTCGCCAGCGACGACGACACATAGAGGAAGTGATGGCGCACGCAGGCAATTGCGTAATTGGCGCCCAACATTTAAGAACTCGTGTCGGTGAGTTAAGCTAAGAAAAAGACATGTAAGTGGGTTGTGAATATAATCGTCTTTTAAGTCTTAAAAATTTATTTGTTCATTGTGACAGCAAGTGTGTTTTGTGGCATCTGTGTCTGGGATTTTTTTTTTTTTTTTTGTCGGCCATTGCAAAAACAGGTGTACGTGAAGTGTCTACCAGATTGTTTTTTTTTGCCTTCTTTACCAGCAAGCTGATGAATATCTCAGCTTATAGGGAAATCAAAAGAGAATTGGACAGTGACGAAGAGTGGGTTACTCAGATACAAAGTAATCAGCAATATAGAGAAGATTTGGCAGACATGGATGCCGACCAGCGTCAAGCGCTTATTGCCGGCGCAGTAACCCAGGCCTTAGCTCAACAAAACGAAGAATTCAATGCGCAGATAACGCATTAAAAGCTCAAATGAACTCTTTACTGTTAGAACCACCCCAAGTCGAGGTGTACCAAAGAATCACTGTAGACCCTGGAATTAGGTGTGAAGTACTGTTAGATATTGTAAAGTCTGTCCCAGAATTTAATAAAACCCAAGACGACTACATGTCGTTTAGGCAGTCTGCTACAAACGCCTATGAGTTGATCAAGCCTAACGCAGGCAGCTGCGCCCATTATCAGGCTGTAACAATAATTAGAAAAAAAGTAAAGGGTCTCGGTAAAGCGCTGTTAACATCGCACAACACGGTGACTATGACGCTATAATAACCAGGTTGAACTGCATGTATGCGGACAAAACATCGCTTCGGCTTCTGCGAAAGGAGCTTCAAATGGTCCGGCAAGGTGAAGCCTTACTTTCACAATACTATGACGAGGACAGTTGACCCTCGTCACAAATAAAATAATCATGACATATGAGACGTCAAAGGCAACAATGCTCAATGACAAAGTCAGAGCAGATGCCCTGCACGCGTTTGTGTCCGGCCCAAAGAAGCCGTTAAGATCAGTTGTGTTTCCATCGCAGCCAAAAGAGTTACTATCTATCTGCACTGGCCCTAGCTAGGGAGGCAGAGTCAAGCATGATGTTGGCGCAGATCCGCGCGTTGATAAAAGAAATAAATTTAAAAACATGAAGTCTAGTGTAAGTTAGGCTAAGGGCGGAACGAGAGCGCAATAAAGCTTTATTAATCGCTTTGGCTTAAGTTCAGTTGTCGAATATTATCAAAGCGATACGCACTTAAACGTACAATTGTCTTTTAAAGCCACCAACTTTCGTTTTCGTTAATTATACAAACTAATAGAATTTTTCATGGCGCCCCCGGTTGGACACTTTTAAAAGATAATTTGTGTAATACACAAAATCAAGTGGTGTAGGTGCAAAGCTGTAGCTCGCGAGTGAGCTCAAATTGGAAAAAAAAATAAATTAATTTGCGTCGGCCGGAAATATTATAATAATAATAAATCTGTCCTGCTGCAATCGTTGCAGAATGCCAAGGAAAGTTGCTTCCAAAGTGGAACGTTCGGAACAGCAGGTACTCAGCTAAAAATTGAAAGCCCAACTCTATTGGTTTGGTTGCGCTAATGAAGCCAACGCTTTCAATTTTTGGCACATATGTAAAGTAACCGCTTTGGAGATTCATACATACATATAATTTAGTATTTGTGCGAATTAGTGCTTCTGAGCGAATGATAATTAGTGTAAAAATTAATTGTCAATTTATAATGTACAATTTTATTTCTCTTAGCTTTGTCGTTCCCCCCTTCTTTCCTTCATTCGCAATTACTGTAAATTATACAGTTGTCCGAGACCAAGCGCTTGTACATAGGTGCAGCATACGCATACATATACACGTACATAGCAAGCCAGCTGCAGCCCGTTTATTTTCGTTCCGCTTAGTGTTAAGCGGTGGCTGTGCAGTTGTTTTTGTACGCATTTTTCGTTGGCGCGTTTCGCCCCTACGCTTTATTGATCAAGCATATCAGTTTTTTGAATTCGTTTGGTAAATTCGATTTTAATTTAAATGAATAATTAGTAAATCGAATTTAGAGTCAAATATGGCTACTAAGGAAAGTTTTGACAATTCAAAAAAGAAACGCAATATGTCCGTTAAAAGCATAATGCGTTCTAATGATCAAATAATAAAGGGTAAATTAAACCTTGAGTCTACAGAGTTAGAATGTAGATTAGAAATGTTGGCCTCACATATAGATACAGCGTTAAAATATCAGACTCGAGTAGAAACTTTTGACCCAGATAATGAGTATAGTACCGAGCTCGAAGAACTGTGTATAACGACAAAGGCTCGTCTAAGGTCCGTTATCAAGACATTAAGTCTTGCAACGCCTACAGGCATGCCCGTTGCGGCTCCTCGCACACGTCTGCCGCATCTGGCACTTCCCAAGTTTAGTGGAAAATACTCCGAGCTTAAGAATTTTATTAGCCTGATCGAAACTTTTGTTCATAACGATCATTCGAGCCCGAGCATAGAAAAATACAATCATCTGACTTATGTCTCTCTGGTGAAGCTCTAGGCACTATTAGAGCGTTTCAAGACACCGAGGATAATTATTTAAAAGCATTGGATGTCTAATATTTAATGAAAATATTTCGGCTATCTTTAGCCTGCCAAAATAACGCAACCTTCTGCGGCACCATTGAGATCAATGATTGACACTGACTCCGCCATCTATGGCTCGCTACTGTCAATGGGTGGTGACAAAAGGATTTCTAACGCGATTCTTATTTACCTTGTTATGAACAAAGTTGACCCAATGACCAGACGAAAATGGGAGGATCAACTCGATTATGCAATCATTCCACTATGGAGTGATTGTGAAACAGCCTTGAACAGTAGATATCAACACCTTTCTGCTGAAGAATCAGCCAAAGCTTCGTCCGATGGCCCGAAGCCAGATTCAAAGGCTGTTTCAAAAAAACAATAATCATGGTTCGTTTTCGTGATCTGTGGCTAGTGGAAGAAACGATCGTTTCCGAAGGCCATTCGATATTGAATTGCTCAGCATATACCGCGTTATCAGTACAGCAGAGGTTTGAGTTCGCTAAGGCGGCTGCTTTATGCATCAATTGCCTTCGGAAGGGGTACACTGTTGCCAAATGTAAAGCAAACAAGTGCAGAGTATGTGTCGTTCTCATAATACACTGTTGCATAGATACTTTGCCGTTTCTAACACTCGAGCGTTACCACCACCCCTTGACTCCGCACAGGATCAACCATCGACCTCACATGCTATGCATGCGAATGTGTCTGAAAGTGTAATCCTGGCTAACGCAGTCGTTAGCGTTAAAACGAGAAGTGGCGAGTTGGATCACAAATTAATATTGTAACAGACGAGCTAGCACAACGATTGCAGCTGCGTAGAGAAGAGGCAAGTATCAGCTTACTTAAGATTGCTCTATGCAATACTCAAGTAAATAAGAAGATACATACAGTGGTGAAGTCGCGAGTCAATTGCAGTGGGTTCTCGTTAGATCTGTGGATTTTGATGACCATTTCGGGTTACCAGCCTGACCATACGGCCTATGTCAGTGGTTGGAAAATCCCCGAGAACCTGCAATTGGCTGATCCATATTTTCACAAGCCACAGAAGATCGACATGTGCATCGGAGCTGAGACGTTTTTTGAACTTCTGTCTGCCGGTCAGATTAAACAAGGTCCGAATTGTCCGATTCTGCAAAAGACACTTGTTGGCTGGATTGTATCAGGGCGTTACACGCCGTTAAGTCATGAGAAGACTCATTCTGCCAATCTGAGTTACCAAAAAGAGTCTTATACCTCGATAGACAAAACATTGCAGAAATTTTGGTCATTGGAAGATATGCCTTCAGCCAAAAAGCTCCGAACAGTTGAACAGCAGTTATGTGCGAGGCAAGATAATTCAATTTCAAGATAATTTGGATTGGATTTAAAGTAAGACTGCCATTTAAATCAGATCCCAATCAGCTTGGTAACTCCTTCGAGGTTGCTAAGCGTCGTTTTTTGTCGCTTGAAAGACGCTTGTTTCGAGATCCCGAGCTTAAGCGTATGTACTTGGAATTCATGGAGAAATATTTAACTTTAGGTCACATGTCTGAAATAGATGATCAGATTCCAAGTACTCCACACTACTTCATTCCGCATCAGTGTGTTTTGAGACAACAAAGCACATCGACGAGGATACGCGTTGTTTTCGACGCGACCTGTCGGACATCGTCTCAAATTGCGTTGAATGCCCTTCTAATGGTTGGACCGACCATTCAAGAGGAGCTGTACTCGACTCTGCTTCGATTTCGACTCCACAAATATGCGTTGACAGCTGACATCAAAAAGATGTAGAAGGAGGTCATGGTGCACGAAGCAGATCGAGATTTCCAGCTCGTAATGTGGAGAAAGAACCCATCTGACTCTTTGAGGTCCTTCAGGTTAAACACCGTAACTTACGGCACTGCGTCTGTCCCGTTTTTGGCAATAAGGCATTTAACAAAGGTAAGTGAGACGTCGATGGTTTACTAACTGGTGCTACATGCAAATACTCATAAGCGCTGGTTTCGAACTAACCAGGAGGTTTTCGAATTCTCCTCTGTTCTCCACAACAAACGCAGCTAAGCCGATCACGATCTCAGAGTCTGACACAACCAACACACTTGGCGTATTGTGGTTGCCGAATGAATATGCCTTTCAATTCAAGATTGACGATACATTGATGGGTCTTAGAGCGACAAAACGGAACATTCTCTCGGTGACATCGCGGCTATTAGACCCGCTTGGCCTGTTAAGCCCTCTGACATTCAAGGCAAAAATATTACTCCACAAGCTCTGGCTTCAGAAGTTAGAATATGATGAATATGTCCCTCAGAGTTCGGATAACTCGTGGCAGTAACTGAAATCTACTCTGATTCAGTTGCAACGAGTAAAGGTACGTGTTTATAGAGCCAACTTCACTGATCGAGATTCATGGTTTCGACGACGCCTCAATAAGAGCGTTTGGCGCATGCATATATATACGCAGCCATACTGCAGAAGGCTGTCGTATTTCGTTGTTGACAGCCAAATCTAAAGTAGCCCCTTACAAGACGAAGACTCTTCCCCGACTTGAGCTGTGCGCGGCTCACCTTCTCGCAGATCTTTGTCATCGAGTCAGAAATCTCATAAGATTCCCGATTGAAAGGACGGTTCTTTGGTCTGATTCTGAAGCCACGCTTCATTGGATTCGGTCACATTCTTCGTCTTCGGCAGCATTTGTTACGGATCGAGTGGCTGAAATCCAAGAATGGACAGAGAAAGCTGAATGGCGCCACGTACACACAAAGCAAACCACTGCAGATATTGTTTCAAGAGGCTGTGATGTTGACGAGTTATTTGCGATGTGACTCGATGGGCCTTCATTTTTGAAGGATCCAAGAGAATCCTGGCCGGTTAACCAGCATCTGATGACAGATGAGATGCAAGCTCTGGAAGTACGCTAACAGCTGTTGGAATAGCAGCTATGGTAGACCGACAAGACATCTTGGAAACTATCGATAGTTTCTCATCGCATGCCAGGCTGCTGAGAGTGTTTGCTTATGTGCTCCGCTTTATTCAAAAATGTAAAAATCGAGAAGTACAATTTGAAAGTATCCCTACGGTGCTCGAAAGAAAGAAGCTTTCGAGAAAATAGTTGAAGTCATCCAACGAGTTGAATTTAAAGATGACATAGATAGAGTTTGAAAGGGCACACGCGTGGGTCATAGCCTGCAGCGTCTCAATCAGTTTAAACATGAGTATAATGGATCTTGGTGCTCCTTTTCGTTGTTGCAAGTAGGGGGCCGACTTGTAAATGCTCTTATTTCAAATGATGACAAGTTTCCGCTACTTTAAAAAAAAAGCTCGCAATTCGCTAGAAGCTATATTAGATACCTGCATTTGACGAATTGTCATGCTGGCCCAAGAGCACTCGTGAGTCTTCTTTGTGAGTGACTTTGGCTAATCAACGCTTAAGAGGTCTGTCGCCAGACAGTGAGATCATGTTTCCGTTGCTTTAAATGCAAACCTCGTCTGCTAACACAAATTATGGGAAATTTACCAGCAGGTCGACTGAGCGCTCTGCTCATTTTCTGTCTATGGCGTCGATTTTTGTGGCCCAATTAGCATTTTCAGGGCAACGTGCGGGCTATAGTCGGGCTGCCAAGTGTTGAAAAGGGATCAGCAGAGGCGTTGCGTGAGTTGAGTGACAAAATTAATTCTCATCTTTGGGCGCTGAGCACCATGTCAACAACTGAGGAGCTGGCTGACGGATTACTCATACACACAATATCGCACAAGCTCGAGCACCACACCCAGGAAAAGTGGCAGGAGGCGCTTGCAACGGATAAGCTACACAGGTGGACGGACATGTCGACGTTCTTAGAAAAAATTGAACCGTAACACATTCATTGCATCTTCATAACAATTTCCAGCAAATTTGTAATTTTGCGATTCAAAACAGTATTTTTTGTTAAATGCCCGTTGTTTTTGAATCTGTCCCCAAGTTTGCGCCACAAAGAGGCCGAGTGATTGCATCTTTGCCTAAACAGGCATTGTCAACAAAAACATCATTCGTTGCTGCACATGAGCCCCATCACAACTCAATCATCTGCCCTGCGTACACCAAGCTTGCAGGCTGCAACCACGATCCAGCCTCACGCATCGTCTTTAAGGAACCTACCTCATCAGCACTGCGCTTGAATTCACACCTGAAGCCACGAATGCCCAGCCTGTAGATTACGTGGTGCTACCAACCGCCATCATACATATATGCCAAGAGCCACTCAGGTGCATTTATACCCTGCCGTGCATTACTGGATTCTGGATCTCGGCTAAACTTTATCACTGCTCGTCTAGTAAAGCAGCTCCAACTCAAAACTCATCATGGTGCCGTATCAATATCTGGTATAGGCGAATCAACCCTATCTTCTAACATGTCCACTGACATTACAGCGTAGTCACGTGATAGGAGCTTCAGCACATAATTTTCAGCAGTCGTTACTCGCACTATAATGGATTATCAGCCCCACTTTGAATTAGACATCTCTGGGTGGAGTATCCCCAAAAACCTCTCGCTCGCGGATCCAACGAATAGATTAATTACTTGGTGCCGGACTATATTTCGATCTCATTTGCATCGGCCAAATTCGAATGGCGGATAACCTACCAACGCTCCAAAAGACCAAGCTCGGATGGATTACGTCTTGCGAACTCCTTCACACTATCAGCCCTTTACAAGGAACCTAATCCATGGGAGGATCCACTGTCGGATATTGTAAAACGATTCTGGGAAGTCGACAATTGCTGCGTTACGGCCCCTGCGCTCTCTGATAAGACGCACTATGTGAGCAGCTATTTCTCCAAGGCTACACGCGACTTAAGTCAGGGCAGTACTCAGTTAGGCTAACAGCAAAGCTCATCTTCGACACGCTAAAAGACTCACGACTTTCAAGTCGTTCGAAAACAAATTGTACAGAAGACACCAGCTAAAGGAGAGGTACTCTGCATTCATGCGCGAATACATCGACTAGGGCCACAGGTCTTTGGCTCCCAAGCAGCAGCTTGTCCCACAATTCTATTTACCCCACCACTGCGTAGAAAAGCCAGATAGCTCAACCACCAAATTGTGCGTCGTTTTTGATGGATCAGCCAAATCCACATCAGGCGCATCTCTGAATGATCTCTTACATAGAGGCCCAGCAATTCAACTCAAATTATTCAACATTTTAATTCAGTTTCGTTTGATAAAGGTTGCCATGTGCGGTGACATCTGTAAGATGTACCGCTGTGTCCGAATAACGCATCCAGATCAATTTCTGCAATACATCTTATGGCGTGGTCATCAAAATGAAAGCATAAGGACGTACACCCTGGATACAGTAACGTATGAAACCAAACTCGCTGCGTTTCTAGCAATTCGAGCGATGCAGCAGCTGGCCCACGACGAAGAGCCTACCTTTCCACTAGCTGCAAAGATAGTTTGTCGCGACTTCTATGTAGACGATTTAATCTCTGGAGGGGACTCAATAGATGAAGCCATTCATTTATAAAGGTCACTTTCCAATCAGAAAGTGGTGCTTAAACGAGCCTGATGCATTAAAAGGAGAAAGCGACTCCGATTGCGAGAAGCTAAAGTTCAAGGATGGCACCAACAAGGATCAGTCACAAAGTGGAGCATATTATCAATGATAGCGAGATCTACGATCCGCTCGGATTGATCGCGCCCATCGTTACCAGGTTAAAGGTATTTCTTCAAGCACTGTGGAAGGAAAAGGTCAATTGGGCCGAATGCCTGTCGCAGTCGCTGCACTTCGAATGGATCAATCTCATATCGCAACTCTCATTTGTCAGCAGCTTGAAATGCTCCCGTTTTGTATTGATGCCGCTGGCTACGTATGAGCTGCATGGATTTTGCGACGCCAGCACAGCACCATAAGTGTTTGCGTTTTTGTCAGATCCGAAATGCAAGGGGTATTTTTAAATCAAGGGTCGCCCCGTTAAAAACGTTGACAATCCCAAAGCTTGAGCTGGCAGCTGCACTTTTATTATCAGAGCTCATAGGAAACATCGCATTCAGCTCGAATGCTAGCGCTTACATGGATTTGTAAATCACCTTCAAAGTTGAACGTCTTTGTATCCAACAGGGTATCACAAATACAGGAGCGGACCAAGGGCATGACCTGGCATCATGTACCCTCCCAGCTGAACCCTGCGGACATTTTATCACGTGGATGCACACCTCTGGATCTTTTGACGGACCTATCGGCATCTTGTAAATTCAACAACACATTTCCCAAGTTACAGCGTACTTTCGCATACGTGTATCGATTTATAGCGCTAAAAAGATCTGATTCGCCGAGTTCAAAAGGTCTACTCACTCCAGATGATATCAAGTGCAGATCGCATTTACTTATAAAATAGAGGAAATGAGGAAAATGAGGAGTACAAAGAACTCAGCTTAAAAAAGCCGCTTCCAACAAGAAGCAAACTTCGTTCGTTGTGCCCACTGTTGGACGCTGAGGGACTCTCATCGGCGGGCGCCTTCAGAACTCAGACTTGGAATATGAAACAAAGCATCCGCTATTGTTGCCTAAACGGCACCCGGTCACCGCAGCTAAATATAATCACACATTATCATTTGGAATTTCTTCAAGCTGGTCCGCAATTCCTTGTAGCAACACTCCGCCAGCGATACTGGCCCATCGGAGGTCTCAAGGCTGTCTCGAATATCATCAACAGGTGCGTGCGCTGCTTTCGAATGCGACCTAAACTTCTGAAGCAAGTCCTGGCCCCTCTAGCGTGTGCAGCCAAGTCCGACGTTTCACGTAACTGGCATCGACTTTTGCGGTGCTTTCTATGCCAAATCAGAGGTCAGGAATCGCTCACCAACGAAGTGCTACATCTCAATTTTTATATGCTTTGCAACGAAAGCAACGCATTAAGAGTTGGTAGACGACCTGTCCACGTCATCGTTGAGAAGAAGAGATTCATCAGCCTTCGAGGGAAACCGCATACAATATGGACAGACAACCCCACAAATTTCGTGGGTGCTCGAAATGAGCTGAAGGAACTTCGCGACCCGTTTATAGGTGATCCACAGCGCAATGAAATTGTTGGCAACTGCCTAGCACTTGGAGTCAACTAGAAATTCATTCCGCCCCGTTCGCCACATTTTGGAGGATTGTGGGAGGCCGCTGTTAAGTCAGCAAAGTATCATTTTTACCGCGTCGTTGGAAATTCTCTTCTCTCATTCAACGAATTCCGAACTCTCATCTGTCAAAGAGAGACAGAGAATAGAGAAATCAATTCCGCTTTGCTCTATTACAGAAAACCCGAATGACTTGGAGATATTTATGCCTGGGCACTTCATATGGGGCAAAGCCAATGCCACTATCGACGAGCCAGACATAACGCACCTATACATAGGTCGCCTCAGCCGTTGGCAGCGAATATGTCACATGCAGCAATCGTTATGGAAGAAATGGTATTTGTCGGTGCCCCAAAAGCGCGGGAAATGGCGATCGTCCAAGCAAAATCTTCAGGCCGGCAGCATCGTGACACTCAAAGAGGACAATGCACTACCACTCAGGTGGCCGCTTGGTCGAGTCGACAGCGTCATCACGGGTGACGACGGCATTGTGAGAGTAGCAGTCATTCGTACACAAAATGGTCAAGAGAGCAATTGCCAAAATCGCCGCGCTGCCAATCGAGACCACATCGGTTTAAAGCTTGTATCTTCCAACAATATTATATCTGAATTATCTGATTTACATTATATCTTTACTTCTCAAATCACGATATTAAAGTTACATACTATTATTATATACCATTGTAAATTGCTCATCACTAATCTATCGATAGTTAGTTAAAGGCTCTTTTGATTTTTATTAAAATTTATAAAACATGATAGTTAGTTAAAGGCTCTTTTGATTTTTATTAAAATTTATAAAACATAAAAGGGGCCGAAGTGGGGTGCAAACTAGCATCTCCTCAAAACAATATGTGACATCCCAAAAAACAGGAACTAGGTATAACACCGATACCATCATACGCGGGTGAAATGCTTTATATTGAGGTTTTTTCGACAAACAAAAAACAGTTGTTGACATGCGTTGACAAGTTTCATCTCGATAACAATAGAATATATCAAGGTCCCAAGGTCTAGGGAACAAGCCCTTTATGTACAGAGGAAGTTGTACAAGCAGACCCGGGAACTTCTATTCTTATAAGAGGGAGGGTGGTCGACAAGGACAACCTAGGATAGCGTCTTCATTTCTCCCAATAGGTTAAAGTTACAAAATGGGTTATCGGCTTATTGTCCATCTAGCACCAGCAAATGCTCGGAGTACCGACTATTCCCACTTAACATAGTCGAAGGTAATGTACTAGTATGGGAGCACAGAGGCCACTTTAGGTATTGTAGTAATCTAACGTAGTTCGCCGCAATAATAGACGAAACAGGCAAACTTTCTGAGACTTTTCCCCAATCCTACATGCGTAAATTACTAGATGTAGACCATGCTAGGAGTCTGTTGTCCGTCTTAGGGGTGCATAACAGAATAACCGTTTAGATTTTCTGGGCACTCAAGGTTGGAGGCATACCAGATGCCGCAGATTTTAGATATGATTAGGATGACGGAATCAAAGTTGATCGAGTCAAATGATGTGCAAGTAGTGATAAATACGGAAACAAAATAATGTAGAAAATAAATGTTGTTGGCAAAGGAAAACACACAGTTCTCTCGAGACGTCTTCTTCTAAACAATAAGTTTATGCATGTACAAGCGAGACAAAAAGTGATTAGACTTGTCTAGCTCCTCTAACATGAATTAGACCTCAAGAGGAATGTTAGAGTTGAGCGAAATTGAGACAAACGGGAGATTGTTGGTAAAATTCCCTTTACTATGTGTCAATTTATTATTCTTAAAACTAAAATAATATTACAATGTTTTTTAGTTTATTTCTTATTTTCTACCCATGGTCTTATGTTCTGAGCACTCCATACACCCTTGTAAGGATTCCGAGAGACTTGGAATCCCTCAACGTCCTTTAACAGAAACCTGCCATTTCGCAATACCTTTTCTATTACATATGGTCCTTTATTTTAAGGAATTAGATTTCTGGCCACTCCTACAGTACTATCAAAGTTGTTTACCATGACGTAGTGTGCTTTCTTGTAATCTGTTGCCTTTCTCTTTTTGTTGAAATACGTTTCATTGTAAGATTGTGCTTGTAATTGGTTTTCCTTGACCGCTTTTCTAATTTCCTTTAAATTTTCTTACGTCCTAGGTATTTCATTGACTTCATCCAGTTTTTTTCTTAGTTCATCTATAACCTCGCCCTTTTTCTCTAATCCAAAAAGTACCTTACTTGGTATCTGTTTGATACTTCGGTGTAAGCTAAAGTATTCAAAGAATTTTCTACTTGGTCGATAACCGAATCCCAATGGATTCCTTTTTCTTGCTCTGTTAGGTTGGCGATCTTTGGAGCTAGACTGCTTTTTATACGCTCAACTTGCCCGTTTGTTTGTGGAGAGTCTGTGGCTATTTTCATTTGTTTTATGTTGAAGTCTGACAAAAATTGCTCCAACTCCCTGGACGTGAAACAACTGCCCCTATCTGAAATTATACATTTTGGCCTACTGTATGCCCTAAAATAATCTCTTTGTGCTTTTATGGCTTCTTTTGTATTACTAGTTCTGGTAGTGTACAGCCTGACAAACTTGGGGAACCTGTCGACTATCACACAAATATGTGTTTGTTCGCTCTTCCTGTAGCTACTGGCCCACAATGATCAACTTGTATTGACTCAAACGGCTTATCTCCTTTGGGTATACTATGTAAAAATCCTCCCGCTTTGCAATTTTTTGGTGAAAACGCAACACATTAAAGCTAGTTTTCAATGTATTTAGTGCATTTCTCCTTGGTGTGTCCATCGTGTCCACCATCTTGTCTTTGCCTATGTGTCCCAATTCATTATGATACCTTTGTAATACTTGGTTTTCCATGTCCTCTGGCACGCAAAACAGTAACCTGCCGTCGTTCGTTTTCCTATAAATAAACCCGTTTCTCATTTCAAACATCATGTGTTCATTTTTCTCTAAAAGCTTTTTTATCTTTTGTACTCTTAAGTCTGCCTGGCATCCAATTAGATTGCCTTTAAAACTATTTGTATCTACTATTAAACTATTCATGCATCTACTTAGTGCATCTACATGTTTCATTTTGTTCCCCGCTCAGTGAACTAATTCGTGATCATAGTTTTGTAATTCTAACGCCCACCTGGCTGTTCTACGATTCAGCTCGACTTTCTTTAAATTAAGCGTTAAAGAGTTGCAATCTGTGACTATTTTAAAACGTTTCCCTTATAAGTAAATTCAAAATTTTAGGAGTGCATAACTGATTACCAATGTCTCTAGTTCAAAAATGTGGTACCTTGACTCAACTTCAGTCGTTCGTGTAAAAAAATAAAATATCGGATGCGACTTTCCATCCTCTTTCTTTTGCATTAGCACAGCTCCAAAGCCAAGAGTACTAGCATCGCAATGTAATTCAATTCAATAATCATAAATTGATAGCACTGGTGCTTGAATATGTTTTTCTTTGAGATTGATAAAGCATTCCAACTTTTTTACAATGGCTTAGCTATTGTTGAAAAATCTTTAATTAATCGCCTAAAATATAAGCACAAACCTAAAAAGCTTTGTACCGTCTGTGTTTTGTCTGGTACTGGCAACTTTTTGATCGCTTCTATTCCCTTGTCGTCTTTGAATGCTCTAATGCCTTCACTTGTTATGAGAAATCCTAAATATTTTATCTTTCTTTGCATAAATTCGCATTTGTCTAAACGTAACTCGAGCTTATTTTGAACTAATCTACCGAAGACTTCCCTCAGTGTGTCTAAATGTTCCTTAATATCTCTGCTCGCAATCATAATTTCGTCCATGTACACAATAACCTTGTTCTCTGTGCTCAAATCTGCAAACATTTTGTTAACAAACCGTTGAAATACAGCATTTTGTATATCCATTGGCATTCTCAAAAATTCATATTGACTCAAGAGGATATTTCACAGAATCTTTGTTAATAAACACGTGGAAGTATCCGTTTCTAAGATCCAACTTTGAGAATACTCTTTTATTAACGAGCTTGTCTAAAAGATCATCGATCAAAGGCAATGGATTATTATTTATTAATACTTTGTTCAGTTTCCGGAAATCAATGCATAATCGCAAATCATTTTTTTCATTTTATACCCTGAACCCATTAAAAATGGGTAAAAAGGGTATATTGTATTTGTGCAAAATGTAAATGCAGAAGGAAGCATCTCCGACCTCATAAAGTATATATATTCTTGATCAGCATCAATAGCCGAGTCGATCTAGCCATGTCCGTCTGTCTGTCCGTCCGTCCGTCCGTCCGTCCGTCCGTCCGTCCGTCCGTCCGTCCGTCCGTATGTATGAACGCAAGGATCTCAGAACCTATAAGAGCTAGAGGCTTGAAATTTTAGCTGTAGGTCATCCTAGTTCCTACGCAGATCGAGTTTGTTGCCGATAATCGATAGCTTACTCCGTTTCCAAGCAATCGATAAAAATCGATATCGACATCAAACAGGAGCAAATTGGATAATTAATAAGAGCTAGAGTCACCAAACATGGTATGTAGCTTCTTTCATTTTATACCTATCGCCACCTCCCGCTACCACTCCAGAGCTATAAATCAAGTTAATAACCCAACTTGTATTGGCAATCAATTTAAGCCACAACTTAAATGCAATTGACTTTTTGAGAATACACATTTATTCTGTGGTACAATAAGATATACTGTAGAAAATTTCATCAAGATCGGTTAAGATACATAGAAGTTATTAAAGAAGCCATGTGGTTATATATGTACATATATATTGGCAGGCCTCGAGTCAGCGGCAGCTGGCACAAAGCGCTAGAATTTCTGTATACATGTGCACTAATACACACAAAAAGAGTTACAATTGCGATTGTATCGTATGCTTTTGAATTAGTAGCAACTTTCGGTATGGCTGCAAGGTAAAAAGCCACGGCAGTTGGTCGCGGGGCGCAAGTTCAATTCCAATGGGGAGAAAAAATTTTTTTTACTATTTATTTTTGTAATTATGTTAGCTCCCCTACTCTTCATTGATCTGGCATTTTACTTTTTTAAAGACGATTAGAGCGCAAATTCGATATTCAATTTTAATTAATAAATGTTAAACCGAACTTGGACTTAAACATGGCAGCATAAGAAAGTTTTGACAATTCTTCGTTTGAAGAATCAAATAAAAAAAAAAATAAATTAAACCTAGAACCTACAAAGTTGGAATGTATATTACAAATCCTGGCCATATAGATACAGCTTTAAAATATTAGACTTGAGTAGAAACTTTATAAAATCTTTAAGTCCTGCAACGCCTGCAGGCAGTCTCGTTGCGGCTCCACACAGATGTCTTCCGCATCTGGTACTTCCCAAGGTTAGTAGAAAATACTCAGAGCTCAAGAATTTTATTAGCCGGTACGAAACTCTTGTTCTTAACAATCCTTCTATTCAGAGTGTAGAGAAATTCAATCATCTGATCTCATGTTTCTCTGGTGTAGCTCTAGGCACTGTAAGAGCGTTTCAAGTCACCGAGGAAAATTATTTAAAAGCATTAGACGGTGTAAAGAGAGAATATGACAATGTAATATCAATCTTTCAATTATCGAGGGATTGTGAAACATCCTTGAATCGTAGGGATCATCAACTCTCTGCTGAAGAATCAGTCAGAGTTGTGTCCGATGGCTCCAAGCCAAAGTCAAAGGCTGTTTCCAAAAATAATAATCGAGGCTCGTTTGCTTATATTGCGGTTCTGAAGGCCATTCGATACTGAATAGCTCAGCATATGCCGCATTATCAGTACACAAGCGGTTTGAGTTATGAATAAATTGCCTTCGGAAGCGGCACACTGTTGTCAGATGTAAGGCAAACAAGTGCAGAGTATGCAGACCCTTAACTCGGCACAGGATCAACCATCGACCTCACATGCTATGCATGCGAATGTGTCTGAAAGTGTAATCCTGGCTAACGCAGTCGTTAGCGTTAAAACGAGAAGTGGCGAGTTCGTTTTGGCTTGAGCTTTACTCGATTCTGGATCACAAATTAATTTTGTAACAGACGAGCTAGCACCACGATTGCAGCTGGGTAGAGAAGAGGCTAGGATCAGCTTACTTGGGATTGCTCAATGTAACACTCAAGTAAAAAAAAAAGATTCAGTTAGAACCGTGGATCCTGAAGAGCATTTCAGTTTGCTAGCCTGGCCATACGTTCACCGTCAATGGTTTGAAAACCCCTGAGAGCCTGCAATTGGCTGATTCATATTTTCACAAGCCGACATGATAATAGGAGATCGACATGATAATAGGAGACAAGGCGTTCTTTGAAGTTCTCTCTCTCGGTGAGAGTCTGAATTGTTTTGCAAAACACTCTTGTTGAAGGATTTTAATAGTGCGTTACACCCCGAAAAGTCGTAAGAAGACTGATGCTGTCAATCTCTTATACCTCAATAAACAAAACGCTGCAGAAATTTTGGTCATTGGAAGATTTGCCTTCAGCCAAAAAAGCCCGATCAGTTGTACAGCGTTTTTATGAGACACTTTCTAGAAAATTTGGAAATATTGCCATCAGGTCGATTGAAAATAAGACTGCCATTTAAATTACATTCCAATCAGGATGGTAACTCCTTCGAGGTTGCGGCGTTTTATGTCGCTTGTAAGACGCTAGTCTGGAGAATTATTGGAATTAATTGAGGAATGTTTAACGTTGGGTCAGATGTCGGAAATATGTGATCAGATTCCAAGTACTCCACACAGCATCATTCTGCATCAGACTGTCTTAACATCGTTTAAATTGCGTTTAATGACCTTATGGCTGGATCGACCATTCAAGAGCAGCTATATTCGACTCTGCTTCGATGAAGACTCCACAAATACTGACAGCTTACATCAAAAAGATGTATAGGCAGGTCATGGTGCACGAAGCAGATCGAAATTTACAGCTCCTAGTGTGGAGAAAGAACCCATCTGACTCTTTGAAATCCTTTGGGCTAAGCACTGTAACTAACGGCACTGCGCCTGCCCCGTTTTTGGCAATAGCTGCTGACGCTATCAAGCACGATTTTTATGTCGATGATTTACGGACTGGTGCTGCATGCGTAGAGAGCAATAAACGCAGCGAAGCCGATAACAATCTCAGAGTCTGACACATCCAACACACTTGGTGTGATGTGGTTGCCGAATGAAGATGCCTTTCAATTTAAGCTACACGATTAATTCTTAGAGCAACATAACGGAACATTCTCTCGGTGACATTGCGGCTATATAATATATATCCAATATATTGACCTGTTAAGCTTTTTGATTATCAAGGCAAAAATTCTACCCCAAGAGTTCTGGCTTCACAAGTTAGATTGGAATGAATCGATCCCTCAGAGTTTAGAAAATTCATGGTTGCGTTCTTGTGCACTTCCGTGTGTGTGTGTTCAGTGCATCACAGGCAAAACCACTTAAAGTGACTGTGACACTAGCTAAGCCCGCCCCGGGGCTTAACAAACAAATCGGGCCTATAGAGCGCGATAAATTAAAAGTGCTGCTTCCGGCAGCCAGAGTGCTGAATTTAAACATTTAAAACAGAAAATTTATGTTTATTTAACAAAAGTGCAACTGCGAGCGACCGTAAGAGAGCAAGATTTAGCTAAGCTCAACTGCGCTTCCACACTCCCACACTCGTGTGCGTGTTTGTGTGTAAACAGAGCTTTCGTGAGAGAGCTTTTGCCAAGTCTAACTAACACAAGCATAGCACTAGCCAATAGAAGCACGGCCAATACTGGCAAGTCAATCACTGCCCGTGACAGTGCTGACACAAATCAGTCACCGATTTCCCTCCTGATCACCAAAGTCACTTTTTAGTGATTTTTGTAATTAAGTGCAGGTCAATATTAGTATCATTTTAATAATAATTAATTAATAATAATAATAAAAAATCAATACAAATGGCGTCAAACAACTTGAACCACCTTTGTCCTACTTTTCCAATATATAACCCACCGGAAAAGGAACAACTGTCATACGCTACGCTGTGCGGGGGCACAACGCAGCCCACCACGTCATGTATCACCACGACTGCCTGTTCCTTAGGAACAACTACGGTAGCGTCGTCCCTTGCACGTGGCATCAGCTCCCTGGGCCCATCTACCCCGTCTCTCCCTAGTCCGGACCTCCACGCCCTCTTGAGTAAATACCCGCCCAAGACCGCAGCAAGACCCAGGTACCTGAACCAAAACGAACCGTTCAAGCCCAAAAAGGGGCCGCTAAAAAAAGAGAAGGTGGTGTTCCCTCACCCAGTATATCTCGGAAGAAGGCGAGCACCACCGAAGCCAAAAACTGCCAATAACGGTGTAGATGAAGATGATAGACCATCCACCTCGCATGCAGCACGCACAAGGGCCAGTAGATAACAAACGTCAAACCAGAAGCCAGCCACCCCCTGCAACCCACCCAGACGGAGCCCCCTAACGAGCACCCTTCCACTAAGGTGCCCAGAATAACTGTGCCAGGCATCGTTAGCCTCACAACGTTCTGCAAAGAATTGAACAGCATCATCCAACGCCGCAACTCGGACGATTACAGACAGGAGAGCGGTTGCACCACCAACTAACAGAGGACCAAAAATACCGCATAGTCCTAAGGAATATACACCACGAGATCCCATCTGAAGATATTTCAGCGCAACTGGCAGACAAGGGGCTCCACGTTGTCCGCATATACACCCCGCGTAGCAGAATCAATAAAGAGCCACTCAATATGAGGCTTGTTGACCTGAGGAAGGCGGACAACAACAATCTCATCCATAACTGTGTTATGCAGACATAAAGTCTCGTGGGAGAAGCCTCGCAAGACGTCGGGCCCAGTCCAATGTAATAGATGCCAAGAGTACGGGGACACCAAGTCCTATTGCTCGAGATATCATGTGTGCAAGGAGTGTGGGGACAAGATGGCAAGATGAAGATCGGTGCTGCTACTACTGTGGCGAATCGCACGCAGCAAATTTCAGGAGCTGCAAGAAATATCTGCAATACACCTTCCAGCAAAAAATCAGCACAAGGCAATGGCAGAGATGCAAGCCGCTCCAAGGATCGTCGCCCTGAAACAGCCCCTCCTGCCCGCAGCTTTGCTCCCGGCCAACAATCGTTTTCCAGCGTCCTACGCGGGAGCCAGCCCGCCGAGCACAGAGCTCGCTCATCGCCGCGCAGAAGGAACACAGACAGCATTCCCAGTCGATCCCATCCAGCTGTTGATAACAGCCCCAACTCAGCCCTCGAGCTTAGGTTGGAGGAAATGTTCGCCAGGTTCGATAAAGTGATATCTCTTGTAGAGACCCTAGTTCAAGCGCTAAATACTATTCTAAGCGCAAAAAATAACAGGCTCTAAAATAAACTAACTAATGGTAGCACTCTGGAACGCCAACGGAGTCTTTTCGAAAGCGAACGAGATCTCAGCCTTCATCGAGCTCCACGACATTGATGTGTTTCTGCTCACGAAGACTCATTTCTGCTCCCTTATCACCCTCAGAGTGCCAGGCTACACTCTCCACACCGCCAACCATTCAGATAACAGCCAACATGGAGGAGCAGCAATACTGATCAGGTGGCCCTTGTCCCACCATCCACTTGAGTCGTCCTGCCACTGGCATACGCAAGCCGCTGTTATCCGACTCGGATCCGGCAGAGGTGATTTCAACCTGACCTCGGATCAGCTCCCACTACTGATCGAGCTAGAAGAGACTCCCAAGCAGCTTGTTGGCACCCGCAAAATGTTCCTGCCGCGCTCTAACTTGGACTCTACCGGACCTGCCTCGAAGACACCTTAGAACTCAACGTCGCCATAAGTACGGCAAGTGAACTGGAGAGCTAAGTTGACCACCTCACAGCAAAAATTACGGAAGCTGCCAGACGTGCAGCCCCGCAAACTCTGCCTTGCACTCACACTTTTAGAAGCTCCCTACTTAACCCAGAAGCCAGGAGTCTCCTTGACAAATGACGTCTAAGGAATCTATACATCCGCAACGGAGATCCCTCTGCCGAGGCGCGTCCAACCGGCTCCGTCGACTGCTGACCAGGACCCGATGAGAAAACCTTGACAGCCTCCTAG
Source organism: Drosophila ezoana (assembly GCA_035045725.1). NCBI lineage: Eukaryota > Metazoa > Arthropoda > Insecta > Diptera > Drosophilidae > Drosophila > Drosophila ezoana. The sequence continues at coordinate 262,914 of JAWNOU010000199.1, forward strand.
AAAGAGCTGGGCACGACGGCAACAGCAGCTTCTCAGTATGGAAACTCACAAGAAACATTAAAAGGCAACCAATTTATACCTCCCCGATCATGAATCGTTCTGGCCTCTAGCTGCGATCGGACGAGGAGAAGGCAAATGCGTTTGCTGACCACCTGGAGGCGACCTTCACGCCATTCCAATTCTCTGATGCTGCACAGTGCCGTGAAGTGACTGACTCATTCGATGCGCCACTGCAGATGGCTCTCCCAATAAGAAGCATATACCCCGCAGAAATCGAAGTACAGCTGAAAGCGCTCGAGCTGAAGAAGACCCCTGGACGTGATGAAATTAACAACAGAGCAGCCAAGGCACTCCCACGCAAAGGCATCATGGCGCCCGCGTTTATTTTCAATTCAATGCTCAGGCTTGGTCACTTCCCGAAGGAGTGGAAATGTGCGAATATTATGATCGCCAAACCCGGTAAGCCGCTAACTCAGCTGGAATCTTACCGCCCTGCCAACGCTTTCCAAAGTCTTCGAGCGGCTCCTACTAAGTCGACTTCTGGACCTCGACGAGGTCACGCGCCTTGACCCGTTTGGCTTCAGAAAGCCTCACGGCTGTCCCGAGCAAGTCCACAGGGTAGTAAACCTTGTTCTGAAGGTATTTGAAGAAAAGCAATACTGCGAGTGTTCCTCGACGTCAAACAGGCGTTCGACCAGGTCTGGCACGATGGCCTTCTGTCCAAGATCAAAGCCCTACTCCCAGCGCCATGCTTTAGCATTCTGAGCTTCTTTCTGGCAGAACGCACCTTTAACGTGGCAGTTAAAGACCAAAGGTCGGCAATCAAAGGCATTAGAGCAGGTGTCCCACAAGGCAGCGTCCTCGGCCCGATGCTGCTGTACACGCTGTACACGGTTGACCTCCCCATACAAGGACAAAACAGTGGAGACTTCAGCCCTGCGAGACTGCTGGTGGCAACGTACGCGGATGATACCGCTTTCCTAGCTTCGCACGACCACCTGCAAGCTGCAACAAATGCAGTGCAAGACTGGCTGCTGCAGATCGAAAATTGGACATCTAATTGGAACATCGCCATAAACTGTGCCAAGTCCGCTTGCGCCACATTCACGCTGCACCCAGACAGTTGCCAGGGGCTTCGGTTCGATGGCGGAACCATTGAGCACAGAAGCTCATTTTGCTACTTGGGCGTCTACTTAGACCGAAGGCTCATATTGAGATCCCACATCACAGCAACAAAAGCAAAATGCCTAAAAAGGCTCCAAAAACTCAACTGGCTCTTGAAACCGCAAAGCAAGCTCCACATTTCCACAAAGGCACTGCTACCATGGTACGTTAGATCAAAGGCCGGAGATCAATTAAACTTCTTTAGCAACCGATACGCCGACAAGCTGCTGCAGCACCCGAACGCGGCCGCCAGTGTCCTTGCTGACCCCATAAGTGAGAGGCGCCTCCGAAGGCTGCACCCCGACGACCTACCTAAGAGGCGTATTATTTAAAATCTCTGAAAATATTATATAAGTTACATATAGTAGTAGTAACTATAAATCATTCCCTTAATATTCGCTTGGTAGAGACCAGAAGGCACTGATCGATTCCAGCGCAAAAATAAAGAATATTAGAAAAAAAAGATATTTCATGGCACAACTGAAATCAACTTTGATTCAGTTACAAAAATTTGTACAGAACCAACTTCGCCAATCCAGATGGTTTAGCCGACGCTTCAATAAGAGCGTTTGTCGCATGCTTTTATATACGCAGCCATACTGCAGATGGTTGCGAATTTCGTTGTTGACAATCACTTCTAAAATAGAACCACTCAAGACGAAGACTTCCTTAACTTGAGTTGTGCGCGGTTCACCTTCTCGCGGATCTTTGTTATTGAATCAAACTTTTTTAAGAATACCTATTGGACGGTTCTTTGGTCTGATTCTGAAGTCACGCTTCATTGGATTCGGTCACATCCTCCTTCTTTAGCGAATCGAGTGTCTGAAATCCAAGAATGGCCAGAGAACGCTGAATGGCGCCATGCACCTGTAAAACAAAACCTAGCAGATAGCGTTTCGAGAGGCTGCGATGTTGACGAGATACTTGCGATGTAATTCGATGGGCCTTCATTTTTTAAGGAACAACGAGAATCCTAGCCGGTTAATTAGCATCTAATGACAGATGAGTTGCGTATCTTAGAAGTACGCAAAGCAGCTGTTCGGTTAGAAGCTATGGTAGACCAACCAGATATCTTGGAAACTATCGATAGTTTCTCGTCGCATGCCAGTCTTCTAATAGTGTTTATTCAAAATTGTAAAAACGGACAGTACAGTTTGAGAGCTCGAAAGGAAAGAAGCATTCGAGAAAATAATTGAAGTTCAAAACGTAGAATGTAGAGATGACATAGATGGAGTTCGAAAAGGCACGAGCGTGGATCATAGCCTGGAGCGTCTCAATCCATGTAAACATAAGTATAATGGATTATGGTGCTCTTTATCGTTATTGCAAGTAGGGATACGACTAGCAAATGCTTTTCTTTCGTATAATGCCAATTTTCCACTTCTTCTGAATAAAAGCTTGCAATTCGCTAGAAGCTTTATAATAAACCCGTATTTGATGAATTGTTATGCTGTCAGTCATGAGTCTTCTTCGTGAGCGACTTTGGCTAATTAACGCTCAAGAGGTATGTCGTCAGACAATGAGATCATGTATCCGTTTCTTTAAATGCAAGTTTCGACTGCTAACACAAATTATGGGAAATTTATAAGCAGATCGACTCCAAGCGCTCCGCCCATTTTCTATCTGTGGCGTCGATCTTTGTGGCCCAATTAGCACGAGCTTTCGAACGTGTGAAAGCCTACGTGTAAGTTGTATTTAGATAGCATTATTCGTTTGCTTCGCCTCCAGAGCGGTTTTCTTAGAACTTATCTTAAACCGATGTCAACACCGGGTCCTTGTGAGCGCTTAGCGAGGAGCTAAGCGACGACGAGGCTCTAACGCCACGCCACCTACTGGTGGGAGGCCCATTGAGGGCTTTGTCGGCAGAGGAGGACTCGAACCAGAAAATTATCACCTGTCAGATTCCAAGGTGACCTGTCTCGTCACTTAAGCAAAAGTTCTCGAGGCGCTGGTCCAGGCGCGGACCTAGGGGCACAAACGCCTGCCAAACGCCGTCGAGGAAGAGCTGGTGTTCGTCCCCGAGGACAATCTGCCGCTCCAGTAGTGGTGGATCGGCAGAGTGACGGTGGTGCACGCAGGAGAGGACGGCGTCGTTAGGGTGGGAGAACTAGCACGCCCAGTGGCGGAAATTTAAAAGGCCGATTCACAATTTATCGTAGTGGCCGGTCTTGTCGGTTGAAGTCTAGTGTATGTTAGGTTTAGGGCGGAGTGGGAGCACAATAAATCTTTGTCACTCCCTCTTAAGAAGTTGATAGTTGTTAGATGTCGAACTATACAAACCATTGTTTACCATTAAGGTAAATCTGACAAATATCAAGACTATGGCTAAGCACTTATGCGAGCAATCAGAGCAGATGCTCTCTATCTGTTGGCGTATTTGACAGGCATTTCTAGCGTCCGATGGTGTTCACTGAAATCTTTATTATGTCTCCATTATTTAACAACTTTTTTTATACAAATTTATGAGACTGACATTTGGGCTCCGCACTTCTGTTCACCTTCACTTCTGCCCTATATATGCACAAAATGAAAATGAGCCTCGATGAAAAAGCAAATTGTGAATTTTATATGCACAAATTAATTCTAACGGTGTGCTTCCAGTGTATGGCGAGAATGCTGCTTGCAAAAAAAAATTCAAGACCCAGTAGGACTTAGTGACAACAGCTATGTTCACTTCGCCCCGTAACATTCCCCAGCCTGTAATTCACGAAGTGCAGTGTTTTACCATCTTTAATGTCAAGCTTAGAAATCTTGAAGAGTATATTAAAGATTCCTAGCAGCCCGAGCGGGTCGCAAATAGACATGACCACGCTTAGAACGCGTCTCTTAGTTGGGCGCTCCTTAGATGCTTTCACAAGCAAGTTCGGCTTTATTAGAAACGTCAACAGGCAAAAGACCATCTCTTGCGCTGACACTCATAACGTACGTTTTGGGGAACCATGACGAATCTCCATCACGACAGAAAACTTTTGCGCCACTTGTCTTCTCGGCGCATTTTGACCTGATGAAACGTTTCCCGTATGTCGCCGAATACGACGATAGGGCGCTCTCTGACATGACGTCAAAGACGCTAGTGTATCTAAACCATTCAGCAAACAATCGTTTAGCGATATGCCACCAACTTTGGCGACCGCATCCCATACCAGGCGCGTCTTTTTCTTGTTCAGATTGGTGACTGTAGAGATAGGAAGAAACCAAGATGTCCTGTTTGCTGCTAACTCACTATCTTTTAGCCGGCTATATATCCCTTCAGCTTGGAGTCGTGCATCGTGTTCATCTTTGCCTCTTAACACTTAAGGCGCTTACCAGCCATCTGATAGGAGCAGATGCATGCGATCAAACCTTCAAAGCAGGCCAGTCTGCCCGCGTTTTTCGTCTTCCAGATAGTTTGTTGTAGCCTCCATTATCTGCATCGAGCGTTTATCCTCTTTGGATGAGGCGACGCTCACACCTAGTGTCCCAGTGAAAAATAGTACTTCAGAGCCTCATCCATCTAACGCGTCGCACTGCACTGGCAAATATTTAGCAGCCGAGGCTTGGTGCATTCGCCCACAACAGGGCTACCGTATAGAACTCATCCTTGTCGACAACGTGCTGCTATGACGTCGTTGTGTTAACCTTCTCGTATCTACAGGGTGTAGTTATTTTGATATTGTCCAAACCAACGATAAGCCGATCCTTCACGTTGCTATACGGCGAGATAGGGCGCGTAGATGAATGCTTTCGGGATTTAAGCAACTGTGGCCCGACTCTTTGCTCTGGTAAGTCCAAGTTTGCTACAGCTCGCACGTTTTTTAACGCATACTGTAGTGCGTTATGTTGTCTTGGTCATGTCGCCTCTGTCAATTGAAGACACAGCTGAGTCACATGTGCATCTAGTTTCAGCTCATATGCAAGCGCTTGTTCCATTAGCGTACACTCAGCTCCTTCATCCACTAATGCATATGTTCGCACGCTTTTTAATTTATTATAAAGTGTGATTGGAACATATCGAAACAGTGTCTTATTTGCGGTTCTCCCATGAACCATAAGGGAAGACTCCATTGACTTAGCTCGATTGTTCCTACTTTGGCCCGTATGCTCGTCTTTACTACCGCTCGTAGTAGGCGTATGTAGTAGCATATGATGCGTTGACTCGCAACCATTTACGTGGCATTTCTTCTTTGATTTACACTGTTGCGCACTGTCGTATAAAGCAGCTAAAACAGAGCCGCTTTTACCTTAACAAATTTCCACCGCTGTTTTGTACCCATGGAGGTTGGTGGTTATCGCCGCACTTCACACATGAAATCCTCTCCTGTTCGTGTTAATAAAGTTGTTGCTGAGAACCCTCAGGGTTGTCTTCCGTGTTGTGCTCAAAAATTCGCTCTCTGGTGGTGGACCTCTTCTTTTCGTTGTCAGTCCGTAGTGTCTCGTAGGGTGCGACGATGGGGGCGCACATTGCCACATTAAACAACCAGTTATTAAAGGTGGCCAAGCTGCTACCATCATTTGACATTCGATGCCGGCCCCTGTCCAATTTTATATTGCTGGTTATTTAAGCAACAAGCTCGTTTAGCAGCGCGGAATCGTGAAGGTATTGCATACCGCTATCGTTGCGCAGTAATTTTGAACAGCTAAGGCCAGTTGGATAATAGTGTTCAAGTTGTCAGATTTTATTGCTGCAGCGCAGCATGTACTATTTCAGAGCAGCCGTACAACGTTTGCAATGTGCCTATATCATACGGCACTCTAGCTGGGATCATAAGTTTTACACGCACCGCAACCAGTGATTGCCCTCTAAGGCACTTCTGAAGCCTGATGAGATTTTTCTCGTTGCTGAATCCACATCTCTCTGTGCATTGCTCACAATCGCTGATAAAGATCAACCATTCCTCTGGCTTGCATGTAAAAGTTGGTAAATCTTTCCTGCTGAGATGTCGCGCACTGATTTGCGTAGATGTCAGCGATGCATTCTACGGCGTCGCATTATTACAATGTACATTATCGAACTGCTGCCATGGCGCGTGCTCAATCGATCTATTGAGCGCTCCCAGACCTCTGTGGCCCATGTACGTGCCAGTACTAGGCGCCGTAGCCTGGTTAAACACCGTCGTATTTGCTTGATATGACAAACTGGGGTGTACACTCCAATTGGCCGTAAACTGTTTCTGCTTGCAGACCTTTGGTATCCCGAAGGTTTAAAGAATGCTTTCCTTATTTAAGTTCTTTGCTGTATCGGTGTTGAACTTTCCCTTTGGCCAGTAGCTACAGACGACGTAGATGGACAGCCCCTATAAATTTACGCATTTGCTTCTTCGCTACTTTTTTCTACACCAGCGACTTTATATTTTTCTTCAGCAGGAACAGGTGATCCGTAAGCCTGTCCAGTTGATAATGCCGTTACAAGCCTTGCAGTTCCACGGGCTAAATACCACTTGTCGTCATTCTCTGAATAATATATGATACTAAAAAATGTCCAGTTTGGTCGCGATATCTTGAAAAACAAAAGAAATTTTCTTAGAAGAACTTTTTTTCGACCGATCGTTCTTAAGGCAGGTATATGATGTAGTGATCCAATGTTGATAAGATTTTACAGTATATGAGTAGCATAGTAAAAGTTATAATTGCCGAGATTGGTTTGCATATCTTGACAATTAAAAATTTTTTTTTCTGTACAATTCGCAGGGCGGGGTACAGCTGTATATCAGCCGCTCATCAGTCGATGCCTCGTCGGATCCTCTCCCGTCGTCGCAGCTCCTTCATTATAGCCGATGCCATGGTAGCAACGGCTGTCCATCCATTTTCAGTGGCCATCATTCGCGCCACGAGATTCTCCGGGGACAAATCATTTCTGCCCGCCGTCGCTTTTTTCCGTTCGCGTCTATGGAGTGGGCAGTAGAACAATGCGTGCTCCGCGTCCTCAACCACGCCGTGCCCGCAGTGCTCGCAAAAGGGGTCGTCCTCATGTTTAAACCTTAAAACAGCCATGCCCAGTCAATATTTGGGCAAGGTAGTGGTCTACCTCGCCGTGTCGCCGCTGTAGCCAAAGCTTCAGGTTTGGGATTAATCTGTGGGTCCATCCCATTTACTTTGCCATTGTTCGATGGTGTTGTCCCTCAGTTGCCTTTTGGTGGTTGCCCCGCTTTGCCTTTCGACCGCCCTCAGGCCGAGTGGGATCATGCCTGCCAGCACTAAGGCCGCGTCTTCCGATACTGTGCGGAAGCAGGTGGCTACACATAATGCACAACGACGATATGCGGCCTTGCATCCTCGGCTGTAAGATGCAACCTCCATTTCGGGGGCCCATATGTTAGATCCGTAGAGGATTGTGGACGTCACCACACCAGCGATTAGCCTTCTGCTCCTCTGTCTTGGGCCTTTAGTGTTCGCCATCATTCGGCTTATGGCTGTTGTAACCCTGGCCGCTTTGTGGCTTATGTACTCCAGGTGCTGTTTATACGACAGTCTGTGGTCTATCATGACGCCCAGGTACTTGATGGCAGGCTTGGACTTAATGGTAGCACTGCCAACGCGCAACGAGGCCGTCTCAACTATCTTTCTGCTACTTATTAAAACTGCCTCAGACTTCTGCTCCGCTAGCGCGAGTCCGTTCTGGGATAGCCACTCAATTATCCTGTCGATAGCCGCACTGCTCCTAAGAGTGACCTCATCGAGTTTCTTCGCCACAGTCACTACAGCGATGTCATCGGCGAACCCAATGATTGTGTTGCCCTCTGGTAGGCAAAGGCGCAGTACTCCATCGTACATGACGTTCCACAGTAGCGGCCCGAGAACAGAGCCCTGGGGAACGCCTCCAGTTACCGAGTACTGTCGCTGACCGTCTTCAGTGTCGTAAATTAGCACTCTGTCCTGGAAGTAGCTAGTCACTAGCTGTATTAGCTGGCTCGGGATATGTCTGGCTGTTAGTGCTTCTAGGATTTTCGTCCAATTCGCTGAGTTGAACGCGTTTTTGACATCCAAAGTACAGACTAGGCAGTACTGTTTGGTGCCACCTGCCCATCTTGTTCCTTGGATTGCACCTTCTGCTAGTTCAGTCACGGCCCTGATGGCATCCGTGGTGCTCCTGTGTTTCCTGAAGCCATATTGAGGTTCAGACAGCCCGTGAACTTCAGCAAGCTTGCATTCTAGGCGATTGCAGATTAGCCGCTCAAATATTTTCCCCGTCGTGTCCAGCATACACAGAGGGCGATATGAGGAGGGATCATCCAGCTCCTTGCCGGGCTTCGGAATGAGCACAAGTCGCTGGAGCTTCCATCTACGTGGTACTGTGCATTCCGCTATACATTGATTGTACAGCTCCACGAAGCTTCTGGGGTGTGCAGCGATGACAGCTTTGATTACCCCGTTCGGTATGCCGTCTGGTCCAGGGGATTTGTCGGCCTTTAGCTTCGCAGCAATGCAAAGTACCTCATTGTCGTCGGTGGGTGCGCAGTCGTTTATTCCACTTGCTGGGAGCTGCGGTGCAAATCCAGATGGCTGCCGGGGAAAGAGCGTTTGAACTATTTGTTTCAGCTGATCCGGGTTTGTTGGCATTGGTTGCCTGCATAGCCTTCCCATGACTAATTTGTAAGCCATTCCAAAAGGCTCCGCGTCCGTGGCGTCGCAAAGCTCTTGGAAGTATCGGGTTTTGCTGCGCCTGATAGCTTCCTTGAGTACTTTCCGCTTGGCTCTGAAGTTCTGCAGATGGTGCTCGAAATTGGGCGACGATCTCGACCGTTGGCTCTTTCGCCTAGCTGCAAAGCACTCTTTGCGCGCTTTGGCTATGTCCTCGTTCCACCAGGCTACCGGTCTATGTGAGTTTCTACCTTTACGAACTCTGGTCAGTATGGCATCACATGCGTTGGTGATAGTCCCTGCTATCGCGTCACCGGAGCTGTTGGCATCGCCTCTTATGCCAAGACCTTCTACCATAGGGAGGATTCTTTCCAGGTCCATAGTGTCCATCTTGTATCCAGTGTGTTGGAGCCTATGCCAGCCTTATGAAATATAAATATACAAAATATACAAATCCCTAATATATGTCCCACGATTATCAGAACGCCTCACGAACTCGGATTGCTACAACAACCAAGAAATAAAAGTAGCACACAAACCTACGAACACGTTACAAAAATTCTTTAATAAGATTAAAGCAAAAATTCCTATGGCCGACAAAAGTAATGTAATTTACCAAATACCATGTGCTGGGGAAAATAACAACAAATGCAATAGTTTGTACATAGGCACAACAAAATCAAAACTAAATACAAGGATTACCCAACATAAATCAGACTTTAAATTAAGACATCAAAATAATATGCAGAAAACAGCACTAATGACCCATTGTATGAGAAGCAGCCCCACGCAAAATTTTGATGCAACAACAATCTTACAACAAGAACAACACTACTACAAACGACACACCGAAAATTGCGCTCACTTGTACAGACACCTATTGAACAGCCAAACAGACTCAGTTTAAATCTCCACGTCATAAAGCGCAGACGTGTAAAATAATGTATGTTAAATGTGTCAATTTATTGTTTAATTTAATATATTTTAATGTTAATTGTTTTACTAAACGTTAATTTTAAGAATCATATAGTTTCAAAAATATTGCGGGATCTGCAACCTAAAGCAAGATTAATTGGGGTTTGTATCTCAAGTTCAGTGCGGTTGATTGTTGTATTTTTGCTTTTGCTTGATCAACGGCTGTATGTTTTCTTTCAACTTAGTTGCTGAATCTGCTCTCATCGAGATCGGTTGTGCCGCGCATAGACAAACTACGAGTTGATCAATTGTGCAATCTACGTGTGCTTAAAATACAACAAACCGAAAATTTCGGACGCTGTCTTGTGCAGTGTATTCAGTTTGACAACAACAAAACACAAGTGTAGTGCGATAAGACTGCAATTGTTGCCAGTTTGGGCAAAACATTACCCCTCTCTTCGCGAGCAGCCGCACAAGAGGGGCAATAAACGCCGCCCTTATCAGCTAAGTTGACTGTTTATAAGCTTAACTTTAACTTTAAAATTAACAAATATAATATATTTATAACTCTCAGCTTTGTAATAAGCAGATTGATTATGGAAAAATGCGTCAAGTAGCTGGAAAATCACCATGGGAGATCAGGACAGACTTTATTAATAGCCTCTTACGCACTGATACTTAGAGCATCAGCACGATAACGACAACACTAACATTTACTAGTGCCAATAGTAATTCTATATACGCCACGGCAACTGCTGCAATCATCAGTGGGAGCCATAGCGGAAGCATGGATAACAATGGAGCTAGCTGTACCCAATGCTTTTCAGACATTGCCTCTCCAACACTCAATGGATCTTCTAAAATTGACTCTTTAGTACTCAGTAAAACTACAACTAAATTGGTGACATCCCAAAAAAATTTGAAATATAAAAAGAAGAAGAATCTATTATCTCCCAATACTAGCTCTAAGAGGCCCAACAAAGACTTGAAGCTTGTCTCGCCCTCAGCATCAACTAGCATGGCAAACACTAGCAACAGGTTTGCCTTGCCAGACATGGACATGAACATGGATGTAACCAGGGAAAGCCATGTTGACGTAAGTTCCAGAGCTAAAACTGAATGTCCTTTTAGCGCTTCTGAGGCTGCTAAGCTGAATATTACTAATGACAGTATTGATGTAAGTGAAACAGTCAACAACCCACACTAACGATCAGCATCACGGTACCCCAAAGCCAACGCAAATAATATACGCAAATACTGACCTTAATGATCTCTTTGAATTCATTATGGAGGTCACTAGTCTAGATAACGTGGCAGTTAAAGTCAACCAAGAAGTAACGGCCAGAATATTTCCAAAAAAACAGTGTTATTTATTTTGATGGTATTGGTATTGAGTTCCAAACATATCAATTGAAGGAAGAGAATTCTTACAGGATAGTATTATGGCTTCACCATAGCACTTTTAACAATTAAATTATTTTTAAAAAAAAATGGCTTTGATGCTCTGCAGGTACATAACCCAATATCAAAGAGTAACAGAGATGGAAAACTCAATATATTCTTCATTAATATAATGCGCAAAAATGCATAAAATATATGATATCAAAACACTTTGCCCACAAAAAGTGAGGATAGAAAGGATGCGCAAATACGGTCACATAGCAATGTGGTGAAGATCATCTCACCAAGCTATGCGCACGTCCCCAAGATGAACAGCCGTCCTGTATGCACTGTGGGGAGCACTGAGGGAATAATATGGGAAGTTACAAAGGTTGCCAGTGGTACCAGGACTATTTTCGACGATCAATGGGCTCTACCACTAACCAAACAGCATATAGACTGGACATAGAAGGAAAGAGGGTAAAAAAAATCGGTGGCATCTGGTCCAAAATTGCGAGCAAGGGAGGAAGGTATACATATGATGTCTTTTTATTCGCACTACAGGAAACAGCTTGGCTTACTCTCTTCCATATGATTTGTGCGATAGAACGGCAACGCTGTATATTTTTATCTTGCTCGCACTTACTCTCAGTGCTCTCTAATGTTTAGGGATCGTTTGAATGTGTGTGTGTCCGACAAGCAAAAATGCGCACAAATTACATTTTTCTCAAATGTCGGAGGCATTTCTACCCTTTTGAAGGGACTAGTAATATGAAATCATGAAAGGGTTTGCCACGTCGATGCGAAATTATTGCATTTAAGCTCGTTATCGTTGGTAAGGGTACCTAAGCGGTGGCATGTGTGCATTTACGATTATTTCGACCTGCTATATTCACGCATACTACGACAGATAACCTACTGTCCCTGGTACGTTCGCGGTTCTACACTCCATAAAGACGTCAAAGTGCATACAGTTGAAGAACAGATTGGAAGGCACACAAGCAGATACAGCGAAAGATTGCTAAAACACCGCAGCCTGCTCGCAAGAGGACTACTCCCTGCCCGACCTTAAAGGCGACTCAAACGGCAAGGTTTTGCCAAGACGGTTAGGCGTCAGTAAGGTTCGGCTATAAATTACATTTTCCATCCATCTGTACTAAATTATAATTGTACAGGTACTACTTACTAAAAAAAAAAAAAAAAAAAAAAAAAAAACACTTAGCTTATGCACGCGTAATGGATTAGCTTTAACTCACTTGTGACGAATATGCTCGCTCTTAGCAACGTCTGTAAAACTTTGCGCTCAGCTTTAATTATATTGCTGGCGTAAATGGGAAGTGAACTCGGTATAGTATAAAAGAGAAAGAACGAGAAAGACTTACATAAGCATCCCACGCAGAACAATCCTTCAGTGTATGTGTGTGTGTATCGAGACAAAAAGCTCGTTTCTTTATCAAAATAAAAAGTATGCAAGAAAAACAATTATATGGATACATACATTTTTCCAGAGAGTTCTCAGTTGAGAGTGATTGACGTGTTTTGCTTGGGCTCCCTTTTAATGGGTTCAGGGCATAAATAGATTATTTTAAAAAAGATCCTCAGGCCAACCAAAGGTGGTGGCTAGTCCGCTGCTCTGGTGACCCGGTCCTTACCTGGCTTCTCTGCGGGAATTAATACATCTAAATATTTTCATTCCAGGATTCTTTTGAACACCTATTTTATATATTTTTATTATTTTTATACCCTGAACCCATTGAAAATGGGTAAAAAGGTATATTGTATTTGTGCAAAATGCAAATGTATGTAACAGGCAGAAGGAAGCATCTCCGACCCCATAAAGTATATATATTCTTGATCAGCATCAATAGCCGAGTCGATCTAGCCATGTCCGTCTGTCTGTCCGTCCGTCCGTCCGTTCGTCCTATAAGAACCTATAAGAGCTAGAGACTTGAAATTTTAGATGTAGGTGCTCCTAGTGCCTGCGCAGATCGAGTTTGTTTCCGATAATCGATAACTTACTCCGTTTCAAAGTAATCGATAAAAAATGTATATCGAAATCCTGTTTTTTAAGCAATTTTTGTAAATAAAAAGAGCTAGAGTCACCAAACTTGACATGTAGCTTCTAGAAAAGTATATATATATCAAGTATCTTTCTTTTTTTACCTATCGCTACCTCCCCGTTACTCTTTATCTATTAGCGCGAGCTGCATTTGGTGTTGGAATATGAGGGTTCAGGGTATCCCCTAGTCGGGAGCTCCCGACTAGAACCTCTTGTTATATACATAAAATTCTGGGAATTAAGAACTTAAAATCGCATTTACGCTTTTTGGTTATGCTATTCTGGGGAATTGTGAATAAAACTCGAAATCCTTTTCAACATAAATTTATGGACGGAGAATATACTGTTGCTTTGCCATAGACAATTAAAAAATATAAAGATAATTACTGTCGCATGTTATGGACCAACGAGGTATTCAGTTTTGTTGTCTGAGAGAATCAACATAGCGAATGTTGAATTAAGCCATGATTTTTATGCTCGCAACTGTAGGGAATTGGGCAGCTTATTTACCTTTCCGTCCGCATCAGATTGTAACTGTGCGGTGTGTTGTAACTATATATATCAGAGAGAGTTCTCAGTTGAGAGTGATTGACGTGTTTTACTTGTGCTCCAAGATTTTTATATATTTTTGCGCTTTAATCCTGCTTTTTATTTCTAAATTTTGCATTTTTGGTGCATTATTTAAAAAGCTTTCATAAATTGTGCAAAGTGTTATCTGTTGTGCAGCGTAAGTCTGTTAATTATTGCATTTATAAAACGCGGCGTCAGTTCCGTGTTGTTGTTATTGCCTGTTTTTGATTCTTTTGCTTTGGTGCTCCCCCGTGCATACACCTGTTTGTGCGTGTGTTCGCTGCTGCATATTTCTGCTTGTGCATCGCGCTCTCGCAAATTTTTGTTATTGCTTTTCGCTCCAAACAATTTGTTTGTGTACGATAATTGTTTTTTGAGTGTTTACTTGCTCTATTTTTGTGCACCGTTTTCGTTTTGCTCTGCGCTCTCACAACTTACATACTCTTGTAGCAATTATGTCGTGCTGTAAGAAACCTTGCACGTTCAAGCAGGCTGATGATTCTGCACAGCCGCAATTTGTTAATTGCTGGCTGTGTGAGAATATGATGCATGCTAAATGTGCAGGTCTCACTGGGCGTGATTGCGACAAGATCGCTGTAGTTGCCAAGAAGGGCTGCGGTGGCTTGCGTTGGTCGTGCCCAGTTTGCATCGAAAAGCAAATTGATTTCTCCAGGATGTATAATTCTGTGAGAAATCAATTTTTAAAATTGAATAACGTGGCTAAGCAGCTGTCGAGTAATTTTGACTCGAGTTTTGAGTTGCTTGCCAATTATAAATTCGAGTCTCCAACCAATCGCCGGTTGGAGCCTCAACTTTTGCAATTGCCCTCTACGTCTGTTCAGACACCTACGCCTTTCTTGTCCCTACCTAGCAACTTGGATTTATCTCCAATGTTGTCTTTATCGCCTTCTCCAAGCGATTGCCCAAATACCCCCATTTCATCCCCTATAGTAGTTTCAGTAGCGCCCGTACCTGATACTGTCCCAATTATCCAAACTGCCTCCGCCCCGTCAGCTCCTGGCCGCAAAGGTAGACCCACGCGTAATCTTGCCCAGATTGATAAACACAATCATGGTGCCTCTTTAGCTCCTCCAACTCCTGTATTACCTGCAGCCCCATCAGTACCTACTTTAACGGTTGTTGCCCCTCGTAGGCAAGTTTTTGTGTCTCGACTTTCATCGGACACCACTTCTGAGTCATTGGCAGCCTATATTGCTAGCAAATCTTCTGCTAGCGTGTCAATAACCAAATTTAATTTCTCCACCCCTCGTGAAATATCATCATTCAAAATAAATGTTTCACATGATATGTTCCCAATATTTGTGATCCCAAATTGTTTGGCCTCCACACATGATTGTTCACGAGTTCAAGCCAAAAAAGCGTAACCAGCCTGTCACCCTTCCAGTCCCTTCAATACAGGGTACCATTTCTGCCCCAAAAAACTAACTTCATCTTCTGACCAAATCTGTATTCATTATCAGAATGTCAGAGGTCTTATTTCAAAGCTTAAAAATCTTTTCATGGCCAGTACTTCCTTGACTCGGATATAATAGCTTTTTCAGAAACATGGTTAAATTCAACCATATCCGATTTTGAGGTATTTTCAAATAGTTTTATTTTGCATAGAAATGATCGGCCGACTCGAGGTGGTGGGGTGTTAATTGCCGTTAAAGCCACTCTCCAGTCAGAACTTTTCTGTTTTAGTACGCCTACTGACGCTGAGATTATCTCAGTTAAGGTGTATTTTCCTACACGGAATATCTATATTACATGCTCTTATGTCCCTCCTTCTTCTGATATTCAAGTTTATATGAAACATATTACTTGTATTAAAGAAGTTTCTTCACACGTGCGTGATAATGACCTATTTATGGTGTTGGGTGATTTTAATTTGCCGAACATCTTTGGTCATTATTCACTGCTGAAAATTATTAGTGCCTCAGACAGATGATTTTATAGACTGCATGCTTGATCTTTCGTTGTTTCAAATCAATTCAATTTCTAATCATTTGAATAGAACATTGACCTTGTATTTGTTAACAACTACCTTATTTCTAATGTGTCTAGGTCCCTCCTTTATCTCTTCCTGAGGATGTATATCATCCTACTTTAGAGATTAAATGTTCAATTGTAATCGTCTCATTTCGTGTCATCAGCCAATAAGCCCCGCCGCTGCTTTCGCAAAGGATTATTATTTGAATCAGTTATTTATGCAACCGATTGGTCTGTCTTATAACTCGGTTGATATAATATGCTATTACTTTTTTTATAGCACCCTAAACTCCCTCTTAGATATGAGTATTCCCAAGTCAATTCCTTCGACTATTTCTTCAAAACCACCCTGGTTTACTCCCAGATTGTCACATATTAAAAACTTAAAATCTAAATATTTTAAAAAGTTTAAAAAGTCTGGTTCGTGTACAGACTTGGCTAAAATTCCATAGCCAAGTCGAACTTCTTTCTTTTGAATTCTCAATGCTATGAGAATTATCTAACTCGTTGTAAAAGGCAATTTGCCCAAAATCCGAGACAGTTTTACAATTTTGTAAACTTGAAGCGTAAATCTTCAAGTTTGCCAACTTCTTTTTCTTTCGGGATGGATAAAGCTAGTAATGACTCTGATTCTGCTAACCTCTTTGCTAATTTTTTCCAATCAACTTACTCCTCAGTCTGTCCTAATAATAATTCTTACCCTTATACTATTTCTTCCTCTAGTTCTATACCTCCTCCTATTATTTCACACTCCTCTCTCCTTTTCGCTATAAACTCTTTAAAATCTTCTTACTCTCCTGGGCCTGATAATATTCCTAGTTGTCTACTCAAGGAGTGTAGTTCTTCCCTTCTTTACCCATTGCATAAGCTTTTTAATCTATCTCTTGAATCTTCTGTCTTTCCATCTCTTTGGAAAGAATTTTATATCATTCCTCTCCACAAGAAAGGTGGAAAGTCTGATATACAAAATTACAGGGGCATTGCAAAATGTCCGCTATTCCTAAATTATTTGAAAAAATAATCACTTCGAATTTGCAGCATTTCTGCAAATCAGTTGTTTCCCCTGTTCAACATGGATTCGTAAAGAATCGGTCAACTGCGACCAATCTGCTTGAGTTTACTTCCTTGGTAAACGATGCTTTTCTTTCGAAAATGCAAACTGATGTCATTTATACTGACTTCAGTAAGGCGTTTGACTCTGTGCACCATGACATTTTACTTTTTAAACTTGACCAAATAGGTTTCCCTCCGTCTCTTTTGCTTTGGATTAATTCTTATTTAAAAGGTAGGACCCAAAGAGTAATGCTGAGGCTGACTACCTCAAAACAAGTTCACGTTACTTCTGGTGTTCCTCAAGGTAGTCATCTTGGACCTTTACTCTTTACTCTTTTATAAATGATTCCCCTCTGTTATATCACATGCCCGTGTACTCATGTATGCGGATGATGTGAAACTTATCTATATACACTAATCCCCTACTATTCTCGTCTACAAGACGATTTGAACGCTATGCAACTTTGGTGTTGGAATAATTGCATCTGAATTGTTCAAAGTGTATGTTTATGAATTTAATCGTACTACACCTTATCTTGTCAGTTATACAATCGACAATACCCCTTTACAACGTATACTAACAGTTAAGGATCTAGGCGTTCTATTTGATTCTAAACTCTGTTTCAATCTTCACATAGATACCATCGTTAATGAGGCAAAAGGTGTACTTGGATTCATTAAACGATGGTCTAAAGAGTTTAACGATCCTTTTATAACGAAACTTCTGTACATCTTCTTGTTCGCCCTATCCTTGAATACTGCTCTTGCATCTGGTTCGCAGTATAACAATAGCCAGGATCGTTTGAATCGTTCAGAAGCAATTTCTGCTTTTTGCCTTACGAGGTTTAAATTGGGACCCTAATCTTCGGTTGCCATCCTACTCCAGCAGGCTGCTTCTTCTTAACCTTCCGTCGTTAACCAACCGTAGGACAATTCTCGGTGTTGTCCTTCTACATAAGTTGATTATTGGCGATATAGATTCTCCTTTTCTGCTAGGGCGTCTTCAATTCTCTGTTCCGTTAGACCAACCAGAAATTACCGCCCCTTATTCCTGTCTACGTGCACAACAGACTACGCTATGCACAATCCTTTTCGCGTGCTATGTAAAAATTATAATAGTTTGCATCACGTTTTCTCTACCGAACTTTCTCTCCCCGTAATAAAATCGTTGCTTTCAGGATACCTTCGGGAAGTCATGACCTTCCCAGTATGAGCAGGGGCATAGCTTGCGGACAGGCTGTAAATTTCCCCCACCGGGTCGGTGATTTCCCATTACTTTTCTCTCTGTCCTATCTACTTAACACTCTATATATCTTGCCTCCATTTCTTTACTTTATTAACATTACTCTTCTTACTTTCTTTTTTCCTATTTATTGTATTTTATAAATTAATATAGAAACTAAAATTATTTTTAATTTTACTTAAGAACACTTTTTTTCCTACTTACACCCTTCTGATTAGATGTAGACTCTAATAGCGTCACTGACAAATTTAGCTGTGAAAAGGGGCACAGCTGGCCGGACTGGAACTAAAACACCTCCATCGGTCGGTGATGCTATTTAGAGAACTATGTTATCTAACTAGGCTTTTAGCATATAATTCTATTATCTATTGTATGTATAATCTACGGAATAATGAGGAAGACACTCGTTTTGTCGACCTTAAATAAATAAATAAATAAATATAGTAATTCCCGCAGAGAAGCCATATAAATCATCTGCGACATATATATATATATATATATATAGATATAACACAAAAATCAATAAAAGAAACTACACGTGTGTAAATAATTTTGACGCAAAGAAAATGTGTGTAAACACTTTTGACGGCTGATAAGCACCAGTACAGTGCTTATATTTTTAGCCCATGAATAGCTATAATTTCTAATTTTTCTTTCATTTGATTCTGCATAGATGTAGGAACAAGACAATAACCGTTATTTTGGTATCTGAGAACAAAACCAGCAATAAGCATTTAATGTTGAAAGCTCAAAAAAGTTCACGTTGTGTAAATACTTTTGACCACCTCTGTATATATATCAAAATATTTGGATATCTTCATTGCCGCAGAGAAGCACGGTAAGGACCAGGTCACCAAAGGAGCACCACAAAAATATGTTCATCTACAGCGGCATACAGTAAACCATCTGCGACATATATATACATATGTCGCTGTAGATGCTCGTACATATTTTTTTGGCGACATATAGGGTTAACTGAGCGTCTGAGAGGGTGAACCAGTCTGTGCTGGCGGCAATCCGCATCCACATCGGCGATCAGGCGCAATGGGACGAGCAGCCCGAAATACAGGCATCACTGTGTACCGGGATAAACAACAGTATCGGAACGTCGCCATACTTCGCTGTGTTCGAACAGCATATGTTTCGAAGGCATATGTTGAAGGACATAAGCCACACGGAGGTGTAGAACCCTCCCGTGTCGATAAACACCTGATTTATATGGGCGAATGCCTTTCACACCAAGGACGTTTAGCAGTAGACATAAGTTTGTGCCCGGTGAATGTTCACGATATGTATAAATTAGTGCATTTATAAATGCAGTTTTACATGTTTTTATTATTTGCATTCACAAATGCAGTTGAGTTAACTAAGAACAGCAGTTTTTTAAAAAGAGCGGTACGCTTCGCTTTATTCATATCCAAACTTAGATTAATGAAATACAATTTTGGTTATAATAAGCAAAACTAGCCTGCGTCGCCATCGCTGCCGCGGAGCCGCCGTCGCTGTCGCAGAGTCGCCGTCGCTGCCCTCAAAAGTGCAGCGCTAGCGCCCCGTGTGTGGTGTCGGATGACCGTCGCGGCTGTCAACATAGTTGAGACATATCCGCCGCGATCATGACTCTGGTCATTGGCTTCCCCAGAACGCTGGGTCAGCAAATACCAATAGTCAGTGCTTAACTACTCCCCCTCTCGAAGACCGACCGTCCTCGGTCGCGTTTAAGTTTTGCAGTATCTGCGAGATTTTTCGGGAGTTTCGGCGTTTGATCACTAGTTGATGAAGCCAGTAGACCACAGCTCCCACAGCACAAGCTAACAACATTATGCTGAGGGCAATAGCCGATATGTTTCCCACTGCGACACTGTCTCTAACCTCCTTGATGTAGTTAAGGTTGTCCTCACTCAGAGGATGAAAGTAGGGAAGGCTGAGCACCGTTTCGTGACCGCTGATGTTTAGTAACGGGGATGCCGCTACTGCCGCGAACCGATTTTTCACGCTCATGTGATTAAAGTATCGCGTGCTATTTACAGTGGCATAGGACGTGAAAGTGACCAGGCTTGCCCCATCTACTTTCATTGCGGCGCAGTCGTCATAGCTAAGTATTGCGCTGCGATCGTGTATGATGATGATGCCGTCGTCCACTATAGTGACAGGGTCGAGGTGACTCGGCTGCGTTTGGCAATGAGCCGTACCTCCTGCATGGAGGCCTTGTGCGCAGCTGCTGCTCTCGGACTGCTTGCAGAATGTGGCAGTTACTGTTTGTGAACAATTTGCTACAGCTAAAATCTGGCCATCGCAATCAGCCAGCAAGTTGTCGTGGAGTTGAAGTACGGAACCATTGTGGGCGACTGGGAAAATGGTTATCTTCCTGCATTTCTTGCTTATCATAGGAAACTGAATAAGAAGATTATTACATTGTTCTTGTTCTACTTTAATATTAGATACTTTCAAAATGTATGTTATGGGGGTCTCTGTGACTTGGGCAGTGAGAATATTCATTAAATCAGAGTGATCAATAATTGTTGGATTTATTACATTTATTTTTTCTAAGGAAAGTAAGCATAAGAGAAAGTTCTCAGTCATCAGAGAGAGTTCTCAGTTGAGAGTGATTGACGTATTTTACTTGTGCTCCAAGATTTTTATATATTTTTGCGCTTTAATCCTGCTTTTTATTTCTAAATTTTGCATTTTTAAAAAGCTTCCATAAATTGTGCAAAGTGTTATCTTATTGCATTTATAAAACGCGGCGTCAGTTCCGTGTTGTTGTTATTGCCTGTTTTTGATTCTTTTGCTTTGGTGCTCCCCCGTGCATACACTTGTTTGTGCGTGTGTTCGCTGCTGCATATTTCTGCGTGTGCATCGCGCTCTCGCAAATTTTTGCTATTGCCTTTCGCTCCAAGCAATTTGTTTGTGTATGATAATTGTTTTTTGAGTGTTTACTTGCTCTATTTTTGTGCACTGTTTTCGTTTTGCTCTGCGCTCTCACAACTTGCATACTCTTGTAACAATTATGTCGTGCTGTAAGAAACCTTGCACGTTCAAGCAGGCTGATGATTCTGCACATACGCAATTTGTTAATTGCTGGCTGTGTGGAATATGATGCATGCTAAATGTGCTGGTCTCACTGGGCGTGATTGCGACAAGATCGCTGTAGTTGCCAAGAAGGGCTGCGGTAACTTCCGTTGGTCGTGCCCAGATTGCATCGAAAAGCAAATTGATTTCTCCAGGATGTATAATTCTGTGAGAAATCAATTCTTAAAATTGAATAATGTAGAGATTTGAGTTGCTTGCCAATTATAAATTCGAGTCTCCAACCAATCGCCGGTTGGAGCTTCAACTTTTGCAATTGCCCTCTACGTCTGTTCAGACACCTACGCCTTTCTTGTCCCTACCTAGCAACTTGGATTTATCTCCAATGTTGTCTTTATCGCCTTCTCCAAGCGACTGCCCAATTACCCCCATTTCATCCCCTATAGTAGTTCCAGTAGAGCCTGTACCTGATACTGTCCCAGTTATCCAAACTGCCTCAGCCCCGTCAGCTCCTGGCCGCAAAGGTAGACCTACGCGTAATCTTGCCCAGATTGTTAAACACAATCATGGTGCCTCTTTAGCTCCTCCAACTCCTGTATTACCTGCAGCCCCATCAGCACCTACTTTAACGGTTGTTGCCCCTCGTAGGCAAGTTTTTGTGTCTCGACTTTCATCGGACACCACTTCTGAGTCATTGGCAGCCTACATTGCTAGCAAATCTTCTGCTAGCGTGTCAATAACCACATTTAATTTCTCCACCCCACGTGAAATATCATCATTCAAAATAAATGTTTCACATGATATGTTCCCAATCATTTGTGATCCCAAATTTTGGCCTCCACACATGATTGTTCACGAGTTCAAGCCAAAAAAGCGTAACCAGCCTGTCAACCTTCCAGTCCCTTCAATACAGGGTACCATTTCTGCCCCAAAAAACTAACTTCATCTTCTGACCAAGTCTGTATTCATTATCAGAATGTCAGAGGTCTTATTTCAAAGCTTTAAAATCATTTCACGGCCAGTACTTCCTTCGACTCGGATATAATAGCTTTTTCAGAAACATGGTTGAATTCAACCATAACCGATTTTGAGGTATTTTCGAATAGTTTTATTTTGCATAGAAATGATCGCCCGACTCGAGGTGGTTGGGTGTTAATTGCCGTTAAAGCCACTCTCCAGTCAGAACTTTTCTGTTTTAGTACGCCTACTGACGCTGAGATTATCTCAGTTAAGGTGTCTTTTCCTACACGGAATATCTATATTACATGCTCTTATGTCCCTCCTTCTTCTGATATTCAAGTTTATATGAAACATATTACTTGTATTAAAGAAGTTTCTTCACACGTGCGTGATAATGACCTTTTTATGGTGTTGGGTGGTTTTAATTTGCCGAACATCTCTTGGTCATTATTCACTGCCGAAAATTATCTAGTGCCCTCAGCACAGCATGATTTTATAGACTGCATGCTTGATCTTTCGTTGTTTCAAATCAATTCAATTTCTAATCATTTGAATAGAACACTTGACCTTGTATTTGTTAACGACCACCTTATTTCTAATGTGTCTAGGTCCCCTCCTTTATCTCTTCCTGAGGATGTATATCATCCTACTTTAGAGATTACAATGTTTAATTGTAATCGTCTCTTTTCGTGCTTATCAGCCAATAAGCCCCGCCGCTGCTTTCGCAAAGGAAATTATTCATTACTGAATCAGCTTATTTATGCAACCGATTGGTCTTTCTTATATGACTCGGTTGACATGAGTACTGCTATTGGTTTTTTTATAGCACCCTAAACTCCCTCTTAGATATGAGTATTTCCAAGTCAATTCCTTCGACTACTTCTTCAAAACCACCCTGGGTTTACTCCCAGATTGTCACATCTTAAAAACTTAAAATCTAAATATTTTAAAAAGTTTGAAATTCTGTTCGTGTACAGACTTGGCTAAATATTCCATAGCCAAGTCGAACTTCTTTCTTCTGAATTCTCAATGCTTTGAGAATTATCTAACTCGTTGTAAAAGGCAATTTGCCCAAAATCCGAGACAGTTTTACAATTTTGTAAACTTGAAGCGTAAATCTTCAAGTTTGCCAACTTCTTTTTCTTTCGGGATGGATAAAAATAAAGTAATGACTCTGATTCTGCTAACCTCTTTGCTAATTTTTTCCAATCAACTTACTCCTCAGTCTGTCCTAATAATAATTCTTACCCTTATACTATTTCTTCCTCTAGTTCTATACCTCCTCCTATTATTTCACACTTCTCTCTCCTTTTAGCTATAAACTCTTTAAAATCTTCTTACTCTCCTGGGCCTGACAATATTCCTAGTTGTCTACTCAAGGAGTGTAGTTCTTCCCTTCTGTATCCATTGCTAAAGCTTTTTAATCTATCTCTTGAATCTTCTGTCTTTCCATCTCTTTGGAAAGAATCTTATAGCATTCCTCTCCACAAGAAAGGTGGAAAGTCTGATATACAAACTTACAGGGGCATTGCAAAACTGTCCGCTGTTCCTAAATTATTTGAAAAAATAATCACTTCGAATTTGCAGCATTTCTGCAAATCAGTTGTTTCCCCTGTTCAACATGGACTCGTAAAGAATCGGTCAACTCGGACCAATCTGCTTGAGTTTACTTCTTTGGTAAACGATGCTTTTCTTTCGAAAATGCAAACTGATGTCATTTATACTGACTTCAGTAAGGCGTTTGACTCTGTGCACCATGACATTTTACTTTTTAAACATGACCGAATAGGTTTTCCACCGTCTCTTTTGCTTTGGATTAATTTTTATTTAAAAGTTAGGATCCAAAGAGTAATGCTGAGGCTGACTACCTCTAAACAAGTTCACGGTCCTTTTGGTGTTCCACAAGGTAGTCATCTTGGACCTTTACTCTTTACTCTTTTTATAAATGATCTCCCCTCTGTTATATCATATGCCCGTGTACTCATGTATGCGGATGATGTGAAACTTATTCTATCATACACTAATCCCCTACATCATTCTCGTCTACAAGACGATTTAAACGCTATGCAACTTTGGTGTTCGGCCAATCAATTGCATCTGAATTGTTCAGTGTATGTTTATGACATTTAATCGTACTACACCTTATCTTGTCAGTTATATAATCGACAATACCCCTATTTACTATACCGTATACTAACAGTTAAGGATCTAGGCGTTCTTTTTGATTCTAAACTCTGTTTCAATCTTCACATAGATACCATCGTTAATGAGGCAACAGGTGTACTTGGATTTATTAAACGATGGTCTAAAGAGCTTAACGATCCTTTTATAACGAATCATCTGTACATCTCTCTTGTTCGCCCTATCCTTGAATACTGCTCTTGCATCTGGTCTCCGCAGTATAACAATAGCCAGGATCGTATTGAATCTGTTCAGAAGCAATTTCTGCTTTTTGCTTTACGAGGTTTAAATTGGGACCCCAATCTTCGGTTGCCATCCTACTCCAGCAGGCTGCTTCTTCTTAACCTTCCGTCGTTAACCAACCGTCGGAGAATTCTCGGTGTTGTCCTTCTACATAAGTTGATTATTGGCGTTTTAGATTCTCCTTTTCTGCTAGGGCGTCTTCAATTCTCTGTTCCGTCTAGACCAACCAGAAATTACCGCCTCTTATTCCTGTCTACGTGCACAACAGACTACGCTATGCACAATCCTTTTCGCGTGCTATGTAAAATTTATAATAGTTTGCATCACGTTTTCTCTACCGAACTTTCTCTACCCCTTATAAAATCGTTGCTTTCAGGATCCCTTTGGGAAGTCACTGACCATTCCCAGCTATGAGCAGGGGCATAGCTTGCCGGACAGGCTGTAAATTTCCCCCACCGGGTCGGTGATTTCCCATTACTTTTCTCTCTGTCCTATCTACTTAACACTCTATATATCTAGCTTACATTTCTTTACTTTATTAACAATCTTCTTACTTTCTTTTTTCCTTTTTATTGTATTTTATTAATTAATATAGCAAACTAAGATTATTTTTAATTTTACTTAAGAACACTTTATGTACACTCTAATAGCGTCACTGACAAATTTAGCTGTGAAAAGGCACAGCTGGCCGGACTGGCAACTAAACCACCTCCATCGGTAGGTGATGCTATTTAGAGAACTGTGTTATCTAACTAGGCTTTTAGCATATAATTGCATTATCTATTGTATGTATGATAAGACACTCGATTTGTCGACGTTAAATAAATAAATAAATAAATAAATAAATAAGGTTCCCTATTTCTGTTATCATCATTCTGTTGCGTGTGCTAAGGGTTTAAAAAAGTTGACCTGTATCGGCCTGCTTGTCTTTTGAGGAGTTAATGATTTTGTTTACAGTGTCGGACAGTTAAGTTCTACTTTCCTAAAGTCGTTTGCGTCCGGAGTGCCCGCTACAACTTTCAGGCTGCTCCCAAGAAGTCGAGGCTTCTTACCTTACGATGATTCCGAGGGCGGTCAACATGTCCAGTACATGTCCCGTGGCAACTTCCAGTAATTTCCTCATATGGGAATGTGGAAATAGTCCCGTTAGTTTCATAGTTTCTTCAGTCATTGTCTTGTAGTCCGTGAGGTTGGTAGTGTGACTTAGGTATCCGTAGCTGTCCCATAGTAAGATGTCTCCGCACATGATCGGTATGTAGTCCGCGTGCGTGTAGTCAGTTACCCGTGCCGTCGTCAAGGTCATGATCGCAAGTAGTGTAAAAAATTCATATTAGTAAAAAGGTAACCAAAATGTTTTTTCTTTCATTTAAACGTCAACGGAGGTTGTCCTTGTGAACCACTCTCCCCTCAACGAGGACCGTTGTCCCCAAGTCCGCTTCGACTTTTTTTCGACGCACAAGGGCGATAGCTTGTTGTCTAATCTTCGGCTTTTCTTTACAAGGACCTTTTCATCTACTTGAAAGACTCTGTTCTGACGCTTTTGGTTAACACTGCTGAATTTGGGCCCCTTCTATCTTACCCCTAACCCCGCGGGTACCTTCCGGTGAAGAGTAAAGTAAAGATACCTTTAGGCCTCTTCTCAATTACTGAATGGATTGAGCTGTTATACCCGATAGTGGCCTGCAGGATAAGGTCGTCTGTGTCAACTATACGCCTTTAAAGCTTTAAACACTTATCTTTTTCAATCAATCAATATCATTTTCAATTGCTGTGAAAGTGTTCTACCTGCCCCTTAGACGTGCTATGAAGGAGAGGCGCGTTTAGCTACCTGCCCCTTAGACGTGCCATGAAGGGGAGGCGCTCACGCCGTAATTATTCAATAGCAGAGACTTTATGGTGTCTGATTTGAATGCAAGCTCATTGTCGCAATATACCTGCTTTGCCAACGGGAAAATTTTCATTAAAACCAGCAGAGGCGGTCGCGTGTCTTCTATCGTTCAAGATGCGATAGGCTGGACCACCGCGAACTCTGAGGATTTGTCTACGCAAGTCAAGAAGAATTTTTTGTCCGTGGAGACAATGTCGATATGCGACATTTCTCCAGTTTGTGAGGGACTGGATGTTTCGATAAGGTCGTCCCTATCGGTAAAATTTATTATATGGCGAGTTTTTTCGCCGAAAAGTATGAAATTCCTCTTAAGGGGAAAGCGAGCTTCTTCTAATACAATCTGGTTCCGGAAGCAGTTAAGAGGCTTCTTTGTCGAATCGATCGTGTAAGAAAGGAACAATGCACTGTGAATTGTAGCCGCGTCAGATTCTGGCTCATTGCAGTTGCCCCGCAGGGTGTTCACGTTTTGGCGCGACAGCGCGTTAGCTACATGATTTTCTTTACCTGGCCATTAAAAGTGCGCGCTTTCCAGCGTTTTATTTTTGCATTGGGATTGCTCTCGGATACCGAGAACGTGAGAGGCTGGTGGTCAGTGAAAATGTTTATAACCCTAACCCCGTAAAGAAAGTGTCACAGTTTGCCCAATGCCCAGACGATGGCAAGCAATTCTCGCTCGTTAGTAGCGTAGTTTGCTTCACTATCTTTTAAAGACCGGGATATCATCGTTATTGGGCGGCCATTGTGTGACAGAACTGCGCCAATGCCGTAGGCCGAATCGTCTGTAGTCAAATCAAACGGTTTTTTGTAGTCCGGGTACATTAGTACGTCTTCTGACGCTAAAATGTTTCTTAGTTTCTGGAACGCATTGCGCTGAGCTTCGTTAAACTGTACTGGTATCTTTCTAGACTTGTACTTGCTAATGAACCCGTTTTCTCCTTTTAGGATGTCGGAGATCGGTTTTGCTATGGCCGCAAAGTCTTTGATAAAGCAGCGGTTGTAGCTAGCGAAACCCTCATACCGAATCGGTTCCGCGTATTGCCGGATAGCTTTTATCTGTTGCGGATCTGACTTCGCACCATCCTTAGTCACTATAAAGCCGAGATACTCGTCGCTTTCTTTAAAAAATTGTGACTTCTCGTGCGCCACGCTCATGCTTACGTCTGAAAGGCTTTTTAAAACCCAGTCGACATGCCTGATATGGTCCGACTCGTTATCCGAAAATACGATGACATCATTGACGTAAGCATAGCATGATTTTCCAATCTGCTCGCGAAGGACGTCATCTATGGTTCTTTGAAAAATGCTCGCTGCATTCTTCAAACCAAAGGGGAGTCGACAAAATTCGTACTTCCCAGCGTTAATCGAAAAAGCCGTCTTCTCACGATCTTGCTCTGCCAGAGTAATCTGGCAGAGTGACGGGAGCTTCCGTCGTATTTTCTGAAAAGTCTGTAGGCGCCATCCGCGGCCTTCCTCCAAGATACGTGGGTGTCCTGAGTTCCGTGGAGCTCAGCAAGGCACTTTACTGCGTCAAGGGGCTCGTTGCATTCAACCCCCTTTATTATGACGGACTCTTTGTAGACTTTCACCTCCGGTACTGAAAGTTGTATGTTTCTTAGCCTACTTAGCACCTGTGAAATTTGGTGCTGCGAGCGCGCTCTGCACTGCGGCAACTGCTCAGGATCCATGGCTAAATCTGTGTTTGTGTCTGGCTCAGTTGGAACAGCTTGATATCTGTAATGTATCAACTGCTTCTATTAAACGAGAAAAAACACTATCGTCGCTGGCGTAGTGTCCCTGATCGTGTACGTCGGAGTCACAGTCACTCATTCGCACCTAAACAAAATTCTAAACAAAACTGTTCGTCTCACAGAGTGATTTAAAATTTTTCGCACTGTTGTATAAAAAAGATTCTCAAAATAGGTTTCCTCTTGTTTACTTTTGTGGAGAATTAGGTTTAACGAAATTAGTGGTGTTTATAAAAGCGGTATTTATTATGTTTTCTTTCCAAAACCTCTGTTATATGATATGTCTCAAGCAGCGAACTAGCGCATCGGCTTGAAACTATATCCAATATGTTTATTTTCACATCCACAAGTCACTTACATGTTGAGACTATGGCTAATCTAGTACACTACGATGAACTCCCTCGCTGCAGTCATAAAAGGTATTCTTCACTGAACGTTAGCGCCTCGTGTGTTGTGTCTGATGACCGTCGCGGCTGGCAACATAGTTGAGACATATCCGCCGCGATCATGACTCTGGTCATTGGCTTTCCCAAAACGCTGGGTCAGCAAATACTAATAATCAATATAAGCACTGAACTGATGCTTATCAGAAGTCAAAAGTGCTTACACACATTTTCTTTGTGTCAAAATTATTTCCGCATATGTTGTTTCTTTTATTGATTTTTGTGTTATATCTTTATATATATATATACTAGCGGGTATAACTCGGCCTTGCCCGGGCACGTATGTTATAAAATCATTGTTCTCAAAAAGCTTTGAAAATGATTTTGAAACTGAGCGGACGGTAAACAAACTACTTTCATATAAAAGTTTTCCGCCCTTTTACCACTGTTGCAAGTGGAATTTCCCAAATCGCTGAAACACGTTTTCATCATATTATTATGTAGAGCTTTGAAAATAAGTTTGATGCAAATCGGACAAAACTTAAAATTCACCAAAAACAATTTTTAAAATGCACTTTCCACCGAAAGAGTTTAGATTTTACGAAATATGTGAAACACGTTTCAAATGATTTCTTATGTCTACATAAGAACCTTGGACATGAATTTGAGGGCGAAACGACATTAATCAAATCTTTGACCCCCATTTCCACTAAGGAGGAAAACATTTTTGGAAAAGTGTGAAACACCCCTCAAATGAATTTGAACAAAGAACTTTGAAATTGAGTTTGAGGCCAATCGGATGGTAAACAAAAAAGTTTCATACAAACGTTTTTCGCGATTTTTCCATACTTGCGGGTGGAATTTCCCGAAATCCCGTCTTAACGTGCACTTTCATCACATAAAGTAACTACAGTGAAAATTTCAGCTTCCTAGCTCTTACGGTTTGGGCTGTACGTTGATCACCAATCAGTCAGTCAGTCAGGACAAACAGTTTTATATATAGAGATATGTCGCAGATTATATATATATATATGTATTTCTAGCCCATGAATAGTTATAATATCTAATTTTTCTTTCATTTGATTCTGCATAGATGTAGGAACAAGAAAATAACCGTTATTTTGGTATCTGAGAACAAAACCAGCAATAAGCATTTAATGTTGAAAGCTCAAAAAAGTTCACGTTGTGTAAATACTTTTGACCACCTCTGTATATATGACCTTGAGGATTTGTCTACGCAAGTCAAGAAGAATTTTTTGTCCGTGGAGACAATGTCGATATGCGACATTTCTCCAGTTTGTGAGGGACTGGCTGTTTCGATAAGGTCGTCCCTATCGGTGAAATTTATTATATGGCGATTTTTTTCGCCGAAAAGTATGAAATTCCTCTTAAGGGGATAGCGAGCTTCTTCTAATACAATCTGGTTCCGGAAGCAGTTAAGAGGCTTCTTTGTCGAATCGATCGTGTAAGAAAGGAACAATGCACTGTGAATTGTAGCCGCGTCAGATTCTGGCTCATTGCAGTTGCCCCGCAGGGTGTTCACGTTTTGGCGCGACAGCGCGTTAGCTACATGATTTTCTTTACCTGGCCATTAAAAATGCGCGCTTTCCAGCGATTTATTTTTGCATTGGGATTGCTCTCGGATACCGAGAACGTGAGAGGCTGGTGGTCAGTGAAAATGTTTATATCCCTAACCCCGTAAAGAAAGTGTCGCAGTTTGCCCAATGCCCAGACGATGGCAAGCAATTCTCGCTCGTTAGTAGCGTAGTTTGCTTCACTATCTTTTAAAGACCGCGTTATCATCGTTATTGGGCGGCCATTGTGTGACAGAACTGCGCCAATGCCGTAGGCCGAGTCGTCTGTAGTCAAATCAAACGGTTTTTTGTAGTCCGGGTACATTAGTACGTCGTCTGACGCTAAAATGTTTCTAAGTTTCTGGAACGCATTGCGCTGAGCTTCGTTAAACTGTACTGGTATCTTTCTAGATTTGTACTTGCTAATGAACCCGTTTTCTCCTTTCAGGATGTCGGAGATCGGTTTTGCTATGGCCGCAAAGTCTTTGATAAAGCAGCGGTAGTAGCTTGCGAAACCCTCACACCGAATCGGTTCCGCGTATTGCCGGATATCTTTTATCTGTTGCGGATCTGACTTCGCACCATCCTTAGTCACTATAAAGCCGAGATACTCTTCGCTTTCTTTTAAAAATTGTGACTTCTCGTGCGCCACGCTCATGCTTACGTCTGAAAGGCTTTTTAAAACCCAGTCGACATGCCTGACATGGTCCGACTCGTTATCCGAAAATACGATGACATCATTGACGTAAGCATAGCATGATTTTCCAATCTGCTCGCGAAGGACGTCATCTATGGTTCTTTGAAAAATGCTCGCTGCATTCTTCAAACCAAAGGGGAGTCGACAAAATTCGTACTTCCCAGCGTTAATCGAAAAAGCCGTCTTCTCACGATCTTGCTCTGCCAGAGTAATCTGGCAGAGTGACGGGAGCTTCCGTCGTATTTTCTGAAAAGTCTGTAGGCGCCATCCGCGGCCTTCCTCCAAGATACGTGGGTGTCCTGAGTTCCGTGGAGCTCAGCAAGGCACTTTACTGCGTCAAGGGGCTCGTTGCATTCAACCCCCTTTATTATGACGGACTCTTTGTAGACTTTCACCTCCGGTACTGAAAGTTGTATGTTTCTTAGCCTACTTAGCACCTGTGAAATTTGGTGCTGCGAGCGCGCTCTGCACTGCGGCAACTGCTCAGGATCCATGGCTAAATCTGTGTTTGTGTCTGGCTCAGTTGGAACAGAACACCTTGATATCTGTAATGTATCAAATGCTTCTATTAAACGAGAAAAAACACTATCGTCGCTGGCGTAGTGTCCCTGATCGTGTACGTCGGAGTCACAGTCACTCATTCGCACCTAAACAAAATTCTAAACAAAACTGTTCGTCACACAGAGTGATTTAAAATTTTTCGAACTGTTGTATAAAAAAGATTCTCAAAATAGGTTTCCTCTTGTTTACTTTTGTGGAGAATTAGGTTTAACGAAATTAGTGGTGTTTATAAAAGCGGTATTTATTATGTTTTCTTTCCAAAACCTCTGTTATATGATATGTCTCAAGCAGCGAACTAGCGCATCGGCTTGAAACTATATCCAATATGTTTATTTTCACATCCACAAGTCACTTACATGTTGAGACTATGGCTAATCTAGTACACTACGATGAACTCCCTCGCTGCAGTCATAAAAGGTATTCTTCACTGAACGTTAGCGCCTCGTGTGTTGTGTCTGATGACCGTCGCGGCTGGCAACATAGTTGAGACATATCCGCCGCGATCATGACTCTGGTCATTGGCTTTCCCAAAACGCTGGGTCAGCAAATACTAATAATCAATATAGGCACTGAACTGATGCTTATCAGCAGTCAAAAGTGTTTACACACATTTTCTTTGTGTCAAAATGATTTCCACATGTGTTGTTTCTTTTATTGATTTTTGTGTTATATCTTTATATATATATATACTAGCGGGTATAGCTCGGCCTTGCCCGGGCACGTATATTATAAAATCATTGTTCTCAAAAAGCTTTGAAAATGATTTTGAAACTGAGCGGACGGTAAACAAACTACTTTCATATAAAAGTTTTCCGCCCTTTTACCACTGTTGCAAGTGGAATTTCCCAAATCGCTGAAACACGTATTCATCATATTATTATGTTGAGCTTTGAAAAAAAGTTTGATGCAAATCGGACAGTACTTAAAATTCACCAAAAACAATTTTTAAAATGCACTTTCCACCGAAAGAGTTTAGATTTTACGAAATATGTGAAACACGTCTCAAATGATTTCTTATGTCTACATAAGAACCTTGGACATGAATTTGAGGGCGAAACGACATTAATCAAATCTTTGACCCCCATTTCCACTAAGGAGGAAAACATTTTTGGAAAAGTGTGAAACACCCCTCAAATGAATTTGAACAAAGAACTTTGAAATTGAGTTTGAGGCCAATCGGATGGTAAACAAAAAAGTTTCATACAAACGTTTTTCGCGATTTTTCCATACTTGCGGGTGGAATTTCCCAAATCGCTAAAACACGTATTCATTAAGTTATTATGTAGAGCTCTGAAAATAAGTTTGAGGTCAATCGGACAAAACTTAAACCTGCACCAAAAAATCTTAGAATCGCATTTCTACCGAGGATGTTTTGATTCTGCGAAAAATGTGAAACACGTCTCAAATGATTTTCCATATAGATCCTTGAAAATGAATTTGAGCGCAAAACGTCATCCACCAAATCTTTGGCCCCCATTTCCACCAAGGAGGAACACATTTTTGGAAAAGTGTGAAACATCCCTCAAATGAATTTGAACAAAGAACTTTGAAATGGAGTTTGAGGCCAATCGGTTGGTAAACAAAAAAGTTTCATACAAACGTTTTTCGCGATTTTTCTATACTTGTGGGTGGAATTTCCCGAAATCCCGTCTTAACGTGCACTTTCATCACATAAAGTAACTACAGTGAAAATTTCAGCTTCCTAGCTCTTACGGTTTGGGCTGTACGTTGATCACCAATCAGTCAGTCAGTCAGGACAAACAGATTTATATATAGAGATATATCGCAAATGATATATATATATATGTATTTCTAGCCCATGAATAGTTATAATATCTAATTTTTCTTTCATTTGATTCTGCATAGATGTAGGAACAAGAAAATAACCGTTATTTTGGTATCTGAGAACAAAACCAGCAATAAGCATTTAATGTTGAAAGCTCAAAAAAGTTCACGTTGTGTAAATACTTTTGACCACCTCTGTATATATATCAAAATATTTGGATATCTTCATTGCCGCAGAGAAGCACGGTAAGGACCAGGTCACCAAAGGAGCACCACAAAAATATGTACATCTACAGCGACATACAGTAAACCATCTGCGACATATATATATATTTGTCGCTGTAGATGCTCGTACATATTTTTTTGGCGAAATATAGTCGTGATACATCCCGCTATAGCTCGCTCTGTCTGTACCGAGAATTTGCAAGTAAGTATGCATAATAGCAGAGATACAGAGAGATTGTCAGCCAAATTGCAACTACGATGGATGACAATCACTATTCTCCAATATATGTATATAGATATATTCCATTTTCTGCGATATATATATATATATATATATATATTGATAGATATATTATATATATTTATCGCTGAGGCTGTTGTCGTTGTTGTTGTCAGCGCCAACGTAGAACATAGTGACAGGGTCGAGGTGACTCGGCTGCGTTTGGCAATGAGCCGTACCTCCTGCATGGAGACCTTGGTCGCAGCTGCTGCTCTCGGACTGCTTGCAGAATGTTGCAGTTGCTGTTTGAGAACAATTTGCTACCGGTAAAATATCGCAATCATAATCAGCCAGCAAATTGTTGTGGAGTTGAAGTACGGAACCATTGTGGGCGACTGGGAAAATGGTTATCTTCCTGCATTTCTTGCTTATTATAGGAAACTGAATTATGAAGGTTATTACATTGTTCTTATGTTCTACTTTAATATTAGATACTTTCAAATTGTCTGTTATTGGGGTCTCTGTGACTTGGACAGTGAGAATATTCATTAAATCAGAGTGATCAATAATTGTTGGATTTATTACATTTATTTTTTCTAAGGTAAAAGTAAGCATAAGGTTCCCTATTTCTGTTATCATCATTCTGTTGCGTGTGCTAAGGGTTTAAAAAAGTTGACCTGTATCGGCCTGCTTGTCTTTTGAGGAGTTAATGATTTTGTTTACAGTGTCGGTCAGTTAATCTTTTCTTGTACCTTGGAATTTATGGAAATCTGCCCTTTGCGTGCGTGCCCAGCTGCGTCTGCGTTAGTTCTACTTTCCTAAAGTCGTTTGCGTCCGGAGTGCCCGCTACAACTTTAAGGCTGTTCCCAAGAAGTCGAGGCTTCTCACCTTACGATGATTCCGAGGGCGGTCAACATGGCCAGTACATGTCCCGTGGCAACTTCCAGCAATTTCCTCATATGGGAATGTGGAAATAGTCCCGTTAGTTTCATAGTTTCTTCAGTCATTGTCTTGTAGTCCGTGAGGTTGGTAGTGTGACTTAGGTATCCGTAGCTGTCCCATGGTAAGATGTCTCCGCACATGATCGGTATGTAGTCCGCGTGCGTGTAGTCAGTTACCCGTGTCGTCGTCAAGGTCATGATCGCAAGTATAATAAACGTAATCCTAAAATGTTGAAACTCATATTAGTAAAAAGGTACAAAAATGTTTTTTCTTTCTTTTAAACGACAACGGAGGTTGTCCTTGTGCACCACCCTCCCCTCAACGAGGACCGTTGTCCCCAAGTACGCTTCGACTTTTTCCGACGCACAAGAGCGACAGCTTGTTGTCTAATCTTCGGCTTTTCTTTACAAGGACCTTTTCATCTACTTGAAAGACTCTGTCCTGACGCTTTTGGTTAACCCTGCTGAATTTGGGCCCCTTCTATCTTACCCCTAATCTCGCGGGTACCTTCCGGTGAAGAGTAAAGTAAAGATACCTTTAGGCCTCTTCTCAATTACTGAATGGATTGAGCTGTTATACTCGATAGTGGCCTGCAGGATAAGGTCGTCTGTGTCAACTATACGCCTTTAAAGCTTTAAACACCTATCTTTTTCCATCAGGTTGCTGTGAAAGCGTTCTACCTGTCCCTTAGACGTGCTATGAAGGGGAGGCGCGTTTAGCTACCTGCCCCTTAGACTTGCTATGAAGGGGAGGCGCGTTTACCACGCTCACGCCGTAATTATTCAATAGCAGAGACTTAATGGTCTCTGATTTGAATGCAAGCTCATTGTCGCAATATACCTGCTTTGCCAACGGGAAAATATTCATTCAAACCAGCAGAGGCGGTCGCGTGTCTTCTATCGTTCAAGATGCGATAGGCTGGACCACCGCGAACTTTGAGGATTTGTCTACGCAAGTCAAGAAGAATTTTTTGTCCGTGGAGACAATGTCGATATGCGACATTTCTCCAGTTTGTGAGGGGACTGGCGTCTGGCCGAGTTCCTGTTTTTCCTGTTTTTTCGGGTGCCTGTCTTTATTTGTTCGATAAGGTCGTCCCTATCGGTGAAATTTATTATATGTCGAGTTTTTTCGCCGAAAAGTATGAAATTCCTCTTAAGGGGAAAGCGAGCTTCTTCTAATACAATCTGGTTCCGGAAGCAGTTAAGAGGCTTCTTTGTCGAATCGATCGTGTAAGAAAGGAACAATGCACTGTGAATTGTAGCCGCGTCAGATTCTGGCTCATTGCAGTTGCCACGCAGGGTGTTCACGTTTTGGCGCGACAGCGCGTCAGCTACATGATTTTCTTTACCTGGCCTATAGAAATGCGCGCTTTCCAGCGTTTTATTTTTGCATTGGGATTGCTCTCGGATACCGAGAACGTGAGAGGCTGGTGGTCAGTCAAAATGTTTAAATCCCTAACCCCGTAAAGAAAGTGTCGCAGTTTGCCCAATCGCCTAGGCGATGGCAAGCAATTCTCGCTCGTTAGTAGCGTAGTTTGCTTCACTATCTTTTAAAGACCGGGATATCATCGTGTGACAGAACTGCGCCAATGCGGTAGGCCGAGTCGTCTGTAGTCAAATCAAACGGTTTTTTGTAGTCCGGGTACATTAGTACGTCTTCTGACGCTAAAATGTTTCTTAGTTTCTGGAACGCATTGCGCTGAGCTTCGTTAAACTGTACTGGTATCTTTCTAGACTTGTACTTGCTAATGAACCCGTTTTCTCCTTTTAGGATGTCGGAGATCGGTTTTGCTATGGCCGCAAAGTCTTTGATAAAGCAGCGGTTGTAGCTAGCGAAACCCTCATACCGAATCGGTTCCGCGTATTGCCGGATAGCTTTTATCTGTTGCGGATCTGACTTCGCACCATCCTTAGTCACTATAAAGCCGAGATACTCTTCGCTTTCTTTAAAAAATTGTGACTTCTCGTGCGCCACGCTCATGCTTACGTCTGAAAGGCTTTTTAAAACCCAGTCGACATGCCTGACATGGTCCGACTCGTTATCCGAAAATACGATGACATCATTGACGTAAGCATAGCATGATTTTTCAATCTGCTCGCGAAGAACGTCATCTATGGTTCTTTGAAAAATGCTCGCTGTATTCTTCAAACCAAAGGGGGCCGTCTTCTTACGATCTTGCTCTGCCAGAGTAATCTGGTGTTTACCTGATATCAGGTCGAGCGTCGTGAAGTATTTGGCTTTACCCAGATTAGCCAGTACCATTGTGATACTTGGCATTGGGTATTTGTCGGCGACAGTCTTGAGGTTAAGCTTCCTAGAATCTATTGTGACTTTTATTTCTATTGCCTAAATCGTCTGCGCCTTTCTTATCAACCACCCACAGCGGATTGTTGTATGGCGATTTCGACTTGATTATGCCATTTTTAAGTAGTTCGTTAACTTCTAAAATGACAAAATCTTCTACACCCCTAGGATAGGTGTAAAGCTTTGAGAATACCATATTTTCGTTGGTCGTACGGATCGTGGCCACATCAGCCGTATTACAAGGCAGCGCCTCGTTAGAGTCCGCAAAAGCCCTGTGGTTTCGGTGAAGTCGCAGGAAATCTGCCTTCACCGCAGGTGGTGCCTCGATTTCTCTGTTCTTCGTGTGATTGACGTTCGTACATTTGTAGTATTGCAACGCCTCCGAGGTTGCACCATATTTTAGTATGCACTTTTTTAGGCATAAAACTGCGCCCACCTGCTTCAGCAGGACCAGCCCTATGATTCCATCGAACGGGGATATGGCATCAAGTAGGAAAAAAAACGTGTCGCACCCAAACATGGACACCTTGCATTTGTCACCAATGTTGTTTGACCCATAAATGGAGTGGACAACAAAAGGGGATTCGACAGGGACGACGCCTTTTAGGCGCTTGTGCGACCTGATGTCGATTAAGAATCTCATATCTGTCCCCGCTATTCTCCGCCGTATGAACGGCAGCAGGGGCCTTCCCCCAAAAAATTAGCGCTATTGCTTTCGTAATCTACGCCATGTTCATTTTCTTGCTCGCCCGACACCTCTTGTGCTGAGTCGTAATATTCTGCGCCCTCTGGATCGCTTGCTTGAATGTGATCCACCCTTTGTCTCCTTTGGCCTGTTGCGCGGTCAGATCCGGCTGGACGCTTATTTCCCTGACCCTGGTTTGCGTTAGCCCTGGGATTTCTGGTAGTTTGTGGGCTGCTTATACTTTGAGGAAGAAGAGTCGACTTCCATAGGTACTGGGGCACTATCGACCCCCGCTCTATTCTGGGCTCTACCTGCTCTTCCTGGCACCCTTTGTTTTCGCTGCTCAGGACGACTTCTCTCTTCTTGGCCCATAGCAAAGCTTGCCGGGAAAGCGTATCGCTCGTGTTTAGCCTCGACCTCATGCTAGCCAGCGCCGACGGCAAATTCGAAGGGTGGGCCAAAAACAGCAGTCGGTTAAACTGCATTAAGCCCAGAGACGCGGAGCGCGTCACCCCTGAATTTCTCGCACGTGCCCGTTGCCAGAGTCATATCATAAGTCGCATGGGCCTTGTTTGTGAGTAACGTGAGTTTTTTTTCAACCTCATCGTAGTATTCTAGGATCGACATGCCGCCCTGCCTAAGAGTGCCCATTTCCGGCTCGATCACATGGATAGGCCGCTTGTTGCTATACGTGAAGTCCAGCTTTCTATTACGGCCTCGAAGTTTAACGGTGTGTTAAACAAAGCGAGAACTGCGTCCGCCGAACCTCTAATTTTACTTCTGATTATTGAGATGGCTTGATAGTGACGGGAGCTTCCGTCGTATTTTCTGAAAAGTCTGTAGGCGCCATCCGCGGCCTTCCTCCAAGATACGTGGGTGTCCTGAGTTCCGTGGAGCTCAGCAAGGCACTTTACTGCGTCAAGGGGCTCATTGCATTCAACTCCCTTTATTATGACGGACTACTTAGCACCTGTGAAATTTAGTGCTGCGAGCGCGCTCTGCACTGCGGCAACTGCTCAGGATCCATGGCTAAATCTGTGTTTGTGTCTGGCTCAGTTAGAGCAGCACACCTTGATATCTGTAATGTAATCTGATTAAACGAGAAAAAACACTATCGTCGCTGTCGTAGTGTCCCTGATCGTGTACGTCGGAGTCACAGTCACTCATTCGCACCTAAACAAAATTCTAAACAAAACTGTTCGTCTCACAGAGTGATTTAAAATTTTTCGCACTGTTGTATAATAAAGATTCTCAAAATAGGTTTCCTCTTGTTTACTTTTGTGGAGAATTAGGTTTAACGAAATTAGTGGTGTTTATAAAAGCGGTATTTATTATGTTTTCTTTCCAAAACCTCTGTTATATGATATGTCTCAAGCAGCGAACTAGCGCATCGGCTTGAAACTATATCCAATATGTTTATTTTCACATCCACAAGTCACTTACATGTTGAGACTATGGCTAATCTAGTACACTACGATTAACTCCCTCGCTGCAGTCATAAAAGGTACGTATTCTTCGTGGAACGTAGTATTGTGGCTTTATTTCTGCGCGTAGTTCTTCTTGTAGTTATTGTTGTTTGTAATTTTTTTGTTGCAGTAAATTTTTTGCCTTTCGCGTTTTTTAATTATTAAAAATTATCCCACTTGCGGGTTTGTAAGCTGGGCGCCAATTAGTGCATTTATAAATGCAGTTTTACATGTTTTTGCTATTTGCATTCACAAATGCAGTTGAGTTAACTAAGAACAGCAGTTTATAAAAAGGAGCGGTACGCTTCGCATTTTTCATATCCAAACTTAGACTAAAGAAATACAATTTTGCTTATAATAAGCAAAACTAGTCTGCGTCGCCGTCGCTGCCGCGGAGCCGCCGT
This sequence comes from Drosophila ezoana, assembly GCA_035045725.1. Taxonomy (NCBI): domain Eukaryota; kingdom Metazoa; phylum Arthropoda; class Insecta; order Diptera; family Drosophilidae; genus Drosophila; species Drosophila ezoana. The sequence goes on from JAWNOU010000199.1 coordinate 302,137, forward strand.
CGCTGTCGCAGAGTCGCCGTCGCTGCCCTCAAAAGTGCAGCGTTAGCGCCTCGTGTGTGGTGTCGGATGACCGTCGCGGCTGGCAACATAGTTGAGACATATCCGCCGCGATCATGACTCTGGTCATTGGCTTTCCCAAAACGCTGGGTCAGCAAATACTAATAATCAATATAAGCACTGAACTGATGCTTATCAGCAGTCAAAAGTGTTTACACACATTTTCTTTGTGTCAAAATTATTTCCACATGTGTAGTTTCTTTTATTGAATTTTGTGTTATATATCTATATATATAGTGACATATCCATAGTCGCACCCACCCTTTAACATAACTAAGCACACAAGCATACGTATAAGTATAAGTACAAACATGTCTAATATTGTAAACAAAAAGCCTGGTGATAACATCGACATTGGTCAAGATCAAACTGTCCCCTTTGGTAGACATAAACAATTCACCCTAAATATCACGCCAATGTCAATGTTCCCATCAGAGTACTATCCCACGCATAATTGCTGACGCAGCTCAAACTTCACTCAAGCTCTCTCAAAGCGAAGTTTGCTAAGCGACCGCAACAGATAGATAAATCAGTTCATATTCGGGAGGCAAATCTGAATGTACTCGTTATAAGTAGTAGCCGTAAGTGAAAATAAAGAATTGAAATATATTTTTTTAAAGTAACTATTCGCGCTGCCGGTAGGATACGTCGGGAAAAAGTAAAGATCGCTAAAGGATAATTAATTCCTAAACCTTAAGCACAATCGCGACCGACATTGTTGTTGGTGTGCAGCAAACGATTTCTCGAATACGTATCCGCATAAGAACCTTCGGGTCACTCGTAGTTTATTAACATTGACCCTTCGGGCAATAAAGCTACCACAGTTAATAACGACTGGCTTTGCATATCTTTCGATCCCTGCAATACGTTATTACTGGGTCTTTTCAATAAGACACACACACAAAAAAAAACTAAAACAATAATAATAAAGCACAAACTATAAACTAAACTAAATGTACAAAGTACAAAAACAAAGTGCAAAGAAATAAAAGTGCAAAATCAAAGAACTAAAAAGTTCGAGTACAATTAACTCAAAAAAAAAAAAAAAAAAAATATTTAAAAAAAAAAATTAATTATCATCAACCACCAAAACGTTAATTAAAACAAGATTATGACAATGGAATTATCAAAACAACACCTCAACCAGGCCCTCTCACAACTGAGACAGGTGCCTAGTTTTGACGGATCAACAGAAAATCTCAACGCTTTTATTAAAAGGATCGATTACATCCTACATCTGTATCTAACCCGAGATGTCAGACAACATAGCATCTTATACGGAGCCATCGAATTACAAGTTGCTGGAGATGCTCAGAGAGTTTCACAAAGGACAGCGGCCAACCCTTGGCAGGAGTTGAGGAATGCACTGATCGAAGAATATAAAGTGCAAACACCATTTGAAGAGCTCCTTCGACGCCTAAACAACACGAATTTCCAGAGAAACATCCGTAAGTTCATCGAGGATCTCGAAAATAAATCTTATATCATATTAAATAAGTTAGCTTTAGAAAATATACCTGGCAACATAACACTTTATACAAATGCCATAATTGTGTTAATTAAAGATGTAATTACAAAAAAATTACCAGATAGGCTTTTCATGATGTTAGCCAGATACGACATTACGTCGACACAGAAACTTAAACAAGTAGCACAAAGAGAAGGATTATACGAAAATAGCGTAAATGATAGACCTTAAACTAATAACGTTCAGGGAAATCAAAATAACAATCGTAGAAACATGGGAAATTATCAGCAGAACGCTAACCCAGCCACAAGTTCAAGTGGCTATTCCAACACGAATCAGAGTTATCATGTACAACACAAACAACACACTAATTCCGAAGACAATCAAAAGGCTCACCACGAGTTCCAACAGAAATTAAGTCAAGGTAGAACCCAAAACCCCTTAAACTATCAAAATCAGTCCCATTCACGCTTGAATGCGCCAAACCCTCCGACTAAACGTCAAAGAGACAGCAACAGTGGGCAGATGAAAATGGACACATCTGAAAATTTTCATTAGCAAGCCTCGGAACAAACAGAAGAAATCCATTCATAAAATTAATTATGAATGACGAAGTTCTAAAATGTGTCATAGACACAGGTTCAACCATAAACCTAATGAAAACAGACCGCTTAAATTTTCCAATATACAACGAAACACTAAAGGCTCACACCATAAATGGTGTTATTGAATTAAAACAAAGCATAAGATTAGGAGCAAGCAAAATTTGTCCGAGTAAACAAAAATTCTATATTCACGACTTCTCAGAGCATTATGATGTTCTGATTGGGAGAGAATACCTTGAAGCATGTCAAGCAAAAATAGACTATGCACAAGGATCCGTAACCTTAGGAGAATTTAACTTTTGTTTTAGATATAATGACGAAGAGGTCGAAGAGGACATGACCGCACAAGGGTGCCTTGATCCACCCTCAACAGAGGATAGACCATTTAACTTCGCCATTAATAACGAATTAACAGAAAATAATGAGTATAGGCTAGAGCACCTAAACTCAGAAGAAAAGGAAAAAATTAAAAATGTTTTACATGAATTTCGTGATATCCAGTACCATGAAGGTGACAATTTGACTTTCACTAGTACAATTCAACACAAATTTCTAACAAAGCATGAGGACCCAATTTACAATAAGCGTCCATATAAATATCCTCAAATATACGATGAGGAAGTAAATAAACAAATAAGCGATATGATAAAACAAAATATCATACGTAAATCCAAATCCCCTTACTGCTCACCAGTTATAATTGTTCCAAAGAAAAACGATGCATCTGAAAATCAAAAATTCCGGTTAGTCATAGATCACCGCAATCTCAATGAACTAACTATTAATGATAAATACCCTACCCCGCTCATGGATGAAATATTAGAAAAACTTGGAAAATGTCAATATTTCACAACCATTGATCTAGCCAAAGGCTTCCACCAAATTCAAATGGATCCTGGTTCAATACCCAAGACCGCATTTTCAACTAAACATGGCTATTACGAGTACACTCGCATGCCATTTGGTCTTAAGAATGCACCTGCAACGTTCCAACGTTGTATGAACAATCTCTTAGAAGATTTAATTTTAAAGGATTGTCTGGTCTACTTAGACGATATTATAATTTTTTCCACTTCATTGGAGAAACACATTTTGTCGCTAACTTAAAACTACAGTTGGATAAATGCGAGTTCTTGAGAAAAGAAACTGAATTTCTCGGTCACATCATCACAACTGAGGGTATAAAACCAAATCCCAACAAAATACAAGCATTTGTCAAATTCCCAATTCCAAAAACCCCAAAAGAAATTAAATCATTTCTAGGATTATGTGGTTTCTATAGGAAATTTATACCAAATTACGCCAATATAGTAAAACCATTAACACTTAAATTAAAAAAAGGAGCAAAAATCAATATAAAAGACAAAGACTACGAATCAGCGTTTAAAAAGCTAAAAGTACTCATAACATCCGACCCAATTTTATTATACCCTAATTTCGAAAAACCATTTTCATTAACCACAGACGCGAGTAATATGGCAATAGGGGCCGTCCTTTCGCAAGAGCATGAGCCTATATGTTATGCAAGCAGAACTCTCAACGAGCATGAAATAAATTATTCAACGATTGAAAAAGAACTATTAGCAATCGATTGGGCCACTTAATACTTTAGGTCCTATCTTTTTGGTCGACAATTTCAAATCCTTAGTGATCACAGACCACTCGTCTGGTTAAATAACTTGAAAGAACCTAACATGAAATTACAACGATGGAAAATCAAGTTAAATGAGTTTGATTTGCAAATTAAATACGTCCCAGGAAAATAAAAATGTGGCAGATGCTCTGTCCAGAATTCAATTAAACGAAAACTTTTTAGGCGAAGATACCATTAGCACAAGAGTAACTATACATAGTGCTCAGGAAGACAACCGTAACCATTTACAAATCACAGAAAGACCTCTTAATTATTATAATAGACAAATAGAATTTGAAAAAGGAACCGAGAACGAAACAAAAGTTACAAATTACTTTCATAAAACCAACATAAAAATTACATACAAAGACATGACTAACGCACATGCCAAAGAATTAATAAAAGAATATTTATGCACAAAGAAAAGTGTTCTATACTTCCACAATGAAGCAGACTTTCCCATTTTTCAAGAAGCCTACTTAGAAATAATAAGTCCGAATAATTTAACAAAGGCAATGAAAACTAGTAAAAAATTAATAGATCTTCAAACATTTGCAGAATTCAAGGAACTAATATTAAAACAAGTAAGAGGTTCTAGTCGGGAGCTCCCGACTAGGGGATACCCTGAACCCTCTTATTCCAACACCAAATGCAGCGCGCGCTCATAGATAGAGAGTAGCGGGGAGGTGGCGATAGGTATAAAATTAAAGATACTCGATATATATATACTATTTTAGAAGCTTCATGTCAAGTTTGGTGACTCTAGCTCTTATTATTTACCAAAATTGCTTAAAAAACGGGATTTCGATATACATTTTTATCGATTACTTTGAAACGGGACAAGTTATCGTTTATCGGAGCACCCACATCTAAAATTTCAAGTCTCTAGCGTTTTATAGATTCTGAGATCCTTGCGTTCATACATACGGACGGACGGACGGACGGACGGACGGACGGACGGACGGACAGACGGACAGACAGACGGACATGGCTAGAACAACTCGGCTATTGATGCTGATCAAGAATATATAAACTTTATGGGGTCGGAGATGCTTCCTTCTGCCTGTTACATACATTTGCATTTTGCACAAATACAATATACCCCTTTTACCCATTTTTAATGGGTTCAGGGTATAAAAAGGAGACTAATCAAAGCAAACATAACAATTACAGATCAACTATTTAGAAACAAATATAATTTTAACTTGGAATTTACCAAAAACTATATTAAACCACAATTGTATAAATAACGAAATAACAATAGAAGGAAACAATTTTTTAATCTTTAATTGTTCACTGCAAATTAATGAAATTTCAATTTCAAACGTGTTAGATTATACTCAAAACATTTATGTAAGCAATGATGTTATAAAATTAGAACCACTTTCGTTTGCACAAACGAAACAAATTATAATTGAACACACAAAATTTAATAATGTATTCCAGATAATTACAATAACCATATTTGTAATCATATTATTAAGTTTAACACTATATTTAACATATAAGTTCAAAAAAATACCTAAGAAATTAATAATAAAATATAAAAAACCAAAAGTAGAACCAACACCTGAAATAGTAGAAGATACACCAATAGAAGAAAATGTTACATTATACCCAAACTTAAACACCTGAGGACAGACACTTTTCTAATAGTTGGGGGAGTGACATATCCATAGTCGCACCCTTTAACATAACTTAGCACACAAGCATACGTATAAGTATAAGTATAAACATGTCTAATATTGTAAACAAAAACCCTGGTGATAACATCGACATTGTTCAAGATCAAACTGTCCCCTTTGGTAGACATAAACAATTCACCCTAAATATCACGCCACTGTCAATGTTCCCATCAGAGTACTATCCCACGCATAATTGCTGACGCAGCTCAAACTTCACAAATTTTGACTCAAGCTCTCTCAAAGCGAAGTTTGCTAATCGACCGCAACAGATAGATAAATCAGTTCACATTCGGGAGTCAAATCTGAATATACTCGTTATAAGTAGTAGCCGTTAGTAAAAATAAAGAATTGAAATATATTTTTTTAAAGTAACTATTCGTGTAAAACTTAATTATATATATGTATATATATATGATATATGATATATAATTATATCATATATATATATATATATATCGTTATGAATAGTTATAATTTCTAATTTTTCTTTCATTTGCTGGCCGAGTTCCTGTTTTTTCGGTTGTCTGTCGTATTTTGCTTTTGTGAAAATTTTACAATTGAAGAAAACCTAGTTAGCTAATTTGGTCATTCTAGGGAAATATTTCTCCGACATGACCTGTTTCACGTTCTTCTGAGCCGCCCTATGGGCTCGATTGAGTTCTTTGGAACACCTCGGCTACGAAGTTTTCGCAAAGGCTTCGTAGTTGGGAAGACCCTTACCAACTCGTGTTGGAAACTGGCCAAAGCTGGAAGAGTACAGTGAAATGCATTAACCACGTTTGGGTTAATGACGGCCTTTATTGTTTCGATAAGGTCGTCCCTATCGGTGAAATTTATTATATGGCGAATTTTTTCGCCGAAAAGTATGAAATTCCTCTTAAGGGGAAAGCGAGCTTCTTCTAATACAATCTGATTCCGGCAGCAGTTAAGAGGCTTTTCCGTCGAATCGATCGTGTAAGACAGGAGCAATGCACTGTGAATTGTAGCCGCGTCAAATTCTGGCTCGTTGCGGTCGCCCCGCAGGGTGTTCACGTTTTGGCGCGACAGAGCGTCAGCTACATGATTTTCTTTACCTGGCCTATAGAAATGCGCGCTTTCCAGCGTTTTATTTTTGCATTGGGAATGCTCTCGGATACCGAGAACGTGAGAGGCTGGTGGTCAGTGAAAATGTTTATATCCCTAACCCCGTAAAGAAAGTGTCGCAGTTTGCCCAATGCCCAGATGATGGCAAGCAATTCTCGCTCGTTAGTAGCGTAGTTTGCTTCACTATATTTTAAAGACCGGGATATCACCGTTATTGGGCGGCCATTGTGTGACAGAACTGCGCCAATGCCGTAGGCCGAGTCGTCTGTAGTCAAATCAAACGGTTTTTTGGAGTCCGGGTACATTAGTACGTCTTCTGACGCTAAAATGTTTCTAAGTTTCGTTCAACTGTACTGGTATCTTTCTAGACTTGTACTTGCTAATGGACCCGTTTTCTCATTATAGGATGTCGGAGATCGGTTTTGCTATGGCCGCAAAGTCTTTGATAAAGCAGCGGTAGTAGCTTGCGAAACCCAAAAAAGATCTCACACCGAATCGGTTCCGCGTATTGCCGGATAGCTTTCCGGATCTGACTTCGCACCATCCTTAGTCACTATAAAGCCGAGATACTCGACGCTTTCTTTTAAAAATTGTGACTTCTCGTGCGCCACGCTCATGCTTACGTCTAAAAGCTTTTTAAAACCCAGTAGACATTCCCGACTCGTTATCCGAAAATACGATGACATCATTTACGTAAGCATAGCATGATTTTTCAATCTGCTCGCGAAGAACGTCATCTATGGTTCTTTGAAAAATGCTCGCTGTATTCTTCAAATCAAAGGGGAGTCGACAAAATTCGTACTTCCCGCCGTAATCGAAAAAGCCGTCTTCTTACGATTTTGCTCTGCCAGAGTAATCTGGTGTTAACCTGATATCAGGTCGAGCGTCGTGAAGTATTTGGCTTTACCCAGATTAGCCAGTACCATTGTGATACTTGGCATTGGGTATTTGTCGGCGACAGTCTTGAGGTTAAGTTTCCTAAAATCTATTGAGACTTTTATTTCTATTGCCTAAATCGTCTGCGCCTTTCTTATCAACCACCCACAGCGGATTGTTGTATGGCAATTTCGACTTGAAAATGCCATTTTTAAGTAGTTCGTTAACTTCTAAAATGACAAAATCTTCTACACCCCTAGGATAGGGGTAAAGCTTTGAGTATACCATATTTTCGTTGGTCGTACGGATCGTGGCCACATCAGCCGTATTACAAGGCAGCGCCTCGTTAGAGTCCGCAAAGCCCTGTGGTTTCGGTGAAGTCGCAGGAAATCTGCCTTCACCGCAGGTGGTGCCTCGATTTCTCTGTTCTTCGTGTGATTGACGTTCGTACATTTGTAGTATTGCGACGCCTCCGAGGTTGCACCATATTTTAGTATGCACTTTTTTAGGCATAAAATTGCGCCCACCTGCTTCAGCAGGTCCAGCCCTATGATTCCATCGAACGGGGATATGGCATCAAGTAGGAAAAAAACGTGTCGCACCCAAACATGGACACCTTGCATTTGTCACCAATGTTGTTTGACCCATAAATGGAGTGGACAACAAAAGGGGATTCGACAGGGACGACGCCTTTTAGGCGCTTGTGCGACCTGATGTCGATTAAGAATCTCATATCTGTCCCCGCTATTCTCCGCCGTATGAACGGCAGCAGGGGCCTTCCCCCAAAAAATTAGCGCTATTGCTTTCGTAATCTACGCCATGTTCATTTTCTTGCTCGCCCGACACCTCTTGTGCTGAGTCGTAATATTCTGCGCCCTCTGGATCGCTTGCTTGAATGTGATCCACCCTTTGTCTCCTTTGGCCTGTTGCGCGGTCAGATCCGGCTGGACGCTTATTTCCCTGACCCTGGTTTGCGTTAGCCCTGGGATTTCTGGTAGTTTGTGGGCTGCTTATACTTTGAGGAAGAAGAGTCGACTTCCATAGGTACTGGGGCACTATCGACCCCCGCTCTATTCTGGGCTCTACCTGCTCTTCCTGGCACCCTTTGTTTTCGCTGCTCAGGACGACTTCTCTCTTCTTGGCCCATAGCAAAGCTTGCCGGGAAAGCGTATCGCTCGTGTTTAGCCTCGACCTCATGCTAGCCAGCGCCGACGGCAAATTCGAAGGGTGGGCCAAAAACAGCAGTCGGTTAAACTGCATTAAGCCCAGAGACGCGGAGCGCGTCACCCCTGAATTTCTCGCACGTGCCCGTTGCCAGAGTCATATCATAAGTCGCATGGGCCTTGTTTGTGATCAACGTGATTTTTTTTTCAACCTCACCGTTGTTTTCTATAATCGACATGCCGCCCTGCCTAAGAGTGCCCATTTCCGGCTCGATCACATGGATAGGCCGCTTGTTGCTATACGTGAAGTCCAGCCTTCTATTACGGCCTCGAAGTTTAACGGCGTGTTAAACGAAGCGAGAACTGCGTCCGCCGAACCTCTAATTTTACTTCTGATTATTGAGATGACTTGGTAGTGATGGGAGCTTCCGTCGTATTTTCTGAAAAGTCTGTAGGCGCCATCCGCGGCCTTCCTCCAAGATACGTGGGTGTCCTGGGTTCCGTGGAACTCAGCAAGGCACTTTACTGTGTCAAGGGGCTCGTTGCATTCAATCCCCTCTATTATGACGGACTCTTTGTAGACTTACACCTCCGGTACTGAAAGTTGTGTGTTTCTTAGCCTACTTAGCACCTGTGAAATTTGGTGCTGCGAGCGCGCTCTGCACTGCGGCAACTGCTCAGGATCCATGGCTAAATCTGTGTTTGTGTCTGGCTCAGTTGGAACAGCACACCTTGATATCTGTAATGTATCAAATGCTTCTATTAAACGAGAAAAAACACTATCGTCTCTGTCGTAGTGTCCCTGATCGTGTACGTCGGAGTCACAGTCACCCATTCGCACCTAAACAAAATTCTAAACAAAACCGTTCGTCACACAGAGTGTGTTTCGAACTGTTGTATAAAAAGGTTCTCAAAATAGGTTTCCTCTTGTTTACTTTTGTGGAGAATTAGGTTTAACGAAATTAGTGGTGTTTATAAAAGCGGTATTTATTATGTTTTCTTTCCAAAACCTCTGTTATATGATATGTCTCAAGCAGCGAACTAGCGCATCGGCTTGAAACTATATCCAATATGTTTATTTTCACATCCACAAGTCACTTACATGTTGAGACTATGGCTAATCTAGAACACTACGATGAACTCCCTCGCTGCAGTCATAAAAGGTATTCTTCACTGAACGTATTCTTCGTGGAACGTAGTATTGTGGCTTTATTTCTGCACGTAGTTCTTCTTGTAGTTATTGTTGTTTGTAATTTTTTTGTTGCAGCGAATTTTTTGCCTTTCGCGTTTTTTAATTATTAAAAATAACCCACTTGCGGGTTTGTACGCTGGGCGCCAATTAGTGCGTTTATAAATGCAGTTGAGTCAACGAAGAACAGCAGTTTATAAAAAGGAGCGGTACGCTTCGCATTTTTCATATCCAAACTTAGACTAACGAAATACAATTTTGCTTATAATAAGCAAAACTAGTCTGCGTCGCCGTCGCTGCCGCGGAGCCGCCGTCGCTGTCGCAGAGTCGCCGTCGCTGCCCTCAAAAGTGCAGAGTTAGCGCCTCGTGTGTGGTGTCGGATGACCGTCGCGGCTGGCAACATAGTTGAGACATATCCGCCGCGATCATGACTCTGGTCATTGGCTTTCCCAGAACGCTGGGTCAGCAAATACTAATAATTAATATGAGCACTGAACTGATGCTTATCAGCAGTCAAAAGTGTTTACACACATTTTCTTTGTGTCCAAATTATTTACACATGTGTAGTTTCTTTTATTGATTTTTGTGTTATATCTATATATATATATATATGTCGCAGATGATATATATATATCATATATATATATATATATATATATATATATATATATATATATATATATGTCGCAGTATTGTTATTTTCTTGTGGCTGGTCTGCCATGTTGACACACAAACTTTAAGAGTGAAGCGAATTCCAGCCGGCGTGTGCAATCGTCTGCATACAACTCCTCGCATTTTCTACTCACTCATCGATCTATGCTTCTTTACACACGCAAGCTGGACTACACTCGGCGACAACGCCGTCGCCTCACTCGTACGGTATTTTGGCGCTAGTCCTATTCTACGTTGTAGTCAAATTCTAAGAATGATTTCACAATATACCAAATTCATTGCGCAGAAGCGTCTTGCAAGCACAGTGGTCAAACTATGTTCATAATATGACAGACACGTACAGTGGTCAAAATACGTTCATAATGCGACACGGCCTTCCTGACAAAATTACACGTCCTCGTGTGTTGTCTAACTCAACCACATAAGTGACAATACTTCAGGATTCAAAGACTCTTTGGATATTTCAAAGAATTATTTTCATTAAATTTATTACATAATTCAAATCAGTTTTAACTTCATTCTTATCATAACATAATTAAATTAATTCAATTTCCGTAACATTATTTGAATTTAATAAATCATACCATTCGTGTAATTCCTTTAACACATTTTTATACCCTGAACCCATTGAAAATGGGTAAAAAGGGTATATTGTATTTGTGCAAAATGCAAATGTTTCTAACAGGCAGAAGGAAGCATCTCCGACCCCATAAAGTATGTATATTCTTGATCAGCATCAATAGCCGAGTCTGTCCGTCCGTCCGTCCGTCCGTCCGTATGTATGAACGCAAGGATCTCAGAACCTATAAGAGGTAGAAATTGAAATTTTAGATGTAGGTGCTCCTAGTGCCTGCGCAGATCGAGTTTGTTTCCGATAATCGATAACTTGCCCCGTTTCCAAGTAATCGATAAAAATGTATATCGAAACCACTTTTTTAAAGCAATTTTTGTAAATAATAAGAGCTAGAGTCACCAAACTTGACATGTAGCTTCAAGAAAAGTATATATATATCAATTATCTTTCATTTTATACCTATCATCACCTCCCGCTACTCTCTATCTATTAGTGCGAGCTGCATTTGGTGTTGGAATATGAGGGTTCAGGGTATCCCCTAGTTGGGTACTCCCGACTAGAACCTCTTACTTGTTTTTTTTTTAAACCAAACAAATTTGTGTAGTTCCTTTTACACATAATTAACTTATCGTTTGTGTAGTTCCTTTTACACATAATTAACTTATCATTTGTGTGGTTCCTTTTACACATACGACCCCCGCCATAACAAGTCTCTTCTGCTATGGTGCGGTCTTCAGTCTCCCTATTGGGCAACAGATGCAACTTCCATTGTGCTGTCTCTATCTTTACATAACTCATTATTATTATGGTATTGCTTTTAAACATTCATGAGAATACTTATACTTTCGATTACATGTTAAAGATTTTAGTGTATACCTATCTCCATCCAATACTTCAATTATCTCAAATGGCCCTTTAAATTTAGGATCAAGTTTAATTTGATGACGTTCTTCGTTTTTGAGCAAAACGTGATCACCCACAATTTACTATTTTAGCTTTATTTTTATGAAATCTATTTTTGTCGTATTTTGCTTGAGTTTCCATATTCTTTTTAGCCTCCTTTCTCAAATTTTCTTTGTCTACTTCATCATTGCTATCTTCGTTTAGCGGCAACAAGCCAAAAGGTCGAGCTTTCTTACCAATCAATAATTCTAAAGGGCTAAACTTAGTCACTCGATTAATCGTGCAATTCATTGCTAGCTGCACTCCAGCCAACGCATCCTGCCATGATCTCTGACTAGTTTCGACAGCAGTCAGCATACCTTTCAGGGTACTCAACCTGACCATTTGCTCTACTTGCACCAGTAGCAATTAAATGTAGATTAATTTTTTGAAAGGAGCAAAATTCGCGAAAACTTTTACTTGCGAAACTACGTCCTTGATCTGCTATAATTCGAGTGGGTAAACCAAATAAGGACACGGCTGATTTTACAGCCTTAATGCAGCTTTCAGAATCTATATTTAGTGTGTGATAAAAGTAAACAAACTTGGTGAAGGCATCTATAAGGACGATGACGTACTCCTTCAAATCATTTTAACCACTCAATTTGCCTGTGATGTCAATATGTATCGTATGCCACGGTATTTCTATTTTAGGAATAGGATGCAGCTCAGCCTGCACTTTTCCCACAAGTGGCTTAGATACTTTACATGTGATGCAATTTTCTACAAATCTACGCACATATTTGGACATATTTTCAAACCAGTAATAACAATAAACTTTGTCCAGCGTCTTTTCCCATCCCAGATGCATAATAGCTTCATGGACGTGATTTATGACGGCCCATCGAAAAGCTCTTGGTATTACCGGCAAACATTTGGTCTTACTATTTCGCTATATTTATCTATGTAGTATTCCCTTTCGCAATTCATATGTTTTGTCCAGATTTCCTGGTAACTCATTACTTTTTAACTTTAAAATTATTTCTTGTATCTCGGAATCTCGCTGTTGTTCCGAAACCTCAGTCAAATTGATTCGTAATTCAGGTATCTTATTCAAACTTTTATGTTGTTCAAGCACTGGATTCCGAGAGAGAAAATCAACATGCGCCATTCGCTCGCCTTTTCTATACTCTATTTCGAAATCAAATGCCTTTGAAAACGCCCACCATCTATGCACCCTCGGTGTTAAATCTAGTTTTGTGCGACTGGCCTTTAATGAATTACAGTCAGTATAAACAGTCAGTATAAACTTACGTCCCTGCAAATAATGTCGGAAGTATTTAATAGCATTTACCACTGCTAACGTCTCCAGTTCGTATGAATGGTATTTAGATTCGGCGGGAGACGTACACTTACTGTAATACTCTACCACGTGAGGTTTATTGTCAATTTTATGTAACAGGATCGCTCCATACCCAATACAACTTGCGTCAGTATGTAGCTCTATTAGGTATTGCGGATCGAATATGATTAAAACTGGCGTCTGAGTCAATATAGTTATTATTTTTATTCGTATATGTTCATGCACTGGTAACCAAACAAAGTCAGTGTTTTTCTTAGAGGTGAGAAGATACAGAGGTTTAAGTGTTTGGGAGAAATTTGACACAAATTGCCGAAAATATGTGGCTAAACCAATGAATTGTCTTAGCTGTGAGACATTTTGGGGTGGTGGTAATCCTTTTAAAGCTTGAATTTTTCGTGAATTTGGCCTGACTTCTCCGTTGCTTAATTTAAATCCAAGATACTCTATTCTTGTGGTAAGAAAGGAACACTAAGTGACATTAAATGAAAATCCAGCCTTACTTAATGTCTCCAATACTATCTGCAATCTAACTAGCGCATCTTCTTTGCTTTCTGCTATTATGAGAACATCATCCATATACACAATTGCATAAGTGTAAGCTAAAGCTCCTAAGGCCTTCATTATAGCCCGCTGGAACACAGATGGTGCGTTCTTCAAACCAAACGGCATTGTCAAGAATTCGTATTGACCCTCTGGCGTTACAAATGCAGTTCGTTCGATTGAGTTCTCATGAACTGGAATTTGGTAAAAACAGCTTGCCATATCTATGCACGAAAAATATTTAGCACCCCGAAGTCTAGCAATATGGTCTGAGATGAGGGGCAATGGGTACTTGTCAGCCACTGTGTTTTCGTTTAGCATGCGATAGTCCACACACAGTCGATCGGTGCCATTTTTTTTTTAACTAGCATCATGGGACTAGCGAAAGGTGAACAGCTTGGCCGAATAATTTTAGCTTTTAGTAATTCGTCAACTTTACCCCGCACTTTGTTTTTCTCTTTTTCCCTAAGCCTATATGGCCGCCGCTGTACGGTCTTTTGCTGATCTATTAATCTAATTTCCAACTGGCCTGTGGTGACTCTAGCCTTTGGTATTCCATCAATAAACCAATCTGAATAACATTTTAAAATATTTATCAAGGCTGCCTTATCAAGATCATCAAGTTCACTATTTGATTCTATGACATCTTCATAATTGGTAATTACTAACGATTCTACTCTTTTGGTTGTGTAAATTTGAAATTTGTCAGCGTCCATAGTAACGCCAAAGCCCTGGCTGAAAATTTCACGACCAATTAGTACGTCATGTTTCAAATACTTGTCCATAATAACATGTAACAGAATCTCAAAATAATATTGATCAATATTTAAAGTACATAATAGTTGTTGAGTGCTGCATCGGCGACGCTTTCCTTAACCAAGGAACATTCAGCGTCAGAGTCGAAGCAAAATGGAACGGACTCACCGGTTGAACTACTTATTGTTCCTGATGGTGGAGCTACAGTACAGATGTCTACACGTTTCTCGATTACTCGGTCGTTTCCTCGTGTTCGTCCTTTTGGACAAGCGGATGCGAAGTGCCCAGGCTCGTCGCATTTGAAACATATGACAGTTGACCGGTCTTTTGATCCTTGCGTTGAACTTCCGTAGTGGCTTTTTCCTTGAATTGGTGTCCTCTGCCGAGCACGACATTCGGCATATTTATATCCAGACTTTCCACAATAATTGCATTTCACTTGAGAGAGATACTTAGACTTTTTACGCTCCGGGCCTGTTGTAGATGCGTCGTCATCTAGGTTCCGTTTTTTAAAAGTGTGCGCTTGTAGTTGTTGTTGCATTTCATTTCGAGTTTTAATATTGTTTGTAAAAACCCAGCGCGACAATTTGTCATCAATTTGTGCCATGTGGGCCAGAGCTAGTAAAACCGCAGTTTCCTCCAAATCATTAGATTTAAATTTTGACATTAGTAAGGTGACGATTCGGCTCCCATATTCGGTGTAACTTTCTCCAGACTTTGGTCGCCCGTTCAAAATTTTCATCAGTGTGGCAGCAGACGTTTCGATGCCAACAAAGCGTTGAACGAAGAGTTCTTTAAATTGTGGCCATGTGATGCCAGCAAAGCATATTTAAGACAGCCATTGTGATGCACTTCCCTCTAGCGCCTTACTTAAAGTTATCATCAGGCTGCTACCTTCGGGCATTTTATCAGCAAAAATGAGATCCACTGTTGTACACCAAGCTGAGGCATCTGCACCAGCTCCCTCAGGATAAAATTTTGGCAGAGTTATATGTTTTCCCTTTTCATCAGTTGCCGATGCCCTTGGTGTCTGCATATTTTTGATGATCTCCAAAAGGTTGTTGTTTTGCACTTGTAAAGCTGCCAAGTATGCATCGGTGATATTTGTAGGCAAAGCAGATCCCACTTCTGATGTCGCAGTATTGTTATTTTCTTGTGGCTGGTCTGCCATGTTGACACACAAACTTTAAGAGTGAAGCGAATTCCAACCGGCGTGTGCAATCGTCTGCATACAACTGCTCGCATTTTCTACTCACTCATCGATCTATGCTTCTTTACACACGCAAGCTGGACTACACTCGGCGACAGCGCGACAACGCCGTCGCCTCACTCGTACGGTATTTTGGCGCTAGTCGTATTCTACGTTATAGTCAAATTCTAAGAATGATTTCACAATATACCAAATTCATTGCGCAGCAGCGTCTTGCAAGCACAGTGGTCAAACTATGTTCATAATATGACAGACACGTACAGTGGTCAAAATACGTTCATAATGCGACATATATACATATGTATATATATATTTTCAGCCCATGAATAGTTATAATTTCTAATTTTTCTTTCATTTGATACTGCATAGATGTAGGATCAAGACAATAACCGTTATTGTGATATCTGAGAACAAAACCAGCAATAAGCATTTAATGTTGAAAGCTCAAAAAAGTTCACGTTGTGTAAATACTTTTGACCACCTCTGTATATATATCAAAATATTTGGATATCTTCATTGCCGCAGAGAAGCACGGTAAGGACCAGGTCACCAAAGGAGCACCACAAAAATATGTACATCTACAGCGACATACAGTAAACCATCTGCGACATAATATATATATATTTGTCGCTGTAGATGCTCGTACATATTTTTTTGGCGACATATAGTCGCGATACATCCCGCTATAGCTCGCTCTGTCTGTACCGAGAATTTGTAAGTGAGTATGCATAATAGCAGAGACAGAGAGAAACTCTACTACTGAGTGAGGTCTGATCGTAGAGTGCTGACTGAAAAAGAGTAACAGAGAGAACAATAGGTACACTATTTTGAGTGACTAATTGATTGGTGAAATTATTCTTAAGGACATTTTTTTTTTTGCTGTACTGCCAAATTGCAACTACGATGGATGACAATCACTATTCTCCAATATATGTATATAGATATATTCTATTTTCTGCGATATATATATATATATTGATAGATATATTATATATATTTATCGCTGAGGCTGTTGTCGTTGTTGTTGTCAGCGCCAACGTAGAACATCGCCCGCAATCTAAGATTTGTATAAGTTAACCACTGATTATTGGTATTTGCTGACCCAGCGTTCTGGGAAAGCCAATGACCAGAGTCATGATCGCGGCGGATATGTCTCAACTATGTTGCCAGCCGCGACGGTCATCCGACACCACACACGAGGCGCTAACGCTGCACTATTGAGGGCAGCGACGGCGACTCTGCGACAGCGACGGCGGCTCCGCGGCAGCGATGGCGACGCAAGCTAGTTTATATAGTTTATATATAGTAATTGTATTTCATTAGTCTAAGTTTGGATATGAATAAAGCGAAGCGTACCGCTCCTGTTAATAAAATGCTGTTCTTAGTTAACTCAACTGCATTTGTGAATGCAAATAACAAAAACATGTAAAACTGCATTTATAAATGCACTTGGCGCCCAGCGTACAAACCATAATTTTTATACCCTGAACCCATTGAAAATGGGTAAAAAGGGTATATTGTATTTGTGCAAAGTGCAAATGTATGTAACAGGCAGAAGGAAGCATCTCCGACCCCATAAAGTATATATATTCTTGATCAGCATCAATAGCCGAGTCGATCTAGCCATGTCCGTCTGTCTGTCCGTCCGTCCGTCCGTCCGTCCGTCCGTATGTATGAACGCAAGGATCTCAGAACCTATAAGAGCTAGAGACTTGAAATTTTAGCTGTAGGTCCTCCTGGTGCCCGAGCAAATCATGTTTGTTTCCGATAAACGATAACTTGCCCCGTTTCCAAGTAATCGATAAAAATGTATATCGAAATCCCGTTTTTTAAGCAATTTTGGTAAATAATAAGAGCTAGAGTCACCAAACTTGACATGTAGCTTCTAGAACAGTATATATATATCGAGTATCTTTCATTTTATACCTATCGCCACCTCCCCGCTACTCTCTATCTATTAGCGCTAGCTGCATTTGGTGTTGGAATATGAGGGTTCAGGGTATCCCCTAGTCGGGAGCTCCCGACTAGAACCTCTTACTTGTTTAATAATTAAAAAACGTGAAAGGCAAAAAATTCGCTGCAACAAAAAAACTACAAACAACAAATTAACTACAAGAAGAACTACGCGCAGAAATAAAGCCACAATACTACGTTCCACGAAGAATACGTTCAGTGAAGAATACCTTTTATGACTGCAGCGAGGGAGTTCATCGTAGTGTACTAGATTAGCCATAGTCTCAACATGTAAGTGACTTGTGGATGTGAAAATAAACATATTGGATATAGTTTCAAGCCGATGCGCTAGTTCGCTGCTTGAGACATATCATATAACAGAGGTTCTGGAAAGAAAACATAATAAATACCGCTTTTATAAACAACACTAATTTCGTTAAAACTAATTCTCCACAAAAGTAAGCAGGAGGAAACCTATTTTGAGAACCTTTTTATACAACAGTTCGAAACACACTCTGTGTGACGAACGGTTTTGTTTAGAATTTTGTTTAGGTGCGAATGAGTGACTGTGACTCCGACGTACACGATCAGGGACACTACGCCAGCGATGATAGTGTTTTTTCTCGTTTAATAGAAGCATTTGATACATTACAGATATCAAGGTGTGCTGTTCCAACTGAGCCAGACACAAACACAGATTTAGCCATGGATCCTGAGCAGTTGCCGCAGTGCAGAGCGCGCTCGCAGCACCAAATTTCACAGGTGCTAAGTATGCTAAGAAACACACAACTTTCAGTACCGGAGGTGAAAGTCTACAAAGAGTCCGTCATAATAAAGGGGGTTGAATGCAACGAGCCCCTTGATGCAGGAAAGTGCCTTGCTGAGCTCCACGGAACTCAGGACGCCCACGTATCTTGGAGGAAGACCGCGGATGGCGCCTACAGACTTTTCAGAAAATACGACGGAAGCTCCCGTCACTCTGCCAGATTACTCTGGCAGAGCAAGATCGTGAGAAGACGGCTTTTTCGATTAACGCTGGGAAGTACGATTTTGTCGACTCCCCTTTGGTTTGAAGAATGCAGCGAGCACTTTTCAAAGAACCATAGATGACGTTCTTCGCGAGCAGATTGGAAAATCATGCTTTGCTTATGTCATTGATGTCATCGTATTTTCGGATAACGAGTCGGACCATGTCAGACATGTCGACTGGGTTTTAAAAAGGCTTTTAGACGTAAGCATGAGCGTAGCGCACGAGAAGTCACAATTTTTAAAAGAAAGCGTCGAGTATCTCGTCTTTATAGTGACTAAGGATGGTGCGAAGTCAGATCCGGAAAGCTATCCGGCAATACGCGGAACCGATTCGGTGTGAGATCTTTTTTGGGTTTCGCAAGCTACTACCGCTGCTTTATCAAAGACTTTGCGGCCATAGCAAAACCGATCTCCGACATCCTGATTGGAGAAAACGGGTTCATTAGCAAGTACAAGTCTAGAAAGATACCAGTACAGTTCATCGAAGCTCAGCGCAATGCGTTCCAGAAACTTAAAAACATTTTAGCGTCAGAAGACGTACTAATGTACCCGGACTACAAAAAACCGTTTAATTTGACTACAGACGACTCGGCCTACGACATTGGCGCAGTTCTGTCACACAATGGCCGCCCAATAACCATGATATCCCGGTCTTTAAAAGATAGTGAAGCAAACTACGCTACTAACGAGCGAGAATTGCTTGCCATCATATGGGCATTGGGCAAACTGCGACACTTTCTTTAAGGGGCTAGGGATATAAACATTTTCACTGTCCACCAGCCTCTCACGTTCTCGGTATCCGAGAGCAATCCCAATGCAAAAATAAAACGCTGGAAGGCGCGCATTTCTATAAGCCTGGTAAAGAAAATCGCCAAAACGTGAACACCCTGCGGGGCAACCGCATCGAGCCAGAATCTGACGCGGCTACAATGCACAGTGCATTGTTCCTGTCTTACACGATCGATTCGACGGAGAAGCCTCTTAACTGCTGCCGGAACCAGATTGTATTAGAAGAAGCTCGCTCTCCCCTTAAGAGGAATTTCATACTTTTCGGCGAAAAAGTTCGCCATATAATAAATTTTACCGATAGGGATGACCTTATCGAAACAATAAAGACCGTCATTACCCCAAACGTGGTTAATGCATTTCACTGTACTCTTAAAGCCTTGGCCAGATTCCAACACGAGTTGGTGCGGGTCTTCCCAACTACGAAGCTCTGGTATTGCAAAAACTTCGTAGCCGAGGTGTTCCAAAAAACTCAATCGAGCCAATAGGGCGGCTCAGGAGAACATGAAACAGGTCATGTCGGAGTAATATTTCCCTAGAATGACCAAATTAGATAAAGAGATTGTCTTCAATTGTAAAATTTTCACAAAAGCAAAATACGACAGACACCCGAAAAAACATGAACTCGGCCAGACGCCAGTACCCTCACAAACTGGAGAAATGTCGCATATCGACATTGTCTCCTCGGACAAAAAATTCTTCTTGACTTGCGTAGACAAATCCTCAAAGTTCGCGGTGGTCCAGCCTATCGCATCTTGAACGATAGAAGACACGCGACCGCCTCTGCTGGTTTTAATGAATATTTTCCCGTTGGCAAAGCAGGTATATTGCGACAATGAACTTCCATTCAAATCAGAGACCATTAAGTCTCTGCTATTGAATAATTACGGCGTGAGCGTGGTAAACGCGCCTCCCCTTCATAGCAAGTCTAAGGGGCAGGTAGCTAAACGCGCCTCCCCTTCATAGCACGTCTAAGGGACAGGTAGAACGCTTTCACAGCAACCTGATGGAAAAAGATAGGTGTTTAAAGCTTTAAAGGCGTATAGTTGACACAGACGACCTTATCCTGCAGGCCACTATCGAGTATAACAGCTCAATCCATTCAGTAATTGAGAAGAGGCCTAAAGGTATCTTTACTTTACTCTTCACCGGAAGGTACCCGCGAGATTAGGGGTAAGATAGAAGGGGCCCAAATTCAGCAGGGTTAACCAAAAGCGTCAGGACAGAGTCTTTCAAGTAGATGAAAAGGTCCTTGTAAAGAAAAGCCGAAGATTAGACAACAAGCTGTCGCTCTTGTGCGTCGGAAAAAGTCGAAGCGTACTTGGGGACAACGGTCCTCGTTGAGGGGAGGGTGGTGCACAAGGACAACCTCCGTTGTCGTTTAAATGAAAGAAAAAACATTTTTGTACCTTTTTACTAATATGAGTTTCAACATTTTAGGATTACGTTTATTATACTTGCGATCATGACCTTGACGACGGCTCGGGTAACTGACTACGCGCACGCGGACTACATACCGATCATGTGCGGAGACATCTTACCATGGGACAGCTACGGATACCTAAGTCACACTACCAACCTCACGGACTACAAGACAATGACTGAAGAAACTATGAAACTAACGGGACTATTTCCACATTCCCATATGAGGAAATTGCTGGAAGTTGCCACGGGACATGTACTGGCCATGTTGACCGCCCTCGGAATCATCGTAAGGTGAGAAGCCTCGACTTCTTGGGAACAGCCTTAAAGTTGTAGCGGGCACTCCGGACGCAAACGACTTTAGGAAAGTAGAACTAACGCAGACGCAGCTGGGCACTGCAAGCATTTCCATAAATTTCAATGTACAAGAAAAGATTAACTGACCGACACTGTAAACAAAATCATTAACTCCTCAAAAGACAAGCAGGCCGATACAGGTCAACTTTTTTAAACCCTTAGCACACGCAACAGAATGATGATAACAGAAATAGGGAACCTTATGCTTACTTTCCTTAGAAAAAATAAATGTAATAAATCCAACAATTATTGATCACTCTGATTTAATGAATATTCTCACTGTCCAAGTCACAGAGACCCCCATAACAGACATTTTGAAAGTATCTAATATTAAAGTAGAACAAGAACAATGTAATAATCTTCTTATTCAGTTTCCTATGATAAGCAAGAAATGCAGGAAGATAACCATTTTCCCAGTCGCCCACAATGGTGCCGTACTTCAACTCCACGACAACTTGCTGGCTGATTGCGATGGCCAGATTTTAGCTGTAGCAAATTGTTCACAAACAGCAACTGCCACATTCTGCAAGCAGTCCGAGAGCAGCAGCTGCGCACAAGGCCTCCATGCAGGAGGTACGGCTCATTGCCAAACGCAGCCGAGTCACCTCGACCCTGTCACTATAGTGGACGACGGCATCATCATCATACACGATCGCAGCGCAATACTTAGCTATGACGACTGCGCCGCAATGAAAGTAGATGGGGCAAGCCTGGTCACTTTCACGTCCTATGCCACTGTAAATAGCACGCGATACTTTAATCACATGAGCGTGAAAAATCGGTTCGCGGCAGTAGCGGCATCCCCGTTACTAAACATCAGCGGTCACGAAACGGTGCTCAGCCTTCCCTACTTTCATCCTCTGAGTGAGGACAACCTTAACTACATCAAGGAGGTTAGAGACAGTGTCGCAGTGGGAAACATATCGGCTATTGCCCTCAGCATAATGTTGTTAGCTTGTGCTGTGGGAGCTGTGGTCTACTGGCTTCATCAACTAGTGATCAAACGCCGAAACTCCCGAAAAATCTCGCAGATACTGCAAAACTTAAACGCGACCGAGGACGGTCGGTCTTCGAGAGGGGGAGTAGTTAAGCACTGACTATTGGTATTTGCTGACCCAGCGTTCTGGGGAAGCCAATGACCAGAGTCATGATCGCGGCGGATATGTCTCAACTATGTTGACAGCCGCGACGGTCATCCGACACCACACACGGGGCGCTAGCGCTGCACTTTTGAGGGCAGCGACGGCGACTCTGCGACAGCGACGGCGGCTCCGCGGCAGCGATGGCGACGCAGGCTAGTTTTGCTTATTATAACCAAAATTGTATTTCATTAGTTTGGATATGAATAAAGCAAAGCGTACCGCTCCTTTTAAAAACCTGCTGTTCTTGGTGAACTCAACTGCATTTGTGAATGCAAATAACAAAAACATGTAAAACTGTATTTATAAATGCACTAATTTATACATATCGTGAACATTCACCGGGCACAAACTTATGTCTACTGCTAAACGTCCTTGGTGTGAAATATTCCCAGCGGCACTCCTTGCACCGTCTTGGGTGTGTGGCTTATGTCCTTCAACATATGCCTTCGAAACATATGCTGTGCGAACATAGCGAAATATGGAGACGTTCCGGAACTGTTGTTTATCCTTACACAGTGATGCCTGTATTTCGGGCTGCTCGTCCCATTGCGCCTGATCGTCGCCGATGTGGATGCGGATTGCCGCCAGCACAGACTGGTTCACCCTCTCAGACGCGTTCGCTTGTGGCGCATAGCAGTTTTGTGGTGAGCGATTTTATATTTACGCATTCATTCGGCAAACTCAAAAAACGTGAATTGTGTGCCATTGTCTGTGCGAACTTTTTTCGCTTCTCCGTACTGCGTGAATACATTGTAGCGTGAAAATTTCACTACTGCCGTAGTCGTCGCCTTTGGTAAGGCTTTTAGCCAGACGAATTTGGGAAAGTGATCGAGCATTATAAAGAGTCCACGTTGACTTCCTGACCCATAGGTGGACTAGTAACCTCGCGTATATTTGAAAATTTTCTATGCACATGTACATGGCGCATTCACGAAAGATGTGGTTGTAATAACTACTACTGATGGGGACTACTCGAAAATGTTGTCAAAGTATGTACTATCAAATGACTGGACACGCACGAAACCATCTTCGCCACCGGTGACTCTTGCCATCCGGATGGAAGGCCAGTCTGTTGATTGGACTGAAATGGCCCTTAAGACGTGCAAACTCCTCTTCGTAGATCAGATGGAAGAAGCGTGAATCGAATTTGCCAGCCATCGTTGACGACGTGGTCACCTCCATGGCATCCTGGCCACCGCCAAGCACTACATGATCCAGTATGGGGTTTATCGCAACCTGTGTCGTGTATTCTCGGACTTGGATTGACATGTGGGGCAAGTAGAAGAAATGCTTGACTTCGCAACTCCACGATGCATCGCCATCTCGCCTAAATGCGATTTTGGTATAAGCGTCAACGTTAACGCTTCAGGAACCCACAGTTTTCAGAGGAGTTCTTTTTAATCTTCGCTGTTAAACTATGTTATTTTAAATAACATTCCAAAACCAGTCAAGCTGCGCCTCGACGACCTCAGCCTTTCCAAATACTCCTCGCTCGATCTCAAAATCGAACACATCAATTGCCTCCACTTCAAATGGTCGTGACAAAATATCCGCCACGATGTTGTCTTTGCCTTTGCGGCGTTCGATGTTGAAGAAGAATGCTTGAAAAGCCAGTGACCACTGAGCGAGTCTCCCACTGAAGTCTTTCAGTGCCATAAGCCACTGCATACTGGCAAGGTAGGTGATAACTGTGAACGGGATCAATTATATCAAAATGATTGCGGAAATCAGGATGCGCCAGTACGCGTGCACTTATGAGTTCCTTTTTAAGCTCCTGGAAAGCCTTATTGCTTCTGCGGTCAAAACTAGCTTCGTGTTCGCATTCATAGAAGTCTGACTGAATGCAGTCAGTGCAGAAAACTTTCGAATGAGTCTTTTAAGTTATCCCGCTGTGCCTACAAATCTTCGCCGTTGCCTAGTGGCCTTTGGATGAACGATGTGCAGCATTGCTTCTACCTTATTTGGGACGGTGCGCAATGCGCTATCTCCGATGATGTATATATATATAGCAGGTATTTAAAGCAGAATTTAGATTAGATTAAATTCGCTTCTTTCAGCAGCTCACAGTGCTCATCAAACGTCCCCGAGATGATTAGAAAGTCATCCAAGTAGGTACGCGATTGCGTCATTATTCTGAACTGATAGAGAAGCCTGCCGGGCTTTTACTTAAACAATTTACAAACATTAATTGTTTAACACGTCTGCGCTATTAGACGTGTAGGTGGAAACTATTTGGTAGTTCAATAGATGTCTATATAAGTGAGCGACGTTTTTGGTGTACATTTTGTGTTTTAGTCGTCTATTGTTTATTATGCGTAACATTTCTTATGTATGTCTTTTATTGTTGTTTTTATTATAAAACAAGTAAGAGGTTCTAGTCGGGAGCTCACGACTAGGGATACCCTGAACCCTCTTAATGGAATTTTCTACAGTATATCTTATTGTACCATAGAATATTTGTGTATTCTCAAAAAGTCAATTGCATTTAAATTGTGGCTTAAATTGGTTGGCAATACAAGTTGGGTTATTAACTTGATTTATAGCTCTGGGGTGGTAGCGGGGAGGTGACGATAGGTATAAAATGAAAGATACTTGATATATATATAATATTCTAGAAGCAACCTATCAAGTTTGGTGACTCTAGCTTTTATTATTTACCCAATTTGCTCAAGAAAAACAGGATGCTTGGAAACGGAGTAAGTTAGAATTTTTTAATTTCGTGTTTTATTTTTATGTGGTATATTGTGTCGGATATGTTTAACATTCTTCTCGTACAGCTCAGTGCTGTATTATTTATCAAGTTTTTGGGTAGTTAGAGTTAAAGTACTAACTATACAATGCATAGACACACCAAACAGCCTTTTTATCGAAATACGATTTATCGCAACGAGGGAACCCCAACCTGAGACCATTTTATTGTGCCCAGATAGAGTAACACTACTGAGAGTGGCAGCCAAACGCCGGCCTCGAAAGCCGAACGTTCAGTATGAAGCTGCATCTCGCTCAGCGCACGACGTCTCTGCGCCTGATGCTTTTTCTGAATATATGTATGCTAGTTTTAAATCCTACAGCCCAAATACATACATATGTGTTTATGCATGTGCAGAGTGTGCCTCGCTCTCACTTATTGCTCATTGAGCACTTGTGTGCATCTCGTTATCCCTGCATAGCTTCCCTCAAAACCCCGAGATCTGCAAACAAACATATGTTTGTGTTGTGTGGATGTGCGCAGAAGTAGATCAGGGCGTTTGTCGCGAGCTAGAGGTTTTTTTTTCAATTGTGTGCCTTTTGTGCCTGTGGTAGCAATAGGCACACACATTCAAATGCTCTAACATGCATTTCTTCGTCCAGCTAGGCAAAATGAGAAGAATTTTTGTTTTTAATGTGCTTAACTGTGCTTAAAATAAAAAAAAAACGAAGTCATATTTCTGCAAGGGTAATTCATCGTTGGCTTGTCAAAGAATTATAAGAAAAGAACAAAAATTGCCAATGCTCAACTTTTGCGAGAGTCGGCAGCAAGTAATGCGGTCAGTTGCGAGATCGAACCCTGCTAATGAAATTTTTTTTTTAAATTTATCTT
Source organism: Drosophila ezoana (assembly GCA_035045725.1). NCBI lineage: Eukaryota > Metazoa > Arthropoda > Insecta > Diptera > Drosophilidae > Drosophila > Drosophila ezoana. The sequence continues at coordinate 328,162 of JAWNOU010000199.1, forward strand.
TATTACTTTTAACGAGCGCGTAGCGCGAACTCCATTTGGTGTTGGTGGTGGAATAAGAGGGTTTAGGGTATTCCCTAGTCGAGAGCTCCCGACTAGAACCTATTACTTGTTTTTAATTTATCTTTTTCACTTCTTATTTGGTACTACTGCATTTGGTGTTGGAATAAGAGGGTAATCAGGGTAACCCGTAATTCGGGAGGTCCCAACTAGAACCTCTAAATTGTTTATTTTTGCGTTAATGCCTTGAAGACGGTTCGCGAAGTGCAGCCGAAATATATCGTTGATAATTCACACGAAATTTCGTTTTTTTTTTTTTTTCATTTTTGTATTGAATCTGCGCAGGCTGGTTAAGGCCCCCTATAACGTAAAAAACAGTGTAATACACAACGACCTCAAAATCTCATCCGTCACAAAAGAAATGAAACGAATAATCTTGAAGCACGCAGACCGACTGAACAACTACGTCAACCACCTTTAGATAATCCTTCTCGACAACAACCTGCACCCTCGACGCCTTAAAAGACACCACCCACTTGACCTGCCATTTAGGCCGCCTAAAGAGTGGTGAGACCTTTTAAAATACCAATGTCAATACACACAAAAACCACATGCAAATATCTACACCACATAACATGGAAAGGTCGCCAAATCCAGCGCTCACTATGACTCCAGCCAGAGTTGGTAATGATCGGATTAGCAATGAGGAACTATCATCTTATAGAAATTGACTTTCGGAGTAAAATTAAACATTTGATTTTTAAGATACCTTTGATATGATTTTTAATAGGTAAGCTAACTTCATTCAGTTTCTTTCTGCAGAACTAGAAGTTTTTTTTATGGGACAGACAACAAATAAGTATGTTGTTGACCCATTTAAAGTAATCACACTGCATATTGATACTATTGGAAATGTAGTGCAGCCAATGAACTTTATCAAAAAACGTACATTTTTATATTTATTGGTTGTTTATAGTCCAGAGCTTCGAATCATTTTTCCTGTCACACATCCTATTCTTTCCAATCCAAATGATATAGGCAGATTTTTATTCAGACTTGCTACTCGGACTTACCCTTAGCGAGGAGGTGGCGATTGCTATTAACTGAAAGATACTAGATATATGTATACTATTCTAAAAGCTACATGTCAAGTTTGGTGACTTTAGCTCTTATAACTTATATATATTTTTATCGATTATCGAATGTATACTATTCTAAAAGCTACATGTCAAGTTTGGTGACTCTAGCTCTTATAACTTATATATATTTTTATCGATTACTTTAAAACGAAGCAAGTTATCGATTATCGTAAACAAACTCGTACTAGGGCACTAGGAGGACCTACGTTCTAAATTTCAAGCTCTAGCTCTTATAGGTTCTGAGATGCTTGCGTTCATACATACGTACTTGATGACGGACAGACAGGCAGACATGGCTTGATTGAATCGGCCATTGACGAAGAGTATACATACTTTATGGTTTCGGATATGCTTCCTTTTAGCTGTTACATCCATTTGCACAAATACATTATACCCTTTCATTTAATTTTTTGACGAAAGTGACGGACAGGACAAATAAATAATTATAATTTTATCTTGAATCATAAATATCAAAACTAAATAACTTCAAGTCATAGCCGCTTCCGCTGCCTATAAAAAAATGGCAATTGTTTATAATTAATAGTAAATAGAAATGATAAGTAGAATAATAATAATTAAATTAGTATAAAATTATGTCTTTTCAAAATTAATTACTTCCTGTATTTATGCAAATGTAAATATATGTCTTGAAATTTAAGCTGTAGGTCCTCCTAGTGCCTGCGCAGATCGAGTTTGTTTCCGATAATCGATAACATACTCCGTTTCCAAGCAATCGATAAAAATCGATATCGACATCCTGTTTTTTGAGCAAATTGGGTAAATTTGAAGAGCTAGAGTCACCAAACTTGATATGTTTATTCGAGAATAGTATACATATATCAAGTATCTTTTATTTTATACCGCCACCTTCCTGCTACTACGTCATAGTATAAATCAAATTAACAACCCAACTTGTATTGCCCACCAATTTAAGCCACAATTTAAATGCAGTTTCCTTTTTAAGAATACACAAATATTCTATGGTACAATAAGATATACTGTAGAAAATTTCATCAAGATCGGTTAAAACCCAAAAATATATGTCTTTTACTTCGCAATTGGTTGGGGCAGCTAACGAAAATTCCAAGAATTTCTGTATACATGTACACACACACATTCATGCTCGTATGCTTCGATTTTTATCAACTGCATTGCAATTGCGATTGTTTTCTGTGCTGCTTTTTTAATTCGTTTTTTTCTCAATAAGAATCAATATAAGTATGGCCTTTGTGTAGAGGCAGTGGCTAGTGGTGCGCTCAGTTGCGAGCTCGCACCCTGCCAATGGAACTTTTTATACCCTGAACCCATTAAATATGAGTAAAAGGGGTATATTGTATTTGGGAAAAATGTAAATATATGTAACAGGCAGAAGGAAGCATCTACGACCCCATAAAGTATATTTATTCTTGATCAGCACCAATAGCCGAGTCGATCTAGCCATGTCCCTCTGTCTGTCCGTCCGCCCGTCTGTCCGTCCGTCCGTCCGTATGTAAGAACGCAAGGATCTCACAACCTTTAAGAGCTAGAGACTTGAAATTTTAGATGTAGGGTTCCTGGTTTGGTGTTGGAAGAAGAGGGTTTAGGGCATCCCCTAGTCGGGAGCTCCCGACTAGAACCTCTTACTTGTTTTTTTTACTATTTATCTTTATTACTGCAAACGAGCGCATAGCGCGTGCTGCATTTGGTGTTGGAATAAGAGGGTTCAGGGTATTCCCTAGGCGGGAGCTCCCGACTAGAACCGCTTACTTGTTATATTAAAAATAAATAGACCAGAGGTGCTGGCCAGTCCGCTCCTCTTGTGCCTGGTCCTGGCCTGGCTTTTCTGCGGCACCTTTCGTGTAATGTCACTCATAATTTCAATTAATATATATAAATATTTTGATTCCAGGTTTTTATTTTCTTTTACTCACTTATATATATATATAAAACTGTTTGTCCTGACTGACTGATTGTTGATGAACGCACCGCCCATACCGTAGTATGGAAGTTACGAAGTTACCTTATGTGATAAAGGTGCACGTTAATACGGTGATTTGTAAAATTCCACCTGCATGTGTGAAAAAATTGCGAAAAAACATTGCATGAACATTTTATGTTTACCTTCCAATCGGCCTCAACCTCATTTTCAAAGATCTTTGTTCAAACCCATTTGAGGGGTGTGTCACACTTTTCAAAAAGTGCATTTCTCCTTGGCGGAAATAGAGGTCAAAAAGGTGGTGGGTGACATTTCGCGCTCAAATTCATTTCCAAGGATCTATACTAAAACTCATTTGAGACGTGATCCACACTTGTTTGCAAAATCAAAGCATCCACTTCAAATTCATTTAAGGGGTGTTACCCACTTTTTAGGAAGTCCATCCCTCCTTGGTGGAAATGGGATTTAAAGATTTGGTGGGTGACGCTTCGCGTTCAAATTTATTTCCAAATATCTATACGAAGAATCATTTGGGACGTGTTTTAAGTTATAAGTTTTGTCCGATTTGCTTCAAACTTTTTTTCAAAGATCTACATAAAAACTTAATGAAAACATGTTTCAGCGAATTATTTGACAGGTCTGCAAACGAAAGTTTTTTATTCGGGCTCAAGATTCTTACCACAAGACAAACAAGGGCGGAAACCTCTGATTTCAACATTTGGTACTTTATTCGATGCACTTTAAACATATTCTTAAAAAGAATTTCAATTTTCCACGTTCGTGGAAAGGAAATATCTACAATTTTTGGCCAAACATTTTTTTCAACAGCAAGGCCGGTCAATACCAGCAAGTATATACATACATATACATATATATGCATGTGGGTTTTTTTTTTTTTTTTTCAACGCGAATCCCGATAAAACGAACTGCATCCCACCTCCCGTCCAACCGACCGAGGGGCGCAGTCGTGTAACGTACGACACGAAATGAAAATTAAATAAGAAAAAAATAGTAAATAATAAAACAAGTATGAGGTTCTAGTCGGGAGCTTCCGACTAGGGGATACCCTGAACCCTCTTCTTCCAACACCAAATGCAAATATATATACTATTCTAGAAGCTACATGTCAAGTTTGGTAACTCTAGCTCTTATTATTTACCAAAATTGCTTAAAAAACAGAATTTCGATATACGTTTTTATCGATTACTTGGAAACGGGGCAAGTTATCGATTATCGGAAACAAACTCGATCTGCGTAGGGACTAGGAGGACCTACATCTAAAATTTCAGTCTATAGCTCTTATAGGTTCTGAGATCCTTGCGTTTATACATACGGACGGACGGACGGACGGACAGACAGACGGACATGGCTAGATCGACTCGGCTATTGATGCTGATCAAGAATATATATACTTTATGGGGTCGGAGATGCTTCCTTCTGCCTGTTACATACATTTCCATTTTGCACAAAAACATTAATCCCCTTTTACCCATTTTTAATGGGTTCAGGGTATAAAAAAAAAAAACGATACAAGCTACGAGTACGTGTACAAATACAATTACAAATAAAAACAAGTAAGAGGTTCTAGTCGGGAGCTCCCGACTAGGGGATACCCTGAACCCTCATATTCCAAAACCAAATGCAACGCGCGCTTATAGATAGAGCGTAGCGGGGAGGTGGCGATAGGTATAAAATGAAAGATAATCGATATATATATACTTTTCTAGAAGCTACATGTCAAGTTTGGTAACTCTTGCACTTATTATTTACCAAAATTGCTTAAAAAACAGGATATCGATATACATTTTTATCGATTACTTGGAAACGGGGCAAGTTATCGATTATCGGAAACAAACTCGATCTGCGTAGGAACTAGGAGCATCTACATCTAAAATTTCAAAATTTCTCTAGCTCTTATAGGTTCTGAGATCCTTGCGTTCATACATACGGACGGACGGACGGACGGACGGACGGACGGACGGACAGACAGACGGACATGGCTAGATCGACTCGGCTATTAATGCTGATCAAGAATATATATACTTTATGGGGTCGGAGATGCTTCCTTCTGCCTGTTACATACATTTGGATTTTGCACAAAAACATAATACCCCTTTTACCCATTTTTAATGGGTTCAGGGTATAATAAGACTATCTACTTTCTAAATAGTTTAGAATAGAAGACTTTATACGAGGAAGAGAAGACTCCGAGCAGAATACTCTGTAATGCTTGTTATAGTCATCACAGAGAACTCTGAACGGTTCATGCAAAGCATAATTAGTTGAGCAAAATTGAAGCGATAGGGGTACAAAATTACGTGTTAGTCTAGTAGGGATAGAGAAGTTTAACTGGCAAGTAAACACAGAGGAGTCGATTTCACCAGTAATTAATTTATCAATAAATATTACACCCAGCATGGTTCTACGATTAATCAAAGAAGGAAGGTTTATCTTCAGAATTCTGCTGGAGTATGTAACCGCACACGAGGATCCCAATTTAATCTACGAAGGGGAAACAACAAGAATTGTTTTTGAAGCGATTCATTTCTGTCCTGATGGATGGCATATTGTGGTGACCAGATACATGAGGCATACTCAAGAATTGGTCGTACCAAAGATATATAAAGTGTTTTTGTCGTGTACGGATCGTCAAACTCCTTCGACCATCGCTCTATAAAGCCCATAACTATTCTGGCCTTATTGATTACGGTCTTAACATGAGAGTCAAATTTAAGTTTATGATCCAGGATGACACTTAGATCATTAACTTCATTGGAAGTACTGTTAACACCCTCGAGCGGTAAGCTATCAAGGATGTAAGAAACCAATTGAGGAGGGCTTCTATAGAAGGTCATTACCTTACATTTAGAGCAGTTTAAGTTTAAAAGGTTGGCTAGACACCAAGCCTGAAACGCATCAATGTCAACTTGTAAGCGATAACATGATGCCATGATGAAAAGAGTAAAGAGTAGCGGGCCAAGATGACTACCTTGAGGAACACCGGAAGTCACCAGAATACGTTTAGAAAACGAATTTCTGAAAATAACCTTTTGGGTTCTATTACGCAAATACTCTAAAATCCAGTTCAAGAAATTGACTGGGAAGCCGAGAAGGCGTCAGTCTGCATTCTTTTCTTAAATCCATCAATTACAGGCGAAGTAAACTCAAGCAGGTTAGTGGTTGTAGATCTGCGCTTCACGAACCCGTGCTGGGAAGGTGAAATAATGGAACAACATAAAGGTTGCAGTTGAGATGTTATAATTCTCTCAAAAGCTTAAGGCGGATAATTTGGAAATACCTCTATAGTTTTCGACATCGGGCTTACTCCCATTTTATGGAGAGGGATAATGTATTCAATACGATCCTGACTATTGTTATACTGCGGAGACCAGATGCAAGAGCAGTATTCAAGGATAGGGCGAACAAGAGAGATGTACAGAAGTTTCGTTATAAAAGGATCGTTAAACAAGTACACCTTTTGCCGATGGTATCTACATATATGCAGATTGAAGCTGAGTTTAGAATCAAAAAGAATGCCTAGATCCTTAACTGTTAGTATACGTTGCAGAGGGGTATTGTCGATTGTATAACTGACAAGATAAGGTGTAGTACGATTAAATGTCATAAACATACACTTTGAACAATTCAGATGCAATTGATTGGCCGAACACCAAAGTTGCATAGCGTTCAAATCGTCTTGTAGACGAGAATGATGTAGGGGATTATTGTATGATAGAATAAGTTTCACATCATCCGCATACATGAGTACACGGGCATGTGAAATAACAGAGGGGAGATCATTTATATTCGGTCAAGTTTAAAAATTGAAATGTCATGGTGCACAGAGTCAAACGCCTTACTGAAGTCAGTGTAAATGACATCAATTTGCATTTTCGAAAGAAAAGCATCATTTACCAAGGAAGTAAACTCAAGCAGATTGGTCGTATTTGACCGATTCTTTACGAGTCCATGTTGTACAGGGGAAACAACTGATTTGCAGAAATGCTGCAAATTCGAAGTGATTATTTTTTCAAATAATTTAGGAATAGCGGACAGTTTTGCAATGCCCCTGTAAGTTTGTATATCAGACTTTCCACCGTTCTTGTGGAGAGGAATGATATAAGATTCTTTCCAAAGAGATGGAAAGACAGAAGATTCAAGAGATAGATTAAAAAGCTTTAGCAATGGATAAAGAAGGGAAGAACTACACTTCTTGTGTAGAAAACTAGGAATATTGTCATGCCCAGGAGTGTAAGAAGATTTTAAAGAGTTTATAGCTAAAAGGAGAGAGGAGTGTGAAATAATAGGAGGAGGTATAGAACTAGAGGAAGAAATAGTATAAGGGTAAGAATTATTGTTAGGACAGACTGAGGAGTAAGTTGATTGGAAAAAATTAGCAAAGAGGTTAGCAGAATCAGAGTCATTGCTAGCTTTATCCATCCCGAAAGAAAAAGGAGTTGGCAAACTTGAAGATTTACGCTTCAAGTTTACAAAATTGTTTTTTGATTTTGGGCAAATTGCCTTTTACAACGAGTTAGATAATTCTCATAGCATTGAGAATTCAGAAGAAAGAAGTTCGACTTGGCTATGGAATATTTAGCCAAGTCTGTACACGAACAGAATTTCAAACTTTTTAAAATATTTAGATTTTAAGTTTTTAAGATGTGACAATCTGGGAGTAAACCAGGGTGGTTTTGAAGAAGTAGTCGAAGGAATTGACTTGGGAATACTCATATCTAAGAGGGAGTTTAGGGTGCTATAAAAAAAAGCAATAGCAGTATTTATATCAACCGAGTCATATAAAAAAGACCAAACGGTTGCATAAATAAGCCGATTCAGCAATGAACACATTAGAAATAAGGTGGTCGTTAACAAATACAAGGTCAAGTGTTCTATTCAAATGATTAGAAATTGAATTGATTTGAAACAACGAAAGATCAAGCATGCAGTCTATAAAATCATGCTGTGCTGAGGGCACTAGATAATTTTCGGCAGTGAATAATGACCAAGAGATGTTCGGCAAATTAAAATCACCCAACACCATAAATAGGTCATTATCACGCACGTGTGAAGAAACTTCTTTAATACAAGTAATATGTTTCATATAAACTTGAATATCAGAAGAAGGAGGGACATAAGAGCATGTAATATAGATATTCCTTGTAGGAAAAGACACCTTAACTGAGACAATCTTAGCTTCAGTAGGCGTACTAAAACAGAAAAGTTCTGACTGGAGAGTGGCTTTAACGGCAATTAACACCCAACCACCTCGAGTCGGCCGATCTCTATGCAAAATAAAACTATTCGAAAATTCCTCAAAATCGGATATGGTTGAATTTAACCATGTTTCTGAAAAAGCTATTATATCCGAGCCGAAGGAAGTACTGGCCATGGAAAGATTTTTAAGCTTTAAAATGAGACCTCTGACATTCTGATAATGAATACAGATTTGGTCAGAAGATGAAGTTAGTTTTTTGGGGCAGAAATGGTACCCTGGTTACGCTTTTTTGGCTTGAACGCGTGAACAATCATGTGTGGAGGCCAAAATTTGGGATCACAAATGATTGGGAACATATAATGTGAAACATTTATTTTGAATGATGATATTTCACGAGGGATGGAGAAATTAAATTTGGTTATTGATACGCTAGCAGAAGATTTGCTAGCAATATAGGCTGCCAATGACTCAGAAGTTGTGTCCGACGAAAGTCGAGACACAAAAACTTGCTTACGAGGGGCAACAACCGTTAAAGTAGGCGCTGATGGGGCTGCAGGTAATACAGGAGTTGGAGGAGCTAAAGAGGCACCATGATTGTGTTTAACAATCTGGGCAAGATTTCTTTCAGGTCTACCTTTGCGGCCAGGAGCTGACGGGGCTGAGTCAGTTTGGATAACTGGGACAGGATCAGGTACGGGCTCTACAGGAACTACTATAGGGGATGAAACGGGGGTAATTGGCAGTCGCTTGGAGAAGGCGACAAAGACAACATTGGAGATAAATCCAAGTTGCTAGGTAGGGACAAGAAAGGCGTAGGTGTCTGAACAGACGTAGAGGGCAATTGCAAAAGTTGAGGCTCCAACCGGCGATTGGTTGGAGACTCGAATTTATATTTGCCAAGCAACTCAAAACTCGAGTCAAAATTACTCGACAGCTGCTTAGCCACATTATTCAATTTTAAGAATTGATTTCTCATAGATTTATACATTCTGGAGAAATCAATTTGCTTGTCGATGCAATCTGGGCACGACCAACGCAAGCCACCGCAGCCCTTCTTGGCAACTGCAGCGATCTTGTCGCAATCACGCCCAGTGAGACCTGCACATTTAGCATGCATCATATTCTCACACAGCCAACAATTAACAAATCAAAATCAGGCAATAACAACAACACGGAACTGACGCCGCGTTTTATAAATGCAATAATTAACAGACTTACGCTGCACAACAGATAACACTTTGCACAATTTATAAAAGCTTTTTAAATAATGCACCAAAAATGCAAAATTTAGAAATAAAAAGCAGGATTAGAGCGCAAAAATATATAAAAATCTTGGAGCACAAGTAAAACACGTCAATCACTCTCAACTGAGAACTCTCTCTGCTTGCTTAGGATGATTAGCATTCGATTGAAAGTAACGCGTCGTTTCGTCGTTTCTGCTCGACGTCCAGCACGTTGCCCTCGTGGCTTTGTACTGTGCTCGTTGATCGTCGTTTTTTGGATAACTCGCCGTCTGCGAATTCGCCGGGACAAGCCAGTGCATAGAACATACATTGCTATTTAATGTTGTTATCAATATTATTAAATGATTGTTATTAAATGACGCTATAGATGTCTCATTGACACTAGGTCGTCAATAAATTTGATGAGGGAAAATGTTCTTAATATACCATATTATACAAGACATACTTCAATTAGAACTATGACAGGGGTATCAAAACGAAATCGTTATGTATCCACTGCACCTTATAAACTCTTTAGGCAAGACCAGATATTTTACATACACGATTTTTCACCCCATTATGTCATGCTTTTAGGCAGAAATTTATTAAAGGCAAACAACGCCATTATTGACTACAGTCATGACAGTATAATAATTAGCGAGAGATCGTTCAAGCATAAGAAATTAGTTTGGGATCCAAATGCAGAAAAAAAACATTGAAGCATATTTAAGGCCAGAAAGTTATACACAAGAAGTTAACTTCGCAATAAGTAATGAAATATCATCGGGACAAGATTACCGAGTTGATCATCTAAATGATGAAGAAAAAACAAATCTATTAAAATTTTTTAAAAATTTCAGTGATATTCAATATCGAGAAGGTGACAATTTGACCTTCACGAACATTGTTAAGCATGAAATTAATACACACCATTAAAAACCAATTTACAGGAAACCATACGGATACCCTTTCACTTTTGAACAAGAAGTCGAAAAGCAAGTTAAAGATATGCTAACCCAAGGTATTATTCGGCATAGCCAGTCGCATTATTGTAGTCCCTTATGGATAGTCCCAAAAAAGGCAGACGCCTCAGGAAAAGCCAAATTTAGATTAGTTGTCGATTTCAGAGGATTGAACGGCATAACAATTAATGATAAATTTCTCATTCCAAACATGAACGAGACTTTGGGAAAACTAGGAAGACGCTCATATTTTACAAAAATAGACTTAGCAAAAGGTTTCCATCAGATTGAAATGGATTAGAAATCATTCAATAAAACAGCGTTTTCTACCAAATACGGAAATTACGAGTATACTCGAATGCCATTTGGATTTAAAAATGCACCAGAAACATTCCAAAGGTGCATGAATTATGTTCTTCTTGATCCAATTAACAAGTATTGTCTTGTTTATTTGGACGACATTATTGTCTTCTCCACATCACGTGATGATCATTTCAATTCAATAAATAAAGTTTTTGAAAAATTAAGGCAGGCAAATTTGAAACTTCAATTGAAACTTCAATTAGATATTAATTCAATTAGAATTTAAAAAAAAATGAAACAGATTTATTAGGCCACATTAAGTCCAGAAGGCATACGGCCAAATAAACTAAAAGTAAAGGCAACACAAGAATTTCCTTTGCCAAAAACTTCTAATAAAATTAAATCATTTCTAGGTTTATGTGGTTTGTATCGAAAGTTTATTCCAGATTTTGCAAAAATTGCAAAACCCATGACTCTTTACTTAAAGAAAGCAGCAAAATATGATATTAAAAACTATGAATATAAAAAAGCATTTGAAAAATTAAAATTATTAATTATGAACGACCCAATTTTAACACGTCCGTAATCCAACCGACGCAAGTCATTATGCAATGGGAGCTGTGTTGTCACAAGATAACAAGCTAATTAGTTTCTCAAGTAGAACGCTAAGCGAGCATGAACAAAATTACAGTACAATAGAAAAAGAGATTATTTAAATGGCAGACCATTTGACATTTTAAGCGATCACAAGCCACTTGTCTGGCTGAACAAAAAGAACCCCACATAAACTAACAACGTTGGCGTATCAAACTTAGTGAATATAATTTCTCAATCAAATACTTAGGAGGAAAATTAAACCACGTAGCAGATGTCTTATCACTCATTAAAATCAAAGAAAATATGCTAGGCAAACAAGATGTAAACACACAACTCTACACCACTTAGCGAAAACTTAATACATTTAACAGAAGAACAATTGAATTTTTTAGAAGACAAATAGAAAATGGTAAGGAGTTATTATAGTGGCGCTTGAAACAGGAACAATTTGTTTGTCTTTAAATAAACAGCCCAAAAGTAGGCGATATACATCGAGTTAAGGTCTTGTACTTTTATACCCTGAACCCATTGAAAATGGGTAAATAGGGTATATTGTATTTGTGAAAAATGCAAATGTATGTAACAGGCAGAAGGAAGCATCTCCGACTCCATCTACTAGGTGCTCCTAGTGGCTGCGCAGATCGAGTTTGTTTCCGATAATCGATAACTTACTCCGTTTCAAAGTAATCGAAAAAAATGTATATCGAAATCCTGTTTTTTAAGCAATTTTTGTAAATAATAAGAGCTTGAGTCACCAAACTTGACATGTAGCTTCTAGAAAAGTATATATACATATATCAAGTATCTTTCATTTTATACCTATCGGCACCTCCCCGCTACTCTCCATCTATTAGCGCGAGCTGCATTTGGTGTTGGAATATGAGGGTTCAGGGTATCCTCTAGTCGGGAGCTCCCGACTAGAACCTCTTACTTGTTTACTCTGATTAGCACAAAACTGGTAATATTGTTTAAATCAAAAAATATCAATTTGTATATTTTTTTTCTCATATATTTTTTCCCTTATAAACTCGGAGGTTTTTTGGAAAAGCAAGTAACCGCACACGAGGATCCCAATTTAATCTACGAAGGGGAAACAACAAGAATTGTTTTTGAAGAGATTCAATTCTGTCCTGATGGATGGCATATTGTGGTGACCAGATACATGAGGCATACTCAAGAATTGGTCGTACCAAAGATATATAAAGTGTTTTTGTCGTGTACGGATCGTCAAACTCCTTCGAGCATCGCTCTATGAAGCCCATAACTATTCTGGCCTTATTGACCACGGTCTTAACATGAGAGTCAAATTTAAGTTTATGATCCAGGATGACACCTAAATCATTAACTTCATTGGAAGTACTGTTAACACGCTCGAGCGGTAAGCTATCAAGGATGTAAGAAACCAATTGAGGAGGGCTTCTATAGAAGGTCATTACCTTACATTTAGAGCAGTTTAAGTTTAAAAGGTTGGCTAGACACCAAGCCTGAAACGCATCAATGTCAACTTGTAAGCGATAACATGATGCCATGATGAAAAGAGTAAAGAGTAGCGGGCCAAGATGACTACCTTGAGGAACACCGGAAGTCACCAGAATACGTTTAGAAAACGAATTTCTGAAAATAACCTTTTGGGTTCTATTACGCAAATACTCTAAAATCCAGTTCAAGAAATTGACTGGGAAGCCGAGAAGGCGTCAGTCTGCATTCTTTTCTTAAATCCATCAATTACAGGCGAAGCAAACTCAAGAAGGTTAGTGGTTGTAGATCTGCGCTTCACGAACCCATGCTGGGAAGGTGAAATAATGGAACTACATAAAGGTTGCAGTTGAGATGTTATAATTCTCTCAAAAGCTTTAGGCGGATAATTTGGAAATACCTCTATAGTTTTCGACATCGGGCTTACTTCCTTTTTTATGGAGTGGGATAATTTATGATTTCTTCCAAATGATCGGAAAAGATGAAGGGCTTACGGACAATTCAAAAAGTTTTAAAACAGGTTTACACACAAGCGGGAACACCATCAGGGCCCGGTGAGTAAACCGGCTTGATAGCGTTAAGGTCCCTAAGAAGCAAACTTTCCGTAATAATGGTATTTAAGATGCAATTTGACCTCTGTAACTGATAAGGATAAGGCTGATTTGTATCCTACCTAGAGGAGGAGTAGGTAGTTTGATAAAAGTTTGCGAACAGAACGGCTATGCCTGGATCAGTGTTCGCGCTCTCATCTGCAAACTTAACTGAAGAAGACAAAATAGACGTCTTTCGTTCAGAATTGACAAAGTTAAAAAATTGCTTAGGATTATGTGAAAATTGAAGGCGACAACGGCGAAGGTAATCCTTATAGCAGATTGAATTTTGAGTGGAAAAATTTGATCGGGCAACTGCATTACGGGAGAAATCAAAAGTCGAGTACAAGGTATCATAAAAAAGTTTAATGGCAACATCAATGTCTGCACAATTGTACAGTTGGGACCAGTCGACTTGTAGAATAAGATCATTCAGTTTTTGAAAATCAGGCTTTCGGAAATAACGCACACGTGCAGCTAATTCCGATTCTTTGATAGGGACTCGGGCTGGTAGATCAATGACCATTTCCAGGATGAAAAGGGTCTTCGGCGATCGTTAAAAAACGGGATTTCGATATACATTTTTATCGATTACTTAGAAAAGGGGCAAGTTATCGTTTATCGGAAACAAACTCGATATGCGCGGGCACCTGGAGGACCTACAGCTAAAATTTTAAGTCCCTAGCTCTTATAGGTTCTGAGATCCTTGCGTTCATACATACGGACGGACGGACGGACAGACAGACGGACATGGCTAGATCGACTCGGCTATTGATGCTGATCAAGAATATATATACTTTATGGGGTCGGAGATGCTTCCTTCTGCCTGTTACATACATTTGCACTTTGCACAAATACAATATACCCTTTTTACCCATTTTCAATGGGTTCAGGGTATAATTAGATCAAGAGATCTGTTTCTGCAATTGCGCATACGATTAACCTGCCGTAAGGACATTTCATGTCATCAATAAATTCGTGTGACGAAGACGGCAACAGAAACCTTGAGTCTGGTGGCGATGACCACTCGACATCTGGGAGATTAAAGTCCCCAAGAACTACTTAAAGGTCCCTATCAGAAAGTAGGGAGGATACAGATTTAAAAGCATTAAAATGGGTTTGATAAGTGGACTAGTTAGATAGAGGGTGTATATAAGAACATACAATAAAGATAGAAAAACTTCCAAATACAACTCTTACAGCAACCAGCTCAATCTCTGAGATGGGAAGATTAATGCGTTCCGACGAAAGAGCAGTCTCTATAAGTACTCTTCCACCGATACGGGAAGCTCGATTACATCTGTAAGTGGTGTATTTGAAGGTAAAAATTGAAGAGTCTGAGATGTCCGGCTTCAGCCAGGTCTCAGAAAAAGCGATAATTTGAAAATTAAAAGCAAGAGAATCGAAATACAGGTTAACAAGTTTAGATTTAAGACCTTTAACTTTCTGGTAGGCAAGCTTGAAAGAAGAATTTAGTTTTTTGGCGCGATAACTAAAGTTGGTGCTCCACTAGATACAGGTGGTAATAAAATCGGAGACCGATTTTTCTTTTTGGCCCTATATTCTTTGACTATTAAGTGTTCCGGCCAAAACTCTTTACAACAAATGTTAGTTAATAATTCTGGCGGAACACTTATTTTAAAGGACGTAATATCCCTTTCATAGGCGAATTTTATATAATAAAATAAAATTTTATACAATAAATAGTTTATTATAGATAAGAGTATTATTTAACTAACAAATAAAATTGCTTAGGATGATTAGCATTAAATTGAAAGTATCGCGTCGTTTCGTCGTTTTGTTCTCAGCCTTCATACCACACAGGTCCAGCGTTAAACTTTTCGTCTTAACGAGCAAACATCTTCTGCTCGACGTTCAGCACGTTGCCCTCGTGGCTTTGTACTGTACTCGTTGATCGTCGTTTTTTGGATAACTCGCCGTCTGAGAATTCGCCGGGACAAGCCAGTGCATAGAACATACATTGCTATTTAATGTTGTTATCAATATTATTAAATGATTGTTGTTAAATAACGCTATAGATGTCTCATTGACACTGGGTCGTCAATAAATTTGATGATGGAAAATGTTCTTAATATACCATATTATACAAGACCTACTTCAATTAGAACTATGACAGGGGTATCAAAACGAAATCGTTATGTATCCACTGCACCTTATAAACTCTTTAGGCAAGACCAGATATTTTACATACACGATTTTTCACCCCATTATGACATGCTTTTAGGCAGAAATTTATTAAAGGAAAACAACGCCATTATTGACTTCGCAATAAGTAATGAAATATCATCGGGACAAGATTACCGCATTGATCATCTAAATGATGAAGAAAAAACAAATCTATTAAAATTTTTTAAAAATTTCAGTGATATTCAATATCGAGAAGGTGACAATTTGACCTTCACAAACATTGTTAAGCATGAAATTAATACACACCATTAAAAACCAATTTACAGGAAACCATACGGATACCCTTTCACTTTTGAACAAGAAGTCGAAAAGCAAATTAAAGATATGCTAACCCAAGGTATTATTCGGCATAGCCAGTCGCATTATTGTAGTCCCTTATGGATAGTCCCAAAAAAGGCAGACGCCTCAGGAAAAGCCAAATTTAGATTAGTTGTCGATTTCAGAGGATTGAACGGCATAACAATTAATGATAAATTTCTCATTCCAAACATGGACGAGACTTTGGGAAAACTAGGAAGACGCTCATATTTTACAAAAATAGATTTAGCAAAAGGTTTCCATCAGATTGAAATGGATTACAAATCAATCAATAAAACAGCGTTTTCTACCAAATACGGAAATTACGAGTATACTCGAATGCCATTTGGATTTAAAAATGCACCAGAAACATTCCAAAGGTGCATGAATTATGTTCTTCTTGATTCAATTAACAAGTATTGTCTTGTTTATTTGGACGACATTATTGTCTTCTCCACATCACGTGATGATCATTTCAATTCAATAAATAAAGTTTTTGAAAAATTAAGGCAGGCAAATTTGAAACTTCAATTGAAACTTCAATTAGATATTAATTCAATTAGAATTTAAAAAAAAATGAAACAGATTTTTTAGGCCACATTAAGTCCAGAAGGCATACGGCCAAATAACTAAAAGTAAAGGCAACAGAAGAATTTCCTTTGCCAAAAACTTCAAATAAAATTAAATCATTTCTAGGTTTATGTGGTTATTATCGAAAGTTTATTCCAGATTTTGCAAAAATTGCAAAACCCATGACTCTTTACTTAAAGAAAGCAGCAAAAAATGATATTAAAAACTATGAATATAAAAAAGCATTTGAAAAATTAAAATTATTAATTATGAACGACCCAATTTTAACATGTCCAGATTTTAATAAGAAGTTTCAGGTAACAACCGACGCAAGTAATTATGCAATGGGAGCTGTGTTGAGACAAGATAACAAGCTAATTAGTTTCTCAAGTAGAACGCTAAGCGAGCATGAACAAAATTACAGTACAATAGAAAAAAAGCTTAAATGGCAGACCATTTGACATTATAAGCGATCACAAGCCACTTGTCTGGCTGAACAAAAAGAACCCTACATGAAATAACAACGTTGGCGTATCAAACTTAGTGAATATAATTTCTCAATCAAATACTTAGGAGAAAAATTAAACCACGTAGCAGATGTCTTATCACTCATCAAAATCAAAGAAAATATGCTAGGCTGTTTGCCTGTAATGTAAACACTCAACTCTACACCACTTAGCGAAATACAGCGAAATAATAATACATTTAACAGAAAAACCATTAAATTTTTTAGAAGACAAATAGAAAATGGTAAGGAGTTATTGTAGTGGCGCTTGAAACAAGAACAATTTGTTTGTCTTTAAATAAACAGCCCAAAAGTAGGCGATGTACATCGAGTTAAGGTCTTGTACTTTTTTACTCTGATTAGCACAAAACTGGTAATATTGTTTAAATCAAAAAATATCAATTTTTATATTTTTTTTCTCATATATTTTGATCCCTTATAAACTCGAAGGTTTTTTGGAAAAGCAAGTTTTTTGTAAATCGTAAAGTACATCTCGCCATCTATGGGTTAACCTAGGCGTGATACCGCTTGTAAAGTGAAAGTGAACAGTAATAAATAAATGTTAATCTGATAATTAGAAATAGCGTCTGACCTGGTGTCGCTGTAATTAGCTTTCACTAAGGCGAACGGAGCTCAGATCTTTCTTTTACATTTTGTCCACCGTGGAGAAACTCATAAAAAGTGAGAAGTTCGCCTATTTACAATCGCGCTTAACCTCTGAGAGAAAAAAAAGTTTTTTTCTGAAGTATAATTTTTATAGAAGTGGTTGCAAACAAAAAAAAAAAGTATCTAAGTTCGCGTATTGCTGAACCTCTTCTCAGCTGCCAGTTGGCCGCAACAATTAATTAAAAAAAAAAATACATTCAAAAGGTGCCAGACCTAATCAGGGGTAAGTTAGAGATTTAAAAGCACTTTTGTCTCAACCTGTCTATTACAGGCATTGCGCTTAGTAATATTCTCATAAACAAATTATAATGAGATATTATAGTCTTTCGGGATTGTGCAATTAGCAGCGGCAACCAATTTCTTTTTCGACTGCCTACCCTAAATATGCAGAACACCTGTAATTGCCCTCATTACTTCGCCTTGACGCAAATAGCTAACTCAGCTGAGCCCAGCTTTATCACCGTTCGTCGAATATCGTTCGTTCTCACTCGCCTGCTCGAAAATGGGAGTTCAATAGAGGAATTAGAAAGAGTTTTGCTGGTGGCTGTCGTCGTCGTAAGCAGCTGCAATTAACTTTGTCGCGTAATAATTTTCGTCTCATATAAGCGAATTGAAATTCTAATGAAGTGTAGTGTTAGTTTTATTTCATGCTCTGAAAAATGAATAATTAGCTTAGCGAACAGAAAAGTAAAAATTTCTTAAGATCTATTGTGAACGCCATGGGCGTAGTTAAGTCGCCTTAAGCGCGTAGTTTAAATATTGCGATAGTTTGGTGTGAGTTTTTATTCTTTGCTCGGCTAAAGCATGCCAACGCATGGTATAAATTTTAATTCCTCATTGTTTTCCGTTTTTTTTTTCTCTACATATTCTTTTCATTGGCCTACATTTTTTTCTCTCCTTCATTCCTTCCATGCTCCGAAATGCGGATCGCCATATTGCTGGTGAGAGCTAGATTTTTAAGTAATTCGAAAAGCAACGTAGAAGGAGAAAGAGAGAGAATACACGCCACATGAAGTTCGAAAAAGTTGTTATCTAGTGCCTTCTTTTTTTTCTAAATTTTTTTCTGTGCAATTTGAAGAGTAATTTTGTTCCAGCAGATCATCGCACATTACATCGATGGAAGCGCTTTCGGAGATGGAGTGAATGCATGTAAGTGAAGTAAAACTCTTCAAATTTTATTTTTTGCACTTAATTTATGATACAAAGCGAATGGCCTGATAAAAAGAAAACTTAATAGTCTAACGCCGCGTTAAAGAGCAAAACGAAGCGCGTTAAAGAGAAAATGTTAAGAGATCAATATAATTCCATTGAGTTTCAATGTTTTTGCTACAGTTACGTTACAAAATTAACCCGATCAAATGAAGTTCTGCCGAACAAGAAAAAAAACTTTTTCACCTCTATCAATTTTGCCATAGATCAGCACTTATCCCTTTTAGAAATTCTTTATCTATATTTATTTATAATAATTTTTCTCTTTTTTCTAGTACTAAGAACTTATAATGCCTAAGCAAAACTTCTATTTAAGTCCACAATTCCCCACAATAATAAATATTTGTAAAGAGATTATAATTATGTGCTAATTTGCCGTGTTTATGTTGGAGCCATGCGTCGTCGGAATGTTAGGATAATTTAGCTTGTGTTGTTTTAGGGATCACCGACCAATTGTCTGGTCAAGCGGCCCCGGTGATGATGGTAGGGTGGGCGCGCAGCGTAACAGAAACATATACAGCTACGGTCCCTAGATCAATCTAGTATAATTTCTTTAACTTTGTCGATTTTCCTAGCCCCTAAATTTTGTTTTTGCAATAGAATCGGTCATCATAATAGCACGCGAATTTTTATATAATTATAAATACCTGCGAGTAGGTAGCTCAGCCATATCTTTAGTAACCCACCCCAGCTGACGTCACTGTGCCAGCGCGTGCTCCGCTAGATGCTACACGGACATCAGCTCGCGTAAATACGTTGTATGATACAAAATTATGTATATTATAATTATATTTGGCACCCAACGTGGGCCATGAAGCAGCCACTCTGGCTGGCCCCGACTGATAACGCTTTTCATTTGTCAACAATACCTGACAATACACAGCTAGTTCGATTGGTTTCGTCACTACCCATTGTCCTGTTATTTGCAATAAGTTCTTTTTGGATCAGCTACAGCTTTGAATTGGTGTAACTGCCAAGACCTATAATAGCGAATAACACATGCTTTGTTTAGGTTAACTGGATGCGTTTTAACTTTAATTTGTTATAGCTCCGGGATCTATATTTTCAAAACCATTTTAATCCCTGTATGATTGTTTGGTCGGGTATAGTAGACTTTGGATATTTGTTTTACGCTCCGAAATTTGCTGCGGCAATCCCGTTTACTCCTACACCGATTCAATTATACCCTTCTGTTGCTCTATGTAGTTAGCGCTACTTTCTCATTAAGGCAATACCTAGACAACGGCTATCCCTTTCATCCTAATCTTGGTATTTACTTCTGAGACAGTTCCTGGAGCCTTACTGACTTGTACATACCAAGTGGATCAAACTGTTGTCTTTTGCCTTTTTGATCTCGTACTTGGTCACATCATATAAGAGTAAACCGGATCTCAATCTACCCATTATCTTTTGTTGAGAAAGCAAAGAAGATATTAGATACAGCTGGAGTCAAGTGTGCTTGGTATAGAACAGGCACATGCCGCTTAATTATTAAATTTTCTTTTTCTCATCCCTACACTCTTCTTTTTACTAGTTGATCAGTAATGAAGCTAATGCAAATGGTTACCTTTTATGAAAACGATTGCATGGCATCCACACATTTTTATGAAATATTCTTCTATATTTTCGTTCTGTTCATTCCACCGTACGTGCTATAATACTAAAGTAGGCGAGAAAAATATTTGTCTTTCACCGTCCAACCCAAGTTTGGTTAGACGAGGCCCTCGCAAATCAACCGACGATAGTTACTATGCCGATTGGAACCCGAAGTCAAGGGCCCCCAGAAGAGCTTTTGTCCCAAGTCACCATGTCGAAGAATCCTTGTCCGCAAAGTGTTCCACCTATGGCAGCAGAGCCAGATGCAGACTCTCATGTATCCCCTACTGTAAGCGAAATACAGCAGTCAATTGCTGATTCAATGGCATCAGCCATAGAAAGACAAACAGCCTCTCTGACCCAAGTTGTACAGTCAGGATTAACTCTATGCGAAACGAGTCTAGAACTAAGAGTTCTCCAATGTTAGAAGACTTGCGTCCAGACCGACTTAGCCAAATAAATAGTAACTGGAAACTTAGATTTTCTGGTCGATCTGGCATGGGTTAAGATAAGTTCGTCTATCGTGTTGAGGCGTTAACAGCCGAGACACTAGATGGAAACAGCAGCGCGAACGATTGCTTCTGGCGCTACCATAAGAGTGTCCCTACTATCGTATGGTCGGATTTATGTGTCAGTTTAAATAAGAGCGAACTGATGGTGACATACGGGTGGCAATTGATCGTCGTAAACAAATAGAGGGTGAGTCCTTCGATGACTTTTACGATGCAATTATTATATTGACCTGTCTCTACCCCTATCGAATTCTTCCTTGCTGGAATCGTTGCGCTCTAATTTGCTGCCAGAAATACAGCATGATCTACTTTATGAGCCCATACATTCTATCGCGCAACTAAGGCATTTAGTGTGAAATTGGGAAGGTTTTATTCAGTCAATCTCTAAAGCTCGAGTGTTTGCATAGAAGTACAAACTGCTAGCGGAGCAGAGCACGATGCGATAGACGCTCTCGACAATGATGTATCAGCCATCAATCTAGTCTGCTGGAACTGCAGGACATCTGGCTACCGGAATCAAGATTGTGTCGCCGAACGCAACATGTTTTGCTATGGCTGTGGTCAGACAAACACTTACAAGCCAACTTGTGCCAAGTGTAACAATGTGCCAAAAACTACCTGTCTCGTGTACCATTGACCGTTGCTTCCAAGGCAACAAATACCGACTAGAGGGAGAAGTAGAATCCTCTAATCAATCTTTACCTGACTTGTCATTTAACCCAGAATGTACCTTACATACTCGTTTGCAAGCTCAATCTGTTAATAAAAATACTTCTATAAGTCGCAAGATTTTAAGAGCGCGATTACGGAGAGTAATTTTCTTTAAGCGATGTAAGATGGAGAAAAAAGCTCTCGTGTCAGCGATCATGTGCACCGATTCAAGCCCTTAGGCTGAAGTAACCGTATTGGGAAAAAACTGTTACAGGATAATTGGATACCGGTGCGTCGATAAGTTTTGGTGGGAGTTTCGCTATGGAATTGTTGAATACGAATGTACCGTATAAACCGATAATTTCACAGGTGAAAACCGCCCATGGAAAAACCCAACAAATAATGGGAAGGTTACGCACAGAAGTTTATTATGGTGAAAAGGTTAAACGAAATACTTTTTATATAGTCCCTCCTCTTGTTCAACCGCTTTATTTGGGCATAGACTTTTGGTCAACGTTTGATCTGTTGCCTCCATGCTTGTTAAGGCCAGCCTTGCAGCCAAATATTGCATGCGTTGAGGATCCGCTGCGAGCTTTAACTGCGCTCCAACAGCAACGCCTTACAGAAAGTGTAAATCTATTTCCTTCATTCGCGGAAAAAGGTTAAGGAAAAACCACCTTACTGTCTCATGTCATAGATGTAGGTAACGCAATTCCTATCAAACAACGACACTATTCCGTATCTCCTGCAAGGGCAGTTCATGGGCAAGTACCATGCGAAAGACATCAAACAATAATAATAATCAAAAAAATTAAGCCCTCAAAGTCCGGTTTTGGCGGGGGGAATTGTAGTGTCGCTTGAAGCAAGAACAATTTGTTTGAATTTAAATAAACGGCCCAAAAGTAGGCAATATACATCTAGTTAAGGTCTTTTCTTTTTCTTTTCTTTTCCTCTCTATTCTTTTTCCTCTGAAAAGCTTAAAACTCGTAATATTGTTTAAATAAAAATAATCAATTTTTATATTTTTGTTATATATTTTGTTCCCTTATAAACTCGGAGCTTTCTTTGGAAAAGCAATTTGTTTTGTCTATCGTAAAGTACATCTTGCCTTCTACGGCTCACCCTCTCTATCACACGTGTAACAAGTGATAGAGAAAAGTAATAGATAAATGTTAATCTGATAACTAGAAATAGCGTCTGACCTGGTGTCGCTGTAAATAGCTTTCACTAAGGCGACCGGAGCTCAGATCTTTCTTTTACTATTACAGGCATTGCGCTTAGTAATATTCTCATAAGCAAATTATAATGAAATATTATAGTCTTTCGGGATTGTGCAATTAGCAGCGGCAACCAATTTCTTTTTCGACTGCCTACCCTAAATATGCAGAACACCTGTAATTGCCCTCATTACTTCGCCTTGACGCAAATAGCTAACTCAGCTGAGCCCAGCTTTATCACCGTTCGTCGAATATCGTTCGTTCTCACTCGCCTGCTCGAAAATGGGAGTTCGAAAGAGGAATTAGGAAGAGTTCCCTGGTGGCTGTCGTCGTCGAAAGCAGCTGCAATTAACTTTGTCGCGTAATAATTTTCGTCTCATATAAGTGTAGTGTTAGTTTTATTTCATGCTCTGAAAAAGCTTAGCGAACAGAAAAGTAAAGAAAAGTAGAAGTAATTTCTTAAGATCTATTGTGAACGCCATGGGCGTAGTTAAGTCGCCTTAAGCGCGTAGTTTAAATATTGCGATAGTTAGGTGTGACTTTTTATTCTTTGCTCGGCTAAAGCATGCCACCGCATGGTAAAATTTTAATTCCTCATTGTTTTCCGTTTTTTTTTCTCTACATATTCTTTCCATTGGCCTACATTTTTTTTTCTCCTTCATTCCTTCCTTGCTCCGAAATTCGGATCGCCATATTGCTGGTGAGAGCAAGATTTTTAAGTCATTCGAAAAGCAACGTATAAAGAGAAAGAGAGAGAATACACGCCACATGAAGTTCGAAAAAGTTGTTATCTAGTGACTTCTTTTTTTTTTCTAAATTTTTTTCTGTGCAATTCGAAGAGTAATTTTTTTCCAGCAGATCATCGCACATTACATCGATGGAAGCGCTTTCGGAGATTTCACTCCATCTCATACATGTAAGTGAAGTAAAACTCTTCAAATTTTATTTTTTGCACTTAATTTATGAGACAAAGCGAATGGCCTGATAAAAAGAAAACTTAAAAAAGAAAACTTAACGCCGCGTTAAAGAGCAAAACGAAGCGCGTTAAAGAGAAAATGTTAAGAGATCAATATAATTCCATTGAGTTTCAATGTTTTTGCTACAGTTACGTTACAAATTTAACCCGATCAAATGAAGTTCTGCCGAACAAGAAAAAAAACTTTTTCACCTCTATCAATTTTGCCATAGATCAGCACTTATCCCTTTTAGAAATTCTTTATCTATATTTATTTATTATAATTTTGCTCTTTTTCCTAGTACTAAGAACTTATAATGCCTAAGCAAAACTTCTATTTAAGTCCACAATTCCCCACAATAATAAATATTTGTAAAGAGATTATAATTATGTGCTAATTTGCCGTGTTTATGTTGGAGCCATGCGTCGTCGGAATGTTAGGATAATTTAGTTTGTGTTGTTTTAGGGATCACCGACCAATTGTCAAGCGGCCCCGGTGATCATGGTAGGGTGGGCAACAGCTGTCGCATTGACACCCGCGCAGCGCAACAGCAACATATACAGCTACGGTCCCTAGATCAATCTAGTATAATTTCTTTAACTTTGTCGATTTTCCTAGCCCCTAAATTTTGTTTCGCAATAGAATCGGTCATCATAATAGCACGCGAATTTTTATATAATTATAAATACCTGCGAGTAGGTAGCTCAGCCACATCTTTAGTAACCCACACGGACATAGGTCGCGTACACCATACTTTAAAAATTAAGGATAAAAATCGAATATTTAAACCATATATTGAAAAAGCTAAATAGATATTGATAAAACATTTTTGCAACAATTCAAGCGTATTATACATTGAATACGACTCAGATTTTGAAATAACACAACAAGCATCTGAAGAAATTATGAACCCTAGAACCCTACTAAACGAATATTAAACTAAAAGACATAAGGAGCTATGCAGAATTTAATGAAATAATAATAAGCAACCACAAGAAACTTTTACATCCAGGTATCGAAAAGATGTTCAGACTTTTTAAATAAATATACCATTACCCAGACTATCAAAATTTAATCCACAACATAATTAACAAACGTGAAGTTTTCAATCTAGCTAAGATTGATCACAGGAACAAATCTTATAAATTTAAAATTACACCAAAAATAGAAAACTGTAGAGAAACTTACGTAGTAGACATTATATATAGATATTCAACATAATAAACTGATACAAATTCACTCTCGTGAAACAATATATATATACTAGCGGGTATAGTGTAGAAATACGATTGGGTTTTTATTTTAGTAGAGCAGCGAAGGTGCCGCTTCCACTTCTCAAGAGTTTCTGATTTTACAAATATATCTTAGGAGCTAAGGAAGGCTAAGTCTTGCAGCTGCGCTGCCAACAGCGGAGCGGCAGCGGAGAGACGGTTATGTATTCTTAGGTATATAGCTATGCTCGCTTAGGCTGGAGCGTGAGGGTATATGCACATACACTTGAGTTCATGTCCACGCGAGGTCTGCATGTGACAATTATGCTGACACTTGGACTTTCCGTTAGCCGACCAAAGTATATAGACCGGCTCGGATTTCGGCCACTTGGCCCATTGAAAATGGGTAAAAAGGGTATATTGTATTTGTGCAAAGTGCGAATGTATGTAACAGGCAGAAGGAAGCATCTCCGACCCCATAAAGTATATATATCCTTGATCAGCATCAATAGCCGTGTCGATCTAGCCATGTCCGTCTGTCTGTCTGTCTGTCCGTCCGTCCGTCCGTCCGTCCGTCCGTCCGTCCGTCCGTCCGTATGTATGAACGCAAGGATCTCAGAACCTATAAGAGCTAGAGACTTTAAATTTTAGCTGTAGGTCCTCCTGGTGTCTGCGCAGATCGAGTTTGTTTCCGATAAACGATAACTGTCCCCGTTTCCAAGTAATTGAAAAATGTATATCGAAATCCCGTTTTTTAAGCAATTTTTGTAAATAATAAGAGCTAGAGTCACCAAACTTGACATGTAGCTTCTAGAAAAGTGTATATATATCAAGTATCTTTCATTTTATACCTATCGCCACCTCTCCGCTACTCTCTATCTATAAGCGCGCGCTGCATTTGGTGTTGCAATAAGAGGGTTCAGGGTATCCCCTAGTCGGGAGCCACCGACTAGAGCCTCTTACTTCCCAGCGGACCAAACTGTCGCAAATGATATCACAAACTGGTGAAATGCGAAAGTTTACCCGACAAAACGCTCGCAATCGCATCGGAAAACGATAGCAAAATGAATCATATGTCGTTCAGTTTGTGGCAGTCAAAGTTTCATTTACGACTGTCGCAAGAAATACGACTAGCGAGCGTTTTGTGATATTTTTTGCAAGCCTTTTCTGATATTTCTAACGAGTCTAATAAAATATTTTCTGCGACACGTTTTTGTAGGTAAGCAATATTAAAAAAGTCTCTTAAAAGATATCGCAAAAGGCTCGCATTAAATATGATTTACGCAATTTTTTTTTTTGTTTCATGCCCATTTTGTTCCCATTAAAATGTTTGTTGGTGTTTTTGTTTTAATATTAATTTTCAATTCAAATTTTATTTTAAAAATAATAAACATTTTATTTGATTTAAAATTAAAAAGCATTTCCTTGGCAATCTTATAATTAGAAAAGAAGTTAATACACAAATAAAACAGTTTAATTTAAAACTAATAATGAAAGAATAAAATTTTATTTTCATTTTTTTGACATTACCTTTCCTCTCCACTCATTCCTGTGTATTGAAATATTGAATAATATTCTGTCAGGGAACAATAAAGTAAAAAAATAAAATAAAATAATAAACACTTGTTAATTACTTAACTCTTAACAGAATTCCAATTTTTATATTCACTTAAGACACGTGTCTGCTCGCTTCGGCGGACAGTAGAAAAGAGAACAAAGGAATTTTTCAACCCCCAAAAAACACATATTTTACGGGCTGAGTAGGAAACAACAAAAACAACACAGCATCCGAATGCCACGTCGTTTTTACTTTCTCGCTCTCTTGACAATGTTGCACTCTCTGAGCACGATTAATATTTTAAACAAAAACAACACACCATTCTCTCCACTGGGCACGCATTTTTATCGCAACGATCTCACTGCAACGCTCGTGTGCGAGTGTTTTGCACACAGTGTTGTTGTAGTGTTGTTCTTGTTGTAAGATTGTTGTTGCATCAAATTTGGCGTGTGGTTGCTTCTCATACAATGGGTCATTAGTGCTGTTTGTTAAAGTCTGATTTATGTTGGGTAATCCTTGTTTTTATACCCTAAACCCATTAAAAATGGGTAAAAGGGGTATTATGTTTTTGTGCAAAATGCAAATGTATGTAACAGGCAGAAGGAAGCATCTCCGACCCCATAAAGTATATATATTCTTGATCAGCATCAATAGCCGAGTCGATCTAGCCATGTCCGTCTGTCTGTCCGTCCGTCCGTCCGTATGTATGAACGCAAGGATCTCAGAACCTATAAGAGCTAGAGACTTGAAATTTTAGATGTAGGTCCTCCTAGTTCCTACGCAGATCGAGTTTGTTTCCGATAATCGATAACTTACTCCGTTTCCAAGCAATCGATAAAAATCGATATCGACGTCAAACAGGAGCAAATTTGATAAATAATAAGAGCTAGAGTTACCAAACATGATATGTTGCTTCTAGAATATTATATATATATCAAGTATCTTTCATTTTATACCTATCGCCACCTCCCCGCTACTCTCTATCTATTAGCGCGAACTGCATTTGGTGTTGGAATAAGAGGGTTCAGGGTATCCCCTAGTCGGGAGCTCCCGACTAGAACCTCTTTTTTGTTTAAATTGTCTTTATTACTTCAAACGAGCGCGTAGCGCTTGTTGTATTTTGTTCAGGGTATTCAGTCGGGAGCTCCCGACTAGAACCTCTTTCTTGTTATTATTGTTGTTATAATAATTTTCCTCATCGTAGCCCTCCATTTGTGCTACTTGTTTTAGTTTCGAAATAGTGGATATGGTGTTTCTCGCTAGTGACATAAATAGTCTGTCTGCTAGTTTTTTATGTATTAAGTTTTTTACAGTGTTATTCATAGCGTTTGTGTACAATATGGAACTATCTAAATTCCCTTCTAATTCTATAATGTCAGTTATAAATGTTATCTTAGCCACTGCCTCACTTCAAAATTAGCGTAAATTACCTTACTAATTGGTATTATATAATCTTCGCTGTATTATATAGCTTCCCTGAGTTGGGGCCATTTGTTGATTTTCAGCATTCCGGGTACCTTTTGGGCATCTCCGGATATCTGGAGCTTATTTGTTACGCTATCCTACCGGATAATAACGTAGTTATAAGTTTGGAAATGAAAAGGCTTTATTTCACGAGAGTGAAATTGTATCAGTTTATTTTGTTGCATATCTGAATTAAGACTGAAGGACAAAAATTGGCTTTCGCTATATTTAAAGCTCAATAATAATTGGAGTACGTGACTTTTTGCAAAGGGACCGCAGCTGCAGCTTGTTTATGCTAGCGTTTTGCTGCGGGTCAGTTTTTGTTTATAAATGATTGTTAACAATATTTGAGTTACCAATATTTGAATTCGGCAATAGAAGGCATGCTAGGAAGAAGGCAGTGGGTTATACCAAAGACAATCTAAACACTCAGATAAGTAACGCCCATACATTTGCATGCGACGCAAAATTTCTAGCCTGGCTTCCTATACTGGCTTTTACGATTTCGCACAACGTGGCAGCCGCCTGCTGTTCATTTAGAATGCCGAAGTCGCGGCTTACTGATTCTGACACGACAGCGAAATTAGTCGCCAGCCTGCTTTCAGCAAAGCTGGTCGATGGTGTTTTGGGTCGCTTCGTTTTCAGATTACATTGAGCGAAAAAGTTTTGAACTTACGATCGACGCAAAGCACTTTTGCTTTATCCATGAAATGCATGCTTTATTAAAATGATATATTAGCCTAGATACCAACGATAACTTTTACAGAAAAATTTAAGAATTAAATAATTTTTACACAAGGCGCATCTTGTGCAATAACTATGTTAAGAAAATAGCACACATAGATTGATTTCACTTTTGTTTTTGGACAGTGTATGCTCGAGAAAAGTTCTTGTCTCAGCCAATGGCGTGCAAGCACCTTTGGTTGTATTCGTGAATTATGGATGTATAAGAACTTTAAAATATGTATATATGTGTTGTTATTCACTGCTCTGGCTTTAGCTGGCAAGAAATTAATTTTGTTAGTTTTCTAGCGCTGATCGACTTAAAAATACATATTTTGTACGGAGCCAACCTCAGTACACAAAATGTATTCATATGTGAATACAAAATTGGGGTAGTCGTGATCAGAGCTAGAAAACTAAGAAAATGTATTTATTTGCCAGCCAGAGACTTTGCCAGAGCAGTGGATAACAACACATTCAAATATGCTGTTATGTTTGTATATTCACAAGCATACAAACATAATTGCTTGCACGGCCCTCATTGAGCCGAAGCTGTGAGTACATTTTATTTTTAGCTTTTGCGCTCTCTCGGCTGTGAGAGCGCAATGACAATGGAACTTAATTTTTTTTTTAAATATCTTTATTATTTCAAACGATCGCGTAGCGCGTACTGCATTTGGTGTTGGAATAAGAGGGTTCAGGATATTCCCTAGTCGATAGCTCAAGTCCCTAGCTCTTATAGGTTCTGAGATCCTTGCGTTTATACATACGGACGGACGGACTGACGGACGGACAGACAGACGGACATGGCTAGATCGACTCGGCTATTGATGCTGATCAAGAATATATATACTTTATGGGGTCGGAGATGCTTCCTTCTGCCTGTTACATACATTTGCATTTTGCACAAAAACATAATACCCCTTTTACCCATTTTTAATGGGTTCAGGGTATAAAAATGTAAAATTCATTATAATAATTTGTTTTCTTAAGGATTGATTTTTTTTTTGTTGGTTGATCAGGCCGATGTATCTTTATTATTTTTTTTTTGTATTTGACTTCGTAAAGAAAATTTATTTGTTTTATTCGTTAAAAAATTTTAGTCTATTCTTATGAACTTTTTGTTCTCTACCTTTTGTATCTTGTATTATAGCATTGTCTTTATCTTTTATGCTTACTACCGTATATGGTCCTAAGTATTTATTTTCTAATTTATGACCTACTTCATTTTTTAAAAGTACTTTGTCTCCTATATTCAAATTTAAGTCTAGGGTTTTCCTATCATATAGTTATTTATTTTTCTGCTTATGTTTATCTATCATAATTCTTGCTCTTTTATATGCTAATTCTAGTCTATATTAAGATTCCTTAGCATAGTCTTCTACATTATAAAGTGGGTCTATTTGATCTATGCTATTAAAATGTTTTGGTATATTTGAATTTTTACTGAAAATTAGCTCATATGGACAATAATCATGTGCATTTGATGGGGTTGTATTGTAACAATAAGCGAAGTATTGAAGCCATGTGTCCCAATCAGTTTTATCAACTGATATGTAGGAACGTATGTACTCATTAAACGTTCTGTGACTTCTTTCAACAGTACCAACTGTTTGGTGATGGTGTGCTGTTGATGTTATATTATCTATTTTTAGGTATTTACATATGTCCATTTTTATTGAATTCTTATATTCTGTACCCATGTCCGTTATGAACGTCTTCATTGGACCGTACTTCAGAATAAAAGATTCGAATATTGCTTTAGCGACAGTTTTTGCATTTTTATTTGGGCTCGGAATGGCAACTAGGTATTTTGTTAAATCACAAATTAGTGTAACTGCATACTCGTTACCATTCTCTGATCTTGGTAATGGACCTATAGTGTCAACAATTACTCTGTCGAAAGCGTTTGTTGGTGTTTCAGTTATAATCATAGGTGTCTTAGTGTGCTTTGTTGTTTTAGCTTTTTAACATTTCGGACAATTATGTCATATTTTTCCAATAGTTATGTCTTTTTATTTTTGCTAGCGTTTTTGAAGCGCCTGTGTGACCACCTTGAATAGGATCATCATGGAATGTAGACATTATTGCTTCTTTTTCTGTTTCTTTATTTATTTGGGTTACCGGCTTGAGTAGCGCTACTCCTAAGTTTTTTAAATATATATTGTCCATATTTTTGAAAGTATCTATTGAAATGTTTTCGAAGATCTTTTCGCTCGGTACCACTTTGAGTTGGCTGATTCCTAATATACCGGCTTCTTTTTCAAGCCTTTGGAAAAATTGACCTAAATCGATAGTTCCATTAGTATAAAGGTCGCTAATCTCAATTCTTGCAACAACATGGTAAAAACCATGTTTTAAAATTCATAGCATATTTGTTATGTGCAAGGTCACTATTTTTCGCATATCGTCGTTTTTAATGACGACGTATACGTTGGGCTTAGAAGCTTTATCAAGATTTTGCCTTGGCAAAATTTCTTGATCTTTTCCTGCGCAGGATTTATTTTGTCTACTTTGTTGTCTTGTAGTGACTTTCAAGACATTTGTATTAGTACTTTTTAATTCTTTGATGGTTATTCTTGATAACGCATCTGCAACAAAATTATCTTTTCCCTTAAGGTATTCTACAGTGAACTCATACTCTTCTAAATCTAGTCTCATTCTCGTTAGTTTTGAACTTGGATTTACCATTGAAAACAGATATGTCAATGGTCTATGGTCTATTTTAATTGTGAATGTTGACCATATATGTATGGTCGAAAATGGGTTATTGCCCAGTGGATTGCTGCTCTAACTCTTGTTCGGTGGTACTTTTATTGCTTTCTCCTTTTGTAAATGAACGAGAAGCATATGCTACGGGCAATTGTTTATCTCCATACGTTTGAGTCAAAACTGCTCCACAGGCTAGTTTACTGGCATCTGTTATGATGCAAAATTCTTTGCTAAAATCTGGGTATTTTAGTGAAGTGGGCTTCATAAGAGCTTTTTTTAAATATTCGAACGCTTTTTGGCATTCATCGGACCACTCAAACTTTACAGTCTTTTTACATAATCCTGTTATGTGACGTGAATAATCTGCAAAGTTTTTTATGAAACGTCTGTAATAATTGCAAAATGCAACGAATCTTCTAGCGCTATCAGCGTCCGTGGGGACTGGATATTTTTCAATGACATCATATTTTTTGTCATCTGGCAAAATACCTTGATCAGTACACTTATGACCTAGAAAAGTCACTTCGTGCATGAAAAATGAACATTTTTCTGGATGTAATTTAAGGTTGTGTTGCCTACACAAGTCAAAAACGTTTGTTAAGTTTTTGATCATGTGGTTTTCGGAACAACCGATGACGATTAAGTCGTCCATGTACAAGAAAGCTTGTGAAGGTTCTAATCTGGAAAAAGCGTTGGTCATCATTCTTTGAAAAGAATAAGGCGCTATTTTTAGACCATATGGTAATCGTGTAAAACGATAGGAGCCATTGCTCGTTGAAAAAGACGTTATATTTCTAGAATATTCTTCTAATTCTATTTGGTGAAAACCGGACATTAAATCTAAGCATGAGAAATATTTTGCTCTGCCTAGTTGGTCAAGAATATCATCTATTCTTGGGAGTGGAAATTTGTCAGACAAAGTTTTTTGTTAATTTGACGATAGTCTATAACTAATCGCCATCTCTTGGTATCGGAACCAGGTAATCCCTTTTTTGGGACAGGCAGTATAGGACTGTTATATTCCGATACAGACGGTTCTACAATATTATCCGAGATAAGTTTTTCGACTTGATTATTAACTTCTTCTTTATGGGGAGGAATTCTGTAGGTTTTAATGTACGCTCAGTATCTTTTAGTCTTAATTTTTTGTTTATAAAAATTATTGGTTGTTATGGATTCGGTTTCGAGTCCGAATATGTCTGTATACTTGGTGCAGAGATCTTTTAATTGTGTTTTAAATAATGGGGGAAAGTTCTTTTTTAGTTTTTCATCACCGTTTCTTGGCGATCTTTGCTAATTTCATGGACTGTTTCATAGTCACTTAGCTTTTCTATTTTAATGTCGTTAAGATTTACTATTTTTATTGAATTTGTTGTGTTTAAAATTCGGACAAATGTTTGTTGATTATTGGAAATAGTGTTTCCAATGAATATTCCTTTATCAATTTCTAGATTTGGAATGAAAATATTGTTTTCTGGCGAAACAATATTGATTTGACGGACTACTTCAGAACGAGCTGGAAGTATTGTGGCATTATTATTACAAGTGTGAGTTATTGGTAATTTTATAGGATAGTTTAAATTATTTGGCCGAAGTATTAGATAATCACATGTTTGTGTGAAATCTAATTGGCAATTATACTTTTTAAAGAAGTCTATACCAATAATGCCATCGCTGGGTATTGGGAAATCGTGTCCGACTATGTGAAAGTCGTGTGGAATGACATATTTTCCGGTAGATAATTCTACGAATGCTAAACCTTTAGAAAAAACTGAACCTTCACCGATTCCGGATATTTGAGTTGATATGTTTGAATTAATGTTTTCAAATGTATCAACATGTTCTTTTAATAGTGATATGTCTGCACCAGTATATAGCAATAGGGTAAATGCTTTACCTGTTTTTTCGTTATTTATGTTAATGAAGATACTGAGGTTTAAATTGACTGTGTGTACTTTGGTGTTTCTTGGTGCATATCTTAAGGGTTTTGTTGGTTTTCCGAGTTAGTCTGTGTAACTCGAACATTATTATTGCCATTTAAGTTGCCATTGTTATTGTTTTGGTTGTTACCTCGGTTGGAATTATTCCTTCCTCGGTTATTACCACGGGCATTACCTCTATAATGTCCTCTACCATTGCTATTGTTAGTATAGTTTGCGTTATGATTACCGCGGCCATTACCTCTACCTCTTTGGTAATTGCGATAATCATTGCCTCTATTATGTCTGCCTCGCTGATATAATACTGTGCTGGCACTTCCAGTCATTTCAGTGCTGCAATGAATGTATTTACTCATTGCATCATTAAATGTGCTGAAGTTTCCAGCTTCTAGTATTGTACGGAGTTTTTCATATTCACAATTTTTGGTCATTGCAGATATTGACTCTTTAGTAGAGAATTTCTCTGCATTATCCAAGTCTAGGCCATCGTCAATATAAGCTGCCTCGAGTTGCTCACGCAAGTTATCGATTTCAGCTGTATATTGAGCTGCTGTTTTGCCTTTTTGTTGGGCGTTTAACAGATTTGCCTTAATCACGTCAATGGATTCTCCTTTGACGCAACTTTTAAATTTATTAATAATGCCATAGATCGTAGTCTCGTCTTGGCATTTGTACAGTATTGTGCCAATTAGTTTCGATTTTATGACTTCTACAGCCAAATCCTCTTGGTTGCCCTTTGTTCGTTCAACAAGCCTTAAGGCTGTTAAAAAACGATTTAATGACAGTTTTTTACCGTCAAATTCAGGGACTGTAGACGAGATTTGTCTTACATATTCCGTATCTAAGGCTACCTGGTCTGGCATGTTGGATTCTGTATTGTCCAGTGTCTCAATGTCGAAATCGATATTTATGTCAGTAATTGGCTTCGACTCATCAAGGTCTTGGAGCTGGTTTGGATCAAACTTTGCTGGTAAAAATAGATCTTCTGGAACATTTATTATAATGTTCTGTCTAATGCCAATGTTTTTCAATCTGGTATTTAAAGATTGTATGAATTTAAGGCACTGCCTGGCATGCTCCTGTGTTAGTTTATTTTTAATGGAATTTACTGCATGTACTATATCGTTATATTGTTTTATCAATATTTGTACATGGTATATTAGTGTTTCTACCTTTATAGGTATGCCTTTATTAATGCATTTATATGACTTGTTAAATTTGTCTTTGAGGTCATTGATATTTTTCACCAATATACTCCATTCCATACTAATATAATAGATATTTATTGATGCAGTCGCACCATTGTTATTGTTGCTGGTCCCAAAATTGGGTGTTCTTCAGTTACCAAGCTTTACTGAGACATGCCTCTATATCTGACATATTCAAATATGTTCAAACCTTGTCTAGTCCGTCTGCTCTACTTAAATAGCGTTTCTTATTATACCCTGAACCCATTAAAAATGGGTATATTGTTTTTGTGCAAAGTGCAAATGTATGTAACAGGCAGGAGGAAGAATCTCCGACCCCATAAAGTATATATATTCTTGATCAGCATCAATAGCCGAGTCGATCTAGCCATGTCCGTCTGTCTGTCCGTCCGTCCGTCCGTATGTATGAACGCAAGGATCTCAGAACCTATAAGAGCTAGAGACTTGAAATTTTATCTGTAGGTCCTCCTGGTGCCCGCGCAGATCGAGTTTGTTTCCGATAATCGATAACTTGCCCCGTTTCCAAGTAATCTATAAAAATGTATACCGAAATCCCGTTTTTTAAGCAATTTTGGTAAATAATAAGAGCTAGAGTCACCAAACTTGACATGTTGCTTCTATAATAGTATATATATATCGATTATCTTTCATTTTATACCTATCGCCACCTCTCCGCAACTCTCTATCTATAAGCGCGCGCTGCATTTGGTGTTGGAATAAGAGGGTTCAGGGTATCCCCTAGTCGGGAGCTCCCGACTAGAACCTCTTACTTGTTTAGGTTGTACTCTACCTTGAAGCACACAGCACAGTGGGCATCATTACAATTTATAAAAAAATTTTAATGTAATTTTAGATAATGCTGATTCGTCTGCTGTGCGTCTTCCTTCTTCGCTGCATCAGCTGGTCGTCGCCGGTTCGCTCGCTGATGCTCCTTCGTAGGCGTAAAAGGCGGCCTGCCCTTCACGCTTGTTGACTCATCTGCTGTTATCCTGGGCCTATGAGCTCAGGCGGTACCGGTGCCGGTCATCGCACAGGTTTTCCTCGCGCATGTAGCTTGACAAAATGCGCTTTCCAATGGCCCTGGGCAATCTCTCGGGCACTCTTTTTTGTTTTTTTTTTTTCGGTAGTTCCTTGGAGTTTTAATTTTCTTTATTTCTGAGTGAGCTGGAGCTTGACTTAAGAAAGTCAAGCTCTTCTTGTAATTTTTGGGCAGTTGCCTAGGGGGTGGAGTTTGATTTGCAAATAGCAGCCTCTTTATCTGCGCTATTCTTTTCTTAATTTTCTTTTGCACTCCCCCACGGTTAGCCATAACTCCCTCTCTACTCACTCAGTTTTTCCAAATGTTTCTTTTTATACCCTGAACCCATTAAAAATGGGTAAAAGGGGTATTATGTTTTTGTGCAAAATCCAAATGTATGTAACAGGCAGAAGGAAGCATCTCCGACCCCATAAAGTATATATATTCTTGATCAGCATTAATAGCCGAGTCGATCTAGCCATGTCCGTCTGTCTGTCCGTCCGTCCGTCCGTCCGTCCGTCCGTATGTATGAACGCAAGGATCTCAGAACCTATAAGAGCTAGGGACTTGAAATTTTAGATGTAGGTGCTCCTAGTTCCTACGCAGATCGAGTTTGTTTCCGATAATCGATAACTTGCCCCGTTTCCAAGTAATCGATAAAAATGTATATCGATATCCTGTTTTTTAAGCAATTTTGGTAAATAATAAGAGCTAGAGTTACCAAACTTGACATGTAGCTTCTAGAAAAGTATATATATATCGATTATCTTTCATTTTATACCTATCGCCACCTCCCCGCTACTCTCTATCTATAAGCGCGCGCTGCATTTGGTGTTGGAATATGAGGGTTCAGGGTATCCCCTAGTCGGGAGCTCCCGACTAGAACCTCTTACTTGTTCCAATTGCTGTTGGTTTTGTTGTTGTTAATCCAGTTTAAGATTTTAAAATGATATCCACGTCAGTTTTTCCATTTGTTTCTTTTTCCAATTTCTGTTCTCGTTTACTTATTTTTGCCACGTTGCGTGACACTTGTCCCGGTCGCCATGTAATAATTGGGTTTTTTAAACAAAAATAACAGAAGCACCTTAGTGCTGTTTGACTTGAGTTTTTAGAATGAATTTATTCAAAGTCAATGTTATGCGCTTAGCCTATGGATACATATATGTTCTTATGCTGTTATTGGTTAACAGCTACAAAGAGAGGGAGAGTGAGTAGCTTACATATGCCTGTGTTAGTGAGCATATATGTTGCTCATGAAATGCCCTCAGACGGAGCGTGGGATATGCAGCGTAAACATAAATGGTCAGCGTGCGGGGCTAGTGACTCGCGCTGCGTAATATGAGCCAGAGCCAATACATAGAGTGGCTCTGGGTTTGTTTAATTTATATTTGTTATTGTATGCAACAAAGTGCCACATACTTTATATATGAATACTGGGTGTTACTTTTAGGCATATACACACTACACTTTTTCTACACGAAATTGCAAAAAAAAAACAAGTAAGAGGTTGTAGTCGGGAGCTCCCGATTATGGAATACCCTGAAGCCTCTTATTCCAACACCAAATGCAGTTCGCGTAACGCGATCGTTTAAAGTAATAAAGATGAATTAAAAAAAAAAAAGTTCCCTTGGCAGGGTTCGAACTCGCAACTGACCGTATTACTTGCTGACGACTCTACTCAACAGCCACACCAATAATTAAGTATTATTGACAAAAAAGCGAACTAAAATAGCATTAGAGAAAAAAGTCGCAATTACAATGCTGTTAGAATGCAATAGCAGACGCGCATGAATGTGTTTGTGTACACAAATTCTTGATGTTTTCGCTAGCTGTGCTTTGGTTTTCTCCTAACCGATCTTAATGAAATTTTCTACAATATATATTATTGTACCATAGAATATTTGTGTATTCTCAAAAAGTCAATTGCATTAAAATTGTGGCTTAGATTGGTTGGCAATACAAGTTGGGTTATTAACTTGATTTATAGAATTTCATCAAGATCGGTTAAGATACATAGAAGTTATTAAAGAAACCATGTGGTTATATATGTACATATATATTGGCAGGCTACGAGTCAGCGGCAGCTGGCACAAAGCGCTAGAATTTCTGTATACATGTGCACAAATACACATAAAAAGAATTACAATTGCGATTGCATCGTATGCT
The DNA here is from genome assembly GCA_035045725.1 of Drosophila ezoana. Classification (NCBI taxonomy): domain Eukaryota; kingdom Metazoa; phylum Arthropoda; class Insecta; order Diptera; family Drosophilidae; genus Drosophila; species Drosophila ezoana. Next base: position 365,969 of record JAWNOU010000199.1, read on the forward strand.
CATTGAACATTGAACCCATTGAAAATGGGTAAAAAGGGTATACTGTGTTTGTGCAAAATGCAAATGTATGTAACAGGCAGAAGGAAGCATCTCCGACCCCATAAAGTATATATATTCTTGATTAGCATCAATAGCCGAGCCGATCTAGCCATGTCCGTCTGTCTGTCTGTCCGTCCGTCCGTATGTATGGATCTCAGAACCTATAAGAGCTAGAGACTTGAAATTTTAGATGTAGGTGCTCCTGGTGCCCGCGCAGATCGAGTTTGTTTCCAATATTCGATAACTTGCATGTTTATCGAAACCCTGTTTTTTAAGCAATTTTGGTAAATAATAAAAGCTAGAGTCACCAAACTTGACATGTAGCTTCTAAAATAGTATATATATTTGAGTTTGGTGTTGGAAGAAGAGGGTTCAGGCAAAGACTGTATAAACACTAAGATGAGTAACGCCGTATAACAAAATGCTACTATGCGGCTTGATTTTTTGAAAATTGAGAACGAAAACGAACTCTGTATCATTGCGCTCTCACAGCCGAGAGAACGAAAAAGCTAAAAATAGAATGTGTTCTCAGCTTCGGCTCTATGAGGGCCGTGCAAGCAATTATGTTTGTATGCGTGTGAATATACATACATAACAGCATATTTGAATGTGTTGTTATCCACTGCTCTGGCAAAGTCTCTGGCTGGCAAAGAAACAATTTTCTTAGTTTTCTAGCGCAGATCACGACCTACCCCAAATTTGTGTTGATATATGAATGCATTTTGTGTACTGAGGTTGGCTCCGTACAAAATATGTATTTTTAAGTCGATGCAAATATTTATGTAATTTTTTATATTTGAAATTATAAATTAAATTATTAAATTTAAGTAATACAAAATAAATTAAGGAAATAAAAGTGCAAATTTGTTGTTTTCAAAGATACATTTAAATAATTTTTATTTTTTTATATTTTATTATTTTTGTTAGAATTATAAAGAACAAAGTCGCCGCTCGAATTAGCTACCGATGGTCGGTACCCAGGGAACACCGCGAGGAGGCCATTATAATTATAATGGGGTCATAACTAAATATGACCTTCGAGTCGACTTGAAATGCTTTAATTTTTTTAATTAAAATATTTCCATATTCCCCAACAATGTTATTTTTATTATAGAAGTTCTTTCTTTTAGATCTGGCATATACCTGCATATTCGTTTTGTAACATGTTCATTTATGTGAAAGTATATTCAGTTTTGCTTTCTTTTTATAGCTATCCGTCATCACTGTCCATTTACAATGTTTAAATAGTAAAACTTTAATAAGTTTGTCCAAAAGAGATATTTTATGGGTGAAGCATGGATCATTTTCATCAAACCACGATGAGTAAGCACTTTCTTTAGTGCACTTTATACATTGCTCTATAATGCATTTTTTAATGTTGAGTTGCATCTTATTAGTAGAAAATATATTTTCAAAAACATTTATGTGAATTTTGCTAACATTAAAAAATAAATCTGATGGTGCTTTTAAGTTACCAAAGTCCGTTTCCTTCGAGTAATTTTTTTCAGATATAAATTGTTCTGAAGGTGCTGTTAACAATTCACTATTTTTAATAAGGTTCGTTTGGCATTTTTCGCAATTTGATCCCTTTGCAATATAGCCTACAAAATATCTACTTGATGTCAACTCAATCGGTAAATCATTTGTCAACATATTGTCCATATGTTCGTCAAAATAGGTTTCATTACCTTTTACAATTTGTGATAATGATAGTAAAAGTTAATTATCAGGCACTACCTTACTTTCATTATTTTCGTAAGGTTCATATATTATTGAATCGAATTCAACAGGCAGCATAACATCATCATCGGACTCGCAATTCGATTTTTTGGTAAAATGAAAAATGTGTAATGAAATTAATTTTGCTATAATGATGTTGAATTCATAAACTGAAGGGTTTCTACAGTTTCCACCTTTGGCTCGAACGGATGCAAATATATTTTCAAGTGGATCTTGATTTATTCGACTTGTCAAAAAGAAAAAATTGTCGGGATGTTCTTTAAAAAGGTCTTCGACAAGTCCAAAAATAGCCTCAGTAGTTTGGAGCAAGCCATCAATACAATATGTCAAATTGCCTTGGTACCTTATATTTCTTAAGTATACCTGCATTTCTTTTAATTTTTTCCAGACTATATTTTCTTTTTGGAGTGCACATTTCATGGGGTTGTTGTCATTTAAAACTCTGCTATTCAAGCAATCAAAGTAGTCATTAACTTTTTCAACAAAAGTAGCGGTTGCGTCAGCCACTTCGGAGCTGCTTCGTTGCAGTTGCTTGTTTTTATTACAAGTTCTAATAGCCGCTGCTACGGTGTGACTGAAAATTTGCGTAGCCAAACATACACGCATTAATTCAAACCTTGTTGGATTCACGTGACTTTTCGTTAATTTAGTCATTCTCGTGACTGATCCTTGTTCAAGTTCGTAAACCTCCCTTATAACGTCGAAATCGACTAATCCATCAGGAGTTTCAAATTTGGCTTTTAGGAGATTATTCCTAATAGATTTAAAAAGATGAGGAATGTCATAGAACATATAATATCTCTTATTATTATTATAAAAATATGGTTTCTCCTTTGTCACTTTGAACAATGAGGTACATTTTCTATTATTTCCTCCTTGATCATAGACTACACCCCTTAATGTGAATCCGATATTCTCAGCAATATTTATATTTCTTAAAATAAGGGCTTTCAAGCATTCTCCTTTTATATTTGTTTCGGGAACAAAATAGTTTAAAATAAATTTCCATTTTTTAAAAATGCCTCGTAAAACGAAAACGCAAATGTGACTGCCCATTTTGTTAGAACGTTCAAGTAAATGTAATATAATAAATAATATTAATTTAATTTTAAGAAATTATATAAAAATTTTGCATCGACTTAAAAATACATATTTTGTACGGAGCCAACCTCAGTACACAACATGCACTCATATATCAACACAAATTTGGGGTAGGTCGTGATCAGCGCTAGAAAACTAACAAAATTCATTTCTTGCCAGCTAAAGCCAGAGAAGTGAATAACAACACATACATACATACTTTTAAGTTCTTATGCATGCATAATTCACGCATACAACCGAAGGTGCTTGCACGCCATTGGCTGAGACAAGAACTTTTGTCGAGCATACACTGTTCAAAAACAAAAGTGAAATCAATCTATGTGTGCTATTTTCTTATAGTAGTTATTGCACAAGATGCGCCTTGTGTAAAAATTATTTTATTCTTAAATTTTCCTGTAAAAGTTATCGTTGGTATCTAGGCTAATATATCATTTTAATAAAGCATGCATTTCATGGATAAAGCAAAAGTGCTTTGCGTCGATCGTAAGTTCAAAACTTTTTCGCTCAATGTAATCTGAAAACGAAGCGACCCAAAACACCATCGACCAGCTTTGCTGAAAGCAGGCTGGCGACTAATTTCGCTGTCGTGTCAGAATCAGTAAGCCGCGACTTCGGCATTCTAAATGAACAGCAGGCGGCTGCCACGTTGTGCGAAATCGTAAAAGCCAGTATAGGAAGCCAGGCTAGAAATTTTGCGTCGCATGCAAATGTATGGGCGTTACTTATCTGAGTGTTTAGATTGTCTTTGGTATAACCCACTGCCTTCTTCCTAGCATGCCTTCTATTGCCGAATTCAAATATTGGTAACTCAAATATTGTTAACAATCATTTATAAACAAAAACTGACCCGCAGCAAAACGCTAGCATAAACAAGCTGCAGCTGCGGTCCCTTTGCAAAAAGTCACGTACTCCAATTATTATTGAGCTTTAAATATAGCGAAAGCCAATTTTTGTTCTTCAGTCTTAATCCTTTTTTTTTTTTTTTTTTTTTTTGTTTTATTAGCTAATTTATTGATACTATACTTGAGCATCTTAACCTAGCTTTATAATTATGTGAGGAACTTACTTAACATTACCTATTAAGTTTTAAATTATTTGGTTTATATTTCCTCTATCTTAGAACCCGGTTTGGGAGGTCGATGGGGTGGATCCTGCAAAGTCTCCGTCGTTTTCTTCTGTAAAGCCTTCTTGCAAGTATATTGGGGTGGGCAGAAAGACGGGCCATGTAGCTGATGGACTGCTGACGTAACTGGTCACCCACCACGGGGACTTTTAGGTCTCTTACTAAGGCCCGATTTCGGATGTACCAGGGGATCCCAGTACGAGGTGGACTCCCAGGTAGCGGTGTCCGTCTTTATGCTCGAGGAGTTCGCCTTGAAGAAACACTCCTGGCGACGTATCTCTGCGGATCGCGAATGTGGAGCATACCGATTTTTGCCTGTTGATGGCAATCCGCCACTTAGATGCCCACGTCTCAAAATCGTGCAGGTATTCTTGCAGTTGGTCGGTGGCTTGGTATACACAGCTAGCTTTGGAGAGGATTGCTGAGTCGTCCGCAAATGTGGCGAGCTTGAAGCTATCGTGATGCTCCAGTGTCGTCGGGTCTACCGTCGGCATGTCTGCTGTGTAGACGGTGTATAGCCAAGGAGCAAGAACGCTACCCTGGGGGACTCCAGCTTGGAAGTCTTAATCCAGATATGCAACAAAATAAACTGATACAATTTCACTCTCGTGAAATAAAGCATTTTTATTTCCAAACTTATAACTACGTTATTGGCGCAGCCGGTAGGATAGCGTAACAAATAATTACAAGTTCGTGAGTGATACGATCAATTAAAGAGAGGCTTATCCATACAACTGGTGTCTTCTCTGATCAACAAGTGTAATTGTGCACAGTATTAGTACAGTACTAAATCGAACATATTTCAATTCCGGAATTCGCTATCCTTAACTTAACGTGTCTAAACAGTTCAAGCAACGTATAAATTCAATTCGGTCGATGTAACACAGTGAATTTTGTGACACATAAACTAAAGCCCAAAATTATTAAAAAATGGAGCCACCAGAAGGTTCCCATGCTGCTGCACTTCCAGCAATGAATAAATTAAACGACCAGAATTTAAACCAATTGCTTCAACAAATACGGAACGTGCCAGCCTTTGAGGGAGATCCTATAACCCTGGGTCCATTCATCAGAAGGATGGATTACCTGCTTGAACTGTACTCTAAACACAATGAACGACAAAAATGCATCATATTCGTGGCGATCGAGCTCCAGATATCCGGAGATGCCCAAAAGGTACCCGGAATGCTGAAAATCAACAAATGGCCCCAACTCAGGGAAACTTTAAACACCCGTGGAAGAACTACAGCGAAGATTATATAATACCAATTAGTAAGGTAATTTACGCTTATTTTGAAGTGAGGCAGTGGCTAAGATAACATTTATAACTGACATTATAGAATTAGAAGGGAATTTAGATAGTTCCATATTGTACACAAACGCTATGAATAACACTGTAAAAAACTTAATACATAAAAAACTAGCAGACAGACTATTTATGTCACTAGCGAGAAACAACATATCCACTATTTCGAAACTAAAACAAGTAGCACAAATGGAGGGCTACGATGAGGAAAATTATTATAACAACAATAATAACAAGAAAGAGGTTCTAGTCGGGAGCTCCCGACTGAATACCCTGAACAAAATACAACAAGCGCTACGCGCTCGTTTGAAGTAATAAAGACAATTTAAACAAAAAAGAGGTTCTAGTCGGGAGCTCCCGACTAGGGGATACCCTGAACCCTCTTATTCCAACACCAAATGCAGTTCGCGCTAATAGATAGAGAGTAGCGGGGAGGTGGCGATAGGTATAAAATGAAAGATACTTGATATATATATAATATTCTAGAAGCAACATATCATGTTTGGTAACTCTAGCTCTTATTATTTACCAAAATTGCTTAAAAAACAGGATTTGATATACATTTTATCGATTACTTGGAAACGGGGCAAGTTATCGATTATCGGAAACAAACTCGATCTGCGTAGGAACTAGGAGGACCTACATCTAAAATTTCAGTCTCTAGCTCTTATAGGTTCTGAGATCCTTGCGTTCATCATTCACGTTTGTGTTTCTTTGGAGATCGGACGTGAAAATTGCAGTCTCGTATGTGTGTGCGCGTTATTGCACCGCTGGCAGCAGGCATAAACAAAGAAAGTGACAGTGACACTGAATAAAGCCCGCCCCAGGGCAATCCATGCAAATCCCGCTTATAGTGGGTAAACTATACGCAAGTGCTGCCTCTGGCAGCCGGAGTGTTATAAAAATTAATTATTTTTGCAACGAAAAATTACCGCGTGCAGTGCGAGTGAACAAGTTCTTGTAAAACTTAAGCTGCGCTCAGCTGATCGCAGATCAATTAAGTGATTGTGTGCACGAGTGCAGCAAAGCTTTTGAGAGAGAGCTTTTGCAAAAGCTCACTTGCAGCTGCACTGATAGTGCTGGCAAAACATTCCCTGCAGTGACAGTGCTGACACTAAAGTCACGGTTTGTGATGAATTACTTGTTACACTTGTTACTAAATAAGTTGTAAATAAGTGTGAAAAATACTTGATTTGTTTTTATTTCTATTATTTTTTCTCCCTGCTGAAAAAAAATAATAACAAAATAAAGAACAATGGCCACGAACAACCGACCTCAAAATGGAGAAGAAGCTCATTCGCCAATCTACCCGCTTCCGAACAGCTCAACAACCCCTTCTTTTAACGTGGGCACTAATGTCGGTTGCCTCGATGGAAGCAGGCCACTGGAAGATTTCTACCGGTACTACAACGACATGCTCGCCAGTAATGCAAACCGGAACGGCGCCTCCACCTCGCGGTCAGCCGGTACCCAGCAATGCTCGACTTGGCAACCGCAGCAGTATGATACTGTCAGCACAACGACAGCAACAACCACTACAACCACCGCGTCTTCCAGCAGCGGCTGCAGGACATCTGCCTCATTAGGTACACGCCACGCCGCTTTAGAGCCCATCGGGACCCGCCCCAAAGCCGCCAATCCGACCTCGCAGTCCACCCCGTCTGGCACCCAGAGTTCTTGTGCCACAAACCTCCCTCTGCCATCTATAAAGAACGTAGGTGCTACGCCAGCCTTTCAAGAGCCACTCGTAAATTGGCAAACGGATCCCCCAAAAAAACGGCGCGGGACTACATTGTTGGCCGAAGCCGTTAAAAAAGGGAAGCCAGTGAAAAGCCGCAACACTAGCCGCGCTGTAACTAAGCCCGCTACTCCCAGTACCGCTTCGACAAGTAGTAACAGATTTGCTCTCCTTGAGCCTCAGGACGACGCCTCTGTGATCGATGACGCCTCTGTGATCGATGACGATGAGATGGACACTGCCGACTTGGCGCCTCCAGCCCCAGACCAGCAGCAAGCAGCGAAGAAGATATCCAAGCCCAGGCCGATAACAGTCCCTGGTGTCAACGATATCGTTGCAATGGAGCAAACCATCGATCAGGCAGTGGGCCCAGACGCCTATGAGTTCAAGGTCTCTCCCTCCGGCTATCTAAGAATATATGCCAAAGATGCCGACACTCACAGAGCAATTGTCCGCAAACTCACTGAGGTGAGAGTGCAATTTACCCACTTCTGCCTAAAGGAAGACAGACCATACCGCGTTGTGGTTAAAAATCTGGCCGCTTCTACTCCCAGAAGTCAGATCGAAGCTGCCTTCACATCGCACGGCCACACTGTGACGAACTTGTACAACCCGGGCGCCAGACAGCCTACAAATGAAGCCAGTGCAGACTTCACCAACGACTCGCCAAGTCGCAACTTCTGGTTTGTCGATCTCAAGCAGGATAGTAACAACAGGGAAGCGCTGCGACTCAACAGGGTTGGCCGTCAACGGGTCACAATCGAGCTCCCGAGGAAGAACAAAAGCATCAGGCAATGTTATCGCTGTTATGAGTTCGACCACACTAAAAACTATTGCCTCAAACAGCCCAAATGCGGCAGGTGCGGTCAGCCCCATTGGACGAACTCGGAGCAGTGCCAGGCCAAAACGGTGGCAGACCTACGATGCTCAAACTGTGAGGGGAACCATGCTGCTTATTATAAAGGATGCAAAGCATACCAGCAGCGCTTGAATGCCAGACAACCGGCCATCAATGTTGCCCCCCGTCACGACACAACCAACAGCAACCTGCACGGCGCATCAACTCGCAGTTTGTACCCTCCAGAATTGTGCAACAAGGCCTGTCGTATGCTGATGCGTTGCAGGCAGGACGCAAAACTTACCAGCAACCCATGTGCACCAACCAGCCCACCGCTACAACAATGCAGCCACAATACCTACAGCATGGATCTCAGGGGCAAGACACGTCCCTCGGAAGCATCCTCCAAGGACTCCAGCAATCGATCGCAGCACTTAATGCCGCGGTCGCAACTATCCTAGTCAGCATCAAGGAACTGAAGGACGCGCAAGGTCCTCCACAGCTCGGTCTTACCACTCACCGCAAATAATGGCTGCCCAGATGCGCCTCGGATCGTGGAACGCTCGCAGCATCATACAAAATGCAAACGAGCTTAAACTATTTTTGAGAAAACATGAAATAGACATCATGCTCGTCTCAGAAACGCACCTACACGCTGGCCTGTACTTCGCCATGGAGGGATATGCTTGCTACCGTGCGGATCACCCAGCAGGTCGAGCCAGAGGAGGGGCTGCTGTGCTTGTCAAGCAGGACTTGGTGCACTACCAACTACAACAGATGACCTCCAGCACCACACAGATGGCTGCTATTATGGTGGGGACTCCTTTGGGTGAAATACCCGTAGCTGCAACGTATCTACCACCAAATCTATCCTGGAGCCGAGCTGGATTCGATTCTCTCCTTGATCAGCTTGGTCATAAATTCATCGTTGGAGGCGACTTCAATGCCAAACACAGGCTGTGGGGAAGCTACAGAGCTGACAACAGAGGCATTGCGCTGCATGAAGCGCTCACCAGCTGCTCAGCCCAGGTCTTGGCCACTGGGAGACCTACCCACTTCCCGTACAACAGGCAAAGTACCCCTTCGTGCATTGACTTCTTTATATACAAGGGCATCCCCAACAGCGTAATATCAGTTTGTGAAGAGTATGAGCTGTCATCTGACCATCTACCACTCATTGCAACGGTCTCTACGTCTGTTCAGAGGACCCCAAAAAAGCGAAGGCTTGTCACCCTTCAATCGGACATACAACGATTCAAAACTGAACTGAATGGCATGATAGATCTAAACATGCCGATCTTGACAGCCGAGGATGCCGACGTTGCAGTTCAAACCCTGCTGGATCAAGTACATACTGCGGCTGCCAACGCTGCGCCAGCACAAATGTACTCTACGCCTACAAGCCAATTTACAAGGACGCTTCCCCCCATCGTTGAGGGCCTTCTTTCCCTGAAAAAGCGACTGAGGAGGGAGTACGTCCGTACCCAGGACACCAGAATCGACAGGATTTATCGCCGTATCGCCAACAGGGTCAGGAAGGAGTTAACTTTACTGAGAAGAAAAGCCACAGACACCATGCTAGAGGAAGCAACGGCAGACGAGAGCTCCAAATTCGCGCTGTGGAAACTTACCAGTCGATACAAGCGGCAAGCTGCGCCAAAGTTTCCCATTCGACATCCCGATGGCACCTGGGCCAGATCGCCAATGGACAGAGCCGAAGCCTTCGCCTGCAACCTAGAGGAGCGCTTCAAGCCGTTTGAGACCGCATCGCATGGAAGGATACAGCGAGTCGCGCAAATACTGGAAGCGCCACTCCAAATGTCACTCCCTGTATCACCAATCACCTTCCAAGAAGTGAAGCAGGAGATAAAGAGCTTAAAAAGCAACAAAGCCCCTGGGGAAGATCGGTTGGACAACCAGACAATTAAGCTTCTGCCATACAAGGCGGTACTTTTTCTCGTCGCCATTTTTAATGCAGCTCTTCGGCTAGGTTACTTTCCAGTGGCTTGGAAGAAGGCACATATCATCATGTTGCACAAGAGCGGAAAGCCACCTAATCAACTGGAATCCTATCGCCCCATCAGCCTCCTGCCTGCCTTTGGCAAGATTCTGGAAAGGTGCATTCTAAGAAGGATCCTGGATACCCCGGAAATAAAACGCCTAATCCCGAAGTTCCAGTTTGGGTTTCGACTCAAACACGGTACCCCTGAGCAACTCCATCGGGTCACAAACTTTATTTTGGACGGATTTCACAGGAAAGAGTATGCGGTGGCAGCATACCTCGACATCCAACAAGCCTTCGACCGGGTGTGGCACGCAGGACTCCTCTCCAAGATAAAGGGCAAATTAAATCCGCAGCTCTTTAACATCATTGCAAGCTTCCTGAACGAGAGGACATTTCGAGTGGTACAGGATGGCATAGCCTCTCATACCAAACGCATAAGAGCGGGCGTTCCACAAGGTAGCGTTTTGGGTCCCACACTATACAGCCTCTTCACGCACGATATGCCCACGGCAAGTGAAATGGCCCTTGTCAGTCGGCAGGATCTCCTGGTGGCTACGTTTGCTGATGACACGGCAATCCTTGCCAAGAATAATTGCGTGTACGAAGCAACGGACTTACTGCAGGAATATCTGAAGCGCTTCGAAAACTGGGCTTGCAGGTGGAATATCTCAGTGAACCCTCAAAAATGTGCCACGATCACTCACACCCTGCGCAAGGACTCCAGCCCCGGACTTTTTCTCCATGGCGAGCTCTTAGAGCAGGTGCGTGACCATAAATACCTAGGGATCACACTCGACACCCGACTTACGTTCAAAAAACACGTCACCGAGGTTACCAACAGCTTGAAAAGCAAAATCAGGCGTCTGAGCTGGCTGCTAAACCCAAATAACAAACTCTCGCTCCGAAACAAAGTACTTATCTATAAAGTAATCCTTGCCCCTGCGTGGCGATATGGGCTCCAGGTTTACGGAATTGCCGCGAAGACGCACCTAGACAAACTTCGTATCATCCAGGCTAAGACCTTGCGAACAATCTCTGGAGCCGAATGGTATATTCGCACACGAGACATCGCAAAGGACCTTAAGGTTCCTATGGTAGGAGACGTTATGAATAATCAAGCAACAAGCTACCTATTTAAGCTCCGCAACCACCCTAACGTCCTGGCAAGGAACCTGCTAAGGAGGCGAAGAAGAAGGAGGCTTAAAAAGTCATATCCAATAGACCTGGCCAAACGCCGCCTTTAATGAAGCTAAATAACATGTACATAAACACACACTATGTAAATATTTAATCTAAGCTATCATTAATCAAAACACACGCTGATAAAAGTTGCTAAACAAGAGTAACAGAAGATTAGCCGTAAATAAAAGAATTTAAACCAAAAAAAAAAAAAAAAAAAAAAAAAAAAAAATTGCGTTCATACATAGGGACGGACGGACGGACAGACAGACGGACATGGCTAGATCGACTTGGCTATTGATGCTGATCAAGAATATATATACTTTATAGGGTCGGAGATGCTTCCTTCTGCCTGTTACATACATTTAGATTTTGCACAAATACAATATACCCTTTTTACCCATTTTTAATGGGTTCAGGGTATAAAAATTAAAATACTAACAATGCTATACATTTCATACGAAATACTAAACCTCAATTTATCCCAATTTACACAGCTAACAATAATCAAAGCCACAATTTTTCACAACACTCTTCGAACAACCAAACCTCTTTAAACCGAAATAAGCAACTAGTTTAAGAATCCAAACAGAATTTACAACGATCACAAATAAATAACCCCATAAATCAAAATATTTCTCCAGGTAGATATATACGAAATCAATCGTACAAGCGTATGCTTTTAGGCATAATTTATTACACTCATGACAGAATAGTAATTGGCGAGAGATCGTTTAAGCATAATAAATTAGTTTGGGATCCAAATTCATTTATATTTAAAACCAGAAATTTATACACACGAAGTTAATTACGTAATAAGTAATGAAATAGCATCGGGACAAGATTACCGCATTGATCATCTAAATGATGAAGAAAAAACAAATCTATTAAAATTTTTTAAAAATTTCAGTGATATTCAATATCGAGAAGGTGACAATTTGACTTTCACGAACATTGTTAAGCACGAAATTAATACATATCATCAACCATACGGTTACCTTTTCACTTTCGAACAAGAAGTCGAAAAGCAAATAAATGATATGTTAACCCAAGGTATTAATTGGCATAGCCAGTCGCCTTATTGTATGGATAGTACCAAAAAAGACAGACGCCTCAGGAAAGCAAAATTTAGATTAGTGGTCGAGTACAGAGGATTGAACGACATAACAATTAATGATAAATTTCCCATTCCAAACATGGACGAGATTTTGGGAAAATTCTGAAGATGCTCATACTTTATAACAATAGATTCAGCAAAGGTTTCCATCAGATTGAGATGGATCAGAAATCGATCAATAAAACAGCGTTTTCTACCAAATACGGACATTACGAGTATACTCGAATGCCATTTGGACTTAAAAATACACCAGCAACAATCCAAAGGTTCATGAATCATGTTCTTCGTGATTCAATTAACAAGCATTGTCTTGTTTATTTGGACGACATTATTGTATTCTCCACATCACGTGATGACCATTTGAATTCAATAAATAAAGTTTGATAAATTAAGACAGGCAAATTTGAAACTTCAATTAGATAAGTGCGCATTATAAGACCAAAAGGCATACGGCCAAACATACTGAAAGTAAAAGCAATAGAAGAATTTCCTTTGCCAAAAACATCAAAGGAAATTAGGTCATTTCTACGTTTATGTGGTACTTATCGAAAGTTCATTCCAGATTTTGCAAAAGCGCAAAACCCATGACTCTTTACTTAAAGAAAGCAGCAAAAATTGATATTAAAAATGATGAATGTAATAAAGCGTTTGAAAATTAAAATTATTAATAATGACCGATCCAATATTAACAATATTAACGATTTTAATAAGTAAGAGGTTCTAGTCGGGAGCTCCCGACTAGGGAATACCCTGAACCCTCTTATTCCAACAATGAATGCACCATGCGCTACGCGCTCGTTTGAAGTAAAAAAGATAAATTTAGAAACAAGTAAGAGGTTCTAGTCGGGAGCTCCCGACTAGGGGATACCCTGAACCCTCTTATTCCAACACCAAATGCAGTTCGCACAACGCGCTCGCTTAAAGTAATAAAGATAAATTTAAAAAAAAAAAGTTCCCTTGGCAGGGTTTGAGCTCGCAACTGACCGTATTACTTGCTGATGACTCTACTCAACAGACAAACCAGCAAAAAAAAAAAAAAGTAGTAAGAGGTTCTAGTCGGGAGCTCCCGACTAGGGGATACCCTGAACCCTCTTATTCCAACAGCAAATGCAGCTAGCTCTAATAGATAGAGAGTAGCGGGGAGGTGGCGATAGGTATAAAATGAAAGATACTTGATATATATATACTTTTCTAGAAGCTATTTGTTAAGTTTAGTGACTCTAGCTCTTATTATTTACAAAAATTGCTTAAAAAGCAGGATTTGATATACATTTTATCGATTACTTGGAAACGGGGCAAGTTATCGATTATCGGAAACAAAGTCGATCTGCGTAGGAACTAGGAGCACCTACATCTAAAATTTCAATTTCTAGCTCTTATAGGTTCTGAGATCCTTGCGTTCATATATACGGACAGACGGGCGGACGGACAGACGGACGGACAAACAGACGGACATTGCTAGATCGACTTGGCTATTGATGATTAATTGATACTGATCAAGAATATATATACTTTATGGGGTCGGAGATGCTTCCTTCTGCCTGTTACATACATTTGCATTTTGCACAAATACAATATACCCTTTTTACCCATTTCAGGATATAAAAAGACAGTCTTTAGACCCCTTGAGGAATTTTCAAAGAATTTTTGTGTATGTGAAGTCATATGTAAATTATTTAGTGGCTCAAATATAAATGATGTGGGATCGGATGCCATGATGGCATTTTGATATTACAATTTGTAGAAAGATGTGTGTTAAAGCTTTCACTTAAATATTTAAGTCAATGACATATGTAGAAATGAAAAGCTTGATAAAATTCCCAAATTTGGAGATTTAGAATCTCGCTACCCCAAATGCGATCCTTTTATATGTGAGCAATGTGTCAGAAAAGAATATCAAAATGAACGAAAAAAAATTATTTATAAGATATGCTAGGTTTGTCTAGATACGACCAGCTTAGTTCTAGACTTGCAAAATGTTTTTGACAATAAGTGAGACCCCACTCAAGTATTAAATAGAACTTCACGTCATTGTTCGGTGGTTTCTACTTTGACTCTGAATAAGTATAAACAAATACTTATATAATAAAAAACATAATAAATAATATAATATAAACTATAAAATATCAGTGTTGGATTCTGCAGCAGCCGCATCAAATCATCATAAGCAAATATGCATGCTAGTTTACTGAAACAGCTGTTTGTTGTTGTTGAGGGAAGGTATCCCAATCAACGCACAGAAAAAGGATGGAGTAGATAAAAAGATGTCTGTTCTGTTTCGTAGTTTATTCGCAAGAGAACAAGATTGACATAAAGAATCTGCTATTAGCAGCTGTATTCAGATACCGATTCATCGATAAGTATTATGACATGGTTGCACTGATACAGATAATTATTAATACCCTTGCATTGCAGGCATGTTTGCATGTCTTTTTTAAACCTAAACTCTTAATAAGTTCATTGTGCTTCTGCTTTGCCAGATTTTTGGTCAAAACATCAGCTATCATTAGATCTGTTGACACATATTTCAGGTTAATGTGTCCTTCCTTAACAATATCCCGTACAAAATGATATCTTATATCGATATATTTTGTTCTCCCATGATGAACAGGATTTCCAGCGAGTTGTTGTGCACCCAAATTATCGCAACATATGGAAGTTGGCGTCCTTGTATCGCCACATCCAATCTCCACAAGGAGTCGTCGCAATTACTGCCTCCTTGCATGCGGTAGATAATGCTATATACTCGGATTCTGTGCTACTGAGTGCAACACATTTTTGTTTCTTCGACTTCCATGACGTATGAGCCAGTATACGATCGACGATCCGTCCTGTCACCACCCCAGTCGGCATCCACCTAGCCCACAAGAGCCTGCTGGCACTCTTTGTAGTGCAGCTTCAAGTTACATGTTGATGCTAAATACCTTAGAACATGTTTAACACCTGCCAGGTGTTCGCTGTGTGGTTCCTTTTTGCACTGC
This sequence comes from Drosophila ezoana, assembly GCA_035045725.1. Lineage (NCBI taxonomy): Eukaryota > Metazoa > Arthropoda > Insecta > Diptera > Drosophilidae > Drosophila > Drosophila ezoana. Next base: position 381,136 of record JAWNOU010000199.1, read on the forward strand.
GCTAATTTTCTCACTGAGTGCAAAATATCCGGCCTAGTAGACAACGCCAGCCACATCAGTTCGCCAATAAGTGATTGGTATGTCTGCGCATACACTTTGCGACACTCCTCACTTTCGCACATATGTTGGTATCGTGCCTCCAAAGGCGTGGCGGTTGATCTGCAGTTTTCCATGCATTGCCGACGCAGCAAATCGCGTATGTATTGCGTCTGACATAAGGTGATTTTACCCAATTCTCCTTCCCGTTGGACCTCCATGCCTAGGAACAGCTGCAAGGGTCCTTTGTCCACGCATTCAAAAGGTTCTGATATCTTTGCCTTTATGCTATGCAGCTCATCTTTATTTTGACATGCTATAATAAGGTCATCTACGTAAATCAGCATCATGGCAAGACTGTCCTTCTTATTCTGGTACAAGCAAGGCTCATGTTCACAAGGAACAAATCCAATTTGTCGCAGAACTCCATCGAGCTTGCTGTTCCACTCCATTCCTGCTTGTTTCAGCCAATAGATTGCCTTCTGCAGCAATAGGACCTTGTTTGGCTGATCACTGTCAGTGAAGCCCAATGGTTGTTTTAACTAAATGGTGTCTTCCAGGTCACTAATTAGGTATGCTGTGCACACGTCCATCTGGTGCAGATGCAGCTTTAGCTCAGCAGCCAGAGCTAGAATGAAACATACACTATCCAGTCTGCATATAGGTGAAAACGTTTCAGTAAAGTTCACACCATATTTCTTAGCACATTCCTTCGCTACAAGACCTGCCTTGTATCGTTATACTTTACCATCCGATCCTCGTTTGATGTTGAAAACCCATTTACAGCCAATTGCGCGTTGATCTTTTGGCAATTCTTCAATTTGCCACGTTTTATTCAACATTAGAGAGTTGTACTCTCTGTTCATTGCCTCACGCCACAGTGCAGCTTCGGAACAGTTGGTGGCCTCCCCGTAGGAAGTAGGCATTGGTATGTCGCGGCCCTCCACAGCTCCAAGAATATTATATTGCTACTCAGGTCGTCCACGCTTTCCAGTGCGAATAATTTTGGGACTACCTGGCCCCAAACGTAGTTCCCCGTCTGCACTGACGAAATTGTCGCTACTGCTGTCATTTTTTATGCCGACGTTGACTTCGTCATCTGAGTCATTACCGTTATATAAGCCGATGATGGTATCGTCGTCTGAACCACTGCCATTATTTAAGCTGACGTTGGCTAAGTCGTATGAGTTATCCCTGTCGATGCCTGCGCTCGATTGACCTTCAGTTTTCTTTGCACACGTTGGCAAATCAAATATAACGGCTTTAGTATCGCCGTGCTCACTGCCGCATTGCTCATCGAACAGCACATCTGTCTTCTCGACCACTTGTCCAGCGCTCGGATTATACAGACGATATCCTTTTGAATCTATAGCATTGTAAAATTGTATTCGTGTCCCTTGGCACTGAATTCGCTAAGTCGCTTACCCTTTTCCAAAGCCACTGCAATGGACCAAAAAACTTTAAAATGACAAATTAAAGGTTTTTTACGTTTCCATTCTTCAATAGGCTTCATATTTTGAAGCGCACTCGTGGGTGATTGGTTGCGCAAATAAACGGCTATAGATATCGCTGCTGCCCATAAAGACTCCTTTAAACCAGAATGTACTACCAGGCATCGTGACATATCAACCAAGTTACGGTTTGCCCTCTCAGCCACGCCGTTCTGCTGAGGCGTATATGGTATCGCCAATTGCCGTACTATACCGTTAGCTTTGAGGTACTCGTCGAAAGTTTTGTTCACGTATTCGCGCCCGTTGTCGCTGCGAATACACTTTATCCGTCTACCAGTTCGTTTTTCTACCAAATGCTTAAATTCAACAAACTTTGAGAATACTTCATCTTTCCCTTTTAGAAAATATATAAAGATGCGCCGAGACTTATCACCGAAAAATGATAGAAAATATCAATTGCCGCCAAGTGATTTGGTCTCAAATGGTCTGCACACATCAGAATGAACAAGTGCCAAAAGTTCACTCGCTCTGTTTTCCGTTGAATGGGGAAATGGTTGTACGTGCATACATGTCTTACATAACACCTTGGATGAAAACTCAGCTCCTTCCATCCCACGCACCATTTTTTTTTGGTCGATTCAGTCAGGTTCCGAAAATTTAAGTGGCCATAGCGCTTATGCCAAAGTGCTCCGTCCACACATTCTGCAGTAAAACAGTTGTTGGTTTTACCTTCAAAAGTATATAAATTTCCCGCCATCTTGACCATCATGATGCACTCGCCATCCTTAATATTTTTTCATGTTTGTTGCTGAAGTGCGCAACATAGCCTCTTGCAACAATTTGAGTTACCGACAAAAAATTACCTTCTAGATCCGGCACATACAGTACATTGTTAATAACAATTGTCGAACGATATTTTTGTAAATTGACCTCGCCTTTTTCGTCAGCATGTAAAAAACTGTCTCCTGCCAAGCCGATCATCTCTGTATGTTTTTTCATCTTGGCAAACATTGCACGATTACAACTCATGAGGCTTGTAGCGCAACTATCTAAGCACCACTTTCAGCGATCAAATCCATTTGCGTCTAAAGAGTCTAACAAACTGAATTACTTCTGTGTTTCTTCTTTGCTCGTGGTTTTCTTGTTTTCCTTTTGTGCACTTATGCTTCGACATTCTGCTTTTATGTGGCCTCGCTTGCCGCAATTAAAGCATACTTTATTTTTTGTATGTGTCTTTTTTCCACTGCTTTTCACGTCCATTTTGTCTGTCAGCATTTGATCTTCTCGCTCCCTCTTTCTTTACTTTGATATGCACGTGGCAACAACAAAGTTTTATATCTTTTAGTAGACTGGAAAGAAGGATGATTACTTTGAGCTCGTCATGTTTATTTATCCCTACTGACGCCAGCTGATCCAAGATCTCACAAAATGCGTTTAAATGACTACACAAATTTTGACCGTCTGACTTTTGCAAACTTAACATCTTTTTGTATAAAGACACCTTACGCACCGGTCTTCCGCTTTGTCCTGCAAATGACGTCTCACAATTTTTTATATAGCCCAATTGCGATTGCTTGACGCTTAGAGTAATTATAGCAAGGGCCTTGCTATATTTGCCGCGCCAATTGACTCCTTCGTCAGCATCTTCTTTCTTAAGAGCACCCAATGCCAAGTCCCACAGCTCTGCATGCACCAGACTGCGCATTTGTACAGCCCAAGATACGTAATTCTTGTCTTCGAGTTTGCCTATTTGATATAGAGAAGCCATTATATGCACAACTTGAAAACTAATTTTACGTGAGAATTCCTCTAGCTCGATAACTAAAATATAAGTTTCACCACGAGCTCCTTTTATGCGCTTCCTAATCATGTGTCTGGGCCCATAACTTGTTGAGGGGAGGTATCCCAATCAACGTACAGAAAAAGGATGGAGTAGATAAAAAGACGTATGTTCTGTTTTGTAGTTTATTCACTAGAGAACAAGATTGACATAAAGCTTCTGCTATTAGCAGCTGTATTCTGGTACCGATTCTTCGATAAGTAAAATGACATGGTTGCACTGATACATGATGGATGGCAAGCCTCTCTTGCACTCGTCGCAGCTACTATAAGTTGTATATTCTCTTTATCTTCTTCACTTGTTCTTGAGACGTTAATCTAGGCGAAGCGGACAAATTGTTCTGAGCCACAACCTACGTGCTGTTGAGAAAAACCAAAATTGACTTTAATTCTTGGCAATAGTTTTAAAAACAGTTGCGGCGAGATATAACATTGCAAAGAATAGAGGCAAATTAAATCTTTTGCCAAATTAAATCGTCATTATTTAAGTGCAATATAATTATCGTAACTTGTAATAATTAGGCAGTTGCAAAAATGCAAAACGTGTGAGCTCCCAAAATTCGCATATACATAGACGTCGCTAGTTGACTCTCGGGCTCTCCCTTTAGTGCGGTCATTCGCTGGCTCAGCTTTTATACTTACGCTTGTACATAAGCAGCTGCGTTTTGTTTTTGCTTACCGTTCTTCAGCTAATCAGTTTTAGTGTTCGAATTTGCATCGCGATGTTTGAGCTGTCAAACATTGAATAGCTCTTGCAGCATTCCTGGATGAAGGTGACCTTCTCCTTGTTGGTGGCCGGCTTAGCAATTCGTCTCTGGACTATGATGCGCAACATCCCAATATATGGCCTTGACGTCATGCAATCACCATAGCTCTATTCGTTCAGTTTCGTGAGAGGAATCTACGCACTGGTCCCCGTACACTTCTGGCCATTTGGTGCGTTCAGAACAGTCTCTAAGGCAGTCAGTAGATTTATGAGTCTGTGATGATCTTCCAAAGCAGCGTCTGGAACCGTTCGATCGTTCACCATAACTAGAGTCAATTATTGCGGATCTTAATACTATAAGTCAGAAGTTCAAACGAGGCCGCCTATCAAGTGCTACGTTAGCGTCTTTATTTGCTTCACCAGCAAGGCAATGCACCTAGAGCTAGTCAAGGACCTATCGACTGCTAAATTTTGGAGTTCCCTAAAGCGATTCATTGTCCTGAGCCACAGTCAAATAACTTTTTAAATAAGTTAAATTCGATACATAAACATAATTATAACGTATTGTTGTGAAAAGCCAAAATTGATTTTAGTTCTTGGTAATAGGTTCAAAATCATTTGCTAAAAAATATTAGCAACTCAACAATAAGCATGCAAGTTTTCCATTGCCATTGTTTATGCGATTCGCTCGGAGAGATCTGGAAGGGAGCATAACGGTCAAATGTGTGCAAGTTGAAGTCTATTTTGCTCATGGCATTAAAAATTACGTTGTCATAAATGATACTGAAACGACAATGGAGGATTTGGAAATTGGTTACGGCACTAAGAGCAAAAATGTAACATTTAACAGTTCTGACTAGGTGTTCGTGCACAAATGACAAAATTTTCACTTTATTTTACGATGAGCATGTTCGCAAATGGTCTTATTTGGGTGCTTTATTCAAGCTTTACTTTCCGAAACACAATGTAGGCATATTCTATTTTTCTGCAGCTTACACCTGATATGGAGAACCCCTTATTGTTGTTTCGTCTTCAAGACAAGAGGGGAGAGTCAAATTAACCAGTATGGGTTGGGTTGGTCCCAAGGACCAATTGATAATTTGGCCTGTTCAAGACAGACTTCTCAGTAATATTAACGAGCTGCAGACAGCAGGAAGTCAGCGCATCAACATACCCGGCTGTGGTTTGATAAGTTTCTATTGCGTTATGACAACATGTTGTCGATAATGATATCCCACGCGACATTCGACCTTAGAGATGATGCAGTGTAGTGATCTCGTTGCTTTCCCCACGTCGTTGCGCCCGCCTTATGCCTAATTCTGAACTTTGCATAATTATCTGGAACGCCAACGTCCTTTTTCGTTAGTCCCTGGAGGTCGAACATCTCCGTCAGGGCCATGATATTTATAAAATTTTATTACCCGAAAATTACTTCAACAAGTGCTCTTCCTTTCGCTTTCTTGGATATAATGTCCATTGAGCCAACCTTCGCGGTCAGTCATCATCTTCTCGGTAATTCATTTCACCCTCCCTCCCACCGTGACTGATCCGCATCTACGGACTGTTGCCGTGTTCTTCGCTACTAGCACTTGTATTGTCACCTTTGCTGACATTGTTGAACGACTTCTGCCCTCCCAACCTTCATTCCTGCTGGACACCAGAGGAATAATCTTGTTCTCTAATCCCTTGGGTTTATATTTTCTTCTGGGTGGCCACTGAAATGCCCATCATTAGTTCTTTGGCTGACTAGCCAGGAAAATCGTCCAACACTATCCACGTATACAGTGACCCTTGGAAACCCTTCTATTATTCGATCTATAGAGGAGGACGTAGTACGAATTCAAATTTCCATTTTTCGTCGATTTTTGTCTCCATTGAAACGAGCCCTGCTCGTCTTGGTGCATAGATAATTACCCATACAACCGGCCTTCTATAGGCCACCTTTTAAAAGGTCTTAGAAAGAATTCTTCTATCTCGTTTTCCGGTTGGTAACCCATAGGACTACGCACTACTACTTTGGGTTCCGAGGACACCATAATGCGGATAAGAAGGTTCACCGTGTTGTATACCGCATCCTCACCATCTTCGAGAGGAAGAAGTATTGTGGCGGATACGAATAAATACTACAGTACATAATATGAAATTAGATCTCCAAAAATATGATAACAATTACGTTTCATTTTATATCCTGTACCCATTGAATATGATTCTAAGGGTAATAATGCTTTAGTGCGAATGTATACAACTGATAGAAGAAAACATCTTCGACCCCATATATATATTGGTACTCAGAATCAATAGTAAAGTGTATTCTGTCTGTTCGTAAGTATTACATATACTAATACCACTTACCATACAATATATAGGCTTTAAATCGAGTAAGAATCGTATTCAGCAGAAGGTCAATACATAATATACATATGTATGATAGTTTTAAATTCCTTAGATCCCAGAGTCATATGTGTACTCACTCTCACTCATTGCTTTCTGCACTGATGTGCATCTCATTCTCACTGCATAGCTTTGCGAAAAACCAAAATCTACAAACACACATACAGCTGTGAAAAAGTTAATACCACCGCAACCACAAGCAATTTTTAAATAGTTACCACACTCACATTTTTAACATTAAGGAAACTTGAACCACATTTTTAGAAATGGTAGACTCTTACAAACATGGGAAAATAAAGAAAAACTTCCTATTGTTTTACGTTTTGAAGTTATTGAAGGAACTTTGTTGAAATTGATAAAATTAGGCGAAAAAAATAATAGCACCACTTTTGTATCTATGTATGTATGTATTGTGTGATTGTGTTCACAAGTAGAATTAGTCGAGAGACAGAGATATTTCCTTCAATGGGTTGGCGATCCCTTCTGTTTTTTGGTAAGCCCTATTGTGCCGGCGGCGTATCATGTATTTTTTGGTCCAGTCAGGCAGAATGAGAAGAATCTGTGTTAATTTTAATCAATAAAAAAAATGTATGTAACAAGTATCTCCGATCCCATAAAATACATATATTCTTGAACAGCATCAATAGCCAACTCAATCTATCTGTCTGTCCGTCCGTCCATCTGTCCATCGATCTCAGAACGTATAGTAGCTAAAGACTTGTTTCCGAAAATCTATAACTTTCCCCGTTTCCAAGCAATCGATGAAAATCGATATCGAAATACTGTTTATGAGAAAATTTTTTAGGTTTTAAGAACTAAGGTCATCAAATTTTGCATGTGCTTTTAGAACACTATACCAAGTATCTTTTATTTTATAGGTAACGCCACCCTACGCTATAAATTAAATAAATAAATCATCTGCAACTACACACCAAATTTGGCAACACTGTTAGTGATAATGTCTTTTTCAAAAAATACAAATACAAAAATACATTACACAGCACAGTAAGATCTACTGCTGAACATTACATTTAGATCGTTAAAAAACACAGAAGTTATTAAAGAAAACGTGTGCTTATATTGACACCTGTTTCCGGCAGCTATCGTTAATTGCTATAATTTCTATTTACATGTACACACATATTCATGTCCGGTTGTATTGTATTCTAAGCTATGTGAATGTGCAACAATTTTATTTTTTTTTTCCCCTTGAACGTGTACGAGCTAGACTACGGAAATTTTAAACGTAGGTCCTCCTAGGGTCCGTTCCGTACGAGTTTGTTTCCGATAATCGGTGACATGTCCGATCTCTAAGCAATCATTAAAAATCGATATTAAAATAATCAACTGGAACTACCTTGCCATTTCAGCAACAATTTTTAATGCAACTTTCTTTTTGTGAATATACGAATATTCTAAAGCAATAACAATATAATCTACTGGTGAAAACGTAATCAACATCCTTCAAGAAACACAGACGTTATTAAATAAAACCTGTGCTTATATTATACTCCTCCTAAAAGATTCGTAGTAGTCAAACCGAAAAAAAAATACTTTAAGAAATCGTTATAGTGAAAAATGCGCTTGGTGAACGTGTACAAAAAGTATTGCCACAACTGCAAATCAAACTAGAGCTGATCTAAAACTTTGACAATATGTCGACATATTTGGTGTATCTAAAAACGATTTTCCCAAAAATTAAAAACACGTATTCAAAAAGATGAATCTTGCTCTATTAAAAGATGAATAAGCACGTTAGAGTGCAGTCACTGCAGAATTTTCGGACAACAACTTAAGTGCGAATTATGTTAGAGTTTTCCAAAAATGAAGAACAAAAATGTACAAGCTGGAGCAACAATGTTACTTAAAATCCATTTCCTGCTATCCCACAAGAACTTGCTTCCGTCCAACTTAGGTGACCTCAGCGATGAGCAAGGAGAACAATTTCCAAGTACTCCACACCACTTAATTCCGCATCAGTGTGTTTTAAGAGCACAAGGCACATGGACGAAGTCGCGCGTTGTTTTCGACGCGACTTGTTGGACATCTCTACAAACTGCTTTGAATGACCTTCTTATGGTTGGACTGACCATTCGAGAGTAGCTATATTGGACTCTGCTTCGATGCATTAATAGCTGACATCAAAAGATGTATAGGCAGGTCATGGTGATTAAAGCATATCAAGATTTTCAGCTTGTAGTGTGAAGAAATAACCCATCTGACTCTTTGAGGTCCTTCAGGTTAAACACTGTATCTCACGGTACTGCGCCTGACCCATTTTTGGTAATACGGTGTTAAACAAAGCTTAGTGAGATGAGCGAGTCATCACACCCTAAACCTGCTGACGTTATCAGACATGACTTTTATGTCGATGACTTACTGAGTGCATGCGTAGAAAACCTTCAGACGATTAAGTCTAAAGTGTCGCAAATACTTGTAGCGCATGTTTCGAACTAACCAAATGGTTTTTGAATTTTTCTGAGTTCTGCCCAGACATATAACGATAACGATAACGACCTTAGAGTCTGACACATCCAACATACTTGGGGTGATGTGGTTGCCGAATGAGGATGCTTTTCAATTTAAGCTACACGATACATGCATGGACCCGATTGGCCTGTTAATAATCAAGGCAACAATTCTACTCTAAAAGCGCTGGCCTTACAAGTTAGACTGGGATGAGTCTATACCTCAGAGTTTGATTCAGTTTATAAGGAAGCTTCTGGACAGGGACCAGCATGTTTGAAGATATTTGTTAATTTGCTGGGATGGAGGATGCACACTCTAAGTCTCCTCTTCTTACTTTTCCTTGACACGCAGAACTCACCCTGACGCTCGATCGCAAAGTGCTGGCACGCTCACAGGCGTGCCGTGTGCTTGCTTCGGTCGCTCAACCTCGCCGCGAGCTTTCGCAACTTCACCTCAGAGCTTTCACTCTTCGCCGCCGAATTCAATTTGCGCTCTCGAACACGGTGTTGAGCAACCGACCAGCAGCGCACGGTGGTTACATTCAAACTTAAATAACGCCCTTGATGGCTACGTGGCTTCTTGCCCTTAATTCACTATGCTTTTATTCTGATAACGCTTACAACTTCCAAAATTATTAAACTATACTACCAACGGATCCTTGCCTCTTACCAAGCTACGATCTTACTCTAATATAATTCATGATTATAAACTAGCAAAACTATTAAATTACAACACCAACGGCTTCTTGCCGTGACCTCGGCGTCTGATCCAAGTAGCCACCTCACACCCCCCCTTGCTTCAAGCAGATGACGGTGACGTCATCTCTGGCATTCAAAGTGACGCTGTACGACTGGTCTCCTTTCGACACATGAACGCGGGTTCGTCGACATCAGAACCAGCGGATCCTCAGAGGCGTTCCGCAGGAAAACACCCTCCAGTCCCAGAGGTGAATTCAGACACGCGGTTCCCGGTGGGGTTTATGGTGGTCTCTGTCAGCGTGGATCCCCTCGGCGCGACCTCACGGCCGGCACTTCGTGAGACTGCCTCTGAGCGTAGGCCAGCCTCCTCGTCGAGTACCGACTGCAAGCTGGTGTCCCACCCGACGATCCCATCGAATAGGTCCGCGATGGCCTCTCCCATATCCTTCTGGTGAGCGGCGACGGGTGCCTCTATGTGTATAGCGGGCCCTAACGGCGGCATCGCGACTTCATGGCCGAACCACGCATCCTGCATCTCTTTCTGGTGGGTAGTCTCAATAGGTGGAAGTTCTTCCTCATCCACTGGATCGCCCACCTCGTCGGTTAGCATGACCATACCATCCAATCGCTCCATTATGTTTGGCCGCCGTGAGTACAGGGTGTGACGGAACTGGGGAGGCATTTACTCCTACCGTCTCCGGCGCCGGGTCCAGGGAAAGGCTCGGTATTTCCGCTGCTGGCGTCCTCGTCCGACGAGATTGAAAAAATTTCCGGGTCCATCTGTAAATTCGACTTATTCGTTAAGTTATTCATCACTTTGTTGCTTATACCGTCATCACAGTGCGGCTCACATTCTATTAAGCCTATTCTAACTACGCTACTAGTGTTAGTCTAAACTGAATTAAGTACGGGGGTTACGTAAGGCGTCGGGTGTCGCTCTCGCTCTTCGCATACACGTGGGCGTCCTGGTTTCTCTCTTTCGTCATCGGTCATCTCTTGGTGGAATGCCTTCAGCTGCGAAATATTGTTATAGTGTCTGCGCTGGTCCTTTGATACACGCTCGAGATTGCTATGGAAGATATAAAAGACTTCCTTTAATCTATCCGCCTTTGTCCTAGGGGCGAACGCACTAATTGATGACCCCGGAATCACCTGATCGTACAGAGCGGCGGGCAACCGTAGCTCCCTACCCTGCATCAGGAAAGCGGGACTGAATCCCGTCGAGTCCGCCACACTTGTGTTGACCGCTAGCGATATCTCGGGCAAGAGGTCGTCCCACAAACTCTGATGGCCCTCGATAAATTGCGCTTTGCTATTCACGGTCCAGTTGGGCCTCTCTTGCGGACAGTAGGCGCCGATATATTAAGCCTCTACGCCCTGGGACTCCAAAAAAGACTTGAAGCTACGACTCATACACTGTACCCCGTTGTCGCACACAAACTTCCTTTAACCATCGGCGGCAAAACTGTTGTTTGAGCAACGAGACAGCTCGCTATCGATTCAAGCAGGTGAGACCCTGTTGGACCTGTGTCCCCTCTACCGGCCGAGCCTTCAATGGGCCACCCACCAGTTGTTGGCCTGGGGTTAGAGCCTCCCCTCTTCTAACTTGCTGAACCAGGTGAGACTGAAATCAGTACTCCGGCCAGTAGCTAGCTTCCAATCTTTTGGTCCAGCTTTCAATATGCTTTTTAAGTAAATTGTTTTATAATATTTAAAATAGTCTTCAAGCAGGTGAGACCCTGTTGGACCTGTGTCCCCTCTACCGGCCGAGCCTTCAATGGGCCACCCACCAGTTGTTGGCCTGGAGTTAGAGCCTCCCCTCTTCTAACTTGCTGAACCTGGTGAGACTGAAATCTGTACTCCGGCCAGTAGCTAGCTTCCAATCTTTTGGTCCAGATTTAAATATGCTGTTAAAGTAAATTGTTTTATAATATTTAAAATAGTCTTAGTAGCAGTTAATAATAGTAAGTGTTTTTATAAATACATATGACATGTACCCGAAGTCGAGTTATCACGTAAAAATATATACTAGCGGGTATTTCCCGGCCTTGTTCGTGGCATATTTGTGCTTCAAATTTTAGTTGTAACCCTATCCATTTCACGCCCGTAAAAATTGAAATTAAGCCCTCCCATCTTTAAAGTAAAATCTAATATATGTAAAAAGAAGTTTCAAGATCTGGATAAAGAACCAAAAATTGGAATCAATATTTTCTGCTCGTGTTAGTCTTATGGTAAGAATTTTTAAGCATGTCAAAATAATTGTAAGAAAGATCTTTGAAAATGCGTTTGAAGTGGATGGATCCTTAAGAATAATATTTAACTAAATAGGCAGGAAGTTCAAGGAGTCACCGGCTTAGTTCAACTTGTATCCACCATCTGCATTTTAGGAAATGGTTAATACCTGTTGGCATCTGCGAATGATCCCGATATCGATACTCTTACTAGCTGCCATATGCTAGGTTTGCAGCGTCATATCATATTAACAATTTCAGAAGCACCTTTTCTCAAAATGAAGAATACATTGAATTAAAAACTACGATTTTTACAGAAAATTCAATATTCCCGATCCCATTGAGTTTGTAGATGGTATTTTAAAGCTATTAAATAATGAGCTGAAATGCAATGTTAATAAGTTTTCCAAACTTGGTATGTTAGAAATATTGGCAGACGATGCAAGACGGAAAATATACTGTATACCAACAAAAATCTCTTTCAAAATGCTATCGAAAAATTTGTATATTCGTTTTGACCGAAACGAAAATCTATTTGCTTTGACATAAACAATGACAGCAAGTAAGAGGTTCTAGTCGGGAGCTTTCGACTAGACAATACCCTGAACCCTCTTATTCCAACACCAAATGCAGGCTGGTGTCCCCCCGACGATCCCATCGAATAGGTCCGCGATGGTCTCTCCCAACTCCTTCTGGTGAGCGGCGACGGGTGCCTCTATGTGTATAGCGGGCCCTAACGGCGGCATCGCGACTTCATGGCCGAGCCACGCATCCTGCATCTCTTTCTGGTGGGTAGTCTCAATAGTTGGAAGTTCTTCTTCATCCACTGGATCTTCCACCTCGTCGTTTACTACCGGGATCGTCGTTCCCGACGATATTGGCGAGGGCGAATCCGCGGGGGGACGGCGGATCTTCCACGTACGGCGGCGAAGTCCACGAGAATGGGCCTCGACCAACATGGTCGTCACCTCGACGGCCATTAGCATGACCATACCATCCAATCGCTCCATTATGTTGGGCCGCTGGGAGTACAGGTTGTGACGGAACTTTACTCTACCGTCTGCTCCCTTAATAATCGTGACCCTGGCGGGTGTCGCGGTGGCGGTGTACGGCGCCGGGTCCAGGGAAAGGCTCGATATTTTCGCTGCTGGCGTCCTCGTCCGACGAGATTAAAAAAATTTCCGGGTCCATCTGTAAATTCGACTTATTCGTTAAGTTATTCATCACTTTGTTGTTTATACCCTATCATCACAGTGCGGCTCACATTCTATTAATCCTATTCTTACTACGCTACTAGTGTTAGTCTAGTCTAAATTAAGTACGGGGGTTACGTTAGGCGACGGGTGTCGCTCTCGCTCTTCGCATACTCGTGGGCGTCCTGGTTTCTCTCTTTCGCTATCGATTCAAGCAGGTGAGACCCTGTTGAACCTGTGTCCCCTCCACCGGCCGAGCCTTCAATGGGCCTCCCACCAGTCGGTGGCCTGGGGTTCTAGCCTCCCCTATCGCTTGGGTCCTCGCTTATTGTTCCCAGGGGTCTGGAACTAAGGACGGCCACTACAGCGACAAGAGTCGTCTGCAGCTCTTCGGCCGTTAGCAACAGCCTGCTTACCGTTCGTAAAAGTAGGTGCTTTGAAGATTTCATTCCTGCCTCCCACAGATCCCCGAAGTGCGGAGCTCTTGGCGGTATGAACGCAAATTCGTATCAAAAAGCGGATGTGAATTCGCGTTCATACTCTATCGTGTAGGGTAGTGCGTAGGAAGTGAAAATGAATAAAATGAAGTTTGTAAAGAAAGTCGATTAGTTCTTTTATTTCCTTTTAAGCCTAACCTCGAACACCGGAGCTAGCCGATGTTCGACATAGCCTCTTTCCGTGACCAATCGTGGGTAGTGTAGGTGGTGCAAGGCTACGGCCCGGTAGTGTAGGTGGTGCAAGGCCACGGCCCGGTAGTATAGATGGTGCGAGGCTACGGCCCGGTAGTGTAGGCATTGTAGAAATAGCAAGAAATATGATTAGGTCAAAGCACTTCTTCTCCCCCCCTGAACCATCCATCCCAGCAAAATAACAAATATCTTGTAACTTGCTGGTCCTGGCCAGTAGCTTTCTACTGCGTGAATTATTTGCGGATTAAAGCCCCGCAAGTATGCCCAAATAAGTGTTTTCGAAAAAAGGAGGTGCATGCAGGGTATCTTTAGTCGGACATACCCTAGAGTCCATGTACCCTAGCAGAGGATATGGGAAAAATAAGACATAATCTATTGGTAAATTACGAATCTAGGGTGTTCGTCGAGCACACCCTAGCAAGTGCATTTCATACCCTATGTTAGGCGATAAAGTGAACACCTGCAACACGAAAATGTGTGCGAAGTCAGGCACACAAATCAGAGAGCAAAACGATAAAGGTCGGTCAAAAAGTATAGCGCGTGCGCCCCAGACGGGCGACGTCGAAGCCACGCTTGCACATGTGTGCACAAACGCGCGCCACAGTCGACGTGGAAGGGCCATTAAGGCGTTGCGGCAGCGGCTGTACAGTTGGACCAATTCAGTTCATGCGCGGTGAAAAGCTGAATTCGTCGGTGCAGTCGGCGAAAGCAAAAGCAATAAATAAAACGGGGTTAACAATAAAAACAGACAAGTACGAGTTAAATGAAAGACGGCTAAAATTGAAAAGAACATCAAGTGCTTTTTTTTTGGTTTTATTTTTTTTGTAGAGTGGTCAATGGAAAAATATAGAAGACAAAACGAAGTCAAAAATGAAACAATAAGAAAAAAAAGTGGATAAGCAAGGGTAAAGTAAAGTAAAATTGAAAACAATTAAAGAACAACTGTGAAGTGAATGCGAGTGATCTGCGAAACTGTTACAGCGTTGTGGTTTAATTATTTTTTTTTTAATTTTTTTTTTTGTGGAGTGATAAAGACAAAGACAAAATGAATAAAATTAAATAAATAAATAAATCAACGGAACCACTGGAGCATCAAAGGCGATAGGAGGCGACGCTGGCTACAGAGAAGCGCAGAAGCTTGTAAGAAATACCTAAAATGGAAGCAGGTGAGTGCCAAAATCCGGTGGTAGGCGTGCGCTCGCCCATGAGTTCGGGCTGGAAAAGGAAGGGTGCGTGGAGGAGTTACGCAAGCGGCTATCCACTTACGTGCAGGATGGTGGTCATTCCTCTGGAATTTGGGCTTGCCGAATCAAAGTCCCAGTATGAGACGAGGATCCGACAATTCCGATGTCGACGAACCCGCTTCCAAGTTTCGGAAGGAGACCAGTCGTACAGCGTCACTTTGAACGCCAAAGTTGACATCACCGTCATCTGCAAGGGGGAGTGTGAGGTGCCTACTTGGGTCAGCCGCCCCACCGCAAGGAGCCGTTATATTTATGGCCAAACTCACGGCAAGGAGCCAACGGTGTAATAATTTAATAGTTTTCTTAGTTTGTATTCATTAATTGTATTAGAATAAGATCGTAGCTTGGTAGGAGGCAAGGATCCGTTGGTATTATTGTTTTATAATTTTGTTAGTTGTTAGCGTTATCAGAATAAGAGCATCAAGGGCGTTATTTAAGTTTGAATTTAACCGCCGGCCGTCGCAGCGAGCTTTCGCAACTCAACCTCGCCGCGAGAGCTTTGAGTCATCAGAATTCGGATGATTGAGTTGAATTCGAAGATGATATAGGTAGAGTTCGAAAAGGCATGCGTGTGTGTCATAGCCTGCAGCGTCTCAATCCGTTATGTTATATGAGTATAATGGATCTTGGTGGACTTTTTCGTTGTTGCGACTTTGGCTTATTAACGCTTAACAGGTCTGTCGTCAGATAGTGAGAACATGTTACTTTAAATGCAAACCTCGTCTGCTAACTCAAATGATGCAAAATTTACCAGCAGATAATGAGATAGGCAAGTGGGTTCTCCTTATCTTTTCTAGTTTTCGGCAGGTATTTAGGATATGGGTGGTCGATAGCTCATGAGCACATAGCGGACAGTTAGCTTTGCAGTCTCCGGTCAGTAGGTGGGCGTGGGTGACGCTGCAATGTCCGATTCGGAGACGAACGGAGATTGCACATTTCGATCGAGAAAAGTTGACGGGGAAATGCAATTTGACCAGATGTGGATTGGCCTCCTTATACTTGTGCTGAAAAGATGACCAGTTGTTGATTATCTGAGATCGTATATGGTGTTGAATAACATTCTGCATATCCATTTCAGCGGATGGGTTTACCGTGAAGGTGGGATATTTCAACATAGATTAAGCTGCAGTATCGGCTAGCACGTTTCCAACAATACATTTGTGACTAGGTACCCAAAAAATGTGGAGTTTTGCAGGGGTTTTTTTAAGTGAGGCCCGAATCTGAACAATTTTTGGGTTGGAGATGAAAATGTTGATTATGGCATCAACACTAGACAGACTGACGGTGCAGATGATAAACTTTCCAGATTTTCCTTGAGCGTAGCTTATAGCTTTTAGAATGGCTACTGCTTCCGCCGAGAATATCGAGCAATATTCTGGGAGGCATCCAGCTATAATAGTTTTGCCATTATGATCGACGCTTGCAAACGCAGTGATATCGTCTGTTTTTGTGGCGTCAATGAATAACAAGTTCGGTTTTTATAAATTGACTCTCTGACTCTCCGGCAAATAGCTTACGGAAAGATTCACCATTTGTGCTGTTTTTTGGATATTGGCGTAGCTCGGTGTTGATGGAAGGTGTGCGCAGATGCCACGGTGGTGCTGTTGGCTTTTTAACCGGAGGTGGTGGTATAATGTTTAGTTCTCTGGAGAGGGCGGCGCATCGACGTAGTGTGGAGGGGTACTTGCATTTTTTTCTCTTATTAACGGATTACGCATATCGTTTTGAAGCAGTTTGTTTGGAGCGCAGAAAAGTTTAGGTATAAGTTTTGTTGTCGTTTCTATAATTTTGTCCTCGATAGAGGGCAGACCAGCTTCCGCTAGAATGCACCTTATTGGGGATGTTGGAAAGGCATTAATGCTTCGGCGAACAGCAGTATGGTAGGCTGGCTTAAGCATCCGAATGTGTGACTTAGCACACCAACCAAATATTGGCAATGCATATTCTATTTTGGAGAGTATAACGACCCGTGTGGCATTCGTCAGAATATTAATGTTAATTAGTGAATGTTTAGAGGTAAGGTATTTAATAATATTCAGTTTTTTTTCGAGGCTCTCTCTTAAATATATACAATGGTTCTTAAAAGTCATTCTCTTATCGAAATATACTCCGAGTATCCTAAGAGCCTGGACGCATTCTATGGCAAAATTATTAAAGCTTAAACTAGTGTATGTACATCGGTTTTTTTTTTGCAGATATGCAGGATTTTACATTTATTAGGTGCAACCCACCAGAGACTAGCCCCCAATTATAAATTTCCTTAAGTATATTATTAAGAATTATATTAAGTTTAACAATGTCTTTAATTTTACTGAAAATTATGGCATCATCTGCGTACATTATAATCCTAATTTCTTTATATCTCAAAACAATTTTGTTAATTTCTTCAAATGCGATAATAAATAAGATCACAGACAGCGGCGTTCCTTGAGGAATGCCGTTGTGCAGATTGTGGTAGTTAGATAGCACGTTGTTAATCCTAGCCCGAAATGAGCGCCGGGTCATAAAAGCCTTTACTATCTTAAAGATTTTCACACCCACCCCCCATTTGGCAAGCTGTTGAAGAACTATATTAACTCCCACGCGATCAAATGCTTTTTTAAAATCAGTCGCCAATAAGGTGTTGGATGTGAAGGTACCAAAGCACTCCCTCTTGGCTTCTTTAACTGCACGCTTGAAGAGAGCATCCGATCTTTTGTAGGCAATGAGATTAGCGTCTGTCATTTTATGCTTATAGGCTTGCCAGAGCTGTTGCTTTTTTTCCCGTAGATTCCCAAGATTATTATTCCACCAACGTACTTTTTTTTTAATTTATGTGGTTTGGTCTGAGGTATTGCAATATTGGCAGCAAATCGGATAGCTTTTGTTATTTGGGTAACTTGGCGGTGGATGTCTGCATTGAACGAAATTTGAGTGTTTTTTCATAAATGTTAATAAACAGCTCCCAATTTGCTGATTCAGTTTCGTATTTTGGAGAGAAGTTGGTTTTTTCAAAATTCGAAATAGTCACTGCCTTGAAGATCAGCCAGGACTTTCCCTTTGCAAAGTGGGAGAAATAAAAGTGAGGTCTATATGTGAAAACGTTCTATGGGTGGAAAAGTGTGTTGCAGTGCCATCGTTCAAAAGAGATAAGTTGGCTGCGGAAATTGCTGTGATTATTTGTTTTCCTCTGGAGTTAGTGCGATTGGAGCCCCACGCGAAACCCCAGGAATTGAAATCGCCGGTTAGCATGAGTGGTACATTGAAAGACTTTATTATTTCCGATTCGGGAATATTAATGAGGTAGGGTGCGTAGATAGTCCCCTTGACCGAATTTAGGGCTTGGTGGAACTGGCACTCTATTTTACATATGCCTGAAAGCTCGGTTGCATTCGTGAATTTGTTTGCGTCGTTAACTGAGTGAACCAACATTAACAAGCTACCATTTTTTAGGTTTGAGATGGAAGCGATATTCTTGTTTATGAGCTTGAGAGTTTTACGCAAATTGAAGCAAGAGTATTCTGATATGGTTTTTTCACTGTCTTTGGCGGCAACAATTATGTATTTCGGGTTTGCGACGTTGGTGACTGGAAGGTCGGGAAATTCGTTAAGAGTTTTAGAGGATGTCTACGTTTTTTTTGGGGGGGACTCTCGGTCAGAAGACTGAACCAATTATGCACAGATTTGGGGGCCCCGGGCCACCCATGGCAAAGAGAAAGTAGGTGATAAACTGTTTTAAAAAACTTCTTTGGTTACCATCAAATCGGCGTTAACCTCATTTTGATAGATCTTCGTTTAAAATCATTTGGGGGTGTTTCTCGGTTTTACGAACATCCATTTCTCATTGGAATAAAAGAGGGTTGTCAGAGATTTGATGAGTGAAGTTTCGCATTCAAATTAATTTCCAAGGATCTTTTGAAAAAACATATGATACATGTATCATATTTTTCACAGCATCCAAGCTTCCACGGAGAAAACACAAATCAAAGATATTTTGCGGGAAATATTTAGTTTTGCCCTATGAGCTTCAACTATTTTTATAAAGCTCAATATAAAACTTTAAGAATTGGTGTCTCAGCGATTTTAACAAATTCCATCCGCAACTGTGCTAAATTAGAGGAACACGGTTGTATAAAAGTATTTTGTTAAGTGAAAATTATACGCTTTTTACAAAATTCAATACTCTTAGATGGAATTGGATGTCAAAAGTACAATGATTAAAACCTTTTTCTTTGGCATCAGCTTTAGATGTTGAAATATCAATAAATAATATCCTTTTCGGCGTTGCGTTCGAGATATTATGGATGAGAGCTGATAAGTTATGTTATTAAATATACCAGATGGGTTATTAAAATCTGCTTAATTTCTTACTAGCGGGTAGACGTGCTTCAACTGTTATATATAATTACTAACCATCCAAATAGTTCACAATTAGCATCGAATAGGCTTGCAAGCAACAGGCTCACAAATGCTCAAATGCTTGTATCCATATTCTAACTTTTGTAACTGTGCGAACATGGCCGGCCCGATAAATTTTCATGTGAACATGCCAACGCTTGGGTATCCTTACCAACAATAATGAGCTAAACTGCAAGAATTTTGCATCAACGTGGCAATCTCTTTGATCAAAAGGGAAAAAATTTAACCGAAATTTGACAAGAATTCAATTTGTGCGCATTGTTGCTTGTGCGAAAACATACACACACACATATTTAGAAGATCTAAAGACATCATTGTGAGATAATTTAGAGCACTGAAAGAAGGCCAAAACAGTATCCTGAAGTGGGAGTGAAATAAAAAACGGTTTACTATTCAATTACACAAAGCATATGG
Source organism: Drosophila ezoana (assembly GCA_035045725.1). Lineage (NCBI taxonomy): Eukaryota > Metazoa > Arthropoda > Insecta > Diptera > Drosophilidae > Drosophila > Drosophila ezoana. The sequence continues at coordinate 400,895 of JAWNOU010000199.1, forward strand.
CTGTATTTATCTTTTGTTCTCTTAGCAAGTCTCGGACCCGAAAAGAAACAAAGTTGACGGAGACTGAAACGTATGAAAATACCAACATTTGTTTCAGCTGTCCCATCTATATGTTGGACGGTTGTTTATTATGCATAACAGTCGAAGCATAAAACATGCCACGTCAAAGACCGAAAAATACCCGCTATTATGTAATAAATTTTGAAAAGCACACATTTTCAAAAAGAAATTGAGCAGATTTTCAGCATCCATCTCGATAATAGTCAATTTTTTTTTTTTTCGTTTTGCAGTCTAAGCAGCCTTCGCGGAATACAGCTTTAATATTATTTGACACACGAATCTGTGCACCCAACTTTCCCGTAGTGCGAATTTTTATTGTTTTCACTGGCTGCATCTTTAACAAAAAGATAGCCGCAATCAAGCGCCGTTGAATCCACATATTAAATGGCCCGCTGACCGCAGCCCAAGCTCTACTGGTTACGACTGGACTGCTTCAACATTTCTGGGTGCTGGGTCATTCCTGTATCGCCAAAAATTTAGTAACGGACAATCTCACAAAAGTCAAAATTTACTCTCATAATACAGAGCTCCACTGTGGGTTCCCAAATATATAGCCTCAGCTTAGATCATTATCATAACTGGTAGATTTGGGTAGGAGATGGGTGATAAAAATTTGGACAGGGTAACTTCGGCATATAGTAGCTTGTATAAATAAAAAAATTCAATAATTAAAATCTTAAGGATGCTAGTTATTATACATGTTATGGTTCTTATAACAATGTTAATAAGTTATATATGGCCTATAATTTTCTTAGTTCCAAAGATAACAAACGTTTCTATTTATTTGTTATCATTTCTCTTCTTGCTGGTACTATTAGCCTACAACTCAATTACAGTTGTTGCACGATGTATCGATATGTCGTAATAATCGAACTTTGCTGTAATCTCAGATTTTTTGTGGCATCCCTATTTATAGTTACATTTTCCAAGCTGAAATGAAAATTGAGATAGAACCGTATTTCGAATAGTTAAAGAAATTAACAATGGTTTCTATGCAATTCGTGTTGCAACCACTTCCGGGAACTGATGAACAATTCATTGAGAGGTAATAACCCTATAAATATTTAAATTTGACTTCATACATATGTACTTAATATTGATCATCTGCACATGTTAAACACATGTATACATATCAGTTTAACTTAATAATACAAAAGTATATTACTACTAGGTGTATATTTCTTTATAGCCATATGTACGTATATGAATATTTAAGGGCTTGCAAGTATTTCTTAAAATGTATTAAATGGTTAAGTTGTATCTCATATAAAATTGTATATAAACATGTATGTATACGTACATACATACATACATAGGCATTTGAGTTTACATTGTAGGCAACGTTGATATGTATATTTATGTCCACATAGGAACATACAAAATATGAAGACGTTCTTGTTCTAAATTAATACATTATTGTATTTTTTAGCGCATAGGTATGCGTTCTCATGTTTTTCGAGTGGGTCTTCATTATCAACTTCATTATTTTGCTATGCCAAACTCAATGCCAGCTTATGACTTTCGTTGGGCTTACAATGCCGTTTTTGGTATTTTTTTTAATTTTATATTGAAATTCTAGTAATATTTAATAATTATAATTAATATAAATTAATTAAATATAAATTAAGCTTGAAAATCTAAAATTTTCATAGAAAATTGAGCAATTCTTCATGATCTATTTCGATAACACTTAAGTTCATCCTTTTTTTTTTTTTTTTTTTTTTGTATTTTTGCATTCTTTTGAGCGTGGTGGAGTCCCGCAAGGAATATAGATTTGATATTTGACATGAGAGAAAGAACTTAATGCCATGTGTATATCTCTTTTTTAAACTTTTAAGTATTTTGTTGTTACCGGAAGGAATAAATATAATAAAATATTTTTATTAAATCAAAACTTACCATTTGTTTGGCTTAGACATGATTTCGATGGTTTTTCAACAAATTTTTATGAATTTTTAATTTAGAATACGAGAAGTCTCTGATAAAGTAAACCGTTTCGGTTCTGGGACTCATAGAATATTTGAGCAATTGAAAATACCAGTAAGGGAGGTGGTAATTGGACCTAATCATATTGGAGTACTTCTGGAAGATGGAAAAGCGTTCCGGGTCGCCTTTTCTATCAATTCTGAAAAGCTTGATTTGACTAAATCTGACAATAAGTGGTATGTTTTATCATCCATATAAATTTATGATAATGATTATGCTTGTTCAAAGTGCTCCATCTGGTGGAGTTGCAGCAACAAATGCTCCAAAGGCACCATCATCTTCTCGGCCTATGGCTCGCTCCCGAGCTCGACTTCTGCGAGCAACAGGTAGGACCAGCTCAAGTGGACAAGGCTCCGGATCTAGAAGTACGGGTGTAATAATTGGAGGTAGCTCCTCTAATCGACCCCTAGTAACAGTGCCAGCCACCTATGTGCCCGAGGAGCTTATATCTCAAGCAGAAGTGGTATTACAAGGCAAGAGTAGGAATCTGATTATAAGAGAACTTCAGGTATGTAAGAAACTTAAATCTTTTTTAAAATTCCCCGTTATTTTAAACATCTTAATTTGTAGCGCACAAATCTTGATGTGAACTTAGCTGTGAATAATTTGCTTTCCCGAGATGATGAAGAGGCAGAAGATACAGAAGAGGGTGGAGACAACTATGTTCCCGAAGACCTAATTTCACTATTGGACAATGGGTTTTCCGGAGACAATAATAGCGTCATTATCGATCCATCAGACGGACTTTTCTCAGAGGAAATATTTAGTAATTATTCGAGCATTAGAAAGTAAGTTCTGTCAATAATACATATTTGCAAGTATTTTCGTTACCTGCAATAACGCAATCGGTGAACTTTTGTACTCAACTTGACGACATGTTAATACCATAAGTCGTAAAACACAAACGATTTAGAAACAAATATTGGCTTTAATAACTATAAACATGCTATGAATAACTCTTTTTCTAGTCTACTTTTTGATCGGATTCGTAGCGAACGAAACAATGCAAGCTCGAGTAGTGCAGATAATAATCCGTCTAATCGAACATCGGCATCTTCCACCGGTGTTATAGCAGGAAATGCCAGTCTTTCAGCACAGATAACTTCTGCCAATGCTGATCGCGAAGCATTTAGTCGCTGGCGTGATCGTCAGTACTATGGCCCCCGCCGTTGGATTAGTAAAGACGAATACACGTGGGATAAAGATACTGGTTAGTAAAAAAGTTTTAAAAATGCAATAAAAACGATATAATAAAAAAACTGTTTTTAGATCCCAAAAAGAAAGAACCCTCTTCAATGCCCTCGCCAATATGGATATCAGAAGAATTGCAACCATGGCCTGACAAAGTTTTCATTCGATTTAAGACTATTGGAGCGTTGTATTCCGAATTTATTGCGCTCTCAGAAAATGGAGAATTACATCAATGGCGCTGGTCAGACTTGGAACCCTACAAATCAGATGTAAGGAAGGTTGAATATATTAAAACGACTGCTAATGTTTAAAATTCTATTACAAATTGGTATGAGAAATGTGTAAATCGTGACTGCAGCCTTACACTAATTGTTAATATGCGTATATGCAAGCAAACTCGAATGACAAAGCGATGGTAATCATCTTTTTATACCCTGTAGCAATGGAAAATGCGTAAAAAGGGTTAGAATGTATTTGTGAAAACGTATGTAACAGGCAGAAGGAAGCATCTCCGACCCCATAAAGTACATATATTCTTGATCAGCATCAATAGCCGAGTCGAACTTGCCATGTCCGTTTCATAAATGCCATTGAATTTTTGAGAATATTTAAATATTCCATAATACAATAAGATCAACTGTTGAAAATCTCATCAAGATCGGTTAAGAAACACAGAAGTTATTAAAGAAAACGTGTGTTTATATAGGATTGCAATTGTGTATGTGCTGCTATTTTAATAGTTTTTGATTGGTTTGGCTGTTGAGTAGAGGTGAAGACAAGTAGGTGCATTTGGTGTCGATATAAGAGGGTTCAGTGTATCCCCTAGTCGGGAACTTCCGACTAGAGCCTCATGTTTTTTTTATTACTTCCAAGGCAAATGAGCTCGTTTGGTGTTGGGTTCAGGGTAGCCGTCGGGAACTCCCGACTTAAGCCGCTGTTCTGTTCTTAATTCGATTAACTCGTAAAGTATTTTCAAATATCTAGGTTAAATATAATTTAGACGTTCACAGGCCGACCATTTCCATTACAAATGGATGTGTATAATTTTTTGCAAAATAAATAATAACCGGGCCGGGAAATAACCAGATAATTTTAGGCTTTCATATGAAAAATGTATTTATTTTTCATTTCATTTTTCCCTTTTTCTATAGACGGACAATGTTTATCATCCAAAGACCTTGACACTAAATATTTCTGAAAAAGTGGAGCGTATCTCAGCAAATTTTATAAGATGCTCTATAGTAACTGAGTCAAATCGAGTTGCCACTTGGATGGACGAACAACTGGGATATCTCGGAGCTAAATTGGAGCACGCAGCTTCAGCTTTTAATGAGTTCAACATGGACCCTATTACAACAATACATGTTTGCTCGCTATACACAGCCGTTAGAACCGATAATAATAATATTTATTGGTGGGGAGTTCTCCCATTCGATCAACGCCGCTACTTATGGGATAAGTTTCGAACAAAAACCAAAAAACCATTTAAAATGGTTGTGGCTGATATTAACGTGGGATCACAAGTTGTTATGAAAAAGTGTCCTATTTACCAAACAGGATCAATTGGTTTTACCTGTACCAATGGTGTACCCAAAGTTGGACAGTTATTAAACTCTGTGTGGGATTTCGCGGACGTTTGCCGGATGAAAATCTTAAATGTCGGTTCAACTTTAGGATCCGATAAATGTCAGACAACGGGAACGATTGCTAATGATAAGGATATTTCTAAGACAGCACCTATACAAGCTTCAAGTTCTAACAAGAGTGGACAAATAAGTTCGACAAGTAAAGAGTCAACTGATCGTATTGACATGCCTCCACCGCCTTCGCCGGCGTCTAGTACTTGTAGTGATACCGGTAGTGTTACTTCACACAAGCGCACTAAACGAATGAATACTAAAGAAGATGGCAACAGCTGCCAAGAGGGCAGAAAAGATGAGGAACTATGGCAACTTAAAGACGTTGTCTTCGTAGAGGACAAAGTGGGCCCGGTTGGAAAAGTTCTTAAGGTTGATGGCGACTATGTGGCAGTCCGATTTCCACCATTAAGCTGCGTCGCTGGTGCTACCGGTTTACCAGGTAAAGATGATGGAAAAGAGGATGACTGGCAGCAGTGCCGTCTATTGCGACGCGAAGATGTCCAAGTCTATCGAACAGCAGTTTCGTCGCGAGGACCAGATTGGTTACAAAAACAACCGAAGAAAATAAATATTGGTGCCGATCCAGCAAGCGCTCAGCTTCTTACAATAGCGGTAGATACCCGTGGTATTCATGTGATTAAAAAAGTGTTCGGGAAAATACATTATAGCCTTTATAACTTATACAACAGCAAGCAAGAACAAAACTGCCAATTTCCCACAGACTGTGCATCATTTATTGGCGCGTCTACTAATAACATTACAATGGCCTGCAATAATGACTGCAACGGTAACAGCAGTACGATTGTGCTAAGAGATGGCAATGGAGCACTTTATCCACTGGCTAAGGACTGTATCGGCTCAATAAAAGACCCTCAGTGGTTCGATTTGCCGCCAGTTAAATCTGTTACTATGGCCACAATATCGCTTCCGCCGTCAGTATCTTGCATTAATCTTAAGTCAAAAGTATGCATGACTGCATTGCTTTTTGAAACCCAAAAACTTATGCCACATATACTGCGATGTGATGTTAAAAACTGCATTGCTGTCTTGATGAGACTTGAAAAAGAAGATCGCAAAGATACGATTTCTGTTGTTGAAGAACGTTGCGATGGTAACCGGAACATATTTCACGCCTGTGTAGTAATGTGTGCTCCAACATCTAACAAGGACACACAACATTTATCAGACTTTACCAGCAGTAGCTTAGAAAAAAAACCTGCCACTTCTGGAGTTGCAATGCCACGCGCAGGACCTTCCCTATCATATGGCAGCGCATTTGGACATGGGAACAATTTAAGCGAGAATTCTAGCTTCACTACGGTGCCTGCTGGCATCAGTACATCTTCAACTACTGCATCATTAAACAGGGAAACCCGAATAAGTCTTCGTGATATGATGCATCGACTCATTAATACAGAACAGGCAGAGCAAAATAGTCAATCAGCGACAATTGCAGGAGAGGATCACGCCTATATTCCCTTACCCTGGTCCCTTGAATCTGGAACGGCTAGCAATCTTAGCACAACCGGAGCTCAAAATGTAGCGGATATAGTTGACGAAGATGTTATGAAAACATTGCCTTCGTCGTCCCAAAACATTAGTGTGTCAAACAGCAAAATGGGAACTCCAAATTATACATTCGACCTAATACAACGACGTGAATACGCCATTCTGATCCTTCAACATATGTGCGCTAGTATTGCTATGCGACCTTACCTTTACCAGATGCTAAGCGCCAAGGATGGTCAAGGACAAACCGCATTCATGCTAGCTGTTTCATGTCGCGCTTACGAAGCTGGTATAATAATATTGAATACAATTCTTAGTGTTTCTGATCATGACACACATCTTAAGGAAGCAATGATTTTCCCCAGTGGGTCGCCAGCTGATCAATCCCCTCTTCATGTTATCTGCTATAACGATACTTGCTCCTTCACTTGGACAGGTGCAGATCATATAAACCAAAACATATTTGAGTGTAAAACTTGCGGCTTAACTGGCTCCCTATGTTGCTGTACCGAATGCGCACGAGTCTGTCACAAGGGCCACGACTGCAAACTTAAACGCACGGCACCGACAGCCTACTGTGACTGCTGGGAGAAGTGCAAATGTAAAGCACTAATTGCAGGAAATCTAACTAAGCGATTTGCATTGCTCTGCAAACTTGTATCTTGCACTGATTTGGTCACAAAATTTAACTCAAAGGGTGAATCTATATTGCTATTTCTCATTCAGACTGTGGGTCGGCAGATAGTCGAGCAAAGGCAATACCGCTTCAATGTAAGAGTGCGTAATGTAGGTAACACAGGAAATGCAAGTGGAAGCAACACAGTCATAACGAATCGGAAATCTTCATCTCTAGACATCGATAGTGACATGCCTGACCATGATCTCGAGCCACCTAAATTTGCCAGAAAAGCTTTAGAACGTCTTTTGATTGACTGGCAAGCGGTTCGTTCAATGATTATGAGCGGCGCAGAAAGAAATGAAGCTAATGTAAATATACACGGAAATGTTGGCGAGGGAGGTAACTCTGAAAGCTTCAACGTTTTTATGCAATCTCAGCATGGCTCTACACTACTGGACAAGTTTACTCACAGCTTGATAGTAAAATGCACTAGCGATCATTTAGATACCTTGTTGCTGACTCTGGTGCGGGAGTTGCAAAATGTTGTTGTTGTTGAACGATGTAAAGAAGCTGAAGAAGTAGCACGACGTTTTGTACGGTCTGTGGCGCGTGTGTTTGTAATTTTTAATTTGGAGAAACAACCAAACCCAGAGAAACGAAAGAGTCACACTTCATGCAACAAATATGTTCAAAGTTGTGTTAAGGTGTTTCAGACTCTGCACAAAATCTCAATTGAGGAGTTGTGCGAGGTATCTGAAGCCTTGATAGCACCAGTAAGACTCGGTGTCGTGCGACCTACAGCTCCGTTTACAATGTCTTCATCAAATTTAGATGTAAGTTAATTATATTTCCCATGCCAATTAACCAACCTGTCATATATATATATATATATATATATATATATTTTTTTTTAGAATTCGGATGATTTGTTCAGCGTTGAGCCACTGGCACCTTCTAATGTTGAGTCAACTGCTGAGCAGATCGTAGTACATAACGTTATCAATGTGCAAAATCCGAACTTTAATGTTCAGCAAAATTATGATGTGGTTGCTATGGACAGTGAGTACCTAAATATTTTCAATGTGAATAATATTCAAATTCAAAGAATTCAAATTTAGCGCTTAGAGATGCTTCTGAATCAGAAGAAATTCCAAACCGTGAATCTAATTTGAGTAGCCATGATGATGATTTGATAGAGAACCAGCGAAATGAAGAAGGAATGCAGGATGATGAAAGCGATAACGATTTCACATTTAATGACGCCGAAACGGAATCTGATTCGGATGACAATCAAAGCAATCAAGATCCACAAAGAAGCGCTCAAACAGGTGCAACTGTTGGTTCGGAAACAGGTATTATATACGTTAATTCTTTGTTTACATTATACACTGTGCTCACAAAAAAAAGTGTATGGCTGTGGGGAATACTTCCTTCATCGCAAAGGACGGATGAAGTCTTAATGGCGTTTGAGTCGTTGATCTTTCATACCCACAAAGCCAATTTTCAAAACGAAAGGAAAGACTCAAGAATCTGAAATGTCGGTTTTTACCAAGTCTCATTAAAAGAGATAATATCGAAAGTGAAAGCAACGGAGGCCAAAGACCACTTTAATTTTGATAGACAACGATTTTTGGTTTTTTTTTTTGACGCTCCAACTAATTTTCTATTCTAGTGGCGCCTAACTAGAGTAGAGTGGTTATAAAATCTGAGTCCGATATTTATACCCTAAATCCAAGTATATATATTCGTGATCAGCATCAAGCAGCGTTCTGCTGCTATTTATAAACTACACTTTGTTGCACAACTATAAACGCAACCACTTTTTTACTACTACTATTCTTAAGAATAAGACGAGTGAAATAGTATAATTGATGAATGAAAGAGAACGTAAAATAAAAGATAAAAAGTGCAAAGCAACAACAGTAATTTCGTCCCCATTTTTTTTTTTTTTTTTTTTTTTTTTTTTTGGCAAGCTTTGTTAAAGTGGGGAGCAAACATTACCTATGTTCGCTTCAGGAAATACTGTTATTTTGTTATTGAAGTTTAACTTCGATTTTCGGAGATGCTAGGGATATCTATATATACGACGCTTAGCCCACTACGCGACTCAATCGAAGTTTTAGGGCTTGCCAAAGAATACATACTGTATTTTTGTTAACAAGAGACAGATGGAAGTATCTTAGACCGCCATAAGTATTTATATTATTGGACAGTATAAATAGCTGAGTCGATCTAGCCATGTCCGTCCGTCTGTCTGTCCGTCCGTCCGTCTGTCCGTATGTATGAACGCAAGGATATCAGAACCTATAAAAGCTAGAGACATGCAATTTTAGCTGTGGGTCCTCCTAGTGCCTGCGCAGATCGAGTTTGTTTCCGATAATCGATAACTTACTCCGTTTCCAAGGAATCGATAAAAATCGATATCGACATCCTGTTTTTTTTTTTTTTTTTTTTTAGCATTTTGGTAAATATTAAAAGCTAGAGTCACCAAACTTGGTATGTTACTTCTAGAATATTATATATATATATCAAGTATCTTTCATTTTATACCTATCGCCACCTCCCCACAATTTTAATGCAATTGACTTTTTGAGAATACACAAATATTCTATGGTACAGTTGCGGTCTGTCGCGAGCTCGAGCCCTACCGGGGAAACTATTTTTTTTTTTTTTTGCTGGTTTGTCTGTTGAGTAGAGTCCTCAGCAAGTAATACGGTCAGTTGCGAGTTCGAACCCTGCCAAGGAAAGTTTTTTTTATTTTTTATTTATCGTTATTACTTCAAACGAGCGCGTTGCACGAACTGCATTTTGTGTTGGAATAAGAGGGTTCAGGCAAAGACTGTATAAACACTAAGATGAGTAACGCCGTATAACAAAATGCTACTATGCGGCTTGATTTTTTGAAAATTGAGAACGAAAACGAACTCTGTATCATTGCGCTCTCACAGCCGAGAGAACGAAAAAGCTAAAAATAGAATGTGTTCTCAGCTTCGGCTCTATGAGGGCCGTGCAAGCAATTATGTTTGTATGCGTGTGAATATACATACATAACAGCATATTTGAATGTGTTGTTATCCACTGCTCTGGCAAAGTCTCTGGCTGGCAAAGAAACAATTTTCTTAGTTTTCTAGCGCAGATCACGACCTACCCCAAATTTGAGTTGATATATGAATGCATTTTGTGTACTGAGGTTGGCTCCGTACAAAATATGTATTTTTAAGTCGATGCAAATATTTATGTAATTTTTTATATTTGAAATTATTAATTAAATTATTAATTTTAAGTAATACAAAATAAATTAAGGAAATAAAAGTGCAAATTTGTTGTTTTCAAAGATACATTTAAATAATTTTTATTTTTTTTATATTTTATTATTTTTGTTCGAATTATAAAGAACAAAGTCGCCGCTCAAATTAGCTACCGATGGTCGGTACCCAGGGAACACCGCGAGGAGGCAGGAGGAAACTAAATATGAGCCGACTTGAAATGCTTTAATTTTTTTTTATTTTATAATTGGGAATAAAAATAATATTAATTTAATTTAAAGAAATTATATAAAAATTTTGCATCGACTTAAAAATACATACATATTTTGTACGGAGCCAACCTCAGTACACAACATGCACTCATATGTGAATACAAAATTGGGGTAGGTCGTGATCAGCGCTAGAAAACTAACAAAATTCATTTCTTGCCAGCTAAAGCCAGCGTAGTGAATAACAACACATACACATACATACTTTAAAGTTCTTATGCATGCATAATTCACGCATACAACCAGAGGTGCTTGCACGCCATTGGCTGAGACAAAAACTTTTCTCGAGCATACACTGTTCAAAAACAAAAGTGAAATCAATCTATGTGTGATATTTTCTTATCGTAGTTATTGCACAAGATGCGCCTTGTGAAAAAATTATTTTATTCTTAAATTTTCCTGAAAAATTAATCGTTAGTATCTAGAGTAATATATAATTTTATTAAAGCATGCATTTCATGGATAAAGCACAAGCACTTTGCGTCGATCGTAAGTTTTAAACTTTTTCGCTCAATGTACTTCAAAAACGAAGCGACGCAAAGCACCATCGACCAGCTTTGCTGAAGGCAGGCTGGCGACTAACTTCGTTGCTCGTGTCAGCATTAGCAAGCCGCGACTTCGGCATTCGTTCGACTGGTCTTTGGAGATCGAACAGTCAGTCGGCAGGCATGTCGTACGAAGCCTCAAAGGCCAGATCAAAGGCCAGGCTAGAAATTTTGCGTCGCATTCAAATGTATAGGCGTTACTCATCTTAGTGTTTATACAGTCTTTGGTTCAGGGTACTCCCTAGTCGGGAGCTCCCGACAAGAACCTCTTACTTGTTTTTTTTTTAAATTTATCTTTATTACAGTATAATGTGCTAAGCAGCCTCAAGACTTTAGAGGCAACTATCCTAAAAAGGCAGTTAACTTAATTTTTTTTCCTAAAAGTGAATCGATTCCATAGTAACCCCTACTTTTTTTAAAGTTGCACTGAATTCTTTTTATCAGTACCAAGTTAAATAAATTAAGTTGATAGTTTTTATTAACTTTATGTATTTAAATTACATTTAATCAAATTTCAAGATTGTTTATTGTATACATAAGAAAAACAAATCAAAAATCAAATCATCTCATCATAGATGGCGCAGTTAACTTACATGATATTCATAGAAATTGCCAAAAAATTACTGCCATAGGACGCGCATAAGTGCAAAAGGCTGTTAAGTTAGATGCGCTTAACGTAATTAATTTAATAAAAAATGAGCTCTTATAGCAGCGAAAGGAAAATTTCAGGCAGCTAACTTACCGATGCAGCTAAGTATCGAGGCAGCTAAGCAAATTTTACTGTATTATAAACGAGAACGTAGCGCGAGCTGCATTTGGTGTTGGAATAAGAGGGTTCAGGGTATCCCCTAGTCGGGAACTCCCGACTGGAACCTCTTACTTGTTTGTTATTTCAATTATTTTTTTTTTTTTAAATAAGAGCCAATTATTAGTGTCCTTATATAGGCAAATTATTGCAAAAAACAAAAAAATTAACAATGGTAAAATATTTTATTTCTAGACATAGGAGTTCTTTTTTTGGAAGACGAATCTGGCGATTCATCTGCTCAAGAGGAAGATGGTTCTGAAGATGGCGAATCGGACGATCAATCGGATGAATTTAGTTTCAACGATCAGCAGCTTGAGCGCCGTAACATTAATCCTAACTCACGCAACGATCTCACCCCACAAACAATGCAATGGGCAATCAGGAGTCGCGACAATGCACGATCTTCGGTTCGCGTTCCTACTGGTTCCAATTTAGTTTTTATTGATCCTATGGCGTTGCGCCGATCTACTGTGCCAGCCAGCACTGCGGTCAATACGCCATCTGCCGAGTCACATACAATGGCGACTACCGCAAGCAATTTAGGTCGAGCTTTTGGTATAACAATTCGACAAATATCTGAACTTTTAGCAATTATGTCATACAATGTGACGAATGATATTGAAACCTCTTTAAAAATTCACATTAAGGAAGCTGTTGCAGTTCAAGTAAGTGTCACATTTGATAAAAATACTCATCATGTATATTTTAACATTTATATTGTGTAAAAGGGTTTTGTTGAAAAAAGATTGAAACCAACTTGGGACTGGATGTTTACCGTGATGGACGGAACAGAGGCGCAGCTGAAATTCGGTGCATATTTGACGAACTATACAGATCCAAATCATCCGTTGCATCCCCTCAACCTTAGCGCACAAGCGGCAACAAACCAAGCTCCTACTTCGACGTCTTCAACTGTGGGCGTGAATATGATTGGTAAAACCGAATGAAAAATGAGAATGAACCATTATATTAAACTTTTTCAAAAATTAGGTTCAAGTTCTCGACGAGATTTTTTTACATATTGTCTTTCATTAATGCGCGCTCACACATCGGAGCATAGAGATGCACTGCCGGTATTAGACATAACAGCGTTACGGCATATTTCGTACGTGCTTGATGCATTCGTATACTATATGCGTAATGATACCAGCTTTTACGATAAAAACGATTCTATTTCTGGACGAGTAAATAATTTATCGAACTTTGTTGAAACCGATGATACTGACGATGAATTATGTAACATTGGAGATTCTAATACCGAAAGACAGTGTTCTACGAATTCGTCGTTCAATATAAATATTCGCAAATCCGCATTCTTCACCAGATCCGACTCAACTCTTAGTTTGGGCTGCTCTGCACCAGAAGGGTTCGATCTTCCACTTGATATGGCTATGCCACTAGCTGACAAACCACACTTACTGCAACCAAATTCAAAGCGACAGGAGCTTTTTGCTAATCTTCCACTGCATGCAGTTACTACTGTAAAAAACAGCACAGTCAAAAGTAATATTTGCAATGAGGGAACTATTGACCAACCTCCTACAAGGTTAGGATTCTCGAATTTTATGAAATCCGATGCTCCTGCAAATGCGATTGATGTGACCCAGCATACTACAGAACACGAAAATAATGTAGAAACGGTCGAAATGAATGATGACAGCAGAACATATAAAGACGACCACACTGCAGATGCAAATATTTATGTTCAATTAAAGAAAAAACAGGGCTTGGATGACTTAAAATTACAAAAAGGAAGTGAAGGTAAGTACTTTTTCTGACGTTAAATAAAAATTATGTTATGCTTCGATTAACTATAGCTACCAACAACTTGGTTGCTAGGATAGAGCAGTAATTTCTTCTATAGGAGCATATTTAACCAGTGTTAGAAACATAATAAAACTTTAAGTAATCCGACATTGAAAAATCCGTGCATATTTTAATTTTCGATCAACTTTGCTGCATTTGCAATTTTATCAAGATTTCCTATAAGCTAAAAGATTAAACGAATATGCCTATTTTTTAATTTATTTGGCAGCTATTTGCAAATAAAACTATTATTGGCTTAGGCTTAGAAATTACTAAAAGCCAAAAGCTTCCGTATACCAGAATATAATTTTTTACCTACCATTACGTAAAACCAAAGCTTCCACATACCAGAATGTACATTTTTACCTATCATTCCCAAGTATCACCTTTGGATGATGGTCCCATTCAAAGTTTCATTAAGGTTGTTTGAAAACTGAGATACTAGGTCGCATAGAAATGATTCGTCTGTTGTTATGAATCAAGAATGTTTATATATCATGGATTCTGAGGGCTCCTCTTAATCTCTATATATAAAACTGTTTGTCCTGACTGACTGACTGATTGGTGATCAACGAACAGCCCAAACCGTAAGAGCTAGGAAGCTGAAATTTCACTGTATTTACCTTAAGTGATGAAGGTGCACGTTAAGACGGGGTTTCGAGAAATTCCACCCGCAAGTATGGAAAAATCGCGAAAAACTTTTGTATGAAACTTTTTTGTTTACCATCGGCGTTAAACTCAATTTCAAAGATCTTTGTTCAAAGTCATTTGAGAGGTGTTTCACACTTTTCTAAAAATGCATTCCTCTTTGGTGGAAAAGGGTTTTAAAGATTTAGTGGGTGACGTTTAACGATTAAGTTGTGTTTGATTTGCATCAAACTTATTTTCAAAGCTCTACATAAAAAAAACTTAATCAATACGTGTTTCCATTCGCAACTGTGGAAATATGGTTTACAATCGGTTCCAAACTCATGTTCAAAGAACTTTATTAGAACCTATTTGACACGCCTTCGCAAAGTTTACCGTTATTGGATGGAAAATGCGGGTCAACGTTTAAATAACCACACATTTTTTATTCTATCTCAAGATTCTTACCACAAGACTAACAAGGTCGTGAAACTCTGATTCCAACATTTGGTTCTTTGTTTGATGCACTTTAAGCATATTTTTGAATAGGAGTGAAGATCAAGATGGTACGGGTAGATTGCAATTTTCCACGGACGTGCACTTAATGGGAAGGTAATATCTAACATTTGTAGCATAAAACGTTCGACGGACAAGGCCGCGCAATACCCGTTAGTTATTATATAAAGTAATGTTCTAGTAAAAGTACTCTAGTGCACTCATGTCGAAGATATCAAAAACCAGTTCCACAATTTAAAAATTGTTATCCTTGAATAATTTCTATATGGTTGGTGAACAATAATTATTGGAGTTTGATATTAAGCCCCTTCTTTAATAATCCCTGCAAAAATATAGAAACCAACTGTAGTTTTTAGAAATATGCACAGCACATGTTTGGTCATTGCTGGACGTTGCTTGAGCTTTATGTGCCTATTTTCTTTTGCGGTGTATTTGATTTCACTGATTATATTATAAAAACATGCATTATATAAATTATTCTCCAACAAATAAAACCATACAAACATATATAAGTATCATACAACATTTTCTTTAAAAAAAAACAGTGAATACATAAATTTTAAAGCTATTATTACAGTGTTATCATATTCCGGGAGTCTCATTTAAAATTTATCCATATTCTTTGTTGCCTAGCTTTTATAATTTTTATATCCGGAAGCTATTAATAATGGGTAAAAGGGTATTTTTTTTCTGAAAATGTATCTAGCATGCAGAAAGAAGCATCTTCGACCCCATAAAGTATATATTTTTGTTCAGCATCTATTGCCGAATCGTTCTAGCCATGTTCGTCTGTCCGTCCGTCCGTATGCATGCACGCGACAATTAAAGAGATAGACGCGTCAAATTTCCCCGTTTCCAAGTAAATAATAAAAGATAAGGGTCACCAAATTTGACATGTAGGAGATTAGTATACACAGATCAGATATCCGCTATTTTATAGCTACTACCCACCAATTTAAGCTACAATTTTTAGCACATTTAGATCTACTTCCTTAAGATCGGTTAAGAAACACAGAAGTTATTAAAAAACACGTGGTGTTATATTAGCAAGGAAGTTTGCGGAAACTAGCGCAAAACCGGCATATTCCGCGCTTTTGATGTATTATGATTTTTAAAATGCTCCGTATATACTTCAAGCTGTGTGTTTTCTTAACCAAGAAAATTAATCTTTGAATATTGCTGTTTTTGCTTCTGTTTATAAAATAAATTTTCAATTTCTGTAATCTTAAATTTATTTGGATAATCAACACGTTAAAGATCACATTGATACGGAGGATGTACAAATGATTGATGTTATGACTGGAACGAATACAGCGACAGATCTTTTAATAACAACTCGACCAGAAGTTATTATTGCACCAAGTCAAACTCGCATTGGTATTACAGATGACGTTGCGCCAATACAGAGCTCCTTGTCAGTATCAGCAGTACGAAGCGTTATTGTACGAGCTGGAACATCTACTCTTAAACTAGAATCGGATGACAGTAGTTTGCCCGAATGTAAAAATTCATCGGATACTTCAATACAACTAAAATGTGATAATTGTCGCGAAAAGGCACCATCCCAGGCGGCAGTGTTTCCTATTCGTGGCTCTTTGTTTTACAAGAGCAGTACTTCAGAACTGCCATCGTGGAACTTTCTGTTAAGTCGTTGGAAACTGGCTCTTGATCTGTTCGGGCGCGTTTTTATGGATGATGTAGGTATGGAACACGGATCTGTATTGCCAGAATTGAGAGGCTTTCCTGTTAAGGAAATGCGGTTTAGACGACATATGGAAAAACTCCGAAATGGACAACAGCGAGACTTGGTTCTTTGTAAACTTGAACGAAATAGGGAAAGTTTAATTATCCAAACTTTTAAAGAATTAAATGCTCAGTTCGGAACCCAAAATCGACGAGCTCAGCCACCCATTACATTTAACAGAGTTAAGGTGACATTTAAAGATGAACCAGGTGAGGGATCAGGAGTGGCGCGAAGCTTTTATACATCTATTTCGGAAGCGCTATTAGCAAGTGCAAAAATGCCAAATCTCGATTCTGTGCAAGTGGGAGGTACTCATAGTAAGTACGGGGTACCATTCTCGAGCATACTGCGCAGCAGAACCGTTTCCGCCTCAAGTCGCGATCCGCCCACACTGCAGAGGCGAGGAACTGGTAGTAAAATATTATGGCGCACAGCTCGGGAACGTAAGGCATTAAATGCCGATGCCAGACCTTACAACCCATCTAGCAATGGAGGTAAACTAATACGTTTTACCATATATATATGAGTTTAGCACTATATTTATTTGAATTTAACGTAAATATAGATAACACAGCAACGGAGAGCTCGAACGACCATTTATCTGTCCACCTCCAACAACTTGGCGAGCGTCTCTATCCCAAGGTTAGTAAAATATTTTATAATTTAAAAACAGAAATTATAAATTGATATGTCTAGATCCACTCAATAAACTCATCGCACGCAGCGAAAATAACAGGCATGCTTCTGGAAATACCAACACCTCAACTTCTATCTGTCCTGTCTTCAGATGAGACTCTCAGGCAAAAAGTTAACGAAGCCGTTGACATAATTAATTTTAAACAAAAGTCCGAAATAAACGTGCAAAGCCAACAGAAAAAATCACCATCTGCGGCACTTGTTGAACCTATGGAAGACGATAATGAGCCATTATTTTACTCTCCGGGTAAACGTGGCTTTTATACCCCACGACAAGGGCTTGCGTCTTTTGAACGAATTAATGCATTCAGAAATATTGGCCGGTTAGAAAAAGATGATCATTGAGTGATACATGGATTCGAATTATCTTTTATTTTTGTTTTTCTTTAGGCTAATTGGGCTGTGTCTATTGCAAAATGAATTGCTTCCGCTGTTCCTTCAAAGACATGTGTTAAAGTACATGCTTGGTCGAAAAATCAAATTTCATGACCTTGCCTTTTTCGATCCAGCTTTGTATGAATCATTTAGACAAATAATACAAAATGCCCAAACTAAAGAAGGAGAAGAAACCATCAACCGAATGGAGCTTAGTTTTGTGTAAGTGTACTGAAACCTGTCCATAATATTATATTTACCCTATGGTCATGCTCTTCAGAATTGATTTGATGAAAGAAGAAGGTTGTGGAAACCGTGAATTGATCCCTGGCGGACGCGATGTGCCAGTAACGTCAAGTAACATATTCGAATATATAAGGCGTTACACGGAATATAGGCTCATTAAATCACAAGAGAAGGCACTCGAGGTTAAGTTTACAAATTTTACATGTCTGAAAATCAATAATATATAAATTTACAGGCTTTAAAAGACGGTATTTTTGATGTCTTACCAGACAATTGCATGAACAGCTTGACCGCAGAAGATTTACGTTTACTCTTGAATGGTGTGGGTGATATCAACGTTTCAACACTGATTTCATATACAACTTTTAATGACGAATCTAGTGAAGGTCCTGACAAACTTTTAAAATTTAAAAGATGGTTTTGGAGTATTGTAGAAAAAATGAATACGTTAGAACGACAAGATTTGGTAAGTATTATTTAACTAACCTAAATTACTATTGCAAACTTTTTTTTCATTACAGGTATATTTTTGGACAGGATCTCCAGCTTTGCCAGCTTCGGAGGAAGGATTTCAGCCTCTACCATCAGTTACCATACGACCTGCAGATGACTCACATCTTCCTACTGCAAACACTTGTATATCTCGACTGTATATCCCTCTTTATTCCAGCAAATCAATTTTACGTAGTAAAATGCTGATGGCTATTAAATCCAAAAACTTTGGGTTCGTGTGAGCAAATAATTACCAATCTTTGGTTTATGTTGAAATTGACGTATATTTGCTTATTACGAATTTCTTGGTACTTGAGAAATTGCTAGATATTCCACAATTGTAACGAACCACATATGTATGTATAACCATTCATTTAATTTAGATCTGACTTTATAAATGTTGCAATAGTTCTATTTTAAGATAACGTCTTTGAAGAGGAAATCATGAGGTCATTCCTTCCTTGATATAGTTCGACTGGATACAAAACACTAAGGAATTGTTAAAATGAACAAAGATTAAGATGTAGGAGTTATGTCAACTTTGCTTTTATTATTACATTTGTTTGAATGTAGGAAATGTAATAAACTACAATATATAAATATGTATATTAACCAGGGAATAAAAATATCATGGTAACCACCTATATAAACTCGAGTGATTAATGAGTTTCTTTATTCAAGTGCGCATAAGAATATGTATAAAACTTCACTCAGACGGGGATGATAAATGCATAATGTCATGCTGTAGTAACTTGGTAAGGATCTCTGACCGTGCCAAACTTCCCGCCGTGGGGGGAGACCCACCCAAATATAAGCTTAAAGTCAATTGAATGAAGAATCAGAGCTTTGGCCCTTTTACCAATAACCTGCATTTTCAACCAGGAAGGGGTGGAGAATCGCAAAATATTTGGAACACTTCAAATAAGCTTTTCCACAAAATTACATACAAGTTCATAAACGGTGAGATATGAAATTTCTAACGTCCTAATCAACAGCCGCTGCCCAACTCAAGAACCACAGACAATGAGCATCTCCCATATATTTGAATACGATGCAACATGCAACAACGAAGTCAATTGCCAGCCTGCCCTCAGAAAAGCAGGTCAATGGTCCTCTGCGTTGTTTCTTTTGCAAAGTACATTAAGCGATTAAGATTTGTACTTACGATCAACGCTTAGTGCTTTTGCTTAATCCATGATATGCATGCTCTATATGAATGACATATTTATTACTTTACGTACTATTGCTAAATTGTAAAAGCAATTTTAGAAATAATAAATTTTTATCACAGTGCACCTGGTGCAATAACTATCTTCATAAAATAGCTCACGTAAATTGACGCCTTTTATTTTTGCAGTGTATGGTGGCGAGAAGCTCTTGTCTCAGCCAATAACATGCATGCAGGGACTATCGCTTCCGAAGAAATTAATTTTGTTAGTTTTCTAGCGCTGATCCTGAACTATCCCAAATTTGTTTTTACATATGTACGTAAATATGATGTGCTCTGAGGTTTGCTGGGTATACTAGAGTATGCCTCATGCATCTGGTCGCCACAATATTCTATTCATTAAGACAGAATTGAATTTTACAGAAAGGATTCTTGTTGTTTGCCCTTCGTGGTATATACTCCTGTAGACTTCTGATGATTGATGTTTCTATGATGAGATCTATGCTTGGTGTCATATTTATTCATAAGTTAATTACGGGATTAATCGACTCTTCTGGGTTGATTAGCCAATTAAACTTCTCTACCCCTACTAGACAAACACATAATTATAACTATGCCTTGCATGAACAGTTCAGGGTTCTCTGTGATGCAAGTATTCTACTCGGAATCTTCTCTTCCTCTAATAAAGTTATCTATTCTTAACTATTTAGTAAGTAGATAGTCCTAGTATATATTCGTAAATTGTATTCGTTTTGTACTGTGGAAAAATAAAATTAAAATATCTATCGACAAAATGCATTCATCTCCCAAGAGCTTGACGCAGAATTAAGGGGTAATGTCCTTATTGCACAAAGACGAAGAATATTTGAAGCAAGAGGAGAGGTAAAGTCCTTTTAAAATCAAACAGGTGACGGAAATAAACGAACATCTCTGAACAATGATGAAACAGTGGGTACGGACTTGAGGACTTTAGTCTTCATTAAACGGAGGGTGGTTCATAAATATAATGTGAGGCTGCTTAAACATTTTCTCAGGAACTGGACTATCCAACTTCTTGTCACGATGACAACGGCCTAAAGCACTCGACTGACAAGCAAAGCAGGAAAATCAAGGGATCATTTTCCCCGATTAGATATCAGATACATGATGACGCCACTTGCATCAATGAATATCCACAATCGGCACACTAGAAGAAAAAATTGAGCATTGATTTCGGAACACCCACAAAGATTATAAACTAAGCAATATTATGACTTAATGACTAACAAAACATAATCAGGTAGCGGTCTACAAACATAACCATCAGTGACTTTTCCAACTCAAGGTTCTATTGAATAACATTTTTTAATCAAATACGCTAAACGCTTTGCCGACGAAAGCATCAAAGCCGACTGCGGCAATGAAATGATACCTTGGAAAATGTAGCTCACAACTTTCTGGAGAAAAAACCGTATATGACGTGTGCTCAACAACTACACTCTGGTGGCACAGCTCATTGCACTAATAGACTCAGCCGTCTCGAGTCACGGTGTGGTGAATGGTTCTTTATACCATAGCTTAAAAAATTATGTGAACAAATCTGCTGTTCAATCGTCGTCAACTCTGTTACTTACAAAGACTGAGTATAGAGCATGTGCGGTACATTGGCGAAACGGGATATAATTGATTATCTGGATTGCCCGCGACTATCTTTTTGGTCTGTTGCTATGCCTCTCATATTTCAGATTTTTCAAAAAACGCCACGCAACTCGAGGTCAATAAGACATTTTAGCTTTCATTGAATTTAATTACGATTAGCCAGCAACAGAACGGTTTTTGCGGGCATAGAACGGCAACAAAAGTTGCGGATGTTGCTGGTTTACTCTATAGGAAATATTATTGGTTCCAACGAGCCTCTAAATCTTTAATTTGTACATTAATTCATTTAGTGGATAAGCAGTTGCTTATTGAATAAATATTGTATTTAAGCATCAATAACAGAATGTTTTAATACATGAATACTTTCATATATGGAGCTCAAACCATAGACGTAAGCCCGTAAGGTTTTTCACGGAAAAAAATAATGTTTTTCATTGTTTTACCAATACGGTTATTTTCTGCGGACCAATGTATCACTGCAACGAAAACGAAAGCAAACTTCTCTTCCTTTTATTTGATTGCTTCTAACCACTGCCAGAGCTCGAAAGCAGCTGAAGCTTAAATTGATTACAGGATTACAGTTGCTAAATATAAGCAAGCGACAAGATCAACGTTTAACAGTGCTCTTTAATATTAGTTGCAAGACTTGCAACTAATTAGGTCTCACTACTTGTGTGCAGCAAAATTCAAAGAATTTTATATATTGTTCAAATGTTTTAATTTTGTGGCGCAGAGCTCATATAAGAATTTATAATTAATTACATTGTTACTTGGCAGCCACCTCGAACTACCTAGTTGCGTCTAGTTGCGATCAAACTTAAAACTATATAACGATATGTAAAACTCACGAAGGCAAAGGGCCAACGAAAGAGAGTGGGCAGCAGCTAACAAAGAGTGCGCAAACATTATTTGTTCTTAGGCTGTAATTATGATTGTCGTCTCCTGCTGTTGGCTACTGCACGCAGCCGTCGGAGTTGTCTCTGTTGGTTACTTGACCAAACATTCTCCCCCCGTTGGAAAACAAGGGCGACATCGTTAATGGCTGAGGGGTGCGCTATTTGGAACGCTGTTGAAGAAGCGTTAAATATTCTTCGCACCAACGGGTCCAAAATACTTTTTGAAGATATATGACGCGCTGAAAATTGTTAAGCCGATTAAGGTCAAGCTGTCTTAGATCAGGCTCAATGTATGACGAAGATGGTGCTGTATCTAGGAAGTGTGCGGGTGTCTAGACGTCAAGATCACCTGGATGCTCTGAAAGTGAAAGTAATGGTCGAGAATTAATAGTTGCCGTAATGTGGCAGACGAATGTGCGCAGAGCGGGTCTCTAACCAAGCACGCATAAGCAGCATGTTGTGACAGCGGGTACGGGCATGGAATGCCGGACGCTGACGGGAGATATGCGAACAATTCATAAGAAAAAAATAATTTTGTAGCACAAATACAAGGTTTCAACTACCGTTTAGACGGAATCAATATCGCTGACGGGATATATGCGAAAAATTCATAAGAAAAAAAGAATTTTGTAGCACAAATACAAGCTTTAAACTAACGTCGGACCTCTAAAGGTAGAAACATCGAAAGATCCGGAAATTCGAATAACTGTAACTAGTGAAATCTTTGCCAGAATTCGAGGCAAAAAATATGTTAATTACGTCTCATTCAAAACATTATTAGCTTTATAAGTTAATGCGCTAAGTTATTTTTTCAGCAAGCCCGAAACATCTTCCTACCACTTTAGCCTTAGCTCAAGATGTAGAATGTCATCACGACCGTTACACGTTAGCAATTATGTTGTAATGTAAATGAACGAACGCATAATTGTAAACCAGGGAAATTCGCTGATACATTATCACGATAAAACATTGACGAATGGTGGCGAGAAGCTCTTGTCTCAGCCAATAACATGCATGCAGGGACTATCGCTTCCGAAGAAATTAATTTTGTTAGTTTTCTAGCGCTGATCATGAACTATCCCATATTTGTTTTTACATATGTACGTAAATATGTTGTGCTCTGAGGTTTGCTGGGTATACTAGAGTATGCCTCATGCATCTGGTCGCCACAATATTCTATTCATTATTTGTTGTTTGCAACATTCATTGTTGATTGCCCTTCGTGGTATATACTCCTGTAGACTTCTGATGATTGATGTTTCTATGATGAGATCTATGCTTGGTGTCATATTTATTCATAAGTTAATTACGGGAGTAATCGACTCTTCTGGGTTGATTAGCCAATTAAACTTCTCTACCCCTACTAGACAAACACATAATTATAACTATGCCTTGCATGAACAGTTCAGGGTTCTCTGTGATGCAAGTATTCTACTCGGAATCTTCTCTTTCTCTAATAAATTATTGTAAACTATTAAGTAAGTAGATAGTCCTAGTATATATTCGTAAATTGTATTCGTTTTGTACTGTGGAAAAATAAAATTAAAATATCTATCGACAAAATGCATTCGTCTCCCAAGAGCTTGACGCAGAATAAAGGGGTAATGTCCTTATTGCACAAAGACGAAGAATATTTGAAGCAAGAGGAGAGGTAAAGTCCTTTTAAAATCAAACAGGTGACGGAAATAAACGAACATCTCTGAACAATGATAAAACAGTGGGTACGGACTTGAGGACTTTAGTCTTCATTAAAGGGAGGGTGGTTCATAAATATAATGTGAGGTTGCTTATACATTTTCTCAGGAACTGGACTATCCAACTTCTTGTCACGATGACAACGGCCTAAAGCACTCGACTGACAAGCAAAATAGGAAAATCAAGGGATAATTTTCCCCGATTAGATTTAAGACACATGACGCCACTTGCAACAACACTTACTACAATCGGCACGCTAGAAGAAAAAATTTAAAATTGAAATTGATACCATTTTTTGTTTAAATTTTATTTTTGAGTGCATTGTATGTAAAAAATCATGTAAGAAGTTCTAGTTTCGTGACTCTAGCTCTTATTATTTACCCAATTTGTTCCTGTTTGATGTCGATATCGACTCGGCTCATGTCCTTGATGGCAGAGGAAAGTCCTTCTGTCTGCTGTTGCTGTTCTTGCGCAGTCAGCCTCTCCTGTTGCTGTTCCCTCAGCAATCTATGTAGCCTAGCTTGCGCTGATACCAGTCGCTGTCTAGCGCTGGGTACATTGTTCTCTTTGCTGAATGCAGCTAGTCCTCTTCTGGTGGCAGCGGCGTATGAAAGCCCTTCAACTTGTTCAGTGGGTGCTGTACGGGTGAAGTCAACAGGTGTAGGCACATGAACTTTATTGCTGCGGCTTCGGTTCGTTCGAGTCGGTGGGAGATTTTTCATTTTGGCGGGCTTTGGGGGTCCCGCACGCTTTGTATATTCGGTGAACCACTCGCAGCCTTTCTAGTTGGCAGGGTGGTTACCACCGCAGTGGGCGCATGTTGCCGAAACTGAGTCGGGCCTGAGTGTGGAGTGGGGGCCATTGTTGTTGGCCCTTTCTTCGGGCACGGAGGAGCTGGTGCTGGCATGGGCGACGGCGTTGAGCTGGCTGCCGCCCTCATCCTGAGGATTCGCTGAGGCAGGCAAGTTCTCTTCTTGGGGTGAGCTTATCTGCTCTGCCTCAGATTCATCAGTTTCCATGTCTTCGTCGTTTTCGGGTGGCTTCAAGAGAGCATATCTATTGGATGTATGTATTTGAACTGGACTGGTGTCAGACTTGCTCTGTTTTCGCCGCGCGGCAGGTGGGGACCTGCTGCCTATGATTTTGCGCTTATCGTTTTTTTTTGCCTGTGATTGAATCAGGCGAGCCGAAGCTGCGGCGAATGAATTGGGTTTGATGGTATCCATTATATGCACTAGCACATGTATGTGGACTGCTGCCGGGGTCGTCGGAGACCATTAAAGGGTAGGAAGGTGAAACTGATGTACTTCTTACAGACATCAGCGTGATGAATTTATTGGCAGCTGTTGCTAAGCGGCTGTTAAGCATTGAGGTGCTTGGCGGCGTAGCGGCGCCCGACCCGTTGATACTCATTGTGGTGCGTTGCTGATCTCAGCACTCTCTGGAATGGTGGCTCTATTGGCATTGTCATGTCAGCATGGCAGCATGTCAGCAAGGCAGCGAAGACGACTTGCTCACTAAAAAAAATTTCTTTGTCAGCAGGAAGTTTTGTTTTAATTTTTATCGTTATTGTTCTTTTTTCTGTTTGTTATTGGGTCACAATAATTGATGCGTTGCAATCTTTGTGCGGGATTGCTAAAGCCGCGTTTGGCCCTTTAGGCGTGCACTCAAATTTCGTTTTTTTAATTTTATTCCGCGAGTACGTCCGTTCACTTCGAACACCAAGAAGTGTCTACTTAGAAAGACTGAGTATAGAGAATGTGCGGTACATTGGCGAAATGGGATATAATTAATTATCTGGATTGCCCGCGACTCTCTTTATACCCTGAACCCATTGAAAATGGTTAAAAAGGGTATATTGTATTTGTGCAAAGTGCAAATGTATGTAACAGGCAGAAGGAAGCATCTCCGACCCCATAAAGTATATATATTCTTGATCAGCATCAATAGCCGAGTCGATCTAGCCATGTCCGTCTGTCTGTCTGTCCGTCCATCCGTCCGTCCGTCCGTCCGTCCGTCCGTATGTATGAACGCAAGGATCTCAGAACCTATAAGAGCTACAGACTTGAAATTTTAACTGTAGATCCTCCAGGTGCCCGCGCAGTTTGTTTCCGATAAACGATAACTTGCCCCGTTTCTTAGTAATCGATAAAAATGTATATCGAAATCCTGTTTTTTAAGCAATTTTTGTAAATAATAAGAGCTAGAGTTACCAAACTTGACATGTAGCTTCTAGAATAGTATATATCTTTCATTTTTAACCTATCGCCACCTCCCCGCTACTCTCTATCTATTAGCGCGAGCTGCATTTGGTGTTGGAATAAGGGGGTTCAGGGTATCCCCTAGTCGGGAGCTCCCGACTAGAACCTCTTACTTGTTTTAGTCTTTTGCTATGCCTTTCATACTTCAGATTTAGAAAAAACGACAGGCGACTCGAGGTCAATACGACATTTTGGCTTTCATTGAAGTTAATTACGATAAGCCAGCAACAAAGCGGCTCGCTAACCAAGCACGCTTAAGTTGAGTATAGTGATGCACTGTAATCGGCTTTTGCGGGCATTGAACGGCAACAAAAGTTGCGGATGCTGGCCAATATACGACACCATTTCAGAGAGTAAGGCTGGTTTACTCTATAAGAAATATTATCGGTTCCAACGAGTCCCTAAATCTTTAATTTGTACATGAATTCATTTAGTGGATAAGCAGTTGCTTAGTGTATAAATATTGTATTTAAGCACCAATAACAGAATGTCTTTAATACATGAATACTTTCATATATGGAGCTCAAACCATAGACGTAAGCCCGTAAGGTTTTTCACGGAAAAAAATAGTGGTTTTCACTGTTTTACCAATACGGTTATTTTCTGCGGACCAATGTATCACTGCAACGAAAACGAAAGCAAGCTTCTCTTCCTTTTATTTGATTGCTTCTAACCACTGCCAGAGCTCGAAAGCAGCTGAAGCTTAAATTGATTACAGGATTACAGTTGCTAAATATAAGCAAACGACAAGAGCAACGTTTAACAGTGCTCTTTAATAGTAGTTGCAAGACTTGCAACTAATTAGGTCTCACTACTTGTGTCCAGTAGTTGCAAGACTTGCAACTAATTAGGTCTCACACTTGTGTGCAGCAAAATTCAAAGAATTATATATATTTTTCAAAAGTTTTTATGTTTCCACGCAGGGCTCTTATTAGAATTTATAATTAATTGTTGCTTGGTAGCCAACTCAAACTACTTAGTTCGGTCTAGGTTGCGATCAAACTTAAAACTATTTAACGATTTGTAAAACTCACGAACGCAAAGGGCCAACGAAAGAGAGTGGGCAGCAGCTAACAAAGAGTGAGCAAACATTATTTGCTCTTACGCTGTAATTATGATTGTTGTCTTTTACTGTTGGCTACTGCACGCAGCCGTCGGAGTTGTCTCTGTTGGTTACTTGAGCAAACATTCTCCCCCCGTTGGAAAGCAAGGGCTTTCAACATCAGCCTGTTTTGGGCAGCAATCACAGCTTTCGTACGGCTCTGCGTATGACTCCACTCGCAGTCTGAAGCACAGCAACTCTGGATACCCCATCGGATCCCGATATTAGCTCTATGTCAGCGGCGGTAAATTCACTTCCTTTACAAAGCATCGTTAATGGAGAGTCTGGGCTGAGTGCGCTATTTGGAACGCTGTTGAAGAAGCGTTTAATATTCTTCGCACCAACGGGTCCAAAATACTTTTTGGAAATTGTTAAGCCGATTGCAGTTAAACTGTCTTAGATCAGGCTCAATGTATGACGAAGATGGCGCTGTACCCAGGAAGTGTGCAGGTGTCTGGACGTCAAGATCACCTGGATGCTCTGAAAGTGGAAGTAATGGTCGAGAATTAATAATTGCCGTGATGTGGCAGAGCGGGACTCTAACCAAGCAAGCATAAGTAGCATGTTGTGACAGCGCCTGCGGGCATGGAACGCCGTACGCTGACGGGAGATATGCGAACAATTTATAAGAAAAAAATAATTTTGTAGCACAAATACAAGGTTACAACTAATGTTTAGACGGAATCAATATCGCTGACAGGCGATATGCGAAAAATGTATAAGAAAACAAGTAAGAGGTTCTATTCGGGAGCTCCCGACTAGGGAATATCCTGAACCCGCCTATTCCAACACCAAATGCAGCACGCGCTACGCGCTCGTTTGAAGTAATAATAATAAATTTAAAAAAAAGTTCCAATGGCAGGGGTCGAACTCGCAACTGACCGCATTACTTGCCACTGCCTCTACTCAAAATCCACACCTATAATTTAGTGAGAAAAAACAAATTAAAATATCAGCACAGAAAACAATAGCAATTGTAATGCTGTTGATAGTATTCGAAGCAGACGCGCATGAATGTGTGTGTGTACATGTATACAGAAATTCTTGGAATTTGCGCTAGCTGCCCAATTCAATTGCGCAGTGAAACTTACAACTTTTGGATTTTTGTTAACCTATCTAAATGAAATTTTCTACACTATATCTTATTGTGACATAGAATATTTGTGTATTCTCGAAAAGTAAATTGCATTGAAATTGTGGCTTTAATTGGTGGGCCATATAAGTTGGGTTATTATCTTGATTTAAAGCTATATATATATATATATATACATACTCTAAAAGCAACATAACAAGTTTGGTAACTCCACCTCTTAATATTAACCCAATGTTTGGTCAAGTGACCGGTAGAGATAACAGCGATGGCTGCGTGCAGTAACAGCAGAAGACAATAATCATAATTACAGCTTAAGAGCAAATGATGTTTGCTCTTTGTAAGTTGCTGCCTACTCTCTTCATCGGCCCTTTGCCTCCTGCATTGACGCCCGCTGCCCATCGTTCTGACCGGGCTCAATTTCCTTCGTTTTGCATATACATAGCTTTGTAGTTTTTCGTTTGATCGTAATTGAGGCACAACTGCCAAGCAACATTATAACATTTCGTAAATTATAATAAGTGCCCTGTGCGGTAAATAAATACATTCGAAACAAAATATAATTCGCTGCACACAAGCAGTGATAATTAATTAGTTGAAAAATAGCTTGTAACTACACACCCAATTTGCTCATAAGACAGGATGTCGTTATCAATTTTATCGATTTCTTGAAAGCGGAGTAAGTTATCGTTTATCGGAAACAAACTTGATTGACTAGATCGACTTGCCTATTGATGCTGATCAAGCATATATATACTTTATGGGGTCGGATATGCTTCCTTCTGCCTGTTACATACATTTACATTTTGCACAAGACCATTATACCCTTATACCCATTTTCAATGGGTTCAGGGTATAAAAAGAATTTTGTAGCACAAATACAAGGTTTAAACTAACGTCGGAACTCAAAAGGTAGAAACATCGAAAAATCCGGAAATTCGAAAAACCGTTCCGTGCAACGACACATTAGACATTGTGAAATCTTTGCCAGACTTCGAGGGAAAATATGTTAATTACATCTCATTCAACACATTGTTAACCTTAGGTACAATGAGAAACAAAATCAAAATAGCTTTACGTCACATATGCGGTCTGGAGTTACATATATTTAATAGAAAAGAAATGTCGATCGTCCTGCAAGGAAAACTAAAACCTCTTCAATTATACGACAAAGTAGAAAAAGCTTACCCTACGAACGAACAAAACGAACAAAAAAATGATCCACGACAAGCCCATACCATAGAAGCTTTACTTATATTTATTTCGGGTACTAAGAAATGGTTCAGCTTAGATATTTTTTCAGCAAGCTCGAAACATCTTCCTACCGCTTTAGCCTTAGCTGAAGATGTAGAATGTCATCACGATCGTTACACATTAGCAATTATGTTAGGAGTGTGGCAGAAAGGTCTCAAAGGAACGAACGAACAATTGTAAGCCAGGGAAAGTCGCTGATACATTATCACGATAAAACATTGACGCTTTAGAAGAAGATGTTCGATATATACATACACATACATACTTTGTCGAATCAATATATAAACCGGGTATGTGACGTTGTCAAGAAGAATGTAGTAAACTTTATTTTCTATGAACTGCCAATATAAGCATTTACCTGATGAATTCTTCCAGATTATTTTTTTTTTCTAAAATGACTCAACTAGCAAATGAAGTCGTTGTAAATTGCCAAATTTATCAGAGGGTAAAATATTAACGTCAACCACAAAAACAGGTCACCGGAGAAGCACTCATTCCATTACATGTATTCCGCCTGTGTGCTCAGGTACTGTGCTGCTGCACTATGCAAACCTTTCTCTTTTTGAATTGTCTGTAAACTCTTCATATTTTCCGACCACTTTAAAAGAAACATACATTATTTCTGTCCATAATAAATGGAGTAAGTGCGATGTCTAAGACTATATAGTTTTTTCAAAACTATCCGCTTTACCTAGTCAGACATCATACCTAGAATCATAACATCTTAATTGGAACATTTATTATTTTACCATCCCAGCATGGATTCGTGAAGCTCAGATGTACAACCACTATCCTTCTTGAGTTTACTTCACTATTAATTAATGGTTTAAGGAAGAGAATGCAACCTGACGTCATCTGTACTGATTTCAGTAGGGCTTCCGACTTTGTCAACCTCTTCTTACTGCTTCATAAATTATGCGTTCTCGCCTTCCCAGTCAATCTTTTGTTTTCTAAACGTATTCTTGGTGACTTCTTGGTGACCGGTGTTCCTCAACGTAGTCATTTTGGCCCGCTTTTCATTACGTACCTTCCTTTGATTCTGTATCACTCTTGAGTATTAACGTTTGTAGATGATGTGAAATTTAAAGATATGGCATCATGTTATCTTTTACAATCCCTCATTGATGCGCTGTAGTCTTGATGCCAAGTCTACCTCTTAAATTTAACCTGTTATAACTGTCGACTCTCATTAACGTCAATGAGGTCAACAAGGCCAGAATTGTTTTGGGTTCCATCAAGCGAAGATCAAAGAAGTTTGACATTTGCTACGACCTATACTAGAGTATGCTTCATATATCTGGTCGCCACAATATACTATTCATCAAGACAGACTTGAATTTCATAGAAAGGATTCTGGTAGTTTGCCCTTTGTGGTGTAAACTGTTTAAGCTGCGATCCCTCGTTTTAGCTGCGATACACCAGTAGACTTCTGATGAGTAATTTTTCTTCTTTATTTAATCGCAGATCTATGCTGGGTGTAATATTTATTCATAAGTTAATTACGGGCGTAATCGACTCTTCTGGGTTGATTAGCCAATTAAACTTCTCTATCCCTACTAGACAAATACATAATTATAACTATGCCTTGCATGAACAGTTCAGGGTTCTCAGTGATGCAAGTATTCTACTCGGAATCTTCTCTTTCTCTAATAAAGTTATCTATTCTAAACTATTTAGAAAGTAGATAGTTCTAGTATACATTCGACAATTGTATTCGTTTTGTACTTTGGACAAAAAAAATTAGAAATCTTATCTATCGACAAAATGCATTCATCTTCCCAGAGCTTGACGCAGAATTAAAGGGTATGTCCTTATTGCCCAAAGGCGAAGAATATTTGAAGCAAGAGGTAAACTCCTTTTAAAATCAAACAGGTGACGGGGAAATAAACGTACACCTCTGAACAATGATAAAACTGTGGATACGGACTTGAGGACTATAGTCTTAATTAAAGGAAGGGTGGTTCATAAATATGATGTGAGGTTGCTTTAACATTTTTTCGGGAACTGGACTATCCAACTTCTTGTCACGACGACAACCGCCTAAAGAACTCTCTACTGACAAGCAAAACAGGAAAATCAAGGGATAATTTTCCCCGATTGGATATAGGACACAAGATGACCCCCTGCAACAATAAATATCCACAGTCGGCTCGCTAGAAGAAAAATCTTTGATGACTTTGAAAGATTAAAAATTATTTATTAATTTAAAAAATAGACAAGTAAACATTAATACAAAAACAATGTTAAGGAACTGCTTGTTTTTCGGTGGGCCGCGCCGGCTGGCTCATCGATTTCTCTGGATGTAGTCCCATCCGTGGCCCGCAGTCCGTACAATCTATAGCAACAAAGCTACACGTCTGTAGCAAAACAGACCGACACAACACTATGCAAAACAAACCATTAAGTCGAAAACATCAAACAATCGGAACTTCTAACTCATGGACAACATAAACAGCTGCGACGGCAAGTAAACGTAAACAACAAAGGTGAGATGCTTATATTATTTACCAAAAACACTATTAAACCACTTTAGTTTTCCAGATCGGGTCTCGGTTCCGGACCCAGCGTACCCGCCCTACCATGAGACGATCACCTTCACTCCCCATCAATGAAAATTGAGCCGGACAATTCTGTCTTCAGGTACGGTATATAATTGGTTGCATTTCTCATAATTATTTACAATTAACGGTTCTTATTTCATTTATCTTCAGCCACTTACAATCTCATGCATCCCTTCATTTACTTCACAGGTTCGTATAACTCTATTCGTGTATTATAATAAGTGATGATTATTATCGGTCATATTGCAGGTATCTCTGCAGGTTTATCTACGCACAACTATTTACATTCTCCTGCACGTGGACGTTTCTTCACCAGGTGCGTATTATGGTGGCATATTCGCATAGTTATTGATCTTAATTACTAACGTTTCATTTTTCTTATAGAATAAATTATTGCTAGTCAACAAAAGAAAAGAAAACAAATGGAAATATATAGACACCAGGTAATTATTGCACCAATGGGGAGCAAGTATCCGCTGAAATAAATCTGTGTATATATATGTGAAACAAAGAACGATGTTTTATGTGAGTTAAAGCGCCTTGCCTGCCTAAAAAGCTCTCTGGGTGGGGGCGGTAAGGGCGATCATAATGTGTAGTCTGTACATATGGTGCATAACATATATATACATATATGTGGGTATCACTCGTGCACCAGTTAGCAAAAATCTAAATTTTTAATTTTCTTATTTATTCGGCAGACGCAATCTTTGGGACATTTAAGTGAGTACATATAGATGTTTAAGTTAAGCACATATACAAATTTAATTCATAAAAAAAAAACTTAAACTAAGTTATTGCCAAAAAAAAAATCTGTTCTCTCTCAAGGTGCACCATCAGGCGTCTATATCTGACTCTGCCATTTACTCGGTCGAAGGAAGGACGACTTGGAACTGACTCACTCAGTGATGAAGTGGGCGTGGTCTCGCCTGTGGCCGCCTCTTCACTGTTGGAGCCCGGTTTTGGTGGCTCTTCTTGCCGGTGGCTCGTCTCGCCGTCGTGATGGTGGCGCCGCTGACAAGTGCGCGGAGAATGGCCGTCGTGCTATGGCTGAAATGCGTCGCTGGGCCGTATTTTGGCTTCAGTGAGACTCGGTTGGCCTCTCTGGACCGAGAGCCCGTCTCGTCGATGCGGGAGCCGTGGGTCGTTCCCTTTGTTAAATGTCTTATTGTTTTGTGTGTTTGTCACGGGTCGCACGTAAGTTTTATGTTTTTATCGACTCTATATGTCCCAGCACAAGTTTTAAAATAAAGCTTCGTTATTCGCAAAACAATATTTTTTGTTCTGTACATAAATTTATTTCGTACGCGTCGGCTTAGTTGGCCGGTCAAACTTTTAACTATTTGGAGCCGACATGCATAAAGAACTTAACCTTTAACTTGCTTTAAGCGCGGCACGCCCACCGTTGACCGCTGACAAAATCGAACTCCCGGATATACATTTGGGCAGCAACATCATTGTTGCTGAATTTCGGCACACGCATACATTTGCGAGGCAAGCACCGTTGCTGCTCATCTGCACAGCTGCATTTTTTTGGGTCAACGGCCCAAATGAAAGCCAAAGGCATATCCAAGGGCATGCGATCCACTCTCCTCCTAGTCTCTTTAAGAGCGAATCGGGCGGCCGAGAGCAATCGCTCCTTCTGGCGCCGTGGATCGTAAGCCCGGCGTTGCCACTCTTCAATAAATTGGGCGCTGCTGTGTGACCGACTTCACCCCGATACTCTGCCCCTATGACACGATACTACCGATACTACTGATACTACCGAATGCAACCAATTACTGACAATATCGATGTTGTCGATATTTCAAACGCAACAACAATACAAGAACAGTTGAATAAACTAACAGATGCATTACACATTTTTAAAACAAAAATAAAGCCCAATAAACACAGAACACCTATACCAAACATTACTCTCAAGAAATGGAGGATTGATCTCGGAACACGCACAAAGATTATAAGCTAAGCAATATTATAATTTAATGACTAACAAAACATAATCAAGGAGCGGTCTACAAACATAACCATCAGTGACTTTTCCAACTCAAGGTTCTATTGAATAACATTTTTTAATCAAATACGCTAAACGCTTTGCCGACGAAAGCATCAAAGCCGACTGCGGCAATGAAATGATACCTTGGAAAATGTAGCTCACAACTTTCTGGAGAAAAAAACGTATATGACGTGTGCTCAACAACTACACACTGGTGGCACAGCTCACAGCAACACTAGGCAAAGCCGTCTCGAGTCACGGTGTGGTGAATGGTTCTTTATACCATAGCTCTAAAAATTATGTGAACAAATCTGTTATTCAATCGACGTCAGCACATATTACTTACTCTGTTACTTACAAAGACTTTTTTTTTTTTTATAAATGTTTATTGTGTTGAATCAAAAATAGCAATCATTTTTATTACAACACAGTTGACTTAGGTGGTATTTCGCCAAGCCTGGTTGGGTCCTCAGGCTTTAACGTGGACCAGCGTCAAAGGCGTCTTCTTTGAGGCTGCATCGTTACGTAGGGAGTCGGGGGCTCTGGGCCGTCTGCTGTGTCGTGGTTGGAGGAGGTCCTTAAAGGATCTTCTTGAGCCTCCTGACTACACACCTCCCAGAGAGGTCTCTTGCTACCCGGTTACAGTGTCGCTGTAAGCGTTCGTTGTATCGGTTGGCGTATGCTTCGACTTGGCTGTCTATAGTCTCTATTTTGAGGTAGAATGCAAGGTAGAATTTCTGACGTACCAGTCAGCACCGGTCATTCGGCGTAAGGCCGAGTTTTGGAGTATTTAAATCCCCAAACCTGGATAGCGTATCTCCAAGTTGGCGCCACCACGACGTTGTAAACTGCCCGTTTGCAGCGAAGTGGCAATGGGCTGTTGGGGTTAGTAGCCAGTTGGCCTTGGCCATCTTAAAGCGGCAATGGTTGAGAAGGCCGTTAATGTGCGCCCGAAACGTAAGCCTCTTATCCAGTACAATTCCGAGATTCTTGGTGAGGGGGGCTGCCATCTATCCAGACTGCTGGAGCCTTGCCACGCCTCAGTATGCAGATCACCTCACACTTCGAGACATTGAGCTTGATGTTCCACCTGCGAGCCCAGCTCTCAAGCAAATGGATGTATTCCTGGGCTCCATCAGTGGCTCGTACTCACAGTTGGCGGAGTAAAATATTGCCACGTCATCAGCAAATGTGGCCATCAAGTGTTTGCCTGGGGTGGCGAACTTATGTAGGTCATCCGGACTGGGGATGTCTGCCGTATACAAATTTTAGAGGAAGGGACCCAGTACGCTGCCTTGAGGGACACCCGCCTTCATATAGCGAACCGGAGAGATTGCTGACTTACTTTGACTTCAAACTAATGCTCCATTAGATAAGAGCGCAAAAGTAGAAAGAAGGGGGCGGGAAGACTCATCTTGATTTTCTTGAGCAATCCATCTATCCAGACTCGATCCAAGGCTTCCTTAACGTCCACAAAGACTCCATAGCAATAGAATATGGTTAATCACTCAGTGAACCTGTTCAACAGCGCGATGAACCCAAATTGGGGTTCGCCAACTTCCACTGCGACGGGGTTGCGTTTTTAACATGGCGCGGATGGGGCCGATAGGTGGTGACATCTGGAGCGAAGTCTCCAACACTCGGGTAGTCTCATCGAGCTCGTCCAAATGGAAAGGTGTGAACCGTTCCTCCAGGTGGCTGGCAAAGGTATCAACTTGCTCTTCGTATGTAAGGCAGTATGTTCCATTGTGGCGATGAAGGGGAGTCATGAGTCATGGGTATAGTCCATGCTCTCCAACCTTCTGGAGAAGGATGCGACTTTGTGTCTGCGAAGGGCCTCCTTGAGTTGCCGCTCCGCTCTTCGCCATTCCGCCTTGTCCCACGGATGCTGAGTCGTCTGGACCCTGGGTAGGTGGGCTTTATCTGCGGGCAGTCCGTTGCCAGCAGTATCCAGCCGCCTGACAACTGGTGGGGGGCTGGCATCGGCTGCTGCTATGCGAATCTTTGCATTGAGAAGCTCAATGGCGTCCTCTACATCCAGTCCAGTGCCGATTTCAGTATTGAGGCTTATACTTTCACTTATCTGTCTCTGGAAGACACCGAGATCAGTGGGTGCGTTGATGGGGAAAGGCCTTTGATGACTATGCGGTAGGGCTTCTCCTCCTGCAGCTAGTATGAGTAGAATTGGATTTTTTGTTCTTCCAGTTTCTTTATGATGGCCCTGTATGTGGGCGCATCATTGGCTAGGAGTCGCATAGTCCGACCTAGGTTGGGCATGATGATCAAGTCCACTACTTAAGATAGTATGAGCCACACGTCGTTGATGTCCTAGATGTCGTTTAGGACGCATGGGGGGTGGCTTCTTTCCTCCAGTGGGGGCCATTGTTGTTGGCCCTTTCTTCGGGCACGGAGGAGCTGGTGCTGGCATGGGCGACGACGTTGGGCTGGCTGCCGCATCATCATCCTGAGGAATCGCTGAGGCAGGCAAGTTTTCTTCTTGGCTTATCTGCTAGGCCTCAGATTCATCACTTTCCATGTCTTCGTTATTTTCGGGTGGCGCCAAGAGAGCATATCTATTGGATGTATGTATTTGAACTGGACTGGTGTCAGACTTGCTCTGTTTTCGCCGCGCGGCAGGTGGGGACCTGCTGCCTATGATTTTGCGCTTATCGTTTTTTTTGCCTGTGATTGAATCAGGCGAGCCGAAGCTGCGGGGAATGAATTGGATTTGATGTTATCCATTATATGCACTAGGTCGTCAACGGGTTCTCTATTCACACTAGCACCAGTATGTGGACTGCTGCCGGGGTCGTCGGAGACCATTAAAGGGTAGGAAGGTGAAACTGGTGTACTTCTTACAGACATCAGCGTGATGAATTTATTGGCAGCTGTTGCTAAGCGGCTGTCAAGCATTGAGGTGCTTGGCGGCGTAGCGGCGCCCGACCCGTTGATACTCATTGTGGTGCGTTGCTGATCTCAGCACTCTCTGGTATGGTGGCTCTATTGGCATTGTCATGTCAGCATGGCAGCATGTCAGTAAATTATATATATTCTTGATCAGCATCAATAGCCGAGTCGATCTAGCCATGTCCGTCCATCTGTCCGTCTGTCGATCGACTTTGTTTCCGATAATCGATAACTTGCCCCGTTTCCAAGTAATCGATAAAAATGTATATCGAAATCCTGTTTTTTTAAGCAATTTTGGTAAATCATAAGAGCTAGAGTCACCAAAATTGACATGTAGCTCCTAGAAAAGTATATATATATCAAGTATCTTTCATTTTATACCTATCGCCGCCTCCCCACTACTCTCTATCTGTTAGCGCGAGCTGCATTTGGTGTTGGAATAAGAGGGTTCAGGGTATCCCCTAGTCGTGAGCTCCCGACTAGAACCTCTTACTTGTTACTGTTTGTTATTGGGTCACAATAATTGATGCGTTGCAATCTTTGTGCGGGATTGCTAAAGCCGCGTTTGGCCCTTTAGGCGTGCACTCGAATTTCGATTTTTGATTTTATTCCGCGAGTACGCCCGTTCACTTCGAACACCAAGAAGTGTCTACTTAGAAAGACTGAGTATAGAGAATGTGCGGTACATTGGCGAAATGGGATATAATTAACTATCTGGATTGCCCGCGACTATCTTTTTAGTCTGTTGTTATGCCTTTCATATTTCAAATTTAGAAAAAACGCCGGGCGACTCGAGGTCAATACGACATTTTGGCTTTCATTGAAGTTAATTACGATAAGCCAGCAACAAAGTGGCTCGCTAACCAAGCACGCTTAAGTTGAGTATAGTGATGCACTGTAATCGGCTTTTGCGGGCATTGAACGGCAACAAAAGTTGCGGATGCTGGCCAATATACGACACCATTTCAGGGAGTAAGGCTGGTTTACTCTATAGGAAATATTATCGGTTCCAACGAGTCCCTAAATCTTTAATTTGTACATAAATTCATTTAGTGGATAAGCAGTTGCTTAGTGTATAAATATTGTATTTAAGCACCAATAACAGAATGTCTTTAATACATGAATACTTTCATATATGGAGCTCAAACCATAGACGTAAGCCCGTAAGGTTTGTCACGGAAAAAAAATAGTGTTTTTCACTGTTTTACCAATACGGTTATTTTCTGCGGACCAATGTATCACTGCAACAAAAACGAAAGCAAGCTTCTCTTCCTTTTATTTGATTGCTTCTAACCACTGCCAGAGCTCGAAAGCAGCTAAAGCTTAAATTGATTACAGGATTACAGTTGCTAAATATAAGCAAACGACAAGAGCAACGTTTAACAGTGCTCTTTAATAGTAGTTGCAAGACTTGCAACTCACTATTTGTGTCCAGTAGTTGCAAGACTTGCAACTAATTAGGTCTCACTACTTGTGTGCAGCAAAATTCAAAGAATTATATATATTTTTCAAAAGTTTTTATGTTGCCACGCAGGGCTCTTATTAGAATTTATAATTAATTGTTGCTTGGTAGCCAACTCGAACTACTAAGTTCGGTCTAGGTTGCGATCAAACTTAAAACTATTTAACGATTTGTAAAACTCACGAAGGCAAAGGGCCAACGAAAGAGAGTGGGCAGCAGCTAACAAAGAGTGAGCAAACATTATTTGCTCTTACGCTGTAATTATGATTGTTGTCTTTTACTGTTGGCTACTGCACGCAGCCGTCGGAGTTGTCTCTGTTGGTTACTTGAGCAAACATTCTCCCCCCGTTGGAAAGCAAGGGCTTTCAACATCAGCCTGTTTTGGGCAGCAATCACAGCTTTCGTACGGCTCTGCGTATGACTCCACTCGCAGTCTGAAGCACAGCAACTCTGGATACCCCATCAGATCCCGATATTAGGTCTAGGTCAGCGGCGGTAAATTCACTTCCTTTACAAAGCATCGTTAATGGAGAGTCTGGGCTGAGTGCGCTATTTGGAACGCTGTTGAAGAAACGTTTAATATTCTTCGCACCAAAATACTTTTTGGAAATTGTCAAGCCGATTGCAGTTAAACTGTCTTAGATCAGGCTCAATGTATGACGAAGATGGCGCTGTACCCAGGAAGTGTGCAGGTGTCTGGACGTCAAGATCACCTGGATGCTCTGAAAGTGGAAGTAATGGTCGAGAATTAATAATTGCCGTGATGTGGCAGAGCGGGACTCTAACCAAGCAAGCATAAGTAGCATGTTGTGACAGCGCCTGCGGGCATGGAACGCCGTACGCTGACGGGAGATATGCGAACAATTTATAAGAAAAAAATAATTTTGTAGCACAAATACAAGGTTACAACTAATGTTTAGACGGAATCAATATCGCTGACAGGCGATTTGCGAAAAATGTATAAGAAAACAAGTAAGAGGTTCTATTCGGAAGCTCCCGATTAGGGAATATCCTGAACCCGCCTATTCCAACACCAAATGCAGCACGCGCTACGCGCTCGTTTGAAGTAATAATAATAAATTTAAAAAAAAGTTCCAATGGCAGGGTTCGAACTCGCAACTGACCGCATTACTTGCCACTGCCTCTACTCAAAATCCACACCTATAATTTAGTGAGAAAAAACAAATTAAAAT
Organism: Drosophila ezoana; assembly: GCA_035045725.1. Taxonomy (NCBI): domain Eukaryota; kingdom Metazoa; phylum Arthropoda; class Insecta; order Diptera; family Drosophilidae; genus Drosophila; species Drosophila ezoana. Next base: position 440,510 of record JAWNOU010000199.1, read on the forward strand.
ATCAGCACAGAAAACAATAGCAATTGTAATGCTGTTGATAGTATTCGAAGCAGACGCGCATGAATGTGTGTGTGTACATGTATAAGTTAACACATAACACTTAATATAGGATATTTCATAAGTTTATAATCAACCCTCGCTATCGCTTGCTTCATAAGTTAAGGAACAGACCTCGCAATTGCGACACTGCATACTTTGTATCAGCGCGCTATAGCTGCAATGGTCAGCGGCGGTAACCGGACACTTTTGTTTTGCTGCAAGAGTTTCCGTTATTGCCTAAGATTTTGCTGAGTCGGTTTGCCGACCATGACATTGTGGCGTGATGCGAGTTTTGGCTTAGCTTAAGTGAAATATTCTGTGTATTAAGAAATCAGTTTTGAATTCAGCGCTCTTCCAATAAGTCGCTTAAATAAATATTCACTCCGGCACTTGGCCGTTAAGCAATTTGTTTTATTGTCTGAGCCCGAGGCCAGCAATAAGAGGCACAGTCGCGTCTCAACCTAATCTTCAGCCACTACAGGACTGGAAGGATGTTAATTGGCGCCCAACTAGTGGTCGGACTCCACAACCAACAACAATTAAGACAGCAGCGCGGGAGCTGCAACAACCAACAACAATTAAGAGAGCAGCGCGGGAGCTGCGAGTGACCAATTTTATAAAGAAAATTTTTTTGTGTTAATTGAATCATGTAAGTGGATACTCTAGCCAAAATTTTTCTTCAAACACAAAATTTTTATGTTTATTTTATAAAAAATTACTTAGTACTAGTGAGTATTTTATATTGCAACAGATCATATAAAAAAAATTTTTTTTAAATAATAATAATCAGAACCAAGTTTCTGAAACACGTGACAGTGACTGCTTTGAGAATTTTAGTTGAAACAATTTATCATCCAGATCGTTAATTAAATTACTTTGTGTTACTTTCTATGTGTCTAAAATTGTGCTATAACAATACATACAGTTCTCGTGGTTCAGAGCTGCGACGTAATTCGACCCATCTTTTGACGGCCCGTTTTATTTTTCGCGGCCACTGGCCTGCGCATGTCACGGTTCAGCCAATATAGTAACCCTCGCAAGCAGTCTAGCGACTCAGATTCCGACTGTGACATTCGCATCAGAGTCCCGGCTACAAGACTTCTCCCTGCAGTTCCCCCACCATCAGGTAAAATGGATCCAGATCAGCTTAGGGAAGTAGTAAGGACGGCTATCAGCAATGCTTTAGCCGAACAGGCCGCTGCAAACCAGCAGAGGGAGCAAGCATTGACTCAAAGAATTAATGAGTTAGCTGAACAAATAGCAGCAGCAAACGTTGCCGCCTCACAAGTAGTAGCATATGTTGCTATAGGAATTATAAACGACATTCGCTGTGGCGAGCCGCTAGATGCCGTCAAGTGCTTACCTGAGTTTGCAGGAGTACTGGAATCTTATGTATCTTGGAGGCAGGCAGCATAAGCCGCTTACGAGATCTTCAGACCACATAATGGCAGTTCTCGTCATTATCAGGCTGTTATCATCATAAGAAGCAAGATTAGTACTGTATTGAATTTTGATGCGATAATAAATCGCCTAGATTTCGCATACAGTGACAAGAGACCAATTCATGTCATTGAACAGGAATTAGGTACCTTGAGGCAAGGTGGCCTGTCCCTGCTTCAATATTACGATGAGGTAGAGAAGAAACTCACTCTTCTCACTAACAAAGTTAACATGTCATATGAGCCGGCTTTAGCAAAGGGCCTATGTGAAAAATTCCGCGACGATGCGTTGCGTGTGTTCATATCGGGTCTCAAGCGCAGTCTTACAGATGTGCTCTTTGCAGCAAAGCCCAGGGATTTGCCTTCAGCGCTAGCTATCGCGCAAGAAGTCGAGTCAAATCATGAAAGGTACGCATTCGCGGCTAATTTCGCAAGAAGTCTAGAAGACAAAGAGCGCAAGCCGCATGCAAAAGCGCAGGGTCACCAACAGGAGAGGCATTCGCAACAAGCCGAAACACAAGCTAGCGGTACAAAGAATCCGCACTTTAGCAAGCAAAGCAAGGCCCCAGTGCAGACTGACCAACGAAGCAGCAGGCAGCACAATAATAATGGCGCACCGGTGCCCATGGAGGTCGATCCTTCCTTCTCAAGGGTCTTGCAGCCCACTCAGGCCCCTGCTTACGCGAATAGGAAGCACTCCGCATCTGACCGCACAGGCGGCCAGAGAAATCAGCAGAGGTTGAATCACGTCACGCAAGACGCGGGACAGGGGGCAGAGGCGTATGCTGATGCCGCCTCCAGCGCAGCGGCACAAATCAATGACGATGCTAGTTATGACTCTGATGCCCTCAATTTTTTAGGAGCAAATCCCTGTTACCCGTCATCAGACGAAGAGTAGCAGGGACTCACATGCGATTCCTCATAGACACGGGCGCGGCCAAGAATTTCAATCGGCCACATGAAGGGTTGAAAGGCGTCCGCTCGGTAGAGTCCCCCTTCAAAATTCATTCCATTCACGGCGCGACACAAATTACACACAAATGCTTTGTTTCAATGGTTGGGTTAAAGGCAACCTTTTTTATTCTGCCGGACTTGTCAACTTTTGATGGGATTGTAGGCCTTGACCTGCTAAAGCAGGCAGCTGCTTCACTTTGTCTAGCTTCAGGGCAACTTAAGTGGGGTACGGAGGTCGAACAAATCACCTTCCACACGTGCAAAAATGTAAATTTCACAAATGTAGACTGTGCAGAGGCATCCCCATTAGCTAGAAGTTCTTTTTTGAAAATGCTAAAGACCAGACAAAAGGCCTTTGCAGACCCAGACGAGGCGTTGCCGTATAACACATCAGTCGTGGCTACCATTAGGACCACAGATGAGCAACCGATCTATGCCAAGCTTTACCCATATCCAATGGGAGCAGCTGATTTCGTTAATAAAGAAATCAAAGATCTGCTAAAAAATGATATAATTCAAAAGTCCGTCTCTCCCTACAATAACCCAATATGGGTAGTAGACAAGAAGGGCAGTGATGAAGCAGGCAATAGGAAAATGAGGTTGGTAATGGACTTTCGTAAACTTAACGAAAGAACCGTGCCTGACAAATACCCTATGCCAAATATATCAATGATATTGGGGAATTTGGGGAGAGCCAAATTCTTTTCAACATTAGACCTCAAGTCTGGTTATCACCAGATCATACTCGCTGAACGCGACCGTGAAAAAACCTCTTTCTCTGTGAACGGGGGGAAATACGAGTTCAAAAGACTCCCCTTTGGATTAAAAAATGCAGCAAGCATCTTCCAAAGAACCATCGACGACATACTGCGAGAGCAGATTGGCAAATTTGAGGAATCCCACATTAAACACGTGGATTGGGTCCTAAAAAGCTTACACGAAGCAAAAGAGTGAACTTTCTTGGTTTCATCAGTCACCAGCACTGGCGCCACGACGGATCCTGAAAAGGTTAGGGCAATACAGGAGTATCCAGAACCTAAAACACTGTTCGAGGTCAGATCATTTCTAGGCCTCGCAAGTTATTACAGATGTTTCATTAGGGACTTCGCCGCAATAGCAAGACCCATCTCGAATATCTTGAAGGGTGAAAATGGAACAGTCAGTAAGCATAGGTCCAGAAATATAAAGGTCCAATTCTCTGAAGTGCAGCAAAGGGCGTTTCAGAAGTTGCGCGATATTTTGTCATCCGAGAATGTAATGCTCAGGTAACCCGACTTTAAGAAGCCTTTCGATCTAACGACCGATGCTTCGGCTCACGGCATAGGTGCAGTTTTGTCTCAAGAGGGTCGTCCTATAACAATGATTTCAAGAACATTGAAGGACAGCGAGGTTAACTATGCAACAAATGAGAGAGAGTTATTGGCCATCGTATGGTCACTTGCCAAGTTAAGGCACTATTTGTATGGGGTGAAAGACGTTAATATCTTCACTGACCATCAACCCTTGACCTTCGCAGTTTCGGAATCCAATCCAAATGCGAAGATCAAAAGGTGGAAAGCGCGCATTGACGAGTCTAATGCACGTATCTTCTATAAACCTGGCAAGGACAATCTGGTTGCGGATGCCTTGTCAAGACAGAAGCTCAACGCTGTAAATGAACAAGAAGTTGAAGTTCACCAACACCATTGAGACAACAGACAAACCCTTGAATTGTTTTCAAAACCAAATAGTGATAGAAGAGGCGCGTTTCCCCTTATAACGAAGTTTTATTCTTTTTGGAAATAAGAAACGCTACTTGATCAGCTATACTTGCATCGAATCGCTGCTAGACGAGCTCGAAGATGTAGTTTCACCCAAATGCGTAAATGCTCTCCACTGTAATTTACACACGCTTGCAATGATACAAGATGCATTGGTTCGAAGATACCCGGCCACAAAGTTCTGGCACTGCAAAAATCGCGTAGTGGACGTATTTGCGGTTGGAGAAAGAAGGAAAATCCTCACAGCCGAGCATAATAGGGCCCATAGGTCTGCACAGGAGAATATTAAGCAGGTACTCTCGGAGTACTACTTTCCAAAGATGGCAAAAATAGCCAATGAAATAGTACAAAATTGCAAAACATGTGCTAGGGCTAATTATGATAGACACCCCAAAAAACAAGAGCTTGGGGAGACACCGATCCCCTCTCATGTAGGAGAGATGTTACACATAGACATTTTCTCCACTGACAGGAAATACTTTCGCACTTGCATCGACAAGTTCTCTAAGTTTGCTATTGTCCAACCGGTCCCTTCAAGAACCATTGTGGATCTGAAGCCAGCTTTAATGCAACTAATGAATTTTTTTCCAAAAGCCAGATCCATTTACTCTGACAATGAACCGTCATTGAATTCAGAGACCATCGTGACTATGCTCGCAAACAACTATGGGGTCAGCATTTCAAATGCACCACCATTGCATAGCATCTCGAATGGACAAGTTGAGCGCTTTCACAGCACTCTGTTAGAACTAGCCAGATGCCTAAAGATCGATAAAGGCATAAGTGACACCGTAGAAGTCATTTTACTGGCTACAACTGAGTACAATAAGTCGATCCATTCGGTCATCGACCAGAGACCAGTCGATGTGGTTCAGGCGCACCCAGATGAGCCACAAGAAAAGATACAAGAAAAGATCAGAAACGCTCAGAGCTAGGGAGAACGCAAATCGGCAGAATAGGGTCTTCGACGTTGGTGACAAAGTTTTGGTCAAGTCCAACCGACGGCTCGGAAACAAACTCACACCTTTATGTGATGAGAAGGCCGTGGAAGCAGACCTGGGGACTGAGGTCCTCATTAGAGGGAGGGTGGTCCACAAGGACAACCTAAGGTGACTCCCTTGACTTTTTACACCTTTTTTTAAGCCACTAGGCAAACTCGTATAAGTTAGATATAGTTTTTCAATTTACTTTTAGCCACTTGGCATAGTTTTTATAAAACATTTTTGGTGGTGGGCAAACCTCTTTAAAAAGAAAAACAAAAAAGTTGCTAGAAAGAAAGAAAACAACTTCATGTCACAGGTTTGGATCCATATTACTCCTTTCCTTATCAGTGGCTTCGGCACATGTAACCGACTACTCGCGCGCCAAGTACATTCCCATCGTCGACGGCGAAATCTTGGTATGGGAAGAATACGCCTATGTTAGGCACTCGGCAAACCTCTCAGAGTACGTGCGAATGGTGGAAGAAACGGTCAAATTAATTGACATGTTCCCGCTATCCAACATGAAAAAACTTCTAAGTGTGGACACGGCACATCTACAAGACCTATCGGAGGCGTTAGGCACACACCATAGAGTCGCCAGGAGTTTAGATTTCCTAGGATCCATACTGAAGGTTGTGGCGGGTACACCCGATGCCGGTGATTTAGAGCAGACTAGGTTCACTGAAATGCAACTAATAAATGCCAACAATAGACAAATAGAAATAAACACTAGAGTTCAAGACCAGCTTAACCAGTTAACAATCACTGTCAATAAAATTCTCAAGATAACCAAAAACTCACAAGTTGACACTAGCCATTTATTTGAAACACTACTGTCTAGAAACAGAATGCTGATGATGGAGTTGCAAAATTTAATGCTTGCTATTACTCTTGCGAAGGCTAACATTGTTAGCCCAAACATTTTGGACCACTCAGATTTAAAATCAATTTGGCTAGAGAAACCCACCAACACTCCCATAGGAGATCTTATGTCCGTTGCGTCCGTAAAAGTTCTTCAATCCATTAACACTATACATTTTATAATTAAATTCCCAAAGATTAAAAAGGCTTGCAGAAAAATTACGATTTATCCTGTCGTCCACAAGAACTTCATATTGCGATTGTTTGACAACGTCATAGCCGAATGCGATGGAGAAACCCACACACTGCAGAGTTGCGCCGCTTCACCTGGAGCCACATTTTGTCGTCTGGCATTAGAGAGTTCATGTGCCAAAGAGCTCCATGCAGGTGGCACGGCACACTGCGAGATCCAGCCGAGCAACCTGGAAATAATCACCCATGTAGATGACGGAATCATCATCCTCAACGACGGTTCCGCAAGGATTCAGGTGGACAACGGCACTAAGATCCAGGTACAAGGCACGCATCTCATCACGTTCGGAGACCGAGTCGCAATTAACGGGACTCTGTTTTACAATCACAAGAACGTACGCAATAGAGTCCCGGGTATTGCCAATTCTCCCTTGCTGAACATCACTGCCAGCCAAGATGTCCTCAGCCTCGCTTACCTTCATCGATTGAATGAACGTAATTTGGAGGTGATACAGCAATTCAAGAAAGACGCCGGAACTCATCAAGCTTATCGTGTGGCATTCATCATTGGAGCCATATGCTGTGCTTTAATCTGCATTGGCCTCACTCTTTGGCGGATCAGCGACGCAAAGAAGTCTGCGAAGCAGTTACGAGAAGTCGTCGCCGGGATTGGGTCGGCCGAGGACGGCCTTATACTTGAAGAGGGAGTAGTTAACACATAAAACTTAATATAGGATATTTCATAAGTTTATAATCAACCCTCGCTATCGCGTGCTTCATAAGTTAAGGAACAGCCCTCGCAATTGCGACACTGCATACTTTGTATCAGCGCGCTATAGCTGCAATGGTCAGCGGCGGTAACCGGACACTTGTTTTGCTGCAAGAGTTTCCGTTATTGCCTAAGATTTTGCTGAGTCGGTTTGCCGACCATGACATTGTGGCGTGATGCGAGTTTTGGCTTAGCTTAAGTGAAATATTCTGTGTATTAAGAAATCAGTTTTGAATTCAGCGCTCTTCCAATAAGTCGCTTAAATAAATATTCACTCCGGCACTTGGCCGTCTTTGAATTTCGCTTCACACAAGCAGTGATAATTAATTAGTTGAAAAAAAGCTTGTAACTACACACCCAATTTGCTCATATAACAGGATGTTGTTATCAATTTTATCGATTTCTTGGAAGCGGAGTAAGTTATCGATTGTCGGAAACAAACTTGATTGACTAGATCGACTTGCCTATTGATGCTGATCAAGAATATATATACTTCTGCCTGTTACATACATTTACATTTTGCACAAAACCATTATACCCTTATACCCATTTCCAATGGGTTCAGGGTATAAAAAGAATTTTGTAGCACAAATACAAGGTTTAATCTAACGTCGGAACTCAAAAGGTAGAAACATCGAAAGATCCGGAAATTCGAATAACCGTTCCGTGCAACGACACATTAGACATTGTGAAATCTTTGCCAGACTTCGAGGGAAAATATGTTAATTACGTCTCATTCAACACATTGTTAACCTAAGGTACAATGAGAAACAAAATCAAAATAGCTTTACGTCACATATGCGGTCTAGAGTTACATATATTTAATAGACAAGAAATGTCGATCGTCCTGCAAGGAAAACTGAAACCTCTGCAATTATACGACAAAGTAGAAAAAGCTTACCCTACGAACGAACAAAACGATCATGATCCACGACAAGCCCATAGCATAGACGCTTTACTTATATTTATTTCGGGTACTAAGACTGCTTATCGTGTGGCATTCATCATTGGAGCCATATGCTGTGCTTTAATCTGCATTGACCTCACTCTTTGGCGGATCATCGACGCAAAGAAGTCTGCGAAGCAGTTACGAGAAGTCGTCGCCGGGATTGGGTCGGCCGCGGACGGCCTTATACTTGAAGGGGGAGTAGTTAACACATAACACTTAATATAGGATGTTTCATAAGTTTATAATCAACCCTCGCTATCGCGTGCTTCATAAGTTAAGGAACAGCCCTCGCAATTGCGACACTGCATACTTTGTATCAGCGCGCTATAGCTGCAATGGTCAGCGGCGGTAACCGGACACTTGTTTTGCTGCAAGAGTTTCCGTTATTGCCTAAGATTTTGCTGAGTCGGCTTGCCGACCATGACATTGTGGCGTGATGCGAGTTTTGGCTTAGCTTAAGTGAAATATTCTGTGTATTAAGAAATCAGTTTTGAATTCAGCGCTCTTCCAATAAGTCGCTTAAATAAATATTCACTCCGGCACTTGGCCGTCTTTGAATTTCGCTTCACACAAGCAGTGATAATTAATTAGTTGAAAAAAAGCTTGTAACTACACACCCAATTTGCTCATAAAACAGGATGTTGTTATCAATTTTATCGATTTCTTGGAAGCGGAGTAAGTTATCGATTATCGGAAACAAACTTGATTGACTAGATCGACTTGCCTATTGATGCTGATCAAGCATATATATACTTTATGGGGTCGGATATGCTTCCTTCTGCCTGTTACATACATTTACATTTTGCACAAGACCATTATACCCTTATACCCATTTTCAATGGGTTCAGGGTATAAAAAGAATTTTGTAGCACAAATGCAAGGTTTAAACTAACGTCGGAACTCAAAAGGTAGAAACATCGAAAAATCCGGAAATTCGAATAACCGTTCCGTGCAACGACACATTAGACATTGTGAAATCTTTGCCAGACTTCGAGGGAAAATATGTTAATTACGTCTCATTCAACACATTGTTAGCCTTAGGTACAATGAGAAACAAAATCAAAATAGCTTTACGTCACATATGCGGTCTAGAGTAACATATATTTAATAGACAAGAAATGTCGATCGTTTTGCAAGGAAAACTGAAACCTCTGCAATTATACGACAAAGTAGAAAAAGCTTACCCTACGAACGAACAAAACGATCATGATCCACGACAAGCCCATAGCATAGACGCTTTACTTATATTTATTTCGGGTACTAAGAAATCGTTCAGCTTAGATATTTTTTCAGCAAGCTCGAAACATCTTCCTTCCGCTTTAGCCTTAGCTGAAGATGTAGAATGTCATCACGATCGTTTCACATTAGCAATTATGTTAGGAGTGTGGCAGAAAGGTCTCAAAGGAACGAACGAACAATTGTAAGCCAGGGAAAGTCGCTGATACATTATCCCAATGAAACATTGACGCTTTAGAAGAAAATGTTCGATATATACATACACATACATTGTCGAATCAATATATAAGCCGGGTATGTGACGTTGTCAAGAAGATTGTAAAAAACGTTATTTTCTATGAACTGCCAATATAAGCATTTATTCAGCATAAGCTAGTTAAACGTACCGGATGAATTTCCGCCTCTTAAGAAAAAGTAAAGTAATTCTACAAGATTTGTTTTTTTCTAAAATGACTCAACTAGCAGGTGAGGTCGTTGCAATTTGCCAACTTTAACAGAGGGCGAAATATTAATGTCAACCACAAAAATAGGTCAACGGAGAAGCACTCATTCCATTACATGTATTCCGCCTGTGTGCTCAGGTACTGTGCTGCTGCACTATGTAAACCTGTCTTCAAACTTTTTGAATTGTCTGTAAACTCTTCATATTTTTCGACCACTTGAAAAGATGTTACAGAACTGCTTGTTTCTCAGTGGGCCGCGCCGGCTGGCTCATCGGTTTCTCTGGGTGTGGTCCCATCCCTGGCCCGCAGTCCGCACAATCGATAACAAGAAAGCTACGCGTCTGTAGCATAACAGACTGTTACAACACTATGCAAAACGAACCACATCGATAACATCAAACAATCGGAACTTCTAACAGATGAACAACATAAACAGCTGTAACAACTATGAAAATGTAAACAACAAAGGTGAGACACTCAATCTAAATTAACAAAAACACTATTTATCCACCTTACTCTTCCAGATCGGGCCCCGGTTCCGGACCCAGCGTACCCGCCCTACCATGAGACGACCACCTACACTCGTCTCCCTCATTTTGGCCACTAAATGGCCTACATTAGCCTGCGCCGGCTGTTATGCCAACTCTCCCCAACAAATTTAACTTTAGCCGGACATGCTTTCTTTCAATATGTGCGTATAATTGGTTGCGTTTTCTTAAAATTTATAGCAATTAAAATCATCGCTTATGGCATTTATCTTTGCAGCTATTTATAATCTCATGCAAGTGGATATTTCGTTAAGTTCACAGGTGCGTATAATGGTTAGTGGATTCTTATAATTATTGGCGTTAATATTTCTTTTATTTCTTTATAATTTGCACGAGGTCTCCATTTACATCAATTAGTATTCATGCACGTGAACATTTCTTCTCCGGGTGCGTATTAGTGGGTATATATTTATACTTATGGACAAGGTGTATTAATTCCTAAATTTTTTCTCTTAGCTTATAGAATTCATTTTTTTATTTTAATAGCACTAAATGGAACAGGCGACGAAACACTACAAAGATATTGCTACTTGCCGCAAAAGAAACATGCAAGGAGGCAATTAAGAAGCAATCGTTGTCCGATTTAGAAACAATGTGCCCACACAAATACTTAAACTCGGGTATGTCACGATAATCAGTCGTGCGACAGGTAGGTGATATGGATCTGCATTAAATCGCTTAACTCTACCTTACCCTACCTAAAGAGCTCTCTGGGGGTGGTAAGGGGCGATATAAATGGGTAATTCCAATTAGGTATGTATGTGAGCATAGTTCGCGCAAGTACTAATTTTAAATTTTTATATTTTACAGGCGCAGATGCATCACCTTTGGAGTTTCCCTCACCGTTCGCACTCTAAAGTGAAGCTAGGCGTAAGTGTCTATGTATGTATAAGTATAATTTATAAATACAAAAACTAAATTTAATGACAAAAAAAATCTGCTCCTTTTCAGGGAGTGCGATCAGGAGTCTTCATCTGGCTCTGCCAAGGGCTCGGACGAGGATGGGCGATATGGAAAGGACTCACTCGGAGGATGTGGGCGTGGTCTCGCCTGTGGCCGCTTCTTCGTTGTTGGAGCCCGGTCGTCGGTGGCTCGTCTCGTCGCCTTCAGGGTTGCGCCGACTCTTGGCTGGCGGCGTCGCGGATATGGCTGGTGTGTGCCGCTGAGCCAAATCCGGGCCTTGGGTATGTCTCGTGGGCCTCTCTGGCGCGAGCACTGGTCCCTTTGTTGCCGGAGCCGTTGATTTTTGGTTTTTATTTGTTCGTCTCTCGTCACACTTAAGTTTTAAGTTTTTTCTTTTTTTACTTTTAATATATTTTGTGACTCGAGCGGTTTAATTCACATATATTTATTGAATACAAAAAAAAACGAAACCAACATTTTTAATTGTCTATCTAGTTAATTGTTATTACGCGCCGGCTTAACCTGCCAGATGAAAAAACTTGAATCTTTTGAGCCGACATGCAATATGCGAATTTTTATGCAGACTTCGAGCTGGCACGCCCGCCGTTAACCGCTGATCAAATCGAACTCCCTTTCATTTTGGGCAGCAACATCATCGGTGCCGAATTTCGGCACACGCATACATTTGCGAGGCGGGCACCGTTGCTGCACATCTGCACAGCTGCATTTTTTGGGTCAATGGCCCAAATGAAGGCCAAGGGCATATCCAAGGGCATGCGATCCACTCTCCTCCTAGTCTCTTTAAGAGCGAACCGGGCGGCCAATAGCAATCGTCGCTTTTGGCGCCGTGGATCGCAAGTCTGGCGTTGCCACCCTTCAAAAATTTGGGCTCCGCCGTGGGCCCAGCTTCACCCCGCATACTCTTACCATATGACAAAAGATATCGGCGTGGCCGATAATATCGCTCGCAACCAACTAAGTAAACCCTCGGTGCTGCCGATAACGTCAAATGCAACATCACCACGCAGATTATCGTAACGACATGAATGACCGTTACAAGGAATCTGCGTGCGCATTTCATGGATTGCCCCAGCCGGCTAATAACGATGCCCAACGTAGGCCACACCCACGACAAGTAATCTATATTTCCGGCACTGACCCAAAACAAAACAAAAGGAGGACGGGCGCTGCCGCCGCCATTGCCTGGCAGGGAGGTGAGCAAATTACGATTATGTTCGTATAACTTTTGCGTGGAAGACGCCTAGCACGCGTCCCTGGAGATCTTCTAACTCGTAGGCGTTGGTGCCCACGGCTCGGACGACTCGGCTCTTCAAGAATTTCCGGGCGAACTTGGCATTGAAGGCTTTGCCGAAGCTGCTTAGTGCGAAGTTGCGCCTCCACACTTCCTGTCCCGGTTCCAGATAGAGCTGTCGCGCGCGGTGGTCGTATCGTTGGCGACTTCGCTCGTAGGCGGTATGCAGGTGTTCTTTGACTTGTCTTCGGATTACAGCCAGTCTGTCCTTCGCGTCAAGGTCAGAAATACTGTGATCGGCCAATGATCTCAGCTTCCTGGCCAGTTTGTAGCTGGAACCATTCAGGTACATTTGCTGGCCAAAGACCGCGAAGAACGGAGTCACTCCCGTAGCGCTGTGGACCGCATTCCGGATCGCCACTTCCACCTCTGGTAGGTACGCGTCCCAATCCCGATGATCCTGACCCAGGTAGGTTCTGATCGCAGACAGCACTGTGCGGTTCACGCGCTCGGCGGCGTTGCTCTGAGGCGAATACACTGGCGTGCGCAGGTGAGTAATGCCAAACGCCTGGACCATCGCATCGAACGACTTTGACACGAATTGTCTTCCATTATCCGAATGGATCACTTCCGGCACGCCAAATTTGAAGAACACCTCATGCACTAGGAAGTTCACGACATCCGCCGCGGTGGCTTCTCTCATGGCCTTCAGGAAGGTAAATTTCGAGAAGTGGTCTACGACGACGAATATCCACGCATGCCCTCATTCGACCGTGGATACTTCCCCAAGAAGTCGATATATAGCTTCTGGAAAGGGCGGTCGGTGCGCACTTCTTCCCCAATTCCGACCTGCATCCGGTAGTTTTGTGCCTTGGTTTCCTTGCATGTATCGCATCTCCGTATATAGTCCCTGACTTGTATGGCCATGTTGGGCCAATAATATCGCCTGCGCAGCGCGTGCAGAGTTTTCCTTATGCCTCCATGAGCTGACGTCTCGTCCGCGTGTGCTTGTTGGATGAGTCCTGCAGTCAGCGACTCCGGTACCCAGAGCTTCCAACTTGTGCCTTCGATCTCATCCTCCAAGCTCTCGTGCACGGTCCTCTTGAACAGAAGTCCGTCCTGCACTCTTAGATCCGGCAACTTCCCTTGTTGGCTCATCACCTCTTTTATCAGCTCTCGATATTCGGTGCTCTCGAACTCCGGGGTCTGAAATCCCAACAGATCCTCCGGGGTCAGTTCGACCTCTTCCACGCTTCGGGACAACGTGTCTGCGACGACGTTGTCGGCTCCCTTGCGGTACTGCATGGAGAAAGGGAACGCTTGCAGCTCTAGGGACCATCTGGCTAATCTCCCGCTCAAGTCTTTAAGACTCATAAGCCACTGCAGGCTCGCATGATCGGTGATTACCGTGAACGGCATCATCTCCACGTACGGCCGGAATCGATGTATGGCCAGTTTGGCGGCTAGGCATTCCTTCTCGGTCACCGAATAGTTGATCTGATGTTTGTTGAGTTTGGTCGAGAAGAATGCGATCGGCCTTTCCTGCTGCTCGTCGTCTAGCTGGAACAACACGGCTCCTACTCCGTAGTGAGATGCGTCGCATTGTATGAAGAATGGTCTTCGAAAATCCGCGTGAACTAACACCGGGGCTGTGGTGAGGGCTAACTTCAAACTTTCTATGGCATCTATAGCCTCGTCGCTCAACACAAATCTACCCGTTCTCTTCTTAAGGGCATCAGTCAACGGTACCGAGATCTCGGCGAAGTTCTTTATGAATCGGCGATACCACCCCGCTGTACCTAAGAAGCTTCGTAGTTCCTTGACCGTCCTCGGATTCGGGATGTTCCGGATCGCTTCTACTCTTCCCGGATCCATGCGCAGAGTTCCGCCGCCTATGATGAAACCCAGGTAGTTTAGGTTGCGGAAGCAGAATTTTGACTTCGCCATGCCTATGGTGAGGTTCGCGTTCCTCAGACACTCGGCCACCAATTCCAAGTATTTTAGGTGCGTTGGAAAATCTGCCGATATTATCAGCAAATCGTCCAGGTATACGAACACGTTGGACCTCAGTTTCGCCGAGATTACCTTGTCCATGAGCCTGCAAAGTTGTTGAGCGGCGTTGCAGAGCCCGAATGGCATGTGGCGGAACTGGTACAGCGGTCTCCCTGGTACAGTAAACGCCGTATACGCTCTGCTCTTCTCCTCCATCTCGATTTGCCAGAATGCGAACTTAAGGTCGACGCTAGAAATAAAATGAGTCTCGTCGATTCGCGATAGGATGCCCTCGATGCATGGAAGCGGGTAAGCGTCCTTTACCGTCACGCTGTTTAATTTCCTGGCGTCTAAGCAAAACCTGTTCTTTCCAGGCCTCATCACCACCGTCGTCCGGTTGCTCCACGGGCTGTCACTCTCCTCGATGATGCCTAACTTTAGCATTTTGTCCACCTCGGCCCACACGATCTCCTGTTTGGCCGGAGACAGCGGATAATGTCTGTCCTTCACGGGTTCTACTCCCTCGATCAGCTGAATTCGGTGCTGCAGCAGGTGAGTTTTCCCTAGGCCATCCTTCTCAAATTGGAGAAATCTGCGCTTCACGCTTTCCAACTGACTCCTCTGATCGTAGTCCAGGTCCCACATTTCCGGATCCGCCCCGCAGTCGTCGTCGTCGTCCCGGTAATACGCCACCTCTGGGTTCGCTACCGTTACCTCAGATGCCTCTGGTGGTGTTTCGGACTTTCTGGCCGGTCCGAGCAGCTCTGGTGCCATCTCGAAGGCTCGCCAGAAGTCGATTCCCAGGTATAGTTCCTGTCGCAGGTCCGGGCACATGTAAAATACGATATCTTCCTTTCTATTCCCGTATTTCACAGGCAGAACAACGCGACCTAAAATTGGGCGATTGGCACCCGCCGCTGTCCTCACCATCGAGTCGTATGGCCGCGCTTCCCATCCCAGTTCTTCCACTAACTCCCGGCATCCTCGTCCCAACAGACTGACTGAGGCCCCCGTGTCCAGCAACCCTTTCATCTTGGCCCCAGCGACTTCCACTTCGGCGAATACGCGTGGGTCTATAATATCCTCCCGTCTCACCGCTTCGACGACCTGGCGCCGGGTAATCCTGCGTCTGCGGAAGCGCGCACGTGCCTTCACCACTCTCCGGGTGGCTAGTGTCATCCCCTCCAGCTGTCGCTCACCAAAAATTCTATTTCGGGCCGACATGTATGCCCGAACACGTTCTTCATATGGTAAGCCCCTAAGTGTTCCTCCTTTGCTTATATTATTATTATAATTAGCCTTATCCTGATCCTTATCACAAATCTCCGTCTCCTTTCCAATGATTATTGGCTTTGGTAGGTACCCCTCTCCTGCTTCCCCGCGGTCGCCGTCCCGGAACGCGTCTGTCCCGCCATCACCGCGCTCCCTCTGGGGTTTCCCGGACAGTTTTCACACTGAGAGCAGAAAGTGTCCGGCTTTCCACACCTATAGCAGAATATTTTCCGCTCCTTGGACAGGCAGTCTCTAAAGACGTGATCGAACTGTCTGCAGTTCCAGCATACAAGTCGGGATGAGTTCCTGCCTCGCACGAATGCTTCCTCTAGTTCTCCTGGCGGCGTTTCAGTACGATGTGGTGGTACTTCTACCTCGTGGACTACGGGCCTCGTTCCTTGTGGACAACGCGACGGCAGCAGATACCCCGTCCGGCTTCTGCGACCCATGTGCCTCTCCACTTCTAGGCACTCTTGGCGCAGCTCATCCACTGTGAGTACGTCCATGGCATAGATATATTTCGCCAGACTTTCCTTCAAACCACGCTTTATAATCTTCACCAGCTCGCGGTCTCTCAGCGGCTTCTGGAGTCGCGCGGCGAGTTGACGCATGTGGTGGACATAATCATCCAGCCCTTCGCTGGCCTGTTGCTCTCTTTGTAATAGCTCCTGCATCACATCGTGTTCCGTCTGGTAACCCCGGAACCTGTCCAAGAGGGCATGCCACAGTTGCATCCAGCTGTCGACCCTAGAATGCCGCACGTGCATCCAATACCACTCGCGGGCGCGGCCGGTCAGGAGCAGGTGGAAACCGCGCAGGACCTCCTTCCACGGGCATTGATACTGCCTCTGCAGGAACTCCAGGCGGAACACGAAGTCCTCGACTGAATTCATCGCGTCCTCGCCGTCAAACTTGACGTTCCACCGCTCGAGCTTCATGTACGCCGTTTCTCGTACGTTGGCGTACGCCTCCTCCGGTTGAAAATCATCCGCTCTCCGGTCCTCTACTCGGAAATGGCGGTTATTCGGGTTACGCCAGTTCCTCGACTGAGCATCTGCAACATAAACTGGGCTGCTGGACGAATACTCCGCCCCCCGTGCGCCTTGTCTGTGTGGCTTCGGTGGCACCGGTGGTGGAAATGCCTCGCGCTGGAACACTTCCCGTTCTTTCGGGATGGCGCCTGTTCGTGGTCCCGGCTCGAAATGTGTCGGCGGCTTCGGCGCAGTGTTAGTCTCGGCGGTTTGGCTTCCTGGCGGCCTAAGCACATCAATGATGCCCTTCATCATTTCCATGAAGCCAGCTCGCATCTCCTTGCGGATGGACTCGCTGATGCCGGATGGCAGAGCATGCAGGTACGTTTGGTGGGCCTGAGCGATCGCCGCGTTTGCCGTCGATTGGAGCACTGAGTCTTTCGGGGCTTTTGGGAACTCCAGGTTCCGTGGAGGTTTATCTTGTTGCGCCAATTCTTTCTCCATGTCTACCAGGTGACCCTCTTCCGGGATCTGTCTCTCTGGAAATCCCCGGAAATTCATTGGCGTTCGCACCAGCCCTCCAGCCGGGCGCGGCGGTGGCAGAGCCGACGCCCCATCAGCGTCAGAAGCCCAATCAGACACCTGTTCCTCAGCCATACTTATTCCTTCTGAGAACTTTACCCCTCTCTTCTACAAGGCTTACTACCCTTATAAAAAAACTTTACCAATATTCCTAATAAATTAATAAATAAATAAACACCCACTAACAAGTCTTACTAATAAAGAATAATAAATTAATATACATCGACCACAAAAACAATCTCAAAAATAAATTTTTTTTCTTTCTAATTAATTTCAAATACTTGGGGGGAGAGAAGACAAACCCTAACACAGGCTAACTAATCTACGCATAATCTGGTCAGTGGACAACACTTAAGCATTCGTCAAATGCTCAGTTCGTCAGTTTGACTGACGAACGGCATTCAAGGAACGCTACCTTGAAGACTATTTGGTTTCTGTCGCACTTCTGGGCACCTTTAAGGTATGCTGTGTGACAGGTGCGGCGCAGGATCGGCTCTATATCGTCCTGGGTCACCTGTCTCCGAAGCTCATTTAACTACGGCCAGCACACCCCCAACGTTAACACAGAGTGGGACAAAACAAATAGGAAACATTTAACAAACTCTAATTAGACCTACCCTAATATCTCATTCTAACACAAGTTATTTTGTCGAGGCGGCTACCACCAGGCTACGATAAACGGTCGCAAACGTTTCGCTAACATGCGAACGTGACTTACCGTCATCAACCACGACAAGAAAACTTCTCATGTTTATGGATATTCTCTACTTCCGTCGTGCTTCTCGGATTCCACTACACGCTGCGCGATTATGAGCTACCTACTCGTGCCACATAAGACTTCAGCGGTGTGGGTCCTGAAGCCAAGGGAGTCCTTTTCTCTGTACCTTCATTTCTATCGTATTTATTTTTCTTTGATTACACACCGACTTCATAGAAGCCGAGTGCTTCTTCAATTTGGGCGCCATATTGTTACGGAACTGCTTGTTTCTCAGTGGGCCGCGCCGGCTGGCTCATCGGTTTCTCTGGGTGTGGTCCCATCCCTGGCCCGCAGTCCGCACAATCGATAACAACAAAGCTACGCGTCTGTAGCATAACAGACTGTTACAACACTATGCAAAACGAACCACATCGATAACATCAAACAATCGGAACTTCTAACAGATGAACAACATAAACAGCTGTAACAACTATGAAAATGTAAACAACAAAGGTGAGACACTCAATCTAAATTAACAAAAACACTATTTATCCACCTTACTCTTCCAGATCGGGCCCCGGTTCCGGACCCAGCGTACCCGCCCTACCATGAGACGACCACCTACACTCGTCTCCCTCATTTTGGCCACTAAATGGCCTACATTAGCCTGCGCCGGCTGTTATGCCAACTCTCCCCAACAAATTTAACTTTAGCCGGACATGCTTTCTTTCAATATGTGCGTATAATTGGTTGCGTTTTCTTAAAATTTATAGCAATTAAAATCATCGCTTATGGCATTTATCTTTGCAGCTATTTATAATCTCATGCAAGTGGATATTTCGTTAAGTTCACAGGTGCGTATAATGGTTAGTGGATTCTTATAATTATTGGCGTTAATATTTCTTTTATTTCTTTATAATTTGCACGAGGTCTCCATTTACATCAATTAGTATTCATGCACGTGAACATTTCTTCTCCGGGTGCGTATTAATGGGTATATATTTATACTTATGGACAAGGTGTATTAATTCCTAAATTTTTTCTCTTAGCTTATAGAATTCATTTTTTTATTTTAATAGCACTAAATGGAACAGGCGACGAAACACTACAAAGATATTGCTACTTGCCGCAAAAGAAACATGCAAGGAGGCAATTAAGAAGCAATCGTTGTCCGATTTAGAAACAATGTGCCCACACAAATACTTAAACTCGGGTATGTCACGATAATCAGTCGTGCGACAGGTAGGTGATATGGATCTGCATTAAATCGCTTAACTCTACCTTACCCTACCTAAAGAGCTCTCTGGGGGTGGTAAGGGGCGATATAAATGGGTAATTCCAATTAGGTATGTATGTGAGCATAGTTCGCGCAAGTACTAATTTTAAATTTTTATATTTTACAGGCGCAGATGCATCACCTTTGGAGTTTCCCTCACCGTTCGCACTCTAAAGTGAAGCTAGGCGTAAGTGTCTATGTATGTATAAGTATAATTTATAAATACAAAAACTAAATTTAATGACAAAAAAAATCTGCTCCTTTTCAGGGAGTGCGATCAGGAGTCTTCATCTGGCTCTGCCAAGGGCTCGGACGAGGATGGGCGATATGGAAAGGACTCACTCGGAGGATGTGGGCGTGGTCTCGCCTGTGGCCGCTTCTTCGTTGTTGGAGCCCGGTCGTCGGTGGCTCGTCTCGTCGCCTTCAGGGTTGCGCCGACTCTTGGCTGGCGGCGTCGCGGATATGGCTGGTGTGTGCCGCTGAGCCAAATCCGGGCCTTGGGTATGTCTCGTGGGCCTCTCTGGCGCGAGCACTGGTCCCTTTGTTGCCGGAGCCGTTGATTTTTGGTTTTTATTTGTTCGTCTCTCGTCACACTTAAGTTTTAAGTTTTTTCTTTTTTTACTTTTAATATATTTTGTGACTCGAGCGGTTTAATTCACATATATTTATTGAATACAAAAAAAAACGAAACCAACATTTTTAATTGTCTATCTAGTTAATTGTTATTACGCGCCGGCTTAACCTGCCAGATGAAAAAACTTGAATCTTTTGAGCCGACATGCAATATGCGAATTTTTATGCAGACTTCGAGCTGGCACGCCCGCCGTTAACCGCTGATCAAATCGAACTCCCTTTCATTTTGGGCAGCAACATCATCGGTGCCGAATTTCGGCACACGCATACATTTGCGAGGCGGGCACCGTTGCTGCACATCTGCACAGCTGCATTTTTTTGGGTCAATGGCCCAAATGAAGGCCAAGGGCATATCCAAGGGCATGCGATCCACTCTCCTCCTAGTCTCTTTAAGAGCGAACCGGGCGGCCAATAGCAATCGTCGCTTTTGGCGCCGTGGATCGCAAGTCTGGCGTTGCCACCCTTCAAAAATTTGGGCTCCGCCGTGGGCCCAGCTTCACCCCGCATACTCTTACCATATGACAAAAGATATCGGCGTGGCCGATAATATCGCTCGCAACCAACTAAGTAAACCCTCGGTGCTGCCGATAACGTCAAATGCAACAAAGAATCATACATTATCCATGTCCATAATAATTGGAGTTAATCCGATGTCTAAGACTATATAAATCTTTTAAAAGTATCCGCTTTACCTAAAGCTCTTGAGAGAATCATAACATCTTAATTGCAACATTTATTATTTTACCATCCCAGCATGGATTCGTGAAGCTCAGATGTACAACCACTATCCTTCTTGAGTTTACTTCACAATTAATTGATGGTTTTAAGAAAAGAATGCAGACTGACGTCATCTATACTGATTTCAGAAGGGCTTCTGACTCTGTCAACCACTTCTTACTGCTTCATAAATTATGCATTCTCGGCTTCCAAGTCAATCTTTTGTTTTCTAAACGTATTCTTGGTGATTTCTGGTGTTCCTCAACGTAGTCATTTTGGCCCGCTTTTCATTAACGGCATTCCCCTGATTCTGTACCACTCTTGAGTGATGCATTGCAGTCTTGGTGCCAAGTCTTCCTCTTAAATTTAAGCTGTTATAACTGTCGACTCTCTTTTAACGTCAATGAGGTCAACAAGGCCAGAATTGTTTTGTTTTCCATCAAGCGAAGATCAAAGGAGTTTGACCTTTGCTACGACCCATACTACAGTATGCCTCATGTATCTGGTCGCCACAATATACTATTCAACAAGAATGAATATAATTTTACAGAAAGGATTCTGGTTGTTTGCCCTTCGTGGTGTAAACTGTTTAAGCTGCGATTCCTCGTTTTAGCTGCGATACTCCAGTAGACTTCTGATGAGTAATTTTTCTTTTTTATTTAGTCGCAGATCTATGCTTGTTGTAATATTTATTCATAAGTTAATTACGGGCGTAATCGACTCTTCTGGGTTGATTTGCCAATTAAACTTCTCTATCATGAACAGTTCAGGGTTCTCTGTGATGATTATTATAGAGCAAGCATTATAGAGTATTCTGCTCGGAGTCTTCCCTTCCTCTAATAAAGTTATCGATTCTAAACTATTTAGCAAGTAGATAGTCCTAGTATATATTCGTGAATTGTATTCGTTTTGTACTGTGGAAAAATGAAATTAGAAATATTATCTATCGACAAAATGCATTTATCTCCCCAGAGCTTGACGCAGAATTAAAGGGTAATGTCCTTATTGCACAAAGACGAAGAATATTTGAAGCAAGAGGTAAACTCCTTTTAAAATCAAACAGGTGACGGGGAAATAAACGTACACCTCTGAACAATGATGAAACTATGGGTACGGACTTGAGGACTATAGTCTTAATTAAAGGGAGGGTGGTTCATAAATATAATGTGAGGTTGCTTATACATTTTCTCAGGAACTGGACTATCCAACTTCTTGTCACGATGACAACGGCCTAAAGCACTCGACTGACAAGCAAAATAGGGAAATCAAGGGATAATTTTCCCCGATTAGATTTAAGACACATGACGCCACTTGCAACAATAAATATCTACAATCGGCACGCTAGAAGAAAAAATTTAAAATTGAAATTGATACCATTTTTTGTTTAAATTTTATTTTTAAGTGCATTGTATGTAAAAAATCATATAAGAAGTTCTAGTTTGGTGACTCTAGCTTCTATTATTTACCCAATTTGTTCCTGTTTGATGTCGATATCGACTCGGCTCATGTCCTTGATGGCAGAGGAAAGTCCTTCTGTCTGCTGTTGCTGTTCTTGCGCAGTCAGCCTCTCCTGTTGCTGTTCCCTCAGCAATCTATGTAGCCTAGCTTGCGCTGATACCAGTCACTGTCTAGCGCTGGGTACATTGTTCTCTCTGCTGAATGCAGCTAGTCCTCTTCTGGTGGCAGCGGCGTATGAAAGCCCTTCTACTTGTTCAGTGGGTGCTGTACGGGTGAAGTCAACAGGTGTAGGCACATGAACTTTATTGCTGCGGCTTCGGTTCGTTCGAGTCGGTGGGAGATTTTTCATTTTGGCGGGCTTTGGGGGTCCCGCACGCTTTGTATATTCGGTGAACCACTCGCAGCCTTTATAGTTGGCAGGGTGGTTACCACCGCAGTGGGCGCATGTTGCCGAAACTGAGTCGGGCCTACCTTGACCACCTGCTTGCACAGCTTCCTGATGGTAAGAGCCTCCTTGTTTTGGCCGCCGGCTTCAAGTTAATGAAGTGGATGTTCATGGGCTCTTTGGTGGTTTTGCTGTTCGGATTGTGCACATGGAGAGCGGTATGGCCCTGACTCCGCAGGTCATCGATGAGCTCTCGGTTGAGTGTGGAGTGGGGGCCATTGTTGTTGGCCCTTTCTTCGGGCACGGAGGAGCTGGTGCTGGCATGGGCGACGGCGTTGAGCTGGCTGCTAATTAACATATTTTCCCTCGAAGTCTGGCAAAGATTTCACAATGTCTAATGTGTCGTTGCACGGAACGGTTATTCGAATTTCCGGATTTTTCGATGTTTCTACCTTTTGAGTTCCGACGTTATTGCATTTGTGCTACAAAATTCTTTTTATACCCTGAACCCATTGAAAATGGGTATCAATCAAGTTTGTTTCCGATAATCGATAACTTACTCCGCTTCCAAGAAATCGATAAAATTGATAACGACATCCTGTTTTATGAGCAAATTGGGTGTGTAGTTACAAGCTTTTTTTCAACTAATTAATTATCACTGCTTGTGTGCAGCGAAATTCAAAGAGTTATATTTTGTTTCGGATGTATTTATTTACCGCAAAGGGGAACTTATTATAATTTACGAAATGTTATAATGTAGCTTGGCAGTTGTGCCTCGCGTGCGATCAAACGAAAAACTACAAAGCTATATGCAAAACGAAGGAAATTGAGCTCCGCTTAGAACGATGGGCAGCGGGCGTCAATGCAGGAGGCACAGGGCCGATGAAGAGAGTAGGCAGCAACTTACAAAGAGCAAACATCATTTCCTCTTAAGCTGTAATTATGATTATTGTCTTCTGCTGTTACTGCACGCAGCCGTCGCTGTTATCTCTACCGGTCACTTGACCAAACATTGGGTTAATATTAAGAGCTAGAGTTACCAAACTTGTTATGTTGCTTCTAGAATAGTGTATATATAAATATGTATATATATAGCTATAAATCAAGATAATACAACTTATATGGCTTACCAATTAAAGCCACAATTTCAATGCAATTTACTTTTCGAGAATACACAAATATTCTATGGTACAATAAGGTATAGTGTAGAAAATTTCATTTAGATAGGTTAACAAAAATCCAAAAGTTGTAAATTTCACTGCGCAATTGAATGGGGCAGCTAGCGCAAATTCCAAGAATTTTTGTATACATGTACACACACACATTCATGCGCGTCTGCTTCGAATGCTATCAACAGCATTACAATTGCTATTGTTTTCTGTGCTGATATTTTAATTTGTTTTTTCTCACTAAATTATATGTGTGGATTTTGAGTAGAGGCAGTGGCAAGTAATGCGGTCAGTTGCGAGTTCGACCCCTGCCATTGGAACTTTTTTTTAAATTTATTATTATTACTTCAAACGAGCGCGTAGCGCGTGCTGCATTTGGTGTTGGAATAGGCGGGTTCAGGATATTCCCTAATCGGGAGCTTCCAAATAGAACCTCTTACTTGTTTTCTTATACATTTTTCGCATATCGCCTGTCAGCGATATTGATTCCGTCTAAACATTAGTTGTAACCTTGTATTTGTGCTACAAAATTATTTTTTTCTTATAAATTGTTCGCATATCTCCCGTCAGCGTACGGCGTTCCATGCCCGCAGCCGCTGTCACAACATGCTACTTATGCTTGCTTGGTTAGAGTCCCGCTCTGCCACATCACGGCAATTCTCGACCATTACTTCCACTTTCAGAGCATCCAGGTGATCTTGACGTCCAGACACCTGCACACTTCCTGGGTACAGCGCCATCTTCGTCATACATTGAGCCTGATCTAAGACAGTTTAACTGCAATCGGCTTGACAATTTCCAAAAAGTATTTTGGTGCGAAGAATATTAAACGTTTTTTCAACAGCGTTCCAAATAGCGCACTCAGCCCAGACTCTCCATTAACGATGCTTTGTAAAGGAAGTGAATTTACCGCCGCTGACCTAGAGCTAATATCGGGATCTGATGGGGTATCCAGAGTTGCTGTGTTTCAGACTGCGAGTGGAGTCATACGCAGAGCCGTACGAAAGCTGTGATTGCTGCCCAAAACAGGCTGATGTTGAAAGCCCTTGCTTTCCAACGGGGGGAGAATGTTTGCTCAAGTAACCAACAGAGACAACTCCGACGGCTGCGTGCAGTAGCCAACAGTAAAAGACAACAGTCATAATTACAGCCTTAGAGCAAATAATGTTTGCTCACTCTTTGTTAGCTGCTGCCCACTCTCTTTCGTTGGCCCTTTGCGTTCGTGAGTTTTACAAATCGTTAAATAGTTTTAAGTTTGATCGCAACCTAGACCGAACTAAGTAGTTCGAGTTGGCTACCAAGCAACAATTAATTATAAATTCTAATAAGAGCCCTGCGTGGCAACATAAAAACTTTTGAAAAATATATATAATTCTTTGAATTTTGCTGCACACAAGTAGTGAGACCTAATTAGTTGCAAGTCTTGCAACTACTGGACACAAGTAGTGAGTTGCAAGTCTTGCAACTACTATTAAAGAGCACTGTTAAACGTTGCTCTTGTCGTTTGCTTATATTTAGCAACTGTAATCCTGTAATCAATTTAAGCTTTAGCTGCTTTCGAGCTCTGGCAGTGGTTAGAAGCAATCAAATAAAAGGAAGAAAAGCTTGCTTTCGTTTTCGTTGCAGTGATACATTGGTCCGCAGAAAATAACCGTATTGGTAAAACAGTGAAAAACACTATTTTTTTTCCGTGACAAACCTTACGGGCTTACGTCTATGGTTTGAGCTCCATATATGAAAGTATTCATGTATTAAAGACATTCTGTTATTGGTGCTTAAATACAATATTTATACACTAAGCAACTGCTTATCCACCAAATGAATTTATGTACAAATTAAAGATTTAGGGACTCGTTGGAACCGATAATATTTCCTATAGAGTAAACCAGCCTTACTCCCTGAAATGGTGTCGTATATTGGCCAGCATCCGCAACTTTTGTTGCCGTTCAATGCCCGCAAAAGCCGATTACAGTGCATCACTATACTCAACTTAAGCGTGCTTGGTTAGCGAGCCACTTTGTTGCTGGCTTATCGTAATTAACTTCAATGAAAGCCAAAATGTCGTATTGACCTCGAGTCGCCCGGCGTTTTTTCTAAATTTGAAATATGAAAGGCATAGCAACAGACTAAAAAGATAGTCGCGGGCAATCCAGATAATTAATTATATCCCATTTCGCCAATGTACCGCACATTCTCTATACTCAGTCTTTCTAAGTAGACACTTCTTGGTGTTCGAAGTGAACGGACGTGATCGCGGAATAAAATCAAAAAACGAAATTCGAGTGCACACCTAAAGGGCCAAACGCGGCTTTAGCAATCCCGCACAAAGATTGCAACGCATCAATTATTGTGACCCAATAACAAACAGAAAAAAGAACAATAACGATAAAAATTAAAACAAAACTTCCTGCTGACAAAGAAATTTTTTTTTAGTGAGCAAGTCGTCTTCGCTGCCTTGCTGACATGCACCCAGCCAGTGGCAATGCCAAAAGAGCCACCATACCAGAGAGTGCTGAGATCAGCAACGCACCACAATGAGTATCAACGGGTCGGGCGCCGCTACGCCGCCAAGCACCTCAATGCTTAACAGCCGCTTAGCAACAGCTGCCAATAAATTCATCACGCTGATGTCTGTAAGAAGTACACCAGTTTCACCTTCCTACCCTTTAATGGTCTCCGACGACCCCGGCAGCAGTCCACATACTGGTGCTAGTGCATATAATGGACACCATCAAACCCAATTCATTCGCCGCAGCTTCGGCTCGCCTGATTCAATCACAGGCAAAAAAAAACGATAAGCGCAAAATTATAGGCAGCAGGTCCCCACCTTCCGCGCGGCGAAAACAGAGCAAGTCTGACACCAGTCCAGTTCAAATATATACATCCAATAGATATGCACTGGTATGGTGGCTCTTTTGGCATTGCCACTGGCTGGGTGCATGTCAGCAAGGCAGCGAAGACGACTTGCTCACTAAAAAAAAATTTCTTTGTCAGCAGGAAGTTTTGTTTTAATTTTTATCGTTATTGTTCTTTTTTCTGTTTGTTATTGGGTCACAATAATTGATGCGTTGCAATCTTTGTGCGGGATTGCTAAAGCCGCGTTTGGCCCTTTAGGTGTGCACTCGAATTTCGTTTTTTGATTTTATTCCGCGATCACGTCCGTTCACTTCGAACACCAAGAAGTGTCTACTTAGAAAGACTGAGTATAGAGAATGTGCGGTACATTGGCAAAATGGGATATAATTAATTATCTGGATTGCCCGCGACTATCTTTTTAGTCTGTTGTTATGCCTTTCATATTTCAAATTTAGAAAAAACGCCGGGCGACTCGAGGTCAATACGACATTTTGGCTTTCATTGAAGTTAATTACGATAAGCCAGCAACAAAGTGGCTCGCTAACCAAGCACGCTTAAGTTGAGTATAGTGATGCACTGTAATCGGCTTTTGCGGGCATTGAACGGCAACAAAAGTTGCGGATGCTGGCCAATATACGACACCATTTCAGGGAGTAAGGCTGGTTTACTCTATAGGAAATATTATCGGTTCCAACGAGTCCCTAAATCTTTAATTTGTACATAAATTCATTTAGTGGATAAGCAGTTGCTTAGTGTATAAATATTGTATTTAAGCACCAATAACAGAATGTCTTTAATACATGAATACTTTCATATATGGAGCTCAAACCATAGACGTAAGCCCGTAAGGTTTGTCACGGAAAAAAAATAGTGTTTTTCACTGTTTTACCAATACGGTTATTTTCTGCGGACCAATGTATCACTGCAACGAAAACGAAAGCAAGCTTTTCTTCCTTTTATTTGATTGCTTCTAACCACTGCCAGAGCTCGAAAGCAGCTAAAGCTTAAATTGATTACAGGATTACAGTTGCTAAATATAAGCAAACGACAAGAGCAACGTTTAACAGTGCTCTTTAATAGTAGTTGCAAGACTTGCAACTCACTACTTGTGTCCAGTAGTTGCAAGACTTGCAACTAATTAGGTCTCACTACTTGTGTGCAGCAAAATTCAAAGAATTATATATATTTTTCAAAAGTTTTTATGTTGCCACGCAGGGAATTAATTGTTGCTTGGTAGCCAACTCGAACTACTTAGTTCGGTCTAGGTTGCGATCAAACTTAAAGTTATTTAACGATTTGTAAAACTCACGAAGGCAAAGGGCCAACGAAAGAGAGTGGGCAGCAGCTAACAAAGAGTGACCAAACATTATTTGCTCTTAGGCTGTAATTATGATTGTTGTCTTTTACTGTTGGCTACTGCACGCAACCGTCGGAGTTGTCTCTGTTGGTTACTTGAGCAAACATTCTCCCCCCGTTGGAAAGCAAGGGCTTTCAACATCAGCCTGTATTGGGCAGCAATCACAGCTTTCGTACGGCTCTGCGTATGACTCCATTCGCAGTCTGAAACACAGCAACTCTGGATACCCCATCAGATCCCGATATTAGCTCTAGGTCAGCGGCAGTAAATTCACTTCCTTTACAAAGCATCGTTAATGGAGAGTCTGGGCTGAGTGCGCTATTTGGAACGCTGTTGAAAAAACGTTTAATATTCTTCGCACCAAAATACTTTTTGGAAATTGTCAAGCCGATTGCAGTTAAACTGTCTTAGATCAGGCTCAATGTATGACGATGATGGCGCTGTACCCAGGAAGTGTGCAGGTGTCTGGACGTCAAGATCACCTGGATGCTCTGAAAGTGGAAGTAATGGTCGAGAATTGCCGTGATGTGGCAGAGCGGGACTCTAACCAAGCAAGCATAAGTAGCATGTTGTGACAGCGGCTGCGGGCATGGAACGCCGTACGCTGACGGGAGATATGCGAACAATTTATAAGAAAAAAATAATTTTGTAGCACAAATACAAGGTTACAACTAATGTTTAGACGGAATCAATATCGCTGACAGGCGATATGCGAAAAATGTATAAGAAAACAAGTAAGAGGTTCTATTCGGGAGCTCCCGACTAGGGAATATCCTGAACCCGCCTATTCCAACACCAAATGCAGCACGCGCTACGCGCTCGTTTGAAGTAATAATAATAAATTTAAAAAAAAGTTCCAATGGCAGGGGTCGAACTCGCAACTGACCGCATTACTTGCCACTGCCTCTACTCAAAATCCACACATATAATTTAGTGAGAAAAAACAAATTAAAATATCAGCACAGAAAACAATAGCAATTGTAATGCTGTTGATAGCATTCGAAGCAGACGCGCATGAATGTGTGTGTGTACATGTATACAGAAATTCTTGGAATTTGCGCTAGCTGCCCCATTCAATTGCGCAGTGAAATTTACAACTTTTGGATTTTTGTTAACCTATCTAAATGAAATTTTCTACACTATACCTTATTGTACCATAGAATATTTGTGTATTCTCGAAAAGTAAATTGCATTGAAATTGTGGCTTTAATTGGTAAGCCATATAAGTTGTATTATCTTGATTTATAGCTATATATATACATATTTATATATACACTATTCTAGAAGCAACATAACAAGTTTGGTAACTCTAGCTCTTAATATTAACCCAATGTTTGGTCAAGTGACCGGTAGAGATAACAGCGACGGCTGCGTGCAGTAACAGCAGAAGACAATAATCATAATTACAGCTTAAGAGGAAATGATGTTTGCTCTTTGTAAGTTGCTGCCTACTCTCTTCATCGGCCCTGTGCCTCCTGCATTGACGCCCGCTGCCCATCGTTCTGAGCGGAGCTCAATTTCCTTCGTTTTGCATATAGCTTTGAAGTTTTTCGTTTGATCGCACGCGAGGCACAACTGCCAAGCTACATTATAACATTTCGTAAATTATAATAAGTTCCCCTTTGCGGTAAATAAATACATCCGAAACAAAATATAACTCTTTGAATTTCGCTGCACACAAGCAGTGATAATTAATTAGTTGAAAAAAAGCTTGTAACTACACACCCAATTTGCTCATAAAACAGGATGTCGTTATCAATTTTATCGATTTCTTGGAAGCGGAGTAAGTTATCGATTATCGGAAACAAACTTGATTGATACCCATTTTCAATGGGTTCAGGGTATAAAAAGAATTTTGTAGCACAAATGCAAGGTTTAAACTAACGTCGGAACTCAAAAGGTAGAAACATCGAAAAATCCGGAAATTCGAATAACCGTTCCGTGCAACGACACATTAGACATTGTGAAATCTTTGCCAGACTTCGAGGGAAAATATGTTAATTACGTCTCATTCAACACATTGTTAGCCTTAGGTACAATGAGAAACAAAATCAAAATAGCTTTACGTCACATATGCGGTCTAGAGTAACATATATTTAATAGACAAGAAATGTCGATCGTTTTGCAAGGAAAACTGAAACCTCTGCAATTATACGACAAAGTAGAAAAAGCTTACCCTACGAACGAACAAAATGATCATGATCCACGACAAACCCATAGCATAGACGCTTTACTTACATTTATTTCGGGTACTAAGAAATCGTTCAGCTTAGATATTTTTTCAGCAAGCCCGAAACATCTTCCTACCGCTTTAGCCTTAGCTGAAGATGTAGAATGTCATCACGATCGTTACACATTAGCAATTATGTTAGGAGTGTGGCAGAAAGGTCTCGAAGGAACGAACGAACAATTGTAAGCCAGGGAAAGTCGCTGATACATTATCACAATGAAACATTGACGCTTTAGAAGAAGATGTTCGATATATACGTACACATACATTGTTGAATCAATATATAAGCCGGGTATGTGACGTTGTCAAGAAGATTGTACAAAACGTTATTTTCTATGAACTGCCAATATAAGCATTTATTCAGCATAAACTAGTTAACCGTACCGGATGAATTTCCGCCTCTTAAGAAAAAGTAAAGTAATTCTACAAGATTTGTTTTTTTCTAAAATGACTCAACTAGCAGGTGAGGTCGTTGCAATTTGCCAACTTTAACAGAGGGCGAAATATTAATGTCAACCACAAAAATAGGTCAACGGAGAAGCACTCATTCCATTACATGTATTCCGTCTGTGTGCTCAGGTATTGTGCTGCTGCACTATGTAAACCTTTCTTCAAACTTTTTAAATTGTCTGTAAACTCTTCATATTTTTCGACCACTTGAAAAGAATCATACATTATCCATGTCCATAATAATTGGAGTTAATCCGATGTCTAAGACTATATAATTCTTTTAAAAGCATCCGCTTTACCTAAAGCTCTTGAGAGAATCATAACATCTTAATTGCAACATTTATTATTTTACCATCCCAGCATGGATTCGTGAAGCTCAGATGTACAACCACTATCCTTCTTGAGTTTACTTCACAATTAATTGATGGTTTTAAGAAAAGAATGCAGACTGACGTCATCTATACTGATTTCAGAAGGGCTTCTGACTCTGTCAACCACTTCTTACTGCTTCATAAATTATGCATTCTCGGCTTCCAAGTTAAATTTTTTGTTTTCTAAACGTATTCTTGGTGATTTCTGGTGTTCCTCAACGTAGGCATTTTGGCCCGCTTTTCATTAACGGCATTCCCCTGATTCTGTACCACTCTTGAGTGATGCATTGCAGTCTTGGTGCCAAGTCTTCCTCTTAAATTTAAGCTGTTATAACTGTCGACTCTCTTTTAACGTCAATGAGGTCAACAAGGCCAGAATTGTTTTGTTTTCCATCAAGCGAAGATCAAAGGAGTTTGACCTTTGCTACGACCCATACTACAGTATGCCTCATGTATCTGGTCGCCACAATATACTATTCATCAAGAATGAATATAATTTTACAGAAAGGATTCTGGTTGTTTGCCCTTCGTGGTGTAAACTGTTTAAGCTGCGATTCCTCGTTTTAGCTGCGATACTCCAGTAGACTTCTGATGAGTAATTTTTCTTTTTTATTTAGTCGCAGATCTATGCTTGTTGTAATATTTATTCATAAGTTAATTACGGGTGTAATCGACTCTTCTGGGTTGATTTGCCAATTAAACTTCTCTATCATGAACAGTTCAGGGTTCTCTGTGATGATTATTACAAGCATTATAGAGTATTCTGCTCGGAGTCTTCTCTTTCTCTAATAAAGTTATCGATTCTAAACTATAGCAAGTAGATAGTCCTAGTATATATTAGTAAATTGTATTCGTTTTGTACTGTGGAAAAATAAAATTAGAAATATTGTCTATCGACAAAATGCATTCATCTCCCCAGAGCTTGACGCAGAATCCTTATTGCACAAAGACGAAGTATATTTGAAACAAGAGGTAAACTCCTTTTAAAATCATACAGGTGACGGGGAAATAAACGTACACCTCTGAACAATGATGAAACTGTGGGTACGGACTTGAGGACTATAGTCTTAATTAAAGGGAGGGTGGTTCATAAATATAATGTGAGGTTGCTTATACATTTGCTCAGGAACTGGACTATCCAACTTCTTGTCACGATGACAACGGCCTAAAGCACTCGACTGACAAGCAAAATAGGAAAATCAAGGGATTATTTTCCCCGATTAGATTTAAGACACATGACGCCACTTGCAACAATAAATATCTACAATCGGCACGCTAGAAGAAAAAATTTAAAATTGAAATTGATACCATTTTTTGTTTAAATTTTATTTTTAAGTGCATTGTATGTAAAAAATCAAGTAAGAGGTTCTAGTTTCGTGACTTCAGCTCTTATTATTTACCCAATTTGCTCCTGTTTGATGTCGATATCGATTTTTATCGATTGCTTGGAAACGGAGTAAGTTATCGATTATCGGAAACAAACTCGATCTGCGCAGGCACTAGAAGCACCTACATTTGGAATTTCAAGTCTCTAGCTCTTATAGGTTCTGAGATCCTTGCGTTCATACCTACGGACGGACGGACGGACGGACGGACGGTTGGACGGACGGACAGACAGACGGACATGGCTAGATCGACTCGGCTATTGACGCTGATCAAGAATATATATACTTTATGGGGTCGGAGATGCTTCCTTCTGCCTGTTACATACATTTACATTTTGCACAAAAACTTTATACCCCTTTTACCCATTTTTAATGGGTTCAGGGTATAATAAAAATAGTATTCCAATGGGGAGAAATAGAAAAAGAAATACTATTTTTCAAAAAAGAGTATGAAAGCTAAATTACTTTCGATAGGGAGATTTAAACGCTAGGATTCTCTGGTACAAGAGCTAGCAGAACAAATAAGAGACAATTGTCAAACAAAAATTATTGGTTACCAAGTAAAAACAGAGGAGCTAGCAATGCTCCCGAAAATGCAGGTACGCACATTTTACTCTCTTTGCCGAGGTAATTAGTTGGTTCAATCAAGAGAGGATTTGAGTTCAGCTTTTAAATTTAAGCATTAAAAGAAGAAGCAAGATGCATGGTGTCGCGTTTGCTAATAGGCTCCGTAGAAAATTTCAATGCGACTTAGGAACTATTAACCAAGCGTAAAAACCAACACATCACATTAAAGCATTTGATTCAATTAATGAATAAATACATTTAATAAAATTGAAAACGGTCTTATCAGAAACTGTTGATGTAGTTTTTGCCCTCATGATTATTCGCCAGTTTTATAGAGAAACTTTGCAATCGTATCAAAATCATGTGAAAAGAACAAAATAAGTTCAAAAATTGTCCGACGTAAAAGAGTATTTAGAGCAAAGGTTGAGGGCTCTATGCTCATTAAAGGACGAGGAGACAAAACCCAAAGTGAATTAAAAGACATGAACTCATTAGAAAGAGCAAAAGCCGCTTAAAAAAACATTCAAGTACCAAGAGGTGCACGAGTGAAATGTAATGTGCCACCACACAATGCTTTACTTTGCATGAAGAGAAAGAGTGAACACATATGTGGCTGAAAGGCAAGCGCTATTAGCGACAGCAATTGTCATGGTCAAGTCGGTTGCTGGGGAATACGAAAAATGGACGGCATTAATTGATAGTGGGTCGCAAACAACAATCGTACCAGAGCATGTAGTCAAGACACTAAAAAGACACTAGAGGCACAAAAATTGTGTGAATACTTTTGACCCTAATAAGGATCC
Organism: Drosophila ezoana; assembly: GCA_035045725.1. Classification (NCBI taxonomy): domain Eukaryota; kingdom Metazoa; phylum Arthropoda; class Insecta; order Diptera; family Drosophilidae; genus Drosophila; species Drosophila ezoana. The sequence continues at coordinate 474,009 of JAWNOU010000199.1, forward strand.
GCTTACAGAAGATACAATAAAATTAATAAATATTGATAAAAAATAAATGGACATGCTATAAAGTAGATATAGTTATCGAAACCGACCTGAATACTTACATTTTAAAAAATGGAGCAATAACAAGTAAAAGGTTCTAGTCGGGAGCTCCCGACTAGGGAATACCCTGAACCCTCTTATTCCAACACCAAAAAAAAGTTCCCTTGGCAGGGTCCGAACTCGCAAATGACCGTATTACTTGCTGACGATTCTACTCAACAGACAAACCAGCAAAAAAAAAATAGTTTCCCGGGTAGGGCTCGAACTCGCGACAGACCGCAACACTTGCTATGCCTCTACTTAAAAGCCACACCAATAACTAAGTATTATTGAGAAAAAAACGAATTAAAATAGCAAAACAGAAAATAATCGACTTTTCTGGGTTGATTTGCCAATTAAACTTCTCTATCCCTACTAAACAAACACATAATTATAACTATGCCTTGCATGAACAGTTCAGGGTTCTCTGTGATGATTATTACAAGCATTATAGAGTATTCTGCTCGGAGTCTTCCCTTCCTCTAATAAAGTTATCGATTCTAAACTATTTAGCAAGTAGATAGTCCTAGTATATATTAGTAAATTGTATTCGTTTTGTACTGTGGAAAAATAAAATTAGAAATATTATCTATCGACAAAATGCATTCATCTCCCCAGAGCTTGACGCAGAATTAAAGGGTAATGTCCTTATTGCACAAAGACGAAGAATATTTGAAGCAAGAGGTAAACTCCTTTTAAAATCAAACAGGTGACGGGGAAATAAACGTACACCTCTGAACAATGATGAAACTATGGGTACGGACTTGAGGACTATAGTCTTAATTAAAGGGAGGGTGGTTCATAAATATAATGTGAGGTTGCTTATACATTTTCTCAGGAACTGGACTATCCAACTTCTTGTCACGATGACAACGGCCTAAAGCACTCGACTGACAAGCAAAATAGGAAAATCAAGGGATTATTTTCCCCGATTAGATTTAAGACACATGACGCCACTTGCAACAATAAATATCTACAATCGGCACGCTAGAAGAAAAAATTTAAAATTGAAATTGATACCATTTTTTGTTTAAATTTTATTTTTAAGTGCATTGTATGTAAAAAATCATGTAAGAAGTTCTAGTTTGGTGACTCTTGTTCAGTGGGTGCTGTACGGGTGCTGTACGGGTGCTGTACGGGTGCTGTACGGGTGAAGTCAACAGGTGTAGGCACATGAACTTTATTGCTGCGGCTTCGGTTCGTTCGAGTCGGTGGGAGATTTTTCATTTGGGCGGGCTTTGGGGGTATATTCGGTGAACCACTCGCAGCCTTTATAGTTGGCAGGGTGGTTACCACCGCAGTGGGCGCATGTTGCCAAAACTGAGTCGGGCCTACCTTGACCACCTGCTTGCACAGCTTCCTGATGGTAAGAGCCTCCTTGTTGTTGGCCGCCGGCTTTAAGTTAATGAAGTGGATGTTCATGGGCTCTTTGGTGGTTTTGCTGTTCGGATTGTGCACATGGAGAGCGGTATGGCCCTGACTCCGCAGGTCATCGATGAGCTCTCGGTTGAGTGTGGAGTGGGGGCCATTGTTGTTGGCCCTTTCTTCGGGCACGGAGGAGCTGGTTGCCGCCCTCATCCTGAGGATTCGCTGAGGCAGGCAACTTCTCTTCTTGCGGTGAGCTTATCTGCTCTGCCTCAGATTCATCAGTTTCCATGTCTTCGTCGTTTTCGGGTGGCTTCAAGAGAGCATATCTATTGGATGTATATATTTGAACTGGACTGGTGTCAGACTTGCTCTGTTTTCGCCGCGCGGCAGGTGGGGACCTGCTGCCTATAATTTTGCGCTTATCGTTTTTTTTTTGCCTGTGATTGAATCAGGCGAGCCGAAGCTGCGGCGAATGAATTGGGTTTGATGGTGTCCATTATATGCACTAGCACCAGTATGTGGACTGCTGCCGGGGTCGTCGGAGACCATTAAAGGGTAGGAAGGTGAAACTGGTGTACTTCTTACAGACATCAGCGTGATGAATTTATTGGCAGCTGTTGCTAAGCGGCTGTTAAGCATTGAGGTGCTTCGCGGCGTAGCGGCGCCCGACCCGTTGATACTCATTGTGGTGCGTTGCTGATTTCAGCACTCTCTGGTATGGTGGCTCTTTTGGCATTGCCACTGGCTGGGTGCATGTCAGCAAGGCAGCGAAGACGACTTGCTCACTAAAAAAAAATTTCTTTGTCAGCAGGAAGTTTTGTTTTAATTTTTATCGTTATTGTTCTTTTTTCTGTTTGTTATTGGGTCACAATAATTGATGCGTTGCAATCTTTGTGCGGGATTGCTAAAGCCGCGTTTGGCCCTTTAGGTGTGCACTCGAATTTCGTTTTTTGATTTTATTCCGCGATCACGTCCGTTCACTTCGAACACCAAGAAGTGTCTACTTAGAAAGACTGAGTATAGAGAATGTGCGGTACATTGGCGAAATGGGATATAATTAATTATCTGGATTGCCCGCGACTATCTTTTTAGTCTGTTGCTATGCCTTTCATATTTCAAATTTAGAAAAAACGCCGGGCGACTCGAGGTCAATACGACATTTTGGCTTTCATTGAAGTTAATTACGATAAGCCAGCAACAAAGTGGCTCGCTAACCAAGCACGCTTAAGTTGAGTATAGTGATGCACTGTAATCGGCTTTTGCGGGCATTGAACGGCAACAAAAGTTGCGGATGCTGGCCAATATACGACACCATTTCAGGGAGTAAGGCTGGTTTACTCTATAGGAAATATTATCGGTTCCAACGAGTCCCTAAATCTTTAATTTGTACATAAATTCATTTAGTGGATAAGCAGTTGCTTAGTGTATAAATATTGTATTTAAGCACCAATAACAGAATGTCTTTAATACATAAATACTTTCATATATGGAGCTCAAACCATAGACGTAAGCCCGTAAGGTTTGTCACGGAAAAAAAATAGTGTTTTTCACTGTTTTACCAATACGGTTATTTTCTGCGGACCAATGTATCACTGCAACGAAAACGAAAGCAAGCTTTTCTTCCTTTTATTTGATTGCTTCTAACCACTGCCAGAGCTCGAAAGCAGCTAAAGCTTAAATTGATTACAGGATTACAGTTGCTAAATATAAGCAAACGACAAGAGCAACGTTTAACAGTGCTCTTTAATAGTAGTTGCAAGACTTGCAACTCACTACTTGTGTCCATAATTATAATTGCCATATAATAATAATTGCCGTGATGTGGCAGAGCGGGACTCTAACCAAGCAAGCATAAGTAGCATGTTGTGACAGCGCCTGCGGGCATGGAACGCCGTACGCTGACGGGAGATATGCGAACAATTTATAAGAAAAAAATAATTTTGTAGCACAAATACAAGGTTACAACTAATGTTTAGACGGAATCAATATCGCTGACAGGCGATATGCGAAAAATGTATAAGAAAACAAGTAAGAGGTTCTATTCGGGAGCTCCCGATTAGGGAATATCCTGAACCCGCCTATTCCAACACCAAATGCAGCACGCGCTACGCGCTCGTTTGAAGTAATAATAATAAATTTAAAAAAAAGTTCCAATGGCAGGGGTCGAACTCGCAACTGACCGCATTACTTGCCACTGCCTCTACTCAAAATCCACACCTATAATTTAGTGAGAAAAAACAATTTAAAATATCAGCACAGAAAACAATAGCAATTGTAATGCTGTTGATAGCATTCGAAGCAGACGCGCATGAATGTGTGTGTACATGTATACAGAAATTCTTGGAATTTGCGCTAGCTGCCCCATTCAATTGCGCAGTGAAATTTACAACTTTTGGATTTTTGTTAACCTATCTAAATGAAATTTTCTACACTATACCTTATTGTACCATAGAATATTTGTGTATTCTCGAAAAGTAAATTGCATTGAAATTGTGGCTTTAATTGGTAAGCCATATAAGTTGTATTATCTTGATTTATAGCTATATATATACATATTTATATATACACTATTCTAGAAGCAACATAACAAGTTTGGTAACTCTAGCTCTTAATATTAACCCAATGTTTGGTCAAGTGACCGGTAGAGATAACAGCGACGGCTGCGTGCAGTAACAGCAGAAGACAATAATCATAATTACAGCTTAAGAGGAAATGATGTTTGCTCTTTGTAAGTTGCTGCCTACTCTCTTCATCGGCCCTGTGCCTCCTGCATTGACGCCCGCTGCCCATCGTTCTGAGCGGAGCTCAATTTCCTTCGTTTTGCATAAAGCTTTGTAGTTTTTCGTTTGATCGCACGCGAGGCACAACTGCCAAGCAACATTATAACATTTCGTAAATTATAATAAGTTCCCCTTTGCGGTAAATAAATACATCCGAAACAAAATATAATTCTTTGAATTTCGCTGCACACAAGCAGTGATAATTAATTAGTTGAAAAAAAGCTTGTAACTACACACCCAATTTGCTCATAAAACAGGATGTCGTTATCAATTTTATCGATTTCTTGGAAGCGGAGTAAGTTATCGATTATCGGAAACAAACTTGATTGATACCCATTTTCAATGGGTTCAGGGTATAAAAAGAATTTTGTAGCACAAATGCAAGGTTTAAACTAACGTCGGAACTCAAAAGGTAGAAACATCGAAAAATCCGGAAATTCGAATAACCGTTCCGTGCAACGACACATTAGACATTGTGAAATCTTTGCCAGACTTCGAGGGAAAATATGTTAATTACGTCTCATTCAACACATTGTTAGCCTTAGGTACAATGAGAAACAAAATCAAAATAGCTTTACGTCACATATGCGGTCTAGAGTAACATATATTTAATAGACAAGAAATGTCGATCGTTTTGCAAGGAAAACTGAAACCTCTGCAATTATACGACAAAGTAGAAAAAGCTTACCCTACGAACGAACAAAATGATCATGATCCACGACAAACCCATAGCATAGACGCTTTACTTACATTTATTTCGGGTACTAAGAAATCGTTCAGCTTAGATATTTTTTCAGCAAGCCCGAAACATCTTCCTACCGCTTTAGCCTTAGCTGAAGATGTAGAATGTCACCACGATCGTTACACATTAGCAATTATGTTAGGAGTGTGGCAGAAAGGTCTCGAAGGAACGAACGAACAATTGTAAGCCAGGGAAAGTTGCTGATACATTATCACAATGAAACATTGACGCTTTAGAAGAAGATGTTCGATATATACGTACACATACATTGTTGAATCAATATATAAGCCGGGTATGTGACGTTGTCAAGAAGATTGTAAAAAACGTTATTTACTATGAACTGCCAATATAAGCATTTATTCAGCATAAACTAGTTAACCGTACCTGATGAATTTCCGCCTCTTAAGAAAAAGTAAAGTAATTCTTCAAGATTTGTTTTTTTCTAAAATGACTCAACTAGCAAGTGAGGTCGTTGCAATTTGCCAACTTTAACAGAGGGCGAAATATTAATGTCAACCACAAAAAAAAGGTCAACGGAGAAGCACTCATTCCATTACATGTATTCCGCCTGTGTGCTCAGGTATTGTGCTGCTGCACTATGCAAACCTTTCTTCAAACTTTTTGAATTGTCTGTAAACTCTTCATATTTTTCGACCACTTGAAAAAAATCATACATTATCCATGTCCATAATAATTGGAGTTAATCCGATGTCTAAGACTATATAATTCTTTTAAAAGTATCCGCTTTACCTAAAGCTCTTGAGAGAATCATAACATCTTAATTGCAACATTTATTATTTTACCATCCCAGCATGGATTCGTGAAGCTCAGATGTACAACCACTATCCTTCTTGAGTTTACTTCACAATTAATTGATGGTTTTAAGAAAAGAATGCAGACTGACGTCATCTATACTGATTTCAGAAGGGCTTCTGACTCTGTCAACCACTTCTTACTGCTTCATAAATTATGCATTCTCGGCTTCCAAGTCAATCTTTTGTTTTCTAAACGTATTCTTGGTGATTTCTGGCGTTCCTCAACGTAGTCATTTTGGCCCGCTTTTCACGGCATTCCCCTAATTCTGTATCACTCTTGAGTGATGCACTGCAGTCTTGGTGCCAAGTCTTCCTCTTAAATTTAAACTGTAATAACTGTCGACTCTCTTTTAACGTCAATGAGGTCAACAAGGCCAGAATTGTTTTGTTTTCCATCAAGCGAAGATCAAAGGAGTTTGACCTTTGCTACGACCCATACTACAGTATGCCTCATGTATCTGGTCGCCACAATATACTATTCATCAAGAATGAATATAATTTTACAGAAAGGATTCTGGTTGTTTGCCCTTCGTGGTGTAAACTGTTTAAGCTGCGATTCCTCGTTTTAGCTGCGATACTCCAGTAGACTTCTGATGAGTAATTTTTCTTTTTTATTTAGTCGCAGATCTATGCTTGTTGTAATACTTATTCATAAGTTAATTACGGGCGTAATCGACTCTTCTGGGTTGATTTGCCAATTAAACTTCTCTATCATGAACAGTTCAGGGTTCTCTGTGATGATTATTACAAGCATTATAGATTATTCTGCTCGGAGTCTTCTCTTTCTCTAATAAAGTTATCGATTCTAAACTATAGCAAGTAGATAGTCCTAGTATATATTAGTAAATTGTATTCGTTTTGTACTGTGGAAAAATAAAATTAGAAATATTGTCTATCGACAAAATGCATTCATCTCCCCAGAGCTTGACGCAGAATTAAAGGGTAATGTCCTTATTGCACAAAGACTAAGAATATTTGAAGCAAGAGGTAAACTCCTTTTAAAATCATACAGGTGACGGGGAAATAAACGTACACCTCTGAACAATGATGAAACTGTGGGTACGGACTTGAGGACTATAGTCTTAATTAAAGGGAGGGTGGTTCATAAATATAATGTGAGGTTGCTTATACATTTGCTCAGGAACTGGACTATCCAACTTCTATTCACGATGACAACGGCCTAAAGCACTCGACTGACAAGCAAAATAGGAAAATCAAGGGATTTTTTTCCCCGATTAGATTTAAGACACATGACGCCACTTGCAACAATAAATATCAAAATCGGCACGCTAGAAGAAAAAATTTAAAATTGAAATTGATATCATTTTTTGTTTAAATTTTATTTTTAAGTGCATTGTATGTAAAAAATCAAGTAAGAGGTTCTAGTTTCGTGACTCCAGCTCTTATTATTTACCCAATTTGCTCCTGTTTGATGTCGATATCGATTTTTATCGATTGCTTGGAAACGGAGTAAGTTATCGATTATCGGAAACAAACTCGATCTGCGCAGGCACTAGAAGCACCTACATTTGGAATTTCAAGTCTCTAGCTCTTATAGGTTCTGAGATCCTTGCGTTCATACCTACGGACGGACGGACGGACGGACGGTTGGACGGACAGACGGACATGGCTAGATCGACTCGGCTATTGACGCTGATCAAGAATATATATACTTTATGGGGTCGGAGATGCTTCCTTCTGCCTGTTACATACATTTACATTTTGCACAAAAACTTTATACCCCTTTTACCCATTTTTAATGGGTTCAGGGTATAATAAAAATAGTATTCCAATGGGGAGAAATAGAAAAAGAAATACTATTTTTCAAAAAAGAGTATGAAAGCTAAATTACTTTCGATAGGGAGATTTAAACGCTAGGATTCTCTGGTACAAGAGCTAGCAGAACAAATAAGAGACAATTGTCAAACAAAAATTATTGGTTACCAAGTAGAAATAGAGGAGCTAGCAATGCTCCCGAAAATGCAGGTACGCACATTTTACTCTCTTTGCCGAGGTAATTAGTTGGTTCAATCAAGAGAGGATTTGAGTTCAGCTTTTAAATTTAAGCATTAAAAGAAGAAGCAAGATGCATGGTGTCGCGTTTGCTAATAGGCTCCGTAGAAAATTTCAATGCGACTTAGGAACTATTAACCAAGCGTAAAAACCAACACAGCACATTAAAGCATTTGATTCAATTAATGAATAAATACATTTAATAAAATTGAAAACGGTCTTATCAGAAACTGTTGATGTAGTTTTTGCCCTCATGATTATTCGCCAGTTTTATAGAGAAACTTTGCAATCGTATCAAAATCATGTGGAAAGAACAAAATAAGTTCAAAAATTGTCCGACGTAAAAGAGTATTTAGAGCAAAGGTTGAGGGCTCTATGCTCATTAAAGGACGAGGAGACAAAACCCAAAGTGAATTAAAAGACATGAACTCATTAGAAAGAGCAAAAGCCGCATAAAAAAACATTCAAGTACCAAGAGGTGCACGAGTGAAATGTAATGTGCCACCACACAATGCTTTACTTTGCATGAAGAGAAAGAGTGAACACATATGTGGCTGAAAGGCAAGCGCTATTAGCGACAGCAATTGTCATGGTCAAGTCGGTTGCTGGGGAATACGAAAAATGGACGGCATTAATTGATAGTGGGTCGCAAACTACAATCATACCAGAGCATGTAGTCAAGACACTAAAAAGACACTAGAGGCACAAAAATTGTGTGAATACTTTTGACCCTAATAAGGATCCGCTTACAGAAGATACAATAAAATTAATAAATATTGATAAAAAATAAATGGACATGCTATAAAGTAGATATAGTTATCGAAACCGACCTGAATACTTACATTTTAAAAAATGGAGCAATAACAAGTAAAAGGTTCTAGTCGGGAGCTCCCGACTAGGGAATACCCTGAACCCTCTTATTCCAACACCAAAAAAAAGTTCCCTTGTCAGGGTCCGAACTCGCAAATGACCGTATTACTTCCTGACGATTCTACTCAACAGACAAACCAGCAAAAAAAAAAATAGTTTCCCGGGTAGAGCTCGAACTCGCGACAGACCGCAACACTTGCTATGCCTCTACTTAAAAGCCACACCAATAACTAAGTATTATTGAGAAAAAAACGAATTAAAATAGCAAAACAGAAAAAAGTCGCAATTACAATGCTGTTCGAATGCGATAGAATGCGAAGCAGACGCGCATGAATGTGTGTGTGTACACAAATTCTTGATGTTTTCGCTAGCTGTGCCATCCAATTGCGCAGTTACATATAACTTTGGTTTTCTCTTAACCGATCTTAATGAAATTTTCTACAGTATTTTTTTTTGCACCATAGAATATTTGTGTATTCTCAAAAAGTCAATTGCATTTAAATTGTGGCTTAAATTGGTTGGCAATACAAGTTGGGTTATTAACTTGATTTATAGCTCTGCGGTGGTAGCGGGGAGGTGGCGATAGGTATAAAATGAAAGATACTTGGGATAATATTCTAGAAGCAACATATCACTTTTGGTGACTCTTGCTCTGAATATTTACCCAATTTGCTCAAAAAACAGGATGTCGATATCGATTTTTAACGATTGCTTGGAAACGGAGTAAGTTATCGACTATCGGAAACAAACTCGATATGCGTAGGAACTAGGACTACAGCCAAAATTTCAAGTCTCTAGCTCTTATAGGTTCTGAGATCCTTGCGTTCATACATACGGACAGACGGACGGACAGACGGACGGACAGACAGACAGACGGACGTACAGACAGATAGACATGGCTAGATCGACTCGGCTATTGATGCTGATCAAGAATATATATACTTTATGGGGTCGGAGATGCTTCCTTCTGCCTGTTACATACATTTGCATTTTGCGCAAATACAATTTACCCTTTTTAACCATTTTTAATGGGTTCAGGGTATAAAAACTATACCGATATTAAAGTTTTTATAATGCTAATAGTGCTTTACCCGTATTTAAGAAGCACAGGGAAAATAGCTATTGCCGAGTTTGGTCAAGATATCTTGAAAAACAAAAAAGTTTTTTATGCAAGAATCTACTTTTTGACCGATCGTTCCTATGGCAGCTATATGATATAGTGGTCCGATGTTGATGGGATTTTGCATATACATATACATACATATACGCTTGTCATTTTTGAAGTCACAAAGCGGAGTTCAAGGGTGCTACACTTGGTAAATGCACCCCATACCATAACAGAACCACCTCCAAAATTCCGTTTTGAAAATACGAGGGGTTCCTTTCGCAAATCGTGCCAATAGCCGCGAAATCCATCTGGACCATCTAAATTAAACTTTTTCTCATCCGAAAAAATAACCTTTTTAAGAAAAAGAATATTTAAAAATCTTATGTTGCATGTGTTGCATCTGCATGTTGCATGCAACATTACTAGACAACGATTCCTTACCAAGTCCCAGCACGTATCAAGGTTTTTAATAGCGAATTCAAGTCGTGCTGCCTTGTGGTGATTTTTGAGAGTTGTCTGCTTCTTCATTACTCCTCGCACTATATGTTTGGATGTTTTAAAAGTACGCCAAACGCACATTGGTGACCCTGGAATGCTGCTGTATGCAGCAATTGACGACACGACAAGGTCGAATTACTTGCTTTTTTTTTCAAAATTTGACGCTTGTTACGGCCAGACAGTTTGGATTTTTTTAAAGCATTATTATTTTTGCCGTATCCCTCCTCATTTTGTAAAAAATTATTGATTACGCAGCATGTTCGACTAACTAATTTCCCAATTTGGTTAATTAATAAGCCAGAGGCTTTGAAAGCGAGAATTTTCTCTTTTTCATCTTCAGTCAAACGCGTTCCTCGTGGCATTTCAATCATTTTTTAAATAAAATTGATAAAATTCAAAATTACAAATCAAACAAAGTTGATACGCACACCTAAAGATCAGATTTTCGAATGTTTCGTATAATTTCGTGACAATAAAATTTCAGCAAAACAACGGCTTTCATAAGCAAATCTAACGGGACATTTCCAGCATAGGCTAAATATAGAATGTAACGGTTCTCTATTGCACATTACGCTTTGCATTCTCATTTTATTCCATCGTGTGAGTTGATTTAACAACATTTTCGATTTGTCGAGTGTTTGAAGTAATATTTTGAAAGTTTCGTATAATTTCGTTACGAACCTTATATGAAGAGCATAGTAATAATAATATCGCTAATAAATGCTGAGTTCGGTCAAGATATCTTGAAAACCAAAAAAAAATGTCATACAAGAACCTACCTTTTAACCGATCGTTCCTATGGCAGCTATATGAATTAGTTGCCCGATCCAGCTGGTTCCGACATATTTACAGCGTGCAACGGAAAGAGGTACTTCTGCAAAGTTTCATTAAGCTAGCTTTAAAATTGAGAGACTAGATCGCATGGAAACAGACAGACGGACATGGCGATATCGCTTCAGCTGTTGATACTGATCAAGAATATGCATATATATATATCTCCTTCTATGCATTACACATTTCACGACAAAATTATAATACCCTCTGCAAGGGTATGATAAGTGAAGATATAAATATTAATTGGGCTCATGTTAAATCAGAAGATATTCCAGCAGATGTGGCCTCAAGAGGAATTTATCGAAGTAAATTAAGACTGTGCCAAATTTGGTGGAAAGGGTTCGAATGCCTATCAAAACCTTAAGAAAATTGGCCAAAAGAACAGACTGCCGAAAAAATGTTAATAATTAATATTAAACTTCGGAAGTAGCATAATACAAAATATAATGCAAAACTATTCCTGCTTACAAAAAGTAGAAAGAATAGTTACTTATATATTAAGCTTTATTTTAATCAAAATTACAAAAGAAGTATTTCCATCCCATGTTACTTAAGCAAGAACAAACAAATAAATTTATCGAAGAAATAAAGTGCTTACGTCAGAAAACTGAAATTGAAAACAGTAAAATATTAGGTTTAAGCCCATTTTAGGATAAAAATTGGCAATGTGAGACACGCCCTTCAGCTCCTCAAATAATGCCAACTCCACCTCCAGGAGCACCTGCAGGCTTGGCTCCAGGTCTGCCGGCCAGACGTCCTCACTGTTGGTACTCCCCTCTCCAGACCCTTCACCACTACTAGATTCGTGACGAGCAGCCGCGGATGGGTTTTCCCTCGCGACTAGCTCACCCGCTAGTGCGACTCCTGAGGTGCGAGGTTGATTTTCTTGACCGTTGGATCCAGCCACCCTTCCCAGCTTCGAGCTTTTAGGTGCGGACTCATGCGTAGGCGCCGAATGCCTGCCTCTGCTGACCTCCTTCGTCGCCTGCCCTTTCACTCTAACCCTTGTCGAGTCCTCCTTACGTCCCCTTTTCCACTCATTTCCTGGCGCTCTAAGAACACTCGTGTTATCTAACCGCGCCTCTAAGAGCGCCCTAGACACATTGCTGTCCGACCGCGCCTCCATTGGCACCGCGGACATTCTTTTATCGCCCGACTGTTTCTCCAATGGCGCCCTGGGCATCCCCTTATCGTCCGACCTAACCTCACCTCTGGGATCGCCCCTTCCCTAATTACCGGTCTCTCCGGCGTTCCCAGCGTTATCTCATTGTCTCCGCAACGTATCTTTGTTCCTATCGCACGGAAAAACTCCATGCCTAGAATCACCTGGTCTAGCATTGACGTCATTCTTAGAAGAGGCACGCCGATCGTGCGACCCGCCAAATTGATTTCCACGTGCACCATCCGCGCGACATCTAGCCCTGATCCGTCTGCTAGCCGTATTCTAGTTTGCACCTTCCTAATCTCCACGTTCTTCGCCACCTTCACCGCGCAGACCCCACTGATGAAAGATCGCGTAGCGCCGGTGTTGATTGTTGCCGCATACTCCTCCTCGCCGATCTTAATCGCCGCGACGACGCAGCCCGCCTCGACCCGCATGATCTCTACTGGTTCCGGGCTCCGTTGATATCACTGCCCATCCGCGGTCCAGATGACGCCGCTGCCTGTTTAGCTGAGCTGACCGTCTACAGCATTCATGACTGCTTACCCCCCTGGACCCGCATTGCGTACAAAAGACCATCTGGGGGTTGGGATATTCCCTCCTGAAATGTCCCTCTTGCCCACACCAAAAGCATATCGGGCATCGTCTAGCCGATCCCCCAGATTCTTGGCCAATCATCCTATTGGCAGCCTCTTCTCTTGTGCCCCTGGAACAGCCCCACTGAGTGCCACCCCACCGACTGGCGATGAAGCTACCCTGAACGGGTTGTTTATGCCGGTTGTTGACTGCGTTTGGCCGTCGCACAGGTACGTGCACATTCTATTCCCTAGTCAAGATCGCGAACCAGACGGGTACTGTTGACCCTGCTGCTTTATTCCTTTGTATTCGACGGCTAACTGTATGAGTTTCGACATCGACGAGAAATCTTGTCTCCGCACATACCATTTATACTCTGGGTTGCGTTGTCATATATCCTACTTAGTTCTCTCGCAGGGCTGTAGCCAGCGTGGTGGATCAACTGCCTTATGTCCACCACATACTATTTGAATCCTTCACCATCTCGTTGACGACAAACCTGGATTTCGTCTTCTAACAATTCAAATTAGCGCGGGACAATAAGAACTCTAAGAATCCCGCCTTGAATTCGTTTCAGGACACATCTCTTAGCCCACTCGTCATGAACCAGCGAGCGGCTTCGCCGATCATGGCCTCATTCATCGTCCTGGGTAACCTATCTGGGTCGATGTCATAGGACAGGTCCCGATCCTCGATAGTTTCTACGAAGGACAATGGATCAGTCTGCCCATCGAATCGTATGCTCCACTTCCTGACTTGTTCGGAAGGGAGGGGACTGTCCCCTCAACTCCAATGGCGGGCGAGACGTTCCCGATTCCTTTACTCTATCGCCCGCATCACGGGCCTTATAGCTCGGGATCACCGGAACTTCGAGCAGACCAGGAGTGCTCACGCGTGGACAGGAATCCGATTCGGATTTCGACCGCCTATCCCATTCAACGAGTTCGGGTTCGGGCTGGGCTTTCTGCTCGGGGGTCCGCGTGTATTTGGTCTTTAGCTTGGCTAGCCGAGTGCGAACCCCCAGAAACAAAGCTTGCCAACCAGCGACGCAAGTCTTCGACCCGCCCTAGGTCGCTCAGCCCGAACTCGCGAGTGATCGCCTCCAGCTAACCCTTTCGTTGCAAGTGGATCCAACGCACGTATTGTATACGTACGTAACCTCTTATCTTTGTTTATCTTATGATGGATTCCCAGTTTCGTTTCCTTCTCTCGGGCTGTGCTTCGATATCCGTGAACTAGTCTGTCCTTATTGCTGGTCCTGTTTCGATAACTTTATTTTGGTTCCTCCTTTTTTTTTATTTTATTATTATTATTTATTATTTTATTTTAATTACTTTTTTTGTTTTATTTTTTTAACGATTTTATTTTTATTATTTTATTTTATAATATTTTGTTTTATTTTATAATTATTTAATTTTTAATTATTTTTATTTTTAATTATTTTTATTTTTAATTATTTTTGTTTTTAATTATTTTTATTTTTACAGAGCCACACAACAAATGAAGTCACACTTTAGTTGACCATCCTAAAAAGTGACGCTTCGTATTTGCCTCACGCTACAGTACCTTTTCGCTGCACACGTCTACTCTTTCACCGTGGTACTATGTTCACTCTCACTAGTCACTCTCACTTTATTTGGTTTTCTTTTTTTTTTTGTTTTCTTGCACGCCGAGTTTTTTTTTTCTGCTCCGCGCTGCAGTTCACGCGAGCGTTTTATATTTATTTTCGACCACCAAAAATAACCAACGCACTTGCACCGTCCCAGTTCACTTGCGTTTTAATTGTTCACTTTCTTATTTTGTTGTTTTATCTGAAAGACACTTTCACCACTATATTGCAGCGTTCAATTTGCCTCGAGACCGTTTATCATTTCGCACTTTTACACTTCTACCCGTTGCGCTCACTTACAGCTCCATTTCCACTCGTCCCGAACGATTTTCCCCACGGTAGGCTCAGGCAGCTGTGCCGTTGGCACGCGCTCTTCGGAGTCGCGATACGCTTGTGCGTGTAAACGTGTATTAGTGTGTGAGCGCACACGCTAGCGCGCTTGAACGAATTCGCTCGCTCAGCGAGAAGTTTTATGGCCGTCCGTTAGTTTTTCGCGTATCTTCTTTGCTCTTCCTCTCCTATCAACACGTGCATACCTGCACATGTGTGTTTGCTGCTGACACCCCAGAGGGACTTTTGATGCTCCCTTTTCTATGCCGCGGACAGCTAACTCCGCTGCCTTTTTTTCCTTAAGTCCACTATGATGGCACTTTCGTGCACGTTTATGCCACGCCCCTTCACGCCTTGGGTCCCTGCTCGGGCGCCACTTGTAAAGTAGTCTCTTGGCCGGGGTAATATAACTCAGTCTGATCAAGATCACTCTACAAGAAATTTGTAGTCTGTCGAGAAGTACAGCGGAAAGGGGGTTGGAGAGCTGTAGTGATTGCTCCGCCACAGGTGGATTAATATTTTTGGGAAAGGGGAAGGGAACGCTGGACTCACTCCGCTGCGATTAGGTTATGGTGGACTAGCGTGATGGGTGCTGCTGGGATCGCTCCGCCGCAGAATAACAGGGGCCTGCAAACATACACTCTCTGCTTGGCTTATGCCGCCAATTCGCAGTATAAAATAATGGGTATCACCGAAGCACTTTATGTACGATCGTTAATCTTTATTTTCTTTTAACTTTTCTGACCATGCTGCACCGTCATTCCTTGTTCACTATTCTTTTAACCTAACAGCTACTTCGCGGTCCCCCTTTTTTTATTTAGTCAAGTCACATATGAGCGTGACTGCATATTCATTGCGTTGTTCTGATTTTGGTAGTGGACCAATTGTATCCACTATCACTCTGTCAAAAGCCTTCATTGGGGTTTCAGTAATTGTTAAAGGGGTTCTAATATTTATTGTTATTTTTGCTTTTTGACATTTCTGACATTTCTGGATGTACTCTGTTATATCACGAGTCATACCTTTCCAGTAATAATGTCTTTTGACCTTGGCCAAGGTTTTTGCAATGCCTGTGTGGGAATACAGGAATAGACAATGCAGGACTATATAACATCAGATGCTCAAAAGCTCGGGTACAGAACGCATATATTCGTATGTATGGTCACAGAAGCAATTCACCAAGAAGTCATTAGCGATTTAACGTCAGATGCATTGTTAGCAGCACTAAGAAGATTAATAGCAAGACGCGGAAAATGTATCACATATTCTCCGTCAATGGGACTTATTTCGTAGGAGCTTTAAGGAAGTTAGATCATGATTTCCGATCCAAAGTAACGATAAGATAAGAAGTCAAGTCAGCGAACTATTGTGTAAGATTAAAGCAGTATTAAATTCGGGAACATTGTACACATAAGGAGAAGACGTTGACGATAACGATAAGACGTTGGAAAGAAGATTATTTGGATACTTATATACCCTACAAAAAAGAAGTAAGTAAAAAAATGAAAAAAGAAGAACGAGATATACAAAAGGGACAAATATATACTGTCATTCAGCAAGATGGCCCAAAGTAGAAGAAGTACATAGTACATAGGGGATAGACAATAAAGTCAGGACAGTAAAGATAAAATTACAGGATGGATTTTCCACAAGGCCAAGTACCAAAGTGTGCCCGCTTATTGGCATCCCGGCACATGAAAATGAACGGGAAAATAATAAAAATGAAAGGAGAAGCTCTAAAAGACTTTAAATCCCAAAGATAGGATTAATGATGACGATGATACTCATGCTGTTCTGCCAAGTATCAAACAAAACCCCGTTAAGGGAACGAAAAAGAAAATGAGCAAAAGAAAAACTCAATAGCTCCTCAGCAATATATCTAGATCTAATGGATAGAGATAGAGATAGTATCTTCCTCTTGGGATCTGGTCATATTTTACGACATAGACTCATATTTTGAGATGCTGCGAAGAGGAAGTAAACTAGTATAAAAATGAGAGTTGTCTGTGAGAAACTCCATAGGTTTGAGGATGATGCAATTTAATACTCAATAACACGCGAACACGAATTGCGGAATTAGAAGAAAATAACGAACTATTTCCAACCAAAAAACCAATAAGAAGCAAATAAGAGGTTTTAGTCGGGAGCTCCCGACTAGGGGGTACCCTGAACCTTCTTATTCCAACACCAACTGCAGCTCGCGCTACGCGCTAGTTTGTAGTAATAAACATAAATTAAAAAAAAAGTTCCATTGGCAGGGTTCGAGCTCGCAACAGACCGCAATTTTTGCTGCCGCCTCTACTCAAAAGCCCAACCAGTAAAAAATTCAATTGCATTTAAATTGTGACTTATATTGGCGGGCAGCATAAATTGGTTTATTTACTTGATTTATAGCTATGAGGTAGTAGCGAGGAGGTGGTGATAGCTATAAAATGAAAGATACTTGACATATTCTATTCTAGAAGTTACATGTAAAGTTTGGTGACTCTAGCTCTTATTATTTACAAAACTTGCTTAAAAAACAGGTTGCGATATCAATTTTCATAAATTAATTGGAAATGGGGCAAGTTATCGAATATCGGAAACAAATTCGATCTGCGCGGGCACTAGGAGGAGTTAGCTAAAATTACAAGTCTCAAGCTCTTATAAGTTCTGATATCCTTGCGTTCACACATAAGGACAGACGGTCGTACGTACAGACCGACAGACAAACGGATATAGCTCGATCGACTCGGCATTGATGCTAATCAACAATATATATATACTTTATGGGGTCTCAGATGCTTCCTTCTGCCTGTTATATTCATTTGCACAAAAACATTATACCCCTTTTAAATATTTTTAATGGGTTCAGGGTATAAAAGTACCACAGGGGACTTAAAAAAGATGAACCAACGAATAGAGAACATGACGGAACTTCTCATTATTCATTAGCTTCTTCATGTTCAGTAAGCATCTTAGTTCCTTAATTGATGAAAGCGACAAAATACAAACAGGAATAATAGGACTATTAATTTACATTAATCTTGGGCGACTTAATCCAAAAATTTTAAAACTAAGGCAATTAATGGCCGAAGTCTCAAAGATAAAACAAGTAAGAGGTTCTAGTCGGGAGCTCCCAACTAGGGGATACCCTGCTCCCTATAATTCCAGCACCAAATGCAGACTAGATCCTCTTACTTGTTAGAATTATACCAGTACCATTACAAAGAGATGGACAGATGGAAATGATGCAGTTAAGTCAGAGTATTCAGTATATAACTTTGAAATGGATTCGTACCATTAAATGATTGAATCCACATTAAACAAATGCCAAAAAATGGTAAGCAAACTAGCGAGTGTGTGAGGGGAATTGGCGTTGGAGCAGTGGCAGTGAAAGCACCTACGAAACTTCACCTTTCAAACCAAACAGACCATCGAGATGTGTCTATAGATCTAGTAACATCCAAAACATACTGGGTAGAATAAGAAGGCAGAAGCAGTTGGCTCTACACCACCAAAAATAGTGAATTTGCCAGAACGGAAGACAAATTGTTTATTGCTCACTATACGATGCAATCAGAATCGCGACAGACCGCACCACTTGCCACTGCTTCTACTCAACAGCCACACGAATAATTTTGTCTTATTGAGAAAAAAACGAATTAAAATAGCAGCACTGAAAACAATCGCAATTACAGTGCTGTTGATAGAATTCGAAGCAGACGCCCATGAAAGTGTGTGTGTACATGTATACAGAAATTCTTGGAATTTGCGCCAGTAAAAAACATAACTTTTGGGTTTTTGTTAACCGATTTTACTGAAATTTTCTACAGTATACCTTATTGTACCATAGAATATTTGTGTATTCTCAAGAAGTAAATTGCATTTCAATTGTGGCTTAAATTGGTGGGCAATACAAGTTGAGTTATTAACTTGACTTATAGCTCTGCGGTAGCAGGGAGGTGGCGATAGGTATTATATAAAATGGAAGATTCTTGATATATATTATATATATACAATTCTAGAAGCAACATATTAAGTTGGGGTGACTCAAGCTCTTATTATTTACCCAATTTGCTCAAAAAACAGGATGTCAATATCGATTTTTATCGATTGCTTGGAGACGGAGTAAGTTATCGATTATCGGAAACAAACTCGATCTGCGCAGGCACTAAGAGGATCTACAGCTAAATTCAAGTCTCTAGCTCTTATACGTTCTGAGATCCTTGCATTCATACATACGGACGGACGGACAGACAGACGGACATGGCTAGATCGACTCGGCTGTTGATGCTTATCAAGAATATATATATTTTTTATGGGGTCGGAGATGCTTCCTTCTGCCTGTAACATACATTTGCACAAATACATTATACATCTTTACCCATTTTCAACGGTATTAAAATACCCTACGTTTTGTGGGAGTCATTAACAGCATCCAAGATTAGTACTTCAGAGGAATTAAGTAAGCTACCAAGTAAGTGAGGTTCAAGAATTAAATGACCAACTCGTTATAATGAAAGACTTAAACTTCCACCACGTGTCAGGACATGCTTCTTTAATGATTGTGTTAATTTTAGTCGTAATTATTATTGTATATCTGATTAGAAAAATAGCTGTAACTTAAAACTGTAGGCCATCACCTTTGACATGGTTAAAAATAAGTCATTAGTCATGACATAGTAACTCCTCGAAGGGCACTGCCGACAAGAGCACTCTTAATTGTTTCTTAAGTTTTGGATCGCATCAACTTTTAATAGTGACCATGAGAGCATATGCCATTTTTTTTACATTTTCACAGCTGCATTACATCCCTTGGTTATACATTTTGCTACTTACAGGTTATGGAAATGGGTACAATGCATTTTTTTTTATTTTGTTGGGACACGAAGTTCAAATATTTTCCCTTTTAAATTGGGAAAATTCTTAAATTCTCAAATTGGTTAGTGAAAGTTTAGTACCTTGCCACAAATAAAACAAGCGTTTGAATCGGCAGTTGCACGTACCAAGTAAACTGTAAGGCACGTCTTAGGTCTGCAGCACTGTCTTGCATACATAAGTAAATCCGAAACCGAAAAATGAATCCAATCCATACAACAAAAAAATGAAGAAACCAAAAAGAAATGATAATAATATGTATTTATATATGTATGTATGTAGTAACGAACCTCAAGTCTTACATCCGTGGCTTAAAACATACCAGTCGGAGTACTCGCTGTTCATTTGAGTTTTGGAAACAGTTCAACACATTTGTTGAAGCGAGGAAAAATGTATAGATATTTTTTAATATTATTCGGGCTTGTGGGGTACCTTTTAGTGCGTGCTTCTTCATCGGATACGTCATTAGCGCAGGATACATATGTGGATGCCTTTCAAAACTCACATAATACAGAATATGGTGCGTTTATCTTACGTCGCTTTTTTATCTAAAACGCTTAAGTAAAATAACAATATTAATATTGAAAAACTATAACCAATCGTAAAACAGAAGTACCCAATATACATTCTGGCATTGTCTCTATTAACAACGTGATCTCAATGTCTTTTTTTATGAAAAAAATGTATGCATCTACTTCCAAGTACATGTGTGTATATTTTTCATAAATAGTTTATTTAAATATGTTTATATGTATACAGATTATGACAATCACTTATTTTGGTTTTCGATGTCAATTAATATAGACAATTTGAAACTAACATAAACTAAACATAAGAGCTCGCTTTTTTGGTGTATTCAAATTATACATATGTATGTATGTATGTACATATGTCCATGCTTACACAAAAATACACGGATACGTATCGGCACGAAAGTACGCAAGATGCTCAAGATACATACATACATATGCAACGTATGTATTTTTCCTGTGCCTCGCGCTATGCATGTTAATGCATTTTATACATATTAACTTCAGTGTATATATGTATAAAAGAAAAAAATTTATACATATGTATGTCAACGTTCAAAACTTTACCAAACAAATAAGTGGCTCTAGTCGGAAGCTCCCAAATAGGGGATAGCCTGAACCCGCTTCTACGCGCTCGTTTGCTTTCGTAGTAAAGATAAATTTAAAAAAAATCCCAGGGTTCGAACTCACAACTCACTTCACTACTTGCCGCCGCCTCTACTCAGCAGCCACACCAAGAATTAAGTCAAAGTGAGAAAAAAACGAATTACAATAAAAGCACAGAAAATATACAATGAATATTACAATGATGTTGATAAATTCAAAGAAGACGCGCATGAATGTGTGTGTGTACAAGTATACAGAAATTCTTGAAATTTTCGCTAGCTGCTCCATCCAGTTGCGCAGTTAAACACATAACTTTTGGGTTTTTCTTAACCGATTTAAATGAAATTTTCTACAGTATATCTTATTGTACCAAGGAATATTTGTATATTCTCAAAAATTAAATTGAATTTTAATTCTGGCTTAAATTGGTGGGCAATACAAGCTGGGCTATAACCTTGATTTATAGCTATGAGGTAGTAGCGGGAAGGTGGCGATAAGTATAATATGAATACTTAATATATATATACTATTCTAGAAGCAACATATCAAGTTTGGTGACCCTAGCTCTTATTATTTACCAAAATTGCTCAAAAACAGGATTTCGATATATATTTTAATTTGATTAAATTGAAATTTTTCAATTGATTAAAATCGATATAGAAATCCTGTTTTTGAGCAACTTTAGTAAATAATAAGAGCTCGAGTCACCAAATTTGATATGTTGCTTCTAGAATAGTATATATATATATCAAGAATCTTTCATTTTATATAACATATCGTCACCTCCCCGCTACCACCGCAGAGCTATACGTCAAGATAATAACCCAACTAGTATTGGCCACCAATTTAAGCCACAATTTAAATGCAATTGACTTTTTGAGAATACACAAATATTCTATGGTACTATAAGATATACTGTAGAAAATTTCATTAAGATCGTTTAAGAAACACACAAAAGGTTTTTGTTTTCACTGCGCACGTGCTAGCAGCAGCAAGCGCAAATTCCAAGAATTTCTGCATACATGTACACACACACATACACACATTCATGCGCGTCTGCTTCAAATTCTATCAACAGCATTGCAATTGTATTGTTTTCTTTGCTGCTATTTTAATTCGTTTTTTTTTCTCATTAACAGTGAATTGTTGGTGTGGCTGTTGGGTAGAGGCGGAACTTTTCTTTATTTTAATTTATCTTTGTTGTACTAAAGCTAAAGAGGGCGTAGCGCGAGCAGCATTTGGTGTTGCGATAAGAGGGTTCAAGGTATCCCCTAGTCGGGAGCTTCCGTCTAAAGCCTTTTACTTGTTTTGTCGTAAAATGTGTAGCGTATAGGAGACGTATCAACAGCCGAGGCGATATAGCCATGTCTATCTGTCTTCGTCTATGCTAACAAGTCTCGCAGCTTAAACGCCTTGGTCATGAAACCTTTCGGCTGCAGGTAGAACTAATGCCGGAACCGGTCGGATAAGACCATTCTAAAATGAAGCTACCATAGGACCTATCGATCAAGAATTAAGTTCTTATATAACCATTTTTTTTGTTTATTAGAAATATTTAAGAAAACTCGATTTTTATAACATTTACAATGCTCCTTCGCAATCGCAGGCTCCCCCGCTTCCCACTCGCGCGTATCTCTGTAAGATGTTTTTATTTGTTTCTTTTTATACCCTGAACCCATTGACAATGGGAAACCCTTATGGCAGGCGCGATCGGATTCCTGTTGCACGTCGACAAAAATACCCTTACAGCAGTCTTTGTCGTCGGGTGACTTAAGGATGTGATTAACTTCCTCGTGAATCTATTCAAAGGCACCATGTCCTTTCCTGAAGCCATGATCTATGTTAGGTGTTATCGGCAAGTCCATCTGCATCGGGGAGTCCAACTCTCGAATCTATGCATGCTCCTTGTCTGATTAACAGTGTTTTTCAGTCGGGGTTTTGATCAGAACATGTCGAGTAGCTGACGCTTATGGGACCTAGAAGCCTTCTCTGGAGCTTAAGCACCTTGTTGCCACAATGAATGAGGATCCTCATCTCTGTATTCTGAAATTAGAGAGATGAATAGCGTTGTCTAGTGATTCTGTTGAGCTGCTTGCTTGATTTTTCTGGTCAAAATGTCTAAGGCACCGTCAAAGTCTTTATTCGTATATGGCTCCATATAAAGATGAATAAATACTGCATTGGAGAACTATCTGGAGAGCAGCAGTACAAACCCTGTAGCGCGAGCTGTGATGTATTGATGTGTAAGGCGTCACCCCGTATAGCAGGGGCCTACCTGGTGATTAACAGGACTGGCCATGTGAACACTCTGGAGAGCATGACTCAGTTTTGTGGCGCGTTTGCTTATAATCCTTGTACCTCAGGTAGCACTTATAGGTGACAGGATGATTTCCTGTGTTTCTGGCCACATCGGATGTGATGTGTCCATGGCTCTGCTATTCGCTTTAGTTGCTAATAGGCTCGATCTTACTATTATGCCTGTTAAGTATTATAACATTATATATGTCCTTGTTGCGAGACGCGATGTTTATGAAGAAAAAATTCATTCGATCCTTGGTGACCTTGGCTTCAGTCTTAGCATTTCTTCTTTTATCCAATGGTGCAAAGTGCAGTGTGCAATCAACGCATCACCACCTTATAGGGCTTATCTTCGTGAAACTGAAAGTTGCAGAGCTCAGCTTTGAGTTCATCCAGCTACCTGATTATAGCCCTATACGTGGCACGTCCTTGGCTTGTAAACGAATAGATCCACCCATATAAGCCAATGACTATTTCATTAAACTCCACTAATAAAGGTTTTGAGGTCTTGTTCCATTTCTCTTTCTCTTGTTCCAGTAATGTTTTTTGGTGGCTGAGGTATCCACAGCGGGTGTGTAAGACGCAACTGGAGATGCACTGGAATTAACAGCATTGTTGACTGAAACTTGCCCATACCGTAATCCGTGTCAGTTTCATCGTCGCCAAAAAAATTAACCAAATGGTCAGCCAACTCGGCAAATTGATTAGTTGACGTGATTGTGTATAAGAGAGGCGTGTTATGGCTCACGAAGCGGGAGCCTGGTCTGGTTTCGGTGAGTTTCTGCCATTGTTTCACCAAAGGGGGAGTAGCCATCATGTTATCCGTTGCATTTGATCCTAACAGATTGACTTTCTCAAGTAATAAACAAGTAAGAGGTTCCAGTCCCGACTAGGTAAGACCCTGAACCCTCTTATTCCAACAAAAAATACAGTTCGCGCTACGCACTCTTTTTCTTGAGTAGTAAACAAGATAAATTACAAAAAACCGCATTACTTACTACAGACTCTAACAGCCACACCAGACCAACAAAAAAAAAAAATAGTTTCCTCGGTAGGGTTTGAACTCGCAACAGACGGCGCTACTTGCTGCCGCCCCTACTCAACAGCCACTCCAATAATTGACTCTAAATGAGAAAACAACGAATTGAAATAGCAGCACAGAAAAGAATACAAACGCAATTGCAATGCTGTTGATAGACAGCTTTTAACTTTTTGGTTTGTTAAGTGATCTTTATGAAATTTTCTGCAGTACATCTTATTGAACCATAGAATATTTGTGTTTTCTCAAAAAGTCAATTGCATTTAAATTGTGACTCATATTGGTGGGCAATACAAGTTGGGTTATTGATTTATAGCTCTGCGGTGGTAGCGGGAAGGTGGCGATAGGTATAAAATGAAAGATGCTTGATATATATATATATATATATATATATATATATATATATATATGCGCCGACACTAGGGGGACCTACAGCTAGCTCTTGTTGGCTCTGAGATCCATTACCCATTAAAAATGGGTAAAATGGGTATAATGTATTTGTGCAAATGTATGTAACAGGCAGAAGGAAGCATCTCCGACCCCATAAAGTATATATATATTCTTGATTAGCATCAATGCCGAGTCGTTCGAGCTATGTCCGTCTGTCCGTCCGTCCGTCTGTCCGTATGTATGAACGCAAAGATATCAGAACCTTATAGAGCTAGAGACTTGAAATTTTAGCTGTTGTTCCTCCTAGTGCCCACGCAGTTTGTTTCCGATGTTCGATAACTTACCCCGTTTCCAAGTAATTGATAAATCGATATCGCAATCCTGTTTTTTGCGCAATTTTGATAAATAATAAGAGCTAGGGTCACCAAACTTGACATATAGCCTCTAGGATAGTTTATATATTTACATTTGGTGTTGGAATAAGAGGGTTCAGGGAACCTACTAGTCGGGAGCTCCCGACTAGAACCCTTTTACTTGTTTAATGCTGAGTTGCTTCTTATTAGTTGTAAATATATTTACAAAAACCATTATGTGAGTTTGCTAATATTAACAAAAAAACAGATGCAGCTACATTTCAAAGTCCGTGTCGTTTGAGTAATTTTTATCTGATATAAAAAGTTCTAATGGAGATGTCAAAAATTCACTTTCTTTAATAAGGTACGATTGGCATTTATCGCAATTTGATCCCTTGCCATGTAACAAAATATCCACTCGATATCAATTCAATCGGTTTATCATTGCACAACATATTGTCCATATGTTCGTCAAAATAGGTTTCATTACCTTTTACAATTTGTGACAACGATTCTAATAATTCTTGCTGCTTTGCCTCGTTGCCATGTTATTGAGCCGAACTCATTCCTTTAATTGCATCTTTAAGAGTTGGACGTTAAAATATACCTTGTGCGAAGAGTTTCTCGGAATGGTTCCATGTTAAATTTGTTCCTTTTTTTCTTCCAACCCATTTTATCCGAAATTTCTTCACTTCCTGTTAGATCGATTTTATCAACTTCCGAAATAAGACTGTTATGAGCGTTGACTTTTAACCTATTGATCTTTTCTTGTAAATTGATATTTTCCCTTTTTAATATGTTGATTCTTATTATTGTTACTTCAGCAATTTTTGTGAATAATAAATACACTCCTTGTCTTTTTATGACACTGACGAAATATTTCTGCTGGGGAATGGAATGCTTTCTTTTTGGTGTTGGCGATATTAAAACATTTAAGTAATTCGCATCAGTGCAATTATTACCAATGCTCAAAAAAGAGAAGATGTGTTCGCAAAAAAATCTTCACTTAAGTTGCATTTTTCAGCCCATTGCAGAAAATTGATGGATTCCTTTTTGGAAACCTAAAACGTTTTATTGCTGGAAAGTCGCGCCTAGATTTTCGGCAGAGTGGAAGGCTCTTTCTCTCATCTTTTTTTTTTTTTTTTTGCAAAAGTTGCATACAAATCAATCAAGTAAAAAATAAAATAATGCACTTAAAATCAATATAGTATATATTGATATATAAATTAAGAAGTTTTATCGTCGATTATCGTTATACCGAAGGTTATTTTACTGACGATTAATAACTTATTTAACACAGTGCTTTGTTGCACCAATGAAAGACAACGAGCTCGTGAGTACCGTAAGGTTTTATATCCCAAAACTAAAGACTTAGAACATAATTTCTTATAACCAAAGCTAGCCCTATGCCTTAAATATGCTGACGTTGCCGAGCGTTGCCCTCAACATTGTCGGTTTTCATTGTGCAATTTTCGCGGACGTTGCTGATCTCACAATATTATCACGCGGGCTCTGCGTGATCGATTTGGCAACTTCTTTGTTGCTGGTTGATCGTGTTAACTCCTTCCCTGCTTAAGTGGAAGACGTCCTCGGACTTCTTATAAATTTCGATGACAGCCAGGATGTCTTGTTGACTTCGACTCGCCTGACGTTTCCTGTAGAATCTGAGAGAGGCGTAGCAACAAACTAAAATGGTAGTCACAGTCAACCCAATCAATCAGTTCCTTCTCGATTTTGCCAATGTACTGCGTGTTTTCTATACTCAGTCTTTGTAAGTATGGTAGGCTCAATATCTCTTGGTGGGTCGTTGATAATGATGCCGTCGTCGATGACCTTGAATGTCTCGAGATGGCTGGGTCCAGTGGTACAATGGGCCGTGCCAAAAGAGTGTAGTTGTTGGGCGCACGTGGTATAGGGCAATCTTCTGCAGAAAGTCGTTGTGAGCGTAGCGCTGCAGTTTCTGATTGGAAATATTTCGTTATCGCAGTCGGCTATAATGTTTTCGTCAGCTATGTTAAGGATGGTGTTATTGTGTTGTACAGGGTATAAGAGTATCTTTTTACATATTAATCTTGGCTTAGGGTATTTAATTAGAAAATGTAAAAAGTTGTTATATAATATAACCTTGATTTGGGCTACTTCCATCAAGTCAGTAATGGTAATGTTCGTAGAACGCTCATTGATTATATTATTAAAATCGTTAGAGTCTAATATTGCTGGGTTATTAATTCCAATCTTGGTGAGTGTAGCAGATAACATTAAAGTTTCAAGTTCCGAAATTTATTATTTTATTTCTTGAGAGCAATGTTTCGTATAAGTGTGTTTATTTGGCTATTCTTTGAATTCTTTATTAGCAGGTTTACTGCGTCTGTTAACTTATTTAATTGTTGTTGCGATTTCGTATAATTTTTTACTTGCCTATTTGCAAGTTCGATGAGCTCCTGTTGTGTCAGTTTTAATTTTTCAAAGTCGTCAAAGTCTGGCGTCCCAGCTACTTACTTTAAAACAGTGTCTAGCATGTTAATGCTTCTGGCGTGCCGATGGTGAATGTCTTTTGTTGCTGAGAGTGTTCTCATGTGTCGTGTCTGTCTCATGTGCGATTGAGGAAAATGGTTTCTAAATTTCTCTGTTTCACTCATTATTTCTGCGTACATTGTTAAATTAGTCAAGTGCTTTAAATATTGGAAATCTTTCCAAATTATCGTGTCTCCATCCATGATCGGTATGTAGTCCGCGTTCGAGTAGTCAGTCAGTTTAGCGTTTGTCATTGTAACAAGAAGTAGCATAGTCCAGATTATATTATAGTCACCTTATATTATCTTTCTGAACCACCCACCCTTTGATTAAGACTGTGGTCCCCAAGTCTGCTTCCACTGTTTCAAGAATGTTAGTTTATTTCCCAGTCTCTTATTTGATTTTACAGGAACTCTCTCTCCTACCTATTTTGTCTTACTTCGTTTAACCGATCATATTTTCTTTTTTGGCAAGTTTTGCAATTTGCAACCACTTCGTTTGCGAGTTGGGTTATCTTGGGAAAAAAATAATCTTGGATAATCTGTTTTACGTTTTCCTGAGCGGCCCTATGAGCTCTATTGTGCTCTGTGACAACTATTTCTTTCTGTTCGTTTTTATTTAAAATGTCAGTTACCATACGTTTTGTATAGCGGAATGTCGTCGTAGTGTATGTTTCTATTAGCTTATGTTGAACGAATGCTAGTATTGGTAGTTCACAGAAAATTTCGTTTACTACGTCCTTCTTGACCGCGTCACATACCCTGTGAATTAACGTTTCTCTATCTGAGAAATGTATGAGGTGACGAGTTTTCTCACCAAACATAATAACAGTTCTTTTCGTGGCCGATCTACTTTCTTCTTTAACTATTTGGTTTAGAACGCAGTTAACTGGTTTGTCTGCTGATTCAACAGTGTAAGTGAGTAATAACTCGCTATGTATCGTTGCAATATCAGACTGTGCAATTTCCACTAAAGCGTGGATGTTTTGTCGTGACAATGCATCTGCAACGTAGTTTTCCTTCCCTAGCTTGTAATATATTTGAGCATTATGCTCGTCGATGTAAGCCTTCCACCGCTTAATTTTTGCGTTCGGGTTGCGGTCAGAGACTGCGAATGTTAGCGGCTGGTGATCGGTAAAAATATTTAAATTTTTTACGTCGTACAAGTAGTTCCTGAGGTTCTTGAGAGCCCACACTATAGCGAGCAACTCCATGTCGTTTGTAGGGAAATTAAGCTCTCTATCTTTTAAAGTCCTAGATATCATAGTTATGGGTTTTCCGTCTTGATACAAGACTGCTCCTAAACCAAAGAACGAAGCGTCAGTTGTTAGGTCAAACGACTTCTTATAATCAGGATAGAGTACCATTACATTTTCGGATGCAAGAACCTTTTTAAGTTTCCTGAATGCCGCGCATTGTTTCTGGTCGAGATTTACTTGTATTTTCTTTGACTGACTAGCGCTAACTTTTCCGTTTTCTCCCTATAAAATATCACTTAAAGGCCTTGCTATTGATGCGAAGTCTTTAATAAAGCATCTGTAGCAACTTGCCAATCCAAGAAAGGATCTGACATTGAACAGTTTGGTTGGTTGTTCATAGTTTCGAATAGCTTCTACCTTGTTAGGGCTTTTTTTTTTTTTTTTTTTTTTTTTTTTTTGATTTAAATTCTTTTATTTACGGCTAATCTTCTGTTACTCTTGTTTAGCAACTTTTATCAGCGTGTGTTTTGATTAATGATAGCTTAGATTAAATATTTACATAGTGTGTGTTTATGTACATGTTATTTAGCTTCATTAAAGGCGGCGTTTGGCCAGGTCTATTGGATATGACTTTTTAAGCCTCCTTCTTCTTCGCCTCCTTAGCAGGTTCCTTGCCAGGACGTTAGGGTGGTTGCGGAGCTTAAATAGGTAGCTTGTTGCTTGATTATTCATAACGTCTCCTACCATAGGAACCTTAAGGTCCTTTGCGATGTCTCGTGTGCGAATATACCATTCGGCTCCAGAGATTGTTCGCAAGGTCTTAGCCTGGATGATACGAAGTTTGTCTAGGTGCGTCTTCGCGGCAATTCCGTAAACCTGGAGCCCATATCGCCACGCAGGGGCAAGGATTACTTTATAGATAAGTACTTTATTTCGGAGCGAGAGTTTGTTATTTGGGTTTAGCAGCCAGCTCAGACGCCTGATTTTGCTTTTCAAGCTGTTGGTAACCTCGGTGACGTGTTTTTTGAACGTAAGTCGGGTGTCGACTGTGATCCCTAGGTATTTATGGTCACGCACCTGCTCTAAGAGCTCGCCATGGAGAAAAAGTCCGGGGCTGGAGTCCTTGCGCAGGGTGTGAGTGATCGTGGCACATTTTTGAGGGTTCACTGAGATATTCCACCTGCAAGCCCAGTTTTCGAAGCGCTTCAGATATTCCTGCAGTAAGTCCGTTGCTTCGTACACGCAATTATTCTTGGCAAGGATTGCCGTGTCATCAGCAAACGTAGCCACCAGGAGATCCTGCCGACTGACAAGGGCCATTTCACTTGCCGTGGGCATATCGTGCGTGAAGAGGCTGTATAGTGTGGGACCCAAAACGCTACCTTGTGGAACGCCCGCTCTTATGCGTTTGGTATGAGAGGCTATGCCATCCTGTACCACTCGAAATGTCCTCTCGTTCAGGAAGCTTGCAATGATGTTAAAGAGCTGCGGATTTAATTTGCCCTTTATCTTGGAGAGGAGTCCTGCGTGCCACACCCGGTCGAAGGCTTGTTGGATGTCGAGGTATGCTGCCACCGCATACTCTTTCCTGTGAAATCCGTCCAAAATAAAGTTTGTGACCCGATGGAGTTGCTCAGGGGTACCGTGTTTGAGTCGAAACCCAAACTGGAACTTCGGGATTAGGCGTTTTATTTCCGGGGTATCCAGGATCCTTCTTAGAATGCACCTTTCCAGAATCTTGCCAAAGGCAGGCAGGAGGCTGATGGGGCGATAGGATTCCAGTTGATTAGGTGGCTTTCCGCTCTTGTGCAACATGATGATATGTGCCTTCTTCCAAGCCACTGGAAAGTAACCTAGCCGAAGAGCTGCATTAAAAATGGCGACGAGAAAAAGTACCGCCTTGTATGGCAGAAGCTTAATTGTCTGGTTGTCCAACCGATCTTCCCCAGGGGCTTTGTTGCTTTTTAAGCTCTTTATCTCCTGCTTCACTTCTTGGAAGGTGATTGGTGATACAGGGAGTGACATTTGGAGTGGCGCTTCCAGTATTTGCGCGACTCGCTGTATCCTTCCATGCGATGCGGTCTCAAACGGCTTGAAGCGCTCCTCTAGGTTGCAGGCGAAGGCTTCGGCTCTGTCCATTGGCGATCTGGCCCAGGTGCCATCGGGATGTCGAATGGGAAACTTTGGCGCAGCTTGCCGCTTGTATCGACTGGTAAGTTTCCACAGCGCGAATTTGGAGCTCTCGTCTGCCGTTGCTACCTCTAGCATGGTGTCTGTGGCTTTTCTTCTCAGTAAAGTTAACTCCTTCCTGACCCTGTTGGCGATACGGCGATAAATCCTGTCGATTCTGGTGTCCTGGGTACGGACGTACTCCCTCCTCAGTCGCTTTTTCAGGGAAAGAAGGCCCTCAACGATGGGGGGAAGCGTCCTTGTAAATTGGCTTGTAGGCGTAGAGTACATTTGTGCTGGCGCAGCATTTGTGCTAGCCGCAGTATGTACTTGATCCAGCAGGGTTTGAACTGCAACGTCGGCATCCTCGGCTGTCAAGATCGGCATGTTTAGATCTATCATGCCATTCAGTTCAGTTTTGAATCGTTGTATGTCCGATTGAAGGGTGACAAGCCTTCGCTTTTTTGGGGTCCTCTGAACAGACGTAGAGACCGTTGCAATGAGTGGTAGATGGTCAGATGACAGCTCATACTCTTCACAAACTGATATTACGCTGTTGGGGATGCCCTTGTATATAAAGAAGTCAATGCACGAAGGGGTACTTTGCCTGTTGTACGGGAAGTGGGTAGGTCTCCCAGTGGCCAAGACCTGGGCTGAGCAGCTGGTGAGCGCTTCATGCAGCGCAATGCCTCTGTTGTCAGCTCTGTAGCTTCCCCACAGCCTGTGTTTGGCATTGAAGTCGCCTCCAACGATGAATTTATGACCAAGCTGATCAAGGAGAGAATCGAATCCAGCTCGGCTCCAGGATAGATTTGGTGGTAGATACGTTGCAGCTACGGGTATTTCACCCAAAGGAGTCCCCACCATAATAGCAGCCATCTGTGTGGTGCTGGAGGTCATCTGTTGTAGTTGGTAGTGCACCAAGTCCTGCTTGACAAGCACAGCAGCCCCTCCTCTGGCTCGACCTGCTGGGTGATCCGCACGGTAGCAAGCATATCCCTCCATGGACCTTGTTAGGGCATGTAGTAATTCCACCGGGTGACACCACGAAACCTAAGAATTCCCACCTTGTCTTTAAAAAAAATGGATTTTTATCTCCATGCTATGTGTTTTACATGGTCATCCATGCTCTCTGAGAAAATTATGACGTCATCGACGTAAACGTTGCTTGATTTCTCGATCTGTTCACTGGCCACGTCGTCAATGGCCCTCTGAAGAATGCTTGGTACATAATTCAAGCTTAAAGGAAGTCTACAAAATTCGTATTTCCCGTATCCCACTGAGAATCCTTTTTTGATACTTGTCGTCTATTGTTTTAAATTTAATTTTCTGAAGTCTATTACTAATCTTTTCTATTCTCCTCATTTTCGGTTCGGATAGTGCCGACGATGTCTGTGTTATAGGATAAGGCTTGATTGGGGTCTGCAAATACATCGATTCGGTTCTTTAACATTTTCAACT
This sequence comes from Drosophila ezoana, assembly GCA_035045725.1. Taxonomy (NCBI): domain Eukaryota; kingdom Metazoa; phylum Arthropoda; class Insecta; order Diptera; family Drosophilidae; genus Drosophila; species Drosophila ezoana. The sequence continues at coordinate 506,207 of JAWNOU010000199.1, forward strand.
TTCGTGAAATTTACACCTACACATGAAAGAAATTGTATTCTAATTGCTGGTAAACGTGTAGCTTTCGTGGTTAGATTCAACTTCTTGGGCAAAGCGGAAGGAAGGTCTTTCGGTCTTGCCGAGAATAAAAGTTGCTTAATGATTTCTTAGTTACTGAAATGAACACCCGTAAAGCGTCCATTCTATACTTTTCGTTAGGTGCGACAGCTTTGGTGTTGTCGTAGGTTATGATAGTTTTGTTCATTAATAGCGTATGTTTCTTTTTTACCTCGTCATAGTACTGTAAGAGTGTCAAATTTGCCTGTTGGATTGTCGACATTTCTTGTTCTATTAAATATATGGGGCGTTTGTACGCATACGTAAGGTCAAGCCGATTTATAATCGCTCTGAAATTTAGAGGCGTATCGAATGATGCTGGTACCAAGTCAGCTGGTCCCTTAATCTTGTTTCTTATTATACCTAAATTTATTAAATTTGTCAATTATCAATGAGCGATCTACTTATATGCTCTTATCTAGATTGTACAATTCTAATGCTGTTGCTGTCTTCGGTGTTGACGTTGCCGCTTCTGTTGTTGTTGTAATTCTCGTTCTGTCGCTGCCGTCGGTGTTGACGCTGTATGCTGCTTTAGTTGTTGTTGTTTGCAGTGGAATTTTCTTTTTATTCCGTTGCTGCCGTCGCTGGTGACATTGTGTGTTGTTATTGTTGCAATGATTTTATGATTTTGTTTTATTATATAATTTATTATTTATTTTTTGTCTTCTGTTGCTGCCATCGGCGGTGACGTGTTATGCTGCTTCAGTTTGAGTGAATTTAAGATATTTCCTTGTTGCACCAATGAAAAACAACGAGCTCGTGAGTACCGAAAGGTTTAATATCCCAAAATTAACTAAAGACTAAGAACATAATTTCTTATAGCCAAAGCTAGCCTTATGCCGTAAATATGCTGACTCTGCGCCTCGTGCATGGTGTCCATATCGACTGTTTACGTTGCGGAGCGTTGCCCTCAACAATGTTGGTTTTCGTTGTGCAATATCCGCGGACGTTGCTGATCTCGCACTATTATCAGCGGCTCTGCGTGATCGATTTGGCAACTTCTTTGTTGCTGGGTGATCGTGTTAGCTTATATGTCGTAGATGGTTTACGGTGTGCCACTGTAGATGCACTTACATAATTTGGTGGCGACATATTGGCACAATAAATCCCGTTATAACACGCTATTTCTGTTTCCAAGAATTTGCAATTGAGTGTAAGCATAGTAGCAGAGACAGAGAGAGAGACTCTGCTGCTGGAGGAGGTCTGATCGTGGACCGCTGACTGAAGGAGAGTAACAATAGTTGCACTATTTTGAGCGACTAATTGATTGGTAAAATTGGACGAACGGAAGTTTGAGAAGTCAGTCTGCTCGCGCTATCGACACGGACAGAACTTGCTGTGCTGCAAAATCGTAAGTACGATGGATAACCATCTCTATATCCCGACATCAGAAATGAGATCTGCTTCGCCTAAAGATCATAGCTCTGATCAGTATCATGCAGCGCTAGAAGCACACAGCCGAAATTTGATGGAAATAATTAAAGCCATCCAGACACCAAGGGCTCCAGCAGCGAATGGGATTGCTTCATATGTTACTTTTCCTTCATTTAACCCTGATTGTGCTGACGCGAACGCATTATCCTGGTGTACAACAGTAGATCTCATATTCACAGACGACGTGCTCCAGGTCAGCGCCCTAGTCATATCTTTAAGCAAGGCTTTAGAGGGCGAACGTCAATGTGGCTGTCACAGATATGCTTTGCCGGCATCACTTGGACGCAGCTTAAAGAGCTGTTTATTCAACGCTTCGTGGGCATTGAGACTTCTGCTGCCATTCTAATTCATGTTTTGAACGGGCGTCCAGCACCTGGAGAAGGTGTTTCTGAATAAGGCTGTCGAATTGTGACTCTACTTATGTCTAAGTGGAAGAAAATCGATCTTGGCTCACAAGGCACAAATTGAAAATAATAATTTGTTTCGTTGGGTATTCACTACTAATGAGAAAACGCGCAACGAGCTACAACAGCAGTTACAAGCACACGCTTTTAAGAAGCGTAATACAGATGAGGATGGGTATACAACGGGACCAGAGCGAAAGAAATCTAAATTTCTGTCACAGGTGAAATGCCATCATTTTGGAAAAGCTGCCCACAAATATGCCGAATGTCGCACTCGATTGGAGAGGATACCTAGCACAAAAGGAAAGAACCACAATTGGAGCATAGGGGCGAAAGATCCAACATAAAATGTTTTAGGTGCGACGAGATTGGACATTTCGCACCTGCGGCCTAAAGGCCGAACAAATGGAACATATGCACGGTGGCCTCGCCAACAGGAACAATAAGTTTATCCTGTGAATCTATTCCATTTTGCTTTGACTCCGGAGCTGAATGTTCTCTGGTCAAGGAAATGTGGCTGAAACTAAAACTAAATGGTATAAGCAACGATTCTATTCGTAGAACATCACAATTTCTATGCAATATAAATGTTGAACAATATTGCTTAGAGATTTTGTTGTACGTTGTTATGGATAAGTATCTTAATTATGACGTGTTGATTGGCCGCGAGATTTTATACCAGAGTTTCGGGGTAGCGATGGATGTTGATAAATTTTAAATTTATAAAACAAAACAAGTAAGAGGTTCTAGTCGGGAGCTCCCGACTAGGGAATACCCTGAACCCTCTTCTTCCAACACCAAATGCAAATACAGGATTTCGATAAACATTTTTATCGATTGCTTGGAAACGGGGCAAGTTATCGATTATCGGAAACAAACTCGATCTGCGTAGGAACTAGGAGCACCTACATCTTAAATTTCTCTAGCTCTTATAGGTTCTGATTCTCTCATACTTACGGACAGACAATATACCCATTTTTAATGGGTTCAGGGTATAAAAATGGTTTTCATACAACAACTTAATTTTCGACCAATCGTTCTATGGCAGCTATATGATATGGATATAGGATATGATATAGTGATCCGATCTTCATAGGATTTTGCATATATACGAGGAGCATAGTAAAACTAATAAATGCCGATTTTCGTCAAGATATCTGGATAAATAAAACTTTTTTCATACAACAACTTAATTTTCGACCGATCGTTCATGTGGCAGCTATATGATATAGTGGTCCGATCTTAATAGGATTTTGCATATATATGAGGAGCATAGTGAAGCTAACAAATTCCACATTTTGGTTTAGATATCTTGATAAACAAAATTTTTTTTCATACAACAACTTAATTTTCGAACGATCGTTCCTATGGCAGCTTTATCATATAGTGATCCTATCTTAATAGGAATTTGCATATATATGAGGAGCATAGTAAACTAACTAACTACAAGATCCTACTTTTCGACCGATCGTTCATGTCGCAGCTATATGATATAGTGCTCTGATCCAGCTGGTTTTCACATATGTATGTATGTGCTGCGTGCAACAGAAAGACGGACTTCTGCAAAGTTTCATAATGATAGCTTTAAAACTGAGAGACTAGTTCGCTTAGAAACAGACGGACGGACAGCCGGGCAGACGGAGATGGCTATATCGACTCGGCTGTTGATACTGATCAAGAATATATATACTTTATGGTGTCGGAGATGCCTTCTTCTATGCGTTACACATTTCACGACAAAATTATAATACCCTCTGCAAGGGTATAAAAATTGATGTTATGAACCCAATAAGATCTGATGTTTGGTCAATGTACTCTAAGTTTGTGAATCAAAGTCGCAAAAAAATGGCTTACTGTGTGCCACTGTAGATGCGCGCACATATTTTGGTGGCGACATATTGGCACAATAAATCCCGTTATAGCTCGCTATGCCTGTTTTGAAGAGAAGAATTTGCAATTGAGTGTAAGCATAGTAGCAGAGACAGAGAGAGGTCTCTGCTGCTGGAGGAGGTCTGATCGTGGACCGCTGACTGAAGGAGAGTAACAATAGTTGCACTATTTTGAGTGACTAATTGATTGGTAAAATTGGACGAAAGGAAGTTTGAGAAGTCAGTCTGCTCGCGCTATCGACACGGACATAACTTTGCTGTTCTGCCAAATTGCAAATACGATAGATAACCAACTCTATATTCAGACATGTACAATATAAATGATATAAATTATTGACAATATACTTATATTTATTGTATAAATTAAAATCAATCAACGGCTAAGAGCACACGCGACACACGGGCGACCGAATTTTGCGCCTAAAGTATTTAGCAATTTTATTTTCTGCAATTTGGCACTAAACAGTGAATTTAAATTGCACACTAATTGTCATTTGAATAACAGTGTTAGAAAAGACAAATCTTATCATTTTTGACCCTATCAATGACCGGCTGGCAGGAGCCAATGCGCAAAAAGCATATACATATTTGAATTGACTTAAAAAGATCGATTTTCTACGAAGCCAACCTCAGTACACAACATACATTCATATGTGAATACAAATTTGGGATAGGACAGGGTCAGCGCTAGAAAACTAACAAAATTATTTGTAATAAAAGCCAGTGCAGTGAATAACATCACATTATACATATTTTGATGCATTCATCAATGCAACATTCACACAAATAAAGATAGGTGCTTGCACGCCATTGGCTGAGAAAAGAGCTGCTCTCCAGCATACACTGTGCAAAAACAAAATTAAAATAATTTTATGTGTATTTTCTGAAGATAGTTATTGTACAAGATGGGCTTTGAGATCAAATTATTTTATCTAGGGTAATATAACATTCATATAAAGCATGCATATCGTAGACTAGCGGGTATTGCCCGGCCTTGACCGTGGAAAGTTTTGTGCTTGAAGCTAAAGAATAAACTTTCGTGTATTAAGCCATTGACCCGCATATGCCGCTCAAGAACGTGTCAAATAAATTTTCACAAAAATCTTTGAAAATGATTTTGAAGCCGATCGGATGGTAAGCAAAACCCTTTCATAAAACCGTTTTTCGCTAATTAACCAATATTGTGGGTTGAATTTCCCTAATCGCTAAAACACATATTAATTAAGATATATTGTAGAGCTTTAAAAATAAGTTTGATGTAAATCAGACAAAACTTAACACTTCGCAAAAAAAAAATTTTGAATCGCATTTCTACCGAGGAGCTTAGATTCAGCGAAAACTGTGAAACACGTCTCAAATTAATTTTTATATAAATCCCTTTTTTTTTCATGTTTTATTTGTGCGCTGGAATCGATCAGTGCCTTCTGGTTTCTACCAAGCGAATAATTTTTAATAAAGTATAGTTACTTTTTGGTAACTTATATGATATTTACATGGATGTTATATACAATGATGGTCTTTAAGTAATACGCCTTGTGGGAAGGTCGTCGGGGTGTAGCCTTCGGAGGCGCCTCTCTCTGATGGGGTCAGCCAGTGCTGCAGCAGCTTGTCGGCGTATCGGCTGCTGTAGAAGTTTAGTTGGTCTCCGACTTTTGTTAGGCGGAGATCGTTCGATGGCGTCGGTTGTCACGTACCATGGCAGGCCAGAGACCTTGCGTGCTGCTTTGGCTTGGACAACTCTTATGCAGTGCAGCTGGTGTGCAGACGCCGTGCCCCAAACTTGGATGGCATATGTCCAGATGGGCGTTATCATAGTTTTGACAAGCAGTGCCTTCGTGGAAACGTGCAGTTTGCTTTGAGGCTTTAGTAGCCAGTCGAGCTTTTGAAACCTTCGCAAGCATTTTGTTCTCGTTGTTGGCGATGTTTCAGTTGGCTGGCCAGGTTTTGACTTTTAGCAGCCAGTCCTGCGCTGCATTTGTTGCTTTCGTGCGAAGCTAGGAAGGCTGTGACATCCGCGTAAGTTGCCACCAGCAGTCTCGCTGGGCAGAAGACTGTACTGCTTTGACTTCGTGTAGGGAGATCACCTGTGTACAGGGTGTAGAGCACTGGGACGAGTACGCTGCCTTGTGGGACACCTGCTTTGATGCGTTTGCAACCCGAGAATTGGTCTTTGACGGCCACCTTGAAGGTGCGTCCTACCAGGAATGAGCTCAAGATGCTGAAATATGGCGCAGGAAGTAGGGCTTTTATTTTGCAGAGGAGGCCGTCGTGCCACACCTTGTCAAACGCCTGTTTGACGTCGAGGAAAACTCCAACGCAGTATTTTTTTCTTTTCATAAGCCTCCAGTACATGGTTGACTACTCGATGGATCTTTTCGGGGCAGCCATGAGATTTCCTGAAGCCAAATTGATGGTCTGGGACCAGGCGCGTGACCTCGTCGAGCTTCATTAGTCGGAATCAAGGAATGATCCTTGATCGGGGAGGTAAAAATTGTTTGTCTTTTAATGCTTCTGGTGAGTTTCCACACTGAGAAGGTGCTGTTGCCGTCATGCCCAGCTGTTTATAATAGGCTGTCGAGGTTTTATCTTCGGGTTCTAGCCAGCAGTCGTCGGAGCCGGTTGGACGCACTGACCATTTCCGCCTTACCAGAGGGATCGCCGTTCTGAATGTACAGCCTTCTTAGACGCCTTTTGTTGGCGAGGAGACTCCTGGCTTCTGGGCTTAGCAGGGAGCTTCTAAACGTGAGAGGGCGAGGTGCAGTTTGCGGGGCTGCACGTCTGGCAACTTTTGTTATTTCAGCTGTCAGGTGGTCGACGTTACTCTCCAGTTTGCTTGCCGTATTTATTGCGATGTTAAGCTTTAAGGTGTCCTCAAGGCAGTTCCAGTAGACGTCCAAGTTAGACCACGGCGGGAGCATTTTGCGGATGCCAACGACCCACTTAGGTGTCTCCTCTAGCTCAAAGAGAGGCTTCTTATACTCAGCTGTTCCCGTATGAATCCCTTATAGAGCCCCACGTCGAGTGCATTTGGTGTTGCAGTAGCTCTATATGGGTAGCATGCCTCAATGATAGAGAAGAGCGTTCTCCCTTGGGGGCACATCCGGTAGTTTCCCCACCAGCAATTTTTCGCGTTCCAGTCTCCCCCTGCCAGGAATTTTGGGCCGAGCTGGTCGAAAAGGGTTTGGAAGTGTGCTTTAGTCACTCTCAAAACCGGAGGGCAGTAAACAGGGGCGAGGTTGAAGTCGCCTCTGCCGGATCCGAGTCGGATAACAGCAGCTTGCATATGCCAGTGCCAGGACGACTCAAGTGGATGGTGGGACAAGGACGACCTGATCAGTATTGCTGCTCCGCCATGTTGGCTGTTATCTGGATGGTTGGCGGTGTGGAGAGTGTAGCCTGGCACTCGGGAGCAGAAATGAGTCTCCGTGAGCAGAAACACATCAATGTGGTGGAGCTCGATGAAGGCTGCGGTATCATTCGCTTTCGAAAAGGTTCCGCTGCCGTTCCTCAGTGCTCTCCTTAGTGAGTTTATTTTAGAGCCTGTTATTTTTTGCCCTTAGCATAGTGCTTAGCGTTTGTGGTAGGGTCTCTACAAGAGATATAACTTTGTCGAGCCTGGCGAACATTTCCTCCAACCTAAGCTCGAGGGCTGAGTTGGGGCTGTTGTCAGCAGCTGGATGGAATCGACTGGCAATGCTGGCTGTGTTTCTTCTGCGCGACGATGAGCGAGCCGGGAGCGAAGCTGTGGGCTGGAGGAATATGAATCCTTGGAAATGAATTTGAGCGCGAAAAATCATCCACCAAAAAGTGCGAAACATCCATTAGAATAATTATGACAAAGACTTTGGTGCATCCGTTTTTCGCTAATTAACCACTGTTGTGATTTGGAGATTTGAAAATAAGTTTGTTGCAAATCGGACAAAACTTAAAACTTAGCACAACAAATCTTTGAATCGTTTTTTCCACCGACGAATCTGGGATTCTGCGAAAAGTGTGAAACACATCTTAAATTATTTTTGCTATACACCTTTGGAAATAAATTTGAATACGGAATGCATTTTTTGAAAAGTGTAAGTATCCCTCAAATGAATTTGATCAACTCTCTTTGAAAATGAGTTTGAGGACAATCGGAGGGTAAAAGCTTCATTCAAAAGTTTTTCGCGATTTCTCCAAACATGCGGAAAATTTTACAAATTTTATTTTAAACAAGTAAGAGGTTCTAGTCGGGAGCTCCCGACTAGGGGAGACCCTGAACCCTCCTATTCCACCAAATGCAGCTCGCGCTACGCTCTTTTTTTCTTAAGTAGTAATAAAGCAAATTATAAGTAAAAGGTTCTAGTCGGGAGTTCCCGACTAGGAAATACCATACCGCTCGGTTGACGTAATAAATATAAATTAAAAAAATAGAAGTTCCATTGGCAGGGCTCAACCTCGCAACTGACCGAATTACTTGCTGCCGGCTCTATTCAGCAGCCACACCTATAATTGAGTCTTATTGAAAAATAAAACGAATTAAAGTAGCAGAACAGAAAATATACAATCGCAATTGCAATTCTGTTGATAGAATTCGATCTTTACAGAAATTCTTGGAATTTGCGCTAGCTGCCCCATTCAATTGCGCACATAACTTTTGAGTTTTTCTTTACCGAACTTCTACAGTATATCTTATTGTACCATAGAATAATTTTATATTCTCGAAAAGTAAATGCATTTAAATTGTGGCTTAAATTGGTGGGCAATACAAGTTGCGTTATTAACTTGATTTATAGCTATGAGGTAGTAGTGGGAAGGTGGCGATATGTATAAAATGAAATATACTTGATATATATATATACTATTCTAGAATAAACATATCATGTTTGGTGTCTCTAGCTCTAAATATTTACCCAATTTGCTCAAAAACAGGATGTCGATATCGATTTTTATCGAAGGATCTAAAGCTAAAATTTCGAGTCTCTAGCTCTAATAGGTTCTGATATCCTTGCGTTCATACATACGGACAGACGGACGGACAGACAGTCGGACATGGCCAGATCGACTCGGCTATAGATGCTGATCAAGAATATTTATACTTTATGGGGTCGGAGATGCTTCCTTCTGCCTGTTACATACATTTTCACAAATACAATATACCCTTTTTACTCATTTTCAATGGGATCAAGGTATAAAAGACTAGAAATAGGCTGATACCGCAAATTTTAACAAATACACGCACTGATTATTCGTAAGTGATAACAAAATTATATTCACAATGGTACGTTTCTTAAAGTTCAATGTGGGAAGCAGAGTAATACGGTCCTAACTGCTGCTAAAACTTTTAAGGCGGTCGGGTTGAAAGAACAACTTTTATACGACCGTTTTCCGCCAATTAAGCACAGCTTTTCCATAAACACATATCAATTAAACTCATATGTAGAACTTTGAAAATAAGTGTGAAGCAAATCGGACAAAACCTAAAACTTCGCCTAAAAAATCTTTGAATCGCATTTCTACCGAGGAAGCTTTTATTGTGCGAAAAATGTGAAACACTTCTTCAATGACTTTTCATATAGATTTTTAGAAAAGAATTACAATTAATTAATTATTTACACCAAGGAGGGATGTATTTTTCAAAAAGTGCGAAACATCCATCATATAAATTTTGACAAAGATCTGAAAATAAGTTTGAGTCTGAGCGGATGGTAAACCAAAAAGTGTCATACAACCGTTTTCTTGATTTTTCCACACATGCGTCGGCTGGCGTATCGTTTGAAGAGAGATGAAAAGCCAGACTAAAAATTTTGCGTCAGATTCAAATGTATGGGCGTTACTCATCTTAGTGTTTATATTGTCTTTGCTTTGACTGTCGTTTTCCTACATTCGGTGTTCACTTTCCACCCAAAAAGAAGCTTCACTTATTACACCGTGTAGTAATTTAGTTAGTTAGCACAATTCATCTAATTGCCTATCTTATTTTTAATTTCTTAATTTTTCCGCCACCTTTCTTTAGAAGTTAAGAGTCTAGTTAAATTAATATAGTTATTCCTGCAAACTTCTCCTTGCCGCTCGGCTATTCCGTGATTTGGGCTGACCTGAGAAATGATGCTTGTACATTTACATTTGAAAGAAAACAGTTCCATTACCTGGGTTTGTTACTGCGCCTTTGAGCAGAGCGTACTTCTTCCACGACTTCCTCGGTGTCAGCGTTTAGTTCATTTACCGGTGCTTTTGGCCCCACATTATATTGTGTAGGAGTCGCATAGACTGCTCTTGTATGAAGGTTGCCGAAACTCGTTGACTGTGAAGATGTTCATCGCTCTCGTGTCGAGCAGGCACCACCATAGCTGCGCTTGCTGTCGCTGTCCGCCGCAATGCTGACTATTGGTCTTCTTTAGGTTTCTATTGCAAAGACGCTTGTTGTCGCATGGCGTGAAAACAGCTCGTACATTCGGTTATGCTTAGACCAAGGGCTACGAAACCTATAAAGCATCGCACTTCTCATAAATGAACTCCCTGCACGAGTTTCGATATTAGTGCTGAAAATACTTTATTCGGAAAGCGAAATTTTCGATTGCACTCGGACTTCTGTTCTCGTGATATGAAGGTTTCCATCGCTCCACCTCTCAAGAGTAAGTTGCCCCATGAACGAGACTGGTGTAGAGGTAGTACAATTGATCTTCTCCCTCGTGTTTACCCTCGGCATGGCAGTTCATCTAGCTCGTGACAGATTTTTTCATCTTCTGGGCTACTTTACTTAATTTTACTTTACAATGCAACTCAACAATCTATCATTCCTAGTCGGGCCCCGGACGTATTGGGTTACCTAAATTCTTACCTAAATTTAAAGAAAAACAAAAAAAAAATAAATTGAACGCTGATCAATTAACCAAAATTATGTTGCTACAATACAAATGCCTATTCAAATATTGCTTTACAAAAAAAAACTTACAATTTGCAACTTTATAACAATAATACAACTGAAGGGGGGAGGGAGTGTCATGCTTTGGTTGGAATGCCATCTATCTGAACTACATCTCTACCGGCCGGCATCTACTAATCGGTATCGTTTTCCTAAATTGGCAATCCTTGTAATTGTACTCTACCCGGACTTAAATGAAGGAAAATTAGTTATTTCTCAACAGACATCTTTGGACATGAACGCCGCCGAATAAAAAAAAAAAAAAACATACAATTACTGGAACAAAGTACGACTCACTCACAAAGGCCGCGTAACCCCTACAGATTCTTATCTAGTCTGTATTGACGTTAGAATGCCCCTCGAATCATTCTTAGACCGCACAATTGCACTGAGATTCTTCTCCTGACAAATCGCAGCAGCCGAATGATCCAAATATCAGACAACGTAGTGGGAGATTTAATCGTCTCGTGCTATTTGTTGGTTGTTAGTGTTGCTAGTGTCGGGCTGTTCGCCTCTTTTAACCGCGTTTACAGCATTCTTCTTCACAAGGAAACGTCTACGTCGTGTGCCTTTTTAATATGGCTTTGCATGCAGAAGGATTACCCGGCTTCGCTGATGTCGGTAATGACTCTGAAAATAAATGAAACAGTCAATGCCAATACTCGAAGAAGTTTCCCTCGGCTATAGGATTTACTCATCTGATATCCCATAATCACGCAGCGTATAGTGGGATCCGAGGAGCGCGACGAAAGCAGAATTTACCGTAGTTTTTAATAGCAAGTTTTTTCTTTGCAGTTTAATGCAAGTTTTGTTGTGTTTTTTATTACTTAACATTTTTTGGAGACAGGTGACTCAGGACGATATCGAAATAATCTTGTAACTGTCACACAGCATACCCCAAATGTGATCAAAAGTGCGACAGAAGCCAAATAGTCCTTTGGGTAGCATTCAAATGGATAAGAACTGTCCACTGTCCAGATTGTTCGTAGATAGAACTGTAGATAGCCTGTCCTAGGATTAGTTTACTCTCCCCCAAAAAATAAGAAGTTCCGCGAAAAACAAAAATATTATATTTTTGCGTGAGATATTATACCCTGAACCCATTACGAATGGGTAAAAGGGGTATAATATTTTTGTGCAAAATGTAAATGTATGTAACAGGCAGAAAGAAGAATCTCCGACCCCATAAAGTATATACATATATTCTTGATCAGCATCAATAGCCGAGTCGATCTAGCCATGTCCGTCTGTCTGTCTGTCCGTCCGTCTGTCCGTCCGTCCGTATGTAGGAACGCAAGGATCTCAGAACCAATAAGAGCTAGAGACTTGAAATTTTAGCTGCAGGTCTTCCTAGTGCCTGCGCAGATCGAGTTTGTTTTCGATAATTGTTAACTAACTCCTTTTCCAAGCAATTGATATAAATCGATATCGAAATGCTGTTTTTTGAACAAATCGGATAAATATTAAGTGATAGACTCACCAAACTTGATATGTTTATTCCGTCTGTCTGTCTGTCCGTCCGTCCGTCTGTCCGTCCGTCCCTATGTTTGAACGCAAGGATATCAGAACCTTTAGGAGCTAGAGACTTGAAATTTTAGCTGCAGGTCTTCCTAGTGCCTGCGCAGATCGAGTTTGTTTTTGATAATTGTTAACTAACTCCTTTTCCAAGCAATTAATAAAAATCTATATAGACATCCTGTTTTTTGAGCAAATTGGGTAAATATTAAGAGCAAGAGTAACTAAACTTGATATAATTATTCTAGAATAGTATATACATATAAGTCAAGTATCATTCATTTTATACATATCGCCACCTTCCCGCTTCCACCGCAGAGCTATAAATCAATTTAATAACCCGACTTGTATTGCCCACCAATTAAGGCCACAATTTAAATGCAATTTACTTTTCGAGAATACACAAATATTCTATGGTACAATAAGGTATACTGTAGAAAATTTCATTAAGATCGGTTAACAAAAACCCAAAAGTTATGTTTTTTACTGAGAATTGGATGGAACAGCTGTCGCAAATTCCAAGAATTTCTGTATGCAAATTAACCGATTAGTGGCTACTAATCGGAAAAGTGGGAGGCCGAAGGCTTCCGATTTATTTGAATCCAAGATTAGAACTAAAGTACAATTGTGAACTTATGCTGCAAGTCAGCTATGGTTATGATAAAGCTTATTCTCTTAAAGCTCAAAAGCTCGCGGTGATCTTATGCTGCGAATCAGCTGTGTTTATGCTAAAGCTTCTTTCCTTAAAGTTTAAAAGCTCGCGGGGGTGGCTTGCGTAAGCTAGACGCTTTGAGTCATGTTCACGCTAGCAATTGCGCTCTAGAGACTGGGTCTTTAGTTTACGTTATGAATTGCGCATGAGAATATGAATCTTTATGTTAAGTGGTTGCGCTGTTATGTTTATGTTAGAGCCGGGAATCTGGATATTTATGTTAGCAGAGCCGCAGCTGTGCGTTAAGTGGACGTAGTGATTGAAACGGGTCTAATAAGCCTGAAAGTGCTAAGTAATTGGGATAGCGACTTATACTGAAATGTTGTTTATGATTGCAATAAGAATTGCCTTGCGGGCTGGGTGATAACTCCTCCCTTTCTTAAAAAGAATCGTCCCCGATTCTTAATGATTTGTTTTTAAAGATTCAATTTGTTCGTTTAATTGGTTTAATATGTCAAGCTCTGTTTCTGTAGTTTGAGTGTTATGGTACTTTTGATTACTTTACGATTTCAATTTCAGTATTTTGAGGGGATTTAGATTTATTAAAGGGCAGCGTTTAAGAAGCTTTACCAGAGTAAACATAAAAATTAGTATAAATAATAAAAAGGTTATTTTTAAATGATTACTTTCTAATTTTATAACAATTTTTGATAGTATATTTGTATTTTCTAATTGGAGTTCAGTATTATTAGTAACTTGATATTCACTAACTAAGAAGTTTGTGAATTTATTGTGTTTTACATAATTAAGAATTTTTTCTTTTACATTGGTGTAGGTAACATTGTTTATGGTTACTATGGTTTTAAATGTAGCAAGGTAAATGCCTGTAAGCCAGGTTTTGTTAATACAGTTTGTGCCTGATACTAAAATAGCGCCGTCTGTTATAAATTCTATTGGTTTATTTTTTTCGGATAATTTTATACAACTTGTAAATTTTTTATTAAGGAGATTTACAAAACAGTTTGGTTCAAAATTAATGTGGGCAAAACTATTATAAATTTCTCTTTTAAAGTTATCAATGAGGTAAAACGTGTTATTACATTTAGCAATTTTGTCGTTAACGAAAAATTTTCCATCTGTTTGGGATATGGCTTTAGCGTGGTATAACTTACAATTGTAATTGATTGTAGGGTATTTTATAAAAACTATGATTAAACCTTGGTATGAAACGATCGAAAAAGAGGAAATGTCTAAAAGATCGATTAGAGTGATATTGAGTGTTTCGTGATTAAATATATTTATCATGTCTTGTTTATTTAAGATTTTTGGATTCAATATTCTGGCTTTGGAAAATGTTATAGTATCCAGCAGATTTTGTAGGTCAAGTGATAACAACTTAAGTCGATATTTTTTTATAAATAATTCCTGATTAAATTTAATATCTCTTAAAAGATTTGTGATTTTAGTGACTTCTTTGAAAATTGCTCAATTGATTTGATTTTGCTTATTATTGTTTTGAACAAGTTCATTGATTTTAGTTTGAATAGTTATCATGTCATCATGGTCTGATGTTCCTGTGATCCATTAAAAAAAAATTGTTCCTAGTTCATTGATACTAATTTTGGCAATTTTGTGAGGTGTAAGTTCAGAAAGGAGTGTTTTGATTAAATTCAATTTCAAAGTTACTTCCCAATCAATTGTATTGTTTTTGTTTTTAAAAAAATGTAATTCTTTTTCAAAAATATCGTTATAAAAACTTAGATTAGTAACGTGAAAAACTTCTCCGTCTTCATATAAAAAAAGATTATCTGTATCCTCAAGTAGGACATAGTCATCATTTGAATAATTAATAATGTCTGCACCGCAAAACGGCAGTAAAACAGATAAGATGCATAAAATGTGCATTCTAAAAATACATTAAAAAAACATAAAATAGGTTAGAATTTGATATTGTCTTTGTGAATAATACGATCCCTATTGTTTATTTTGACTTTATTTCCTAAGTCTTCTTTAACTACCTGTTTTTTAAATCTAGGTTGTAGTTTGTTTCGTTCGCCATGTTTTTTTTCATAAATTATTTCACCTACTTGGTAATTTTTTGGTGACCTCTTTTTGTTATGGTACTCTAACATTTTGGCTTGGGCTGATTTTAATTTTTCTGACAATTTTGGGTGTTCTATTTTGTTAAATAATATGTCACATGGTTTTTGTTGAGTTGTCGATTGAATTGTGTTGTTATACTCTTTTAACTGCTCGGTATACGACTTCGGAATGATCCATTATATTGTATTCTTCTTGAATACAACGAGAAATTTTGATAATTGTTGAATGAACTCTTTCTACCTGACCGTTGCTTAAACTGTGTCTGGGGTCTGCATGATAAATCGCTATACCTGAACGAGACATTGACGATTTGAATTGTGTCGAGGAAAGCGTAGGTTCGTTGTCCATCATTATGGATTTAGCGAAAGGAAAAGTTTGGATAAGTTCCAACACTTTGTTTGCCATATCTGATTTGTCATTGATTTCCTTAATCACTAAAAATTTAGAATATGCGTCTAGGCATGTCAAGAATGTTAATTTTTGAGCATAAAAAATGTCAATATGTAATTGTTCACCTTCTCTCTCCGGAATAGGGGCTTTAGAAATAGGAATTTGCTTAGGGTTTCTGTTATATTTATTTTTATTACAAATTTCGCAGTAGCGTATGTGTTGCTTAAGGGTTTTATATAGTGTTGGCCAATAATAGTATTTGAGAATTTGCTTAAGATTTTCGTCCAAACCTCTATGAGCACGAGCATGTGTTTCTTCTATTATAATTTCTTGGTCATTTTTGTTTTTGATGTCTAGGACAAACTTTTTATACCCTGAACCCATTAAAAATGGGAAAAAGGGGTATTATGTTTTTGTGCAAAATCCAAATGTATGTATGTAACAGGCAGAAGGAAGCATCTCCGACCCCATAAAGTATATATATTCTTGATCAGCATTAATAGCCGAGTCGATCTAGCCATGTCCGTCTGTCTGTCCGTCCGTCCGTCCGTCCGTCCGTCCGTCCGTCCGTATGTATGAACGCAAGCATCTCAGAACCTATAAGAGCTAGAGACTGAAATTTTAGATGTAGATGCTCCTAGTTCCTACGCAGATCGAGTTTGTTTCCGATAATCGATAACTTGCCCCGTTTCCAAGTAATCGATAAAAATGTATATCGATATCCTGTTTTTTAAGCAATTTTGGTAAATAATAAGAGCTAGAGTTACCAAACTTGACATGTAGCTTCTAGAAAAGTATATATATATCGATTATCTTTCATTTTATACTTATCGCCAACTCCCCGCTACTCTCTATCTATAAGCGCGCGCTGCATTTGGTGTTGGAGTATGAGGGTTCAGGGTATCCCCTAGTCGGGAGCTCCCGACTAGAACCTCTTACTTGATAGTAAATAAAATTTTGTTGTTAAAAGTGTTTTTTAATGAGTTTTGGATTTCATATAAATCTTCGAGACTGCAATGAACTCCTGTAGTCAGGTTTGGTTGAAGAAATTCTTTAAGTATGATTATTAAATTGTGTACTGTGTCGTATTCTATACTATGTCTTGTTTTGTTGAAAACTTCATATTTTTCATGAATTGTTATGTTGTTTTTAGAAACAAGTAATTGTTGTTTAAATTGGTTCAATGGTTTGTGTGTTTCTTCAATTACGCTTTTATAACTACTGTCGGCTGAATGGATAGTTTCATTATCGGACGACGGTTCTTCTTCGGACACGAGATTACTTTCATTGGAAATATGATTGATCATCACCCTTGATAACGCGTCAGCGACGACATTGGTAGATCCTGGTTTGTAAAATATTTTAGGATAAAATTCTTCTATGAAAGCATGCCATCTTTTCATTTTTGAGTTAGGGTTTCGTGCAGAAACTGCAAAAGAAAGTGGTTGATGGTCTGTTTGGATTTCTAAATTTGTAACACCATACAAGTAGTTCCTAAGGTTTTTTAATGCCCATACAATGGCGTATAGTTCCCTTTCATTTGTGGCGTAATTTTTTTCTGTTTTATTTAAGGTTTTTGAAACAAAGGTGATTGGTTTGTTTTCCTGTGAAAGGACGGCGCCTATGGCGATGTCGGAAGCGTCTGTGGTGAGGACGAACTTTTTTGTATAATCTGGCTGGGTTAGTTCGATGTTTGCAATCAAGTGTGATTTTAAGTTTTCAAACGCAGAGATTGCTTCTTCGTCTAGAGATATTTCTGTTTTTTTGGACATATGTTTTGAAACCATACCGTTTTGTCCCTGTAACAATTTAGTGAGTGGTTTTGCTATAGTAGTTTTTTACAAACTTCCTGTAGTAGCCTGTTAAGCCAAGAAAACCTCGTAATTCCCTTAAATTATTAGGAGGAGGGTATTTCATGATTGATTCTATTTTTTTCGGATCAGTTTTAATGATATTGTATGATACTATGTATCCTAAAAATTCTATTTCTTTTCTAAAGAATTTTGATTTTTCCAAGGATATTTTCATGTTTGCTTTGAATAGAATTTCAATGATTTCTTGTAAATCATCAAAATGTTGTTCCGGAGTATTTGAAAAAACTATTATGTCGTCCATATAAATGTGGCAAGTTTTTCCGATTTTTTCTCGTAATATATTGTCCATTGCTCTCTGAAAGATGCTTGACGCGTTCGCAAGCCCAAATGGCAAACGAAGAAATTCATATTTTCCATTGTTAATGGAAAAAGCTGTTTTTTCGATGTCTTCTTCTTTCATTAGAATCTGATGAAATCCCGATTCTAAGTCAATTGTCGAAAACATTTTAGCTTTGCCTAGGTTGGATAGAATGACTGAAGGATCAGGCATTGGATACCTATCGGGGATTGTATCGTTATTCAGTTTCTTAAAATCTATTACCAATCGCTTCTTAGGCGTTCCATCTTCATTAAAACCTTTTTTCCCTACTACCCATACCGGGGCATTATAAGGACTTCTGCTGGGCCTTATTATTTCCTGACTAACAAAATTGTTAGCTGAATGAGGATAAGGATATTGTTTAATGTAAATTGCATTTTCGTTTAATGTTCTTATCTCTCCTCTAATATCTGTTCTAAAAGGGAGACATGTTTGAATCTGAGAATGCTTTGTTTCTATTTGTTGAACGACTTGTTGCTCAAAGATATTCAAATTATCCATTTCATTAATGGAATGATTTATTTTGCATAAAGAAGAACTTGTTGTAGAGGATACCGACATCTTTCGACGTCTGCTCTTTTTGAGTTTTAATTTCTTTAGCTTTCCTTCATTAAGAATATCGTCAACTTTAGTTTTTTCGATACGTGAGTTATCAGCGTCACTTAAAGACGATGATTCTGTATCGGATACATTAAATAAAGAAAATGATTTACATTTCCCACTTTGGTGGTTCAAATACGAAGCAACGTTATAGGCTTCGTCTGAACTTTTTAAATGGCCAACCGTTTCTTGGACATGTTTTGTAAAATTAATATTTTCCTTTTTGTTATTATAAAACAAAGTTCCCTTTGACAAGTCGATTACTGCCTAAATCTCCTTCAGTAGATTATAACCGACTAATAGATCCGCGTCTAGATTATAAATTTCATAAAATCTGTGGCGTTTGCCAAATATGTTTATGTTATGAAAATGAGTTATGATACTGTAGCCATTTACAGTTTTAATTCTTTTTTTTATAACTAATTCTTCTGCGTTATCGTATATACCCTCTTTTACATAACAAGCGGTGGCACCGGTGTCAATTAATATTTTTAAAATTTTATTTATTTTTTTGTCTATTCTAAAAATGTAGGGGAGTTCTCCCCCTCTTCTTCTAAAAAATGGTCTTCCTCGAGGTTATTGATACGCATGAGTTTGTTAGGTTGCTGAACCGAAAGGGGAGCGTATTCCCGTTTCTTTGGTTGAGCCGAATTTCGATTTTGGGGATACGGTTAAGGTGTATTCTGTAGTTGTATGGATTTGTCTACATCCATGGGCTCCGGTGGAGGTTGAGGAGTCTTGTTGCTTTGCGCAAAAATTTGATTTTGTGGAACTTGATTGAACCTTAAGTGATTGTCATATCTTTTATTGGGTTGTTTTGGGGATTCAGCATTCTTTTGCTGATTGTTATGCCCTGGGCTTAGATTGTTACGTTGATGGGTATTTGCGAAATGGTGGTTAGCGAAGTTAGCTCTTTGGTAATTCGCTTCCAGTTCCTGAGCTTTTGCCAAGGCATTAGGCAAATTTTCAGGTTTAAGGGAGAACAAAACCTCTGATAAAGAACCGTTAAGACCTGTGATGAAAATTCTTAAAGCGTTGTCTCTGTTTTTCTTATTCATTTCTGTAATGATGTGGGCTTTGTCACCATACGTCATAATAGTTTTGTTTATCAAAAGGGTTAGTTTTTTATTAACTAAATTGTAGTATTCGAGAACGGATAATTTACCCTGTCGTAAAATACTTAACTCCTGTTCTATTATATAGATTGGTCGTCTATTACTGTAGGCGAAATCCAACCTTGCAATATAGCTTCAAAATTAAGAACGGTACCGTGATTAGTCAAGGTGTCATTAGCTTTACCTGTTAATTTATTTCTTAATATTGTTAAAGCACCTACGTACTTTCTACTTCCTTCTTTATACATTCGCATGGCACAGCAAGCTTCGCGCCAACTAACATATGCATTATAGCTGCCTGAGAATTCTGGTATGGACTTGATAACATCAAAAGATTCATCGCAACGAATTAGGTCATTTATTTCAGTAATCTTATATTCTCGTTCATTATTAGATGAGAGAGTGATTTGTAACTTCAATTCTGCAATTTGCCCTTGAAGCGCTCTGGTCTGAGTTGCAATCAACTGAGCTACCAAATCAGCTGTCAAGTTATTATTGTTAGCCATTTTTAAATTTTGAAAATCTTCAATTAAACTTTCTATATGGTTATCCAGTTTATAACACTTATTATTCTAACAAATGCTTACACAAATTTAAACTCTCATTACTTAAGTAAAAAAAAATTTCTTTTTAAAGTAAATGATGATGGCTCACGTAAAAGGTCTTTCTTTATGGGTGATTATACATATGTCGTTCAAGTCTTCCTTCCTTCCTTCCTTCCTTCTGGGTTTTAGGGTCTTCTTTTATATGGGTCTTAGGTTGACGTGATATTTTTTATTTGGTTAAAAGTTTTTGATTGGTGAAAAAATTTTTGTTGGCGAAAATATTTGTTTCGCTTCTTTGATCGATTAATTTTTTGGAATGCTTTCATTTAACTTGAATGGGAAAATTTGATTTTATTTTTAAGTCTTGTGACCAATCAATATTTCCAGCTCAGGGTATTTCACTACACTTCAAGTTTTCAGAAACAGGGTATTTCCGTTCGTCGGAAATTTTTATTGTTTCTTTTAGAGGCACTCGATATTTTCGTTCTTAGAAAATTTTTAATGCTCTTTTGAGACAATCTTGGACTGATAAATCGGCACTTTTGCTCACTCGCGAATCACTAAGGATTTTGTTTCTTTTAATTGTCCTTTTTTTGTGTTTATAATCGCGAGCCCCGCGTTGGGGGCCAATTAACCGATTAGTGGCTACTAATTGGAAAAAATATTTTTTTAAGTGGGAGTCCGAAGGCTTCCGATTTATTTGAATCCAAGATTAGAACTAAAGTACAATTGTGAACTTATGCTGCAAGTCAGCTATGGTTATGATAAAGCTTATTCTCTTAAAGCTCAAAAGCTCGCGGTGATCTTATGCTGCGAATCAGCTGTGTTTATGCTAAAGCTTCTTTCCTTAAGGTTTAAAAGCTCGAGGGGGTGGCTTGCGTAAGCTAGACGCTTTGAGTCATGCTTACGTTAGCAATTGCGCTCTAGAGACTGGGTCTTTAGTTTACGTTATGAATAGCGGATGAGAATATGAATCTTTATGTTAAATGGTTGCGCTGTTATGTTTATGTTAGAGCCGGGAATCTGGATATTTATGTTAGCAGAGCCGCAGCTGTGCGTTAAGTGGACGTAGTGATTGAAACGGGTCTAATAAGCCTGAAAGTGCTAAGTAATTGGGATAGCGAAATATACTGAAATGTTGTTTATGATTGCAATAAGAATTGCCTTGCGGGCTGGGTGATAACTTGCATGTACACACACGCATTCATGCGCGTCCGCTTCGAATTCTATCAACAGCATTGCAATTGCTTATTTTAATTCGTTTTTTTCTCAATAAGACTCAATTTATGGTGTGGCTCTTAAGTAGAGGCAGTGGCAAGTGGTGCGGTCTGTCGCGGATTTGAGCCCTACTGGGGAGACAATTTTATATTTTTTTTTGGCTGGTGTGGCTGCTGAGGAGAGTCGACAGCAAGTAATGCGGTCAGTTGCAAGTTCGAACCTGACAATGGAACATTTCTTTTTATATTTATCTTTATTACTTCAAACGAGCGCGTAGCGCGTGCTGCATTTGGTGTTTCAATAAGAGTGTTTAGGGTATTCCCTAAGTTTGTTTTTGTAGTGTTGCATAAGCCTGTTTGTTACAGGTGTATAGAGTAGCAGTGTAGATGTTGCTTGTGCAAACTGCGGGCCAGGTATGGGACTGATCATTGAGAACCGATGAACCAGCGCGGCCCAAAGGGAAATAAGCATGTCTGGACAACCTTCATCTTATATCCATTAGAGCTGAACAGGGGGTGAACCCTCAAAGTCTTCGTAATTAAGAATCATTATAAGAGTTATTTATAAAATTCGATCTGAAACTATCCAGCAGTATCCATTTCAGAAATATTTCATATAATTAAATTAAAAAATTAAAATTCCGGCTTTTACCCTTTTTACTCAAACCCTTGTGTTACGAATTCATTTCCTGTTTATTATCGAGTGAAAAAAAAAACAGTTTTGGCACAACCAGTGATAAGCATGCTTACTCTTAAGTACTTAGATGTAAGTTTCACGTTGACAATTTGATTATCAACTTACTTAAATAAATTTGTTGCAGTCACACGCTTAAAGTAATTCAAGTATTAATTAGAAAGACTCTTTCTTATATTTACTTTTTACATAAGTGAATCAGGCCTTGTATTCATTTTGTGCTAACTAAATAAATATTTGTATATGGTCTGATCCGCTTCCATTGCACTAATCTAAATCTTTTACATCATTTTTATCAGGTGCTATTGGAGGCTATCAATATAACATGCCAACAGATAATAACTATCTGCCCACCGCTGCGGCGCCGGGTCCGGTATACGGCCTGCCACAATCGCCATTCTATAATTCCCCACCACCAGTGTTTTATAAACACTCTCATCCAACACCATATTATACACACGATTCATTTTTAGGAAAACTAAAATCTAAAATAAATTTCTTTACTCTTGGAAAAATAATTTTAAAGTTATTAATATTTAAAAAAATAATAAAATTTATCAGTTTAATTTGTTTGCTGCTGGTCTTACCTAAGCTAAAGCATATGTTTAGCGATAGTATGATTATTGAAGATGACGGAATGAACAGTAAGCACGTGGAGACTGATAAAGGTAGTGTTGTAAATTATAACTTTGGTGAGAACTTAATTTATTTCTAACATTTAATTTTCAGATAAGCTTCAAAAACACATAAATGAGGTTTATGATTTTATAATGAGCTCCATTCAAGACTTCGAAGTATAAAATAAATACATAAGAATTTGGTTATAATTAAAGATTTTAATCTGTAAAAGTATTATTTATAAATTTATTTAATTGTTGTTTTATATTTGAAAAATATATACCTACATATATAAATGATATTAAACAAATAAGAGTCTTGCTGGAAGATGCAATTGACTGCGTAATACTTGTTCACGGTGGGTGGCCACTTTTAATGTGTTCTGGGTATAAAAACAAGTAAGACGTTCTAGTCGGGAGCTCCCGACTAGGGGATACCCTGAACTCTCTTATTCCAACACCAAATGTAGTAATAAAAATAAATTTAAAAAAAAAAAAGTTCCTTTGGCTGGGTTCGAACTCGCAACTAACCGCACTACTTGCTGCCGTCTCTGCTCAACAGCCACACCAGCCAAAAAATAAACAAGTAAGAGGTTCTAGTCGGGCGCTCCCGACTAGGGGATACCCTGAACCCACTTCTTCCAACACCAAATGCAAATATATATACTATTCTAGAAGCTACATGTCAAGTTTGGTGACTCTAGCTCTTATTATTTAAAAAAATTGCTTAAAAAACAGAATTTCGATATACATTTTTATCGATTACTTGGCAACGGAGTAAGTTATCGATTATCGGAAACAAACTCGATCTGCGCGGGCACCAGAAGCACCTACATCTAAAATTTCAAGTCTCTAGCTCTTATAGGTTTTGAGATCTTTGCGTTCATACATACGGACGGACGGACGGACGGACGGACAGACAGACATACGGACATGGCTAGATCGACTCGGCTATTGATGCTAATCAAGAATATATATACTTTATGGGGTCGGAGATGCTTCTTCGGCCTGTTACATACATTTACATTTTGCACAAATACATTATACCCTTTTTACCCATTTTCAATGGGTTCAGGGTATAAAAAATAACCCATAAGAAAAATATATATATTTTCCCTGGTATGGTTCAAGCTCGCAACTAACTGCATTACTTGCCGCCGTTTCTACTCAACAGCCAAAAGAGCCACAATTGAGACTAAGAGAGAAAAAAACGAATTAAAATAGTAGCAAAGAAAATATACAATTGCAATAGCAGAGCTGTGTGTACATGTATACAGAAAATTCTTTCTTTGCTCATGCCGCTGCCAACACGTGGGAAATCAAAACATGTAACGTAACGAAACATTTGTTGACCGATCTTAATGAAATTTTCTACAGTATATCTTATTGTACCATAGAATATTTGTGTATTCTCAAAAAGTAATTTGCATTAAAATTGCAGCTTAAATTGGTGGGCAATACAAGTTGAGCTATTAACTTGATTTATAGCTATGAGGTAGTAGTGGGGAGGCGGCAAAAGGTATAACATAAAATATACTTGATATACGTACTATTCTAGAGTAAATATATCACTTTTGGTGACTCTAGCTCTTATTATTTACCCATCTTGCTCAAAAAACAGGATTTCGATATCGATGTTTATCGATTACTTGGAAACGGAGTAAGTTATCGATTATCGGAAACAAACTCGATCTGCGTAGGCACTAGGAGGACCTACAGCTAAAATTTCAATTCTCGAGCTCTTATAGTTTCTAAGATCCTTGCGTTCATACATACGGACGGACGGACGGACGGACGGACGGACGGACGGACAGACAGACGGACATGGCTAGATCGACTCAGCTATTGATGCTGATCAAGAATGTATATACTTTATGGGGTCGGAGATGCTTCTTCGGCCTGTTACATACATTTACATTTTGCACAAATACATTATACCCTTTTTACCCATTTTCAATGGGTTCAGGGTATACAAAATAACCCATAAGAAAAATATATATATTTTCCCTGGTATGGTTCAAGCTCGCAACTAACTGCATTACTTGCCGCCGTTTCTACTCAACAGCCAAAAGAGCCACAATTGAGACTAAAAGAGAAAAAAACGAATTAAAATAGCAGCAAAGAAAATATACAATTGCAATAGCAGAGCTGTGTGTACATGTATACAGAAAATTCTTTCTTTGCTCATGCCGCTGCCAACACGTGGGAAATCAAAACATGTAACGTAACGAAACATTTGTTGACCGATCTTAATGAAATTTTCTACAGTATATCTTATTGTACCATAGAATATTTGTGTATTCTCAAAAAGTAATTTGCATTAAAATTGTAGCTTAAATTGGTGGGCAATACAAGTTGAGCTATTAACTTGATTTATAGCTATGAGGTAGTAGTGGGGAGGCGGCAAAAGGTATAACATAAAAGATACATGATATACGTACTATTTTAGAGTAAATATATCACTTTTGGTGACTCTAGCTCTTATTATTTACCCAACTTGCTCAAAAAACAGGATTTCGATATCGATGTTTATCGATTGCTTGGAAACGGAGTAAGTTATCGATTATCGGAAACAAACTCGATCTGCGCAGGCACTAGGAGGACCTACAGCTACAATTTCAAGTCTCGAGCTCTTATAGTTTCTAAGATCCTTGCGTTCATATATACGGACAGACGGACGGACGGACGGACAGACAGACGGACATGGCTAGATCGACTCGGCTATTAATGCTGATCAAGAATATATATACTTTATGGGGTCGGAGATGCCTCCTTCTGCCTGTTACATACATTTGGATTTTGCACAAAAACATAATACCCCTTTTACCCATTTTTAATGGGTTCAGGGTATAAAAAAAAAAAAACTGCTGCTGGATGTGCGTAAATTTAAAAAAAATGTTTCCTTGGCAGGGTTCGAGCTCGCCACATTACTCTACTCAACAGCCACACCAATAATTGAAACTTATTGTTAAAAAACGAATTAATATAGCAGCACAGAGAACAATAAAATCAATCAAAGAAAACGAGCTTGAATGTGAGTGTGTACACGTGGGCAGCCAAAACCCATTGTTTTTGTGCTTCTTAACCGATCTTGATGAAATTTTCAGCAGTAAATCTTGTTGTACTATTAAATATTCGTTTATTCTCAAAATAACAATTGCATATAAATTGTGACTCATATTGGTAAGCAGCATAAATTGGTTTCTTTACTTGATTTATAGCTATGAGGTAGAAGCGGGGAGGTGGCGATATGTATAAAATCAAAGATAATGGATATATATATATTGTTCTAGAAGGTCCATGTCAAGTTTGGTAATTCTAGCTCTTTTTATTTACCAAAATGGCTCAAAAACAGGATTTCGATATAGATTTTTATCGATTACTTGGAAACAGCGCATGTTATCGAATTTCGGAAACAAACTCGATCTGCGTGGCAACTGGGAGGACCTACATCTACAATTTCAATAGTTCTTATAGGTTCTGAGATCCTTGCGTTCATACATACGGACATACAGACGGACATGGCTAGATCTACTCGACTATTGATGCTGATCAAGACTATATATACTTTTTGGTGTCGGAGACGAAAAATAGTTATTTCCCTTTGCTGGTCTCGAATTTACAACTACCTTTACCCTACAGAATTACTTGCTATCGCCTCATACCTTACATAATTTAAAAATAAGAGAGTTCCCTGTCCCGATGTCGAAATCAAAATTATCATTACCCAATATAACAAGATATATCTCACAGACACAGAGCAACGAGAGCAGTAATGAGTTTCGCAGACAAAGCTTAACTAAGTTTTGTTATAAGATGTGAAGATTCACCGTTCACAATAGTGTTAAATAACGGGAGTGTAAAGTACACTTTATGTCTATAGTACAAGTTTGTTGGTTTTCTTTTAAGCTTTCAATTTTTTTATTTTTTCTAAAATCGCAATGACGTATAATTCCCCCTCTGGGTATTCGTCTAACATTTCTTGAAGCTTATTGTTTACTGTGTACGAAATTCATCAGAGAGAGAGAGAGAGATTTCTCGGTTTTAGAGTGTGTTACTTGTGCTCCAAAATTTGCATATATTTTTTTCGCTTCTACCTTGTTTGTCAATTTTGAATTTTAGTGTTTTTTTAACAAGTTTTGTTTCTTGTGCAAAGTTATATGTGCTGGGTAGCGTAAGTTTGATAGCTATTGCATTCATTAACCGCGGCGTCAATCCCGTGTTGTTGTTAGTTTTGTTTACATTTTCTTTCAATTTTCTGTGTGGGCACTCTCCTGTTCATACATTGCTTGTGGGTGCGTACGCTTGTGCATATTCTTCTTCACGCTGTCACCAGGTTTTGCTTTGCTTTTTTCTGCAAATAAAACCATTTGTGTACGAATATTTTTTTGGGCATTTGCTTGCTCTTTTTGTAAACAGCGTTTTTTATTCGCATTGAGCTCTGGTAACTTTATTCTGTTTGTCTTTGATCCCGGTAGTCAATTTTTTATGCTGTAAGAAACCTTGCGCGTTCTAGCATGATGAAGATTCTACACGCCGCAATTTATTAATTCCTGGTTGTTTGAGAATGCATGCTAAATGTCCAGGTCGCACTGGGTTGCGGTGGCTTGCGTTTGTCGTTCCCAGTATGCATCGACAAGCAAATTGATTTTTCCAGAATGTATACTTCTGTGTGAAATTAGTTTTTATACCCTGAACCCATTGAAAATGGGTAAAAATGGTTTATTGTATTTGTGCAAATGTATGTAACAAGCAGAAGGCAGGATCTTCCACTTATATTCTTGATCATCATCAATAGCCGAGTCGATCTAGCCATATCAATAGCTACAGGTCCTCCTAGTGCCTACTCAGATCGAGTAGGCTCGATAACTTACCCCGTTTCCAAGTAATCGATAAAACTGTATCGAAATCCAGTTTTTAAAGCAATTTTTTTAAATAATAAGAGCTAGAGTTACCAAACTTGACATGTAGCTTCTAGAATAGTATATATATATCGATTATCTTTCAATTTATACCTATCGCCAACTCCCCGCTACTCTCTATCTATAAGCGCGCGCTGCATTTGGTGATGGAATATGAGGGTTCAGGGTATCCCCTAGTCGGGAGCTCCCGACTAGAACCTCTTACTTGTTTTTTCTCATTTATTGTACTTTTTTAAATAATATCGTAAATTAAATTGAATGCAGGGGCTTATTAATATGAATAAATAATTATATTGCCACTTGGCAGCCAACTCAAACTAGTTGTGCCTCGATCGAAGACAAATGGCCAACGTAAGAGAGCGGGCAGCAGCTTACAAAGAGCGCGTAAACACTATTCGTTCTTTGGCTTTAATTGTGATTGTCGTATGTTGCTGTTGGCTACTGCACGAGTTACCAAATCTCCTAACGAGGGTATCGCAGAGTCGACCCCTCCAAAGAAACCACCAAGAAGCGGATAGAAAAACACCTCTTTCCCCTCACCTCACCACTCGTGATGGCATAAGTACATTGCCATAGTTTGTGTACACTTATAATGTATAAAACTCTAAACAAGGCAATTTGAGAGGATGTGGTTGCAACACTTATGTCGCTAGCCATAAAATACTAAATCAGCACTTTATCAGACTCATGTTGAGAAACTCGTTGTAAACATTAGACTAATATAAGAATGAAGAAATAAATGAAAAGTCAGTCTTCAGTTACAAGTAAAACCCAGTCGGATAACAAAAACTCGTAAACAGCCTTGACATGCTCGTCACTAAGAAGCATAGCGGCTCAGATCTGCCGGCTCATTTTTTTCACCTACGAAGTTAGTCGCATCGTCAGACCAGACCCTTGAAGGTCGAGAGCGAGTCAGGATGAACCGTTTTAGGGCGTTGAGAAATAATGTTGAAGACAAGTCCTTCACTAGCTATAAATGCACAGCCTTTGTAGCAACGCATATGAACAGAATGACCTGTTGCGTACTTCGCTCTTGTAGAAAAAATCCACAGTAATCAATGCCAGTGACCATAAAGGGATAAGATGTGTAGAGACGATCAGCTGGTAGGCCTGCCCTTATATGCTTTGCCAATCGCGGCTTGGCACGAAAGATAATGTACATTTGAAAACAATACTATAGACTTGTTTGCGACCGCCAATTGGACGAGGTCGTCAAGGATTGGCGAAAGAGAGGCTATTGAGCTAGACGATTTGACATGCCTTCCTTCCTTTAGTCCCTTGTAGTCATAGCCTACATACAAATTTAAAAATATAAAAAGAAACCCGTTGCAGCTTAGAAAACCAGTTGATGATCTTGCAGCCAATCGACAGATCAAGTTGCGCTGCAGTTCCAAGTAATACCTTGTGTCAAGTTCTGGCAGGGATTCGACAGCAAGAGGGTCGTACAAGCGAGCAATTGTGAACAGGATTAATCACTTTGTCAGTCTTGAGGGCAAATAAAAGAAACAGTCTGAGGCAAGATCCCAATCGAGGCCTAACGTTTTCGTGATGTCACTACAATCGTCGAATTTAAGCAACGATTCTCTATCCTCTTCCGGTTTGTTTTGAAGTACAGTTGTGTCGCTAGAAAGTTGCCCTTGGCGAGCAGTTCAGACGTTTGTTGCAATATCTCAACTATTTTTTAAGCACAGCTACCGCCAGAGACGAGACGATGCTGTACCATAGGTGACGGTGTCTAGCTCGTAACTCTGTATCTTCTGATGCTAACGTCCAGGATGCATTAAAAGTAACTGTCTGCGGGTGCGACTTTTACCCAACGATACATTTTGCAGATGTCACCTGTGAGAGCGAGTGCAAATGATCGAAACCGCATTAGTATTGAAAACAGCTTCGGTCGTGGTGCTATCCTCCTTTAGCACGCAGTGATGCGGCAGGTAGTACTTGCACTGGCCTAGTACAGCTAAGCTGACAAGTGACATATGACCCAAGTCAGGATATTCCATGATTAAAGCTGCATACTGGGTCCTCAAAATTGGATTGCGGTCTAGTTTTTTTTCTTAATTATGGAATCGCCGAAGCGTCTGTCAATATGTGTCGCCCAGCGGTAAACGAACCGAATACTCGCCAATCGACAGAAGCTTAAAATTGGCCTGAAATTCCGCCTCGCAATCGCGCTCTTCTTTGTTTGGCGAGGACTCCGGCTCGGTGCATTCAGTTCCCAAAACGACGGATAATTTCTTCAGTCCGTGCATTCGGCTGCAGATGCGAATCTACAGCAGATTTGGATTCATCATGATCGCATGGCCACGAGTGATTTGCCTGCATGTGAAGCACCTCCCGTCGCGATAATTTTCATAATTTGATGTAATAAATAATTAGGAAGAACCTCGTTTTTGTCGACCATTAATAAATAAGTAAATAAGTAAGAAAAGAGCTGCGGATATGATTTGTCTTTTATCTTGGTGGGGAGACCTGCGTGCCACATCCGATCGAAGGCTTGTTATATGACGACATAAGCTGCCACCACATACTCCTTCCTATGGAAGCCGTCCAAAATAAAGTACCATAACGTGCTTGAGTCGGAACGTTTTATCGCCACGTTTTATCGTCGGGGTATCCAAGATTCTACGAAGAATGCATCTTTCCAGAATTTCGCCGAAGGCAAGCAGGAAGCGGTATGATTCAAGTTGGCTTTCCGCTTTGGCCACATGATGACTTGCGCTATCTTCCAGGCCACTGTTAAGTGACCTAGCCAAAGGGCTACATTATAGAAGGCGACTAGAAAAATCACCGACTTGTATGGCAGAAGCTTTCTTGTCTGCTCGTCAAAACAATATTCCCAAGGGACTTTGATATTTTTAAGGCTTCTTATCTTGTGATTGGTGTTTGGTGCTACAGGGAGGGACATTTGGAGTGGCGCCTCCAGAATTTGCGCGACTCGCTGCATCCTGCTATGCGATGCGGTCTCAAACGGCGTCACTAGGTTGTAGGAGAATGCTTCAGCTCTGGTTTCTGTGGCTTTTTTTTCAAAAAAGTCAACTCCTCCCGTTAGCGGCCGACCTTGTTGATGCGAAGCGCGTCCCTATTATTAGGAGCCTGCTTGAGGTCTACGTACAAGAAGTTGCGACTTGGCGAGTCGTTAGTGAAATCTGTACAAGGCTATGTTTTTGACAACAGCCTCAGTGAGCTCGGAATCTTTAGCCTAGATTCTTAGGGCGCCGGAGGGAGACACTTGGTCTAGAGTCTGTTCTATTGAGACGAAATTGTTGACTCCAGGAGCTATTATGGACCTAGGCTTGGGGACCTGCTTCGTAGCTGATGGTAGAGGCGTCCTCCGGAGGCGCAAGAAGCGCATATCTGTTGCCATTGTGGGTTTTTCACCTGCATTGCTGGTTTTTGTTTGTTTAAGGGAATCTCCCCTTTTTTAGCGGTTTCGGTCAACAACGTGGACCCTCGTCGTTTTAATGGGGCTGGAGTATTACCTTCAATCAAGAGGGTGCAGAGCAGAGTTTTGAATGCTATAAGGCTGTGGGCCATATGTAGCGACCGGGGATGGGCTGCAAGGCCTGGTTGGTTATTTTGGGGAGTGTTTCAGTGGGCTCCTGTGCGGCACGCCTTATACTTTTGGAAGCAGAGTACCTGCAGCCGCTACTGAGGCACACAGTGGTTGCAGTAGGTATTGTTGTTGTTGGATTAACGGCGCCATATTGGTGGAGCAGCAGCTGGTGCGAATGTCTTAACCCCTCGGGGGTGTATAGGTGCTTCTCCTCCATATTAAGGGCTTCGAAGATTCGTCTGTTTTCCGAAACTACAGGCAATGGTGCGGCTTTGCTTGCATTAGGGAGGTATGTTGATGACAAGGGCACTTCACGTTTGTAGTTGTTGCTTGAATTTGACGCCATGCTTTACTTCCAATATAGCTAGTATTTTTGAGAAAGGTACTGTTCGCAAAATGTGATTCGTAGTGATCAAGTCACCAGATTTTTGCTCAGCACTGCTACTATTTTTGGACGTTGCCCCAGCACTGGCAAGCTTCCTTTTGGTCACTGGTATGTAAGTCTTAGTGACGGCGATGTCAAATCGGTTAGTTCTGCACTTGGGCTGCCAGCGGCAGCATTTCTAGTGTGACGACCCATTAGTTGTGGAATTTGGTTATAGTGCCCTGGGGCTGTTGGGGTAAGTGTCACTATCACTTTAATAATTTAATTTATTCGGCATACTAACACAGGCACATAACGTGGAGAAACTTTCCTTTTTTTTTTTTTAAATTTATTTTTTTGCTGCTGAAGCACATATGCTAGCGGCGTGAGCTGCATTTGTTGTTGGTAGAAGAGGGTTCAGGGTATTCCCTAGTCGGGAACTCCAAACTAGATCCTCTTACTTGTTGTTTTATACCCTGAACCCATTAAAAATGGGTAAAAAGGGTACAATGCATATGTGCAAATGTATGTAACAATCAGAAGGAAGCATCTCCGACCTCATAAAGTATATATATTCTTGATCAGCATTAACAGCCGAGTCGATCTAGCCATGTCCGTCTGTCTGTCCGTCTGTTCGTATGTATAAACGCAAGGATCTTAGAAACTATAAGAGCTAGAGACTTGAAATTAGCTGTAGGTCCTCCTAGTCCACGCGAAGATCGAGTTTGTTTCCGATAATCGATAACTTACTCCGTTTCCAAGCAATCGATAAAAATCGATATCGAAATCCTGATTTCCGAGCAAATTGAGTAAATAAAAAAAGCTTGAGTCACGAAAAGTGATATGTTTATTCTAGAATCGTATATATATATCAAGAATCTTTCATTTTATACCTATTGCCACCTCCACCTTCCTCATAGCTATAAATCAAGTTAATAAACCAATTTATGCTGCCCACCAATATAAAACATAATTTTAATGCAAGTGACTTTTTGATAATGCACGAATATTCTATAGTACAATAAGATGCAAGAAATTTCATTAAAATCGGTTAAGATATATAGAAGTTATAAAACAAACATGTGGTTATATACATATATATTGGCAGGCCACGAGTCAGCGGCAGGTGGCACAAGGCGATAGAATTTCTGTATACATGTGCAAAAATAAACACAAAAAGAATTACAATTCCGATTGGATCGTATGCTCTTTGTACATATGTGGTCCTATTTTAGTTCAGTTTTCTTTCTTCAGAAATTTTAGCTGTAGGTCCCCGTAGTGCCTCCGCAGATCGAGTTTGTTTCCGATAATCGATAACTAACTCCGTTTCCAAGCAATCGATAAAAATCGATAACGACATCCTGTATATGGTGCAAATTAGGTAAATAATAAGAGCTAGAGTCACCAAAAGTGATATGTTGCTTCTAGAAAATTATATATAAATCAAGTATCTTTCATTTTATACCTATCGCCACCTTCCCGCTTCCAACGCAGAACTATAAATCAAGTTAGTAACCCAACTTGTGGCTGTTGAGTAGAGACGGCGGCAAGTAGTGCGGTTATTTGCGAGCTCGAACCTTGCCAAGAGAACTTTTTTTGTATTTGTCTTTATTACTACAAGCGAGCGCGTAGCGCGAGCTTCTATTGGTGTTGGAATAAGAGTGTTCAGGGTATCCCTTGTTTATTTTGTATTCTATATGTCAACGATTCCGCTATTGCTAATGTGTCCAGGTCCCCTCCTCTATCTGCTGCTGACGATGCATATCATCCTACTTAGGAAGTTGCAATGTTCTATTGCGATTCTCTTAGTCGTAATTTTATATGATTTGGTTGATACAAATAGTGCTTGAAATTTGTTGTAATTCCCCTCACTCCCTTTTTGATGCATTTATTCCGAATTCAATCCCTTCCACTTCTTCTTTTAAGCCGCACTGGTGTACTCCCAAATAATCAAACCTATTTAATTCAAGACCTGAATTTTTTAAAATATGAAATAAATCTGGTTTTAGTATTGACTTGGCTAAATACTCAAAACCAGAGACAGTTTTATAATTTTGTAAAGTTGAAGCGTAAATCATCAACTTTGAAATCTTCTTTTCTCTTGGAATGGACAACTCAATCAATGATTCTATTGCTGCTAACCTCTTTTCCAATTTTTTATTGTCCTATTAAGATGTTATCCTTACATTAATAATTCCTCTAGTTTTTTAATTGCTACTATTATTTGCCATTCTTCTCTCCTTTCAGCTATAAATTCTTTAAAATCCTCTTGCTCTCCTGGGCCTGACAATATTCCTAGTTCGCTTGAACCCGTGAATCTTCTGTCTTTCCATCTATTTGGAAAGATCGTTAGGATTATGGGGGCATTGCAAAAATAGTTACCTCGGCTTTGCAGCAATTTTGCAAATTAGTTGTCTCTGCTTAACATGGGTTCGTAAGAAATCGGTGAACTACGACAAACCTTTACTTTACTTCATTAGTAAATTTTGCAACTAGAATGCAAACTGATCTCATTTATTTTTATTTCATCAACTTGACCGTTAATGTTCCCCTCCCTCTCTTTTGCATTGGATTTTTTTCTTATTTCAAGGGTAGGATCCAAAATGAAATGCAGCGGCTTACAACTTAGAAACAGGATCATGTTAATTCTGATCAACTTTAAGGTGGTCATTGTGGACTTTTAATCTTTACTCATTTTACAAGCGACCTCTCCTATGTTGTATCAAACGCACATATACTTATGTATGTAGATGATGTTAAAGTTTTTCTATCGTATACTGATGTCCTACATTACGATCGTCTACAAGATGATTTGAACTCTATGCAACTCTGGTTTTCGGCCAATCAAATGCATCTATATTACTCGAAGTGTATGTTTATGATCTTCAAACGTACTATAACTTATCTTGTCAGTTATACAATAGAATATATTCAATTGCAACATTTTCTAACAGGTAACGACCTAGCCGTTCTTTAATCCAAAACTCTGATTTTAGCTTCATATAGCTTCCCGTTGTTGGGCTTCCCCAAAGGTGAATCGATATTTATTATTCGTTGGTCTAAAGAGTTTATCGATTCCTTTATAACCAAATTTCTATACACCCCTCTTATACGCTCTATTTTGTAATAATGCTTTTATATCTGGTGCCGGTAGTGTTATTATATCTAGAATCGTAATAAATCAGTTCAGAATAAATTTCCGCGCTTTGCCTTACGAGACTTAAACTGGGACTCCAATCTTACTACTTAGCTACTTCTTCTTGATCTTCCTTCGATAACCTACCATAGGACCGTACCACTTATTCTCTGTCGAACTTTCTCTCCCCCTAATAAAAGATAAGAACATCAAGTACCCAACAGTGCATCAAGAAAAAGTAAAGAAAAGTTAAAGTGCGTCAGCGCTTCAATCACTAATAATCAAAGAACAACAAAAACCATGCAGTGCGCGGCAACAATTCCAGCGCTTACCTAAGCTTGACACCGACGCCGAAGGCAAATCAAGAAGTCGGCGGTCCCAAGAAAAAAAGCGGTGAGGAAACTGAATCATTTTTAATTGAGATATTATATTAAGAAAAAAAACAGGCTTCGTATCATATATCAACTTTTGAAAAGAATAAGCTTAAGCAAGTAAGAGGTTCTAGTCGGAGGCTCCCGACTAGAGGATACCCTGAACCCTCTTCTTCCAACACCAAATGCAGATATAAGTTAACAGAGGCCAACGACACCAGCTCCAGATGCTGATATAGCACTGGGCCGGATGTTCTTACGAGTTAACAGGGGTCAGCAAAATGCAATATAATACCAGCCACAGATGCTGACATAGCTCTGGGCCGGATGTTCTTGCACGACGGCAGCGCACGAGGCGCAAGCTAAGCATTCTAGCGGCCGTTGTGAAAAGCACACAATAGCTTAGGGTATTTTGATTAATCATTTGTAAATTTAGTTTTAATTCGGCTTTCACTGAGGCACATCGGCCCAGCGACTTCGCGCATAACTTAACTCACTCACTACGGCGAATCGGCCTAGTGTTTTATAAGCCATATAACATTAATTAATTTTGTGTTACCCAAATAATCAAAATCCACAGGACTTCTTATTTAAATCTTAATTGGCGCCCAACGTTTTTCGGACCATTTTGTGCTATAATTATTTTGTGTGCTGTGCAGTGTAAAGAACTAATCTACCAGTACAAGACACTTCGCGCTGTGTAATAGCAATACCCAACCTACCAGTGCAAACAATAAAAACTGTGCCTGACCTACATCAATTTACGTCAGCGGCACAAGCCCAATAAAAAGCCATTTGATACACCGAAGCCGCTGAGCTCTTCGGGCAGCGACTTGTCACCAAACCAGCGCGCGAGCGGGTTCGGGCAGCGAAGTAAACCAACACCCATATACTTCAGCGAGGCATCATAAAAAAGCATTCGCGACTGCATCGTGGGAAGCAGTAGTTTTAGACGTAGAGCATGCAACCATGGTAGGATCAAATAAAATGTAAGTGGGCCATCATTTGGCACAAACTTTTTTCAATTTGCGTGATTTATTTAAAATAAAATCCAAAAGTACATAAGTGAGAAATATAAAAAATTGCAGTAATTGTGTTCCCAACTAACTTTGAGTAACATAATTTTGCATTCATCAGCAATTTTCAATAAACTCTCCTCTGTCAGCATTCATTTCTCAGGAACAGAGACCGCTCTGCGAGGGGATCTGAGTCAGACGACTCCACCACCTTAGAAAGGGAAGCCGTCCCGCAAGAAATCGCTGACAACAGGTGTAAAATGGGAATGGAGGCTGAGCAGCTTAGGCTTTGGTGCAGGCCGCAGTGGCCTCCGCCTTAGAAGCACAGAGCGTAGTATTGAAGCAAAGAGATGCAGAACTGAGGGCTTCCTTAAACGCTCGGATACAAGAATTGGCAGGCAGAATATCTGCCAGTAGTATAGAAACACCGCCGGTCCAGGCATTTGTGCCGGTGGAAATTAGAAACGACGTCCAATGTAATGAACTTTTGGACGCCGTTAAATGCTTACCAGAATTTACGGGGGTGCCAGAGACGTACGCCTCTTGGAGACAAGCTGCGATAGCGGCATATAAAATTTACAAGCCATACGACGGCAGCTCACGCCACTACCAGGCGGTCATTATTATTAAGAGCAAAAATAGAGGGGCAGCTGACGGCGTTTTGGGTCAGTTTGGCACAGTAATGAATTTTGATGCCATAATAAACCGTCTCGATTTCACATACAGGGATAAGAGGTATTCACGTCATCGAGCAAGAGATGAGCATGCTAAGACATTAACAATTTTACAATACTATGACGAGGTTGATAAAAAGCTTACTCTTCTCACCAACAAGGTCAACCTGTCCTATGAACCAAGCATCGCACAAGGGCTCTGTACGAAGTTCAGTTAGCGCAAGAGGTAGAGGCAAACCATGAGAGGTACGCCTTACCCGCTAGCTTCGCTAAAGGGCAAGAAAATAGGGAAAGAAAAGTGACCGAGGCCGCTGGGTCTTGCTGGGTCAACAGCAGGGGGATCCGCAACCCAGCGGTTCCAAAAATCCTCACTTCACTTAACAACAGAAACAGCAACAAAGTCAATTTGAACAACAGAGTGGCAGGTGGAACAAAGGTGGCGGGTCACAGGAACTAATGGACGTCGATCCATCTGTGTCAAAAATTCTACAACCATCGCAGGCACCAGCCTACGTTAACTCTAGCGCTCCTCAAGCCTACAAAAGAACGGCCACGTCTGGGCGTTTAAGCGGACAGAGCTGCGCTATCGCGACAACAGCTCAACGCTCTTGACGAGCTGAATACTGATTCCTGCGCAGCCACAGTCCACAGCGAGCTGTCCTCGACCTAAACAATTGGGTCAACCGAAAAGCCACTTAATTGTTTCCAAAATCAATTTTTCATTGAAGAGTCACGCGTCCCCACCAAACGCAACTTCATTCTTTTCGGGGACAAGAGGCGTCATGAAGTGAGCTTCACTGATCGCACAGCCCTTCTAGATGAACTCCTTGACTTGATTAATCCAAATGAAGTTAATGCCCTCTATTGCAACCTGCACACACTAACACAGGTGCAGGATGGCTTAGTTCGCATGTTTCCAGGCACAAAGTTCTGGCACTGCAAAAACCGAGTTGCAGATGTCTTCACGACGAGAGGAGAAAAATTCTCGTTGCGGAACATAATAGAGCGCACAGAGCAGCTCAAGAAAATGTTAAGCAAGTGTTATCAGAATACTATTTCCCTAAAATGGCGAAGTTGGCTAAGGAAATTGCGGAAAGTTGTAGAATCTGCTCAGCAGCCAAAGACGATAGGCACCCGAAAAGACAGGAGCTGCGAGAAACTCCGATCCCTGAGACTCGTGGGGAATTTCTACACATTGATATTTTTTCCACGGACAAAAAATTTTGTTTGACCTGTGTTGATAAGTTCTCTAAATTTGCAGTCGTACCACCTATTCAGTCGCGCACTATCGGGGACTTAAAAGCTCCACTACTGCAGCTCATTAATTTCTTTGCACGAGCCAGAACAATTTATTGCGACAGCGAGCCTTCGATGAATTCTTAAACGTTAAAGACCCTGGTGTTAAACAACTACGGAGTCCATATTGTTAATGCGCCGCCGCTGCATAATTAGGGCGAGAGCTGAAATAAAACATCGATTCTATGCATCTTGAATTGAACTATAAGTTTCAACATTTGAGCCACTAGGCTTCACCTTTAAGTTTAAATATTTAAGCCACTTGGCATTACCTTTAGGAAGACACGTAGTAAGAGTTTGGTCCGTTTGGATGTCTTCCGCAGGTTCCGGTTTCTGCTATTTCTATATTTTGCAAGTGCGGCAGCGCGTGTGACTAGTTACTCACACACCAAGTATATTCTCATTGTTGAGGGCCAAGTTCTGGTCTGGGAGGAATTCAATTTCGTCAAGCAGACAGCAAACATCTATGAGTACGAGAAAATAGTAAACGAAACAATTGAGCTATGTGAAATGTTTCTGCAGTCACGCATGAGAAAGCTTCTAAGCGTAGATGCGTCCCACCTCAGAGATCTGTTAGAAGCTCTTGACGTACACCACAGGGTAGCAAGAAGTTTAGATTTCTTGGGCACAGCCCTCAAAGTAGTTGCGGGAACACCTGACGCCAGTGACTGCGAGAAGATCAAATTCACTGAGTTACAGTTGGTGAACTTTAACAACAGACAGGTAGCTATCAACACAAAAGTTCAGGAACTCATCAATTCAACTCACTACAAGTGTCAACACATTACTAAAAGCTGCAAAAAAGAATCCAATAGATTCCGGGCATTTATACGAAACTCTTTTAGCTCGGAATAGAATGTTGCTGATGGAAATGCTGAATTTGATGCTCGCTGTTACCCTTGCAAAAATTAATATCATAAGCCCAAAAATATTAGATCACGCAGATTTGAAATCTGTTTGGATCGATGAATCCACAGGTACTTCAATAGCTGACCTTATGTCCGTTGCGTCCGTGAAAGTATTACAATCTGTTAATGCCCTTCACTTTATCATTAAGTTCCCGAAAATCAAAATGGCTTGCAGAGAGGTGATGCTGTATCCAGTTGCACATGAGAATGCTGTGCTACAAATTGACGACAACATTATAGCTGAGTGCGGAGATCAAGCGCTTGCCCTTAAGAATTGCACTTCCACGCCGGGAGGAACCTTTTTTCAACTTTCACCGACCAGCTCTTGTGCCAAAAAGCTGCATGTTGGTGGCTTGGCAAACTGCCAAATACAGTCGAGTCACTTAGACCAGATCACATGGGTCGATGACGGAATTGTGATCATTAATAACCGGCCTGATAAAGTTTGCACTGACAACGGTACTGAGACTTGGGTTCACGGAACGAATCTAATCACGTTCAATAATTGGGGTCTGATCAACGAAACTAAGTACTTGAATCGCAACAACGTCCAGAGTAAGTTCCCCGGCATCGCGGCGTCTCCCCTTCTGAACGTCACCGGCCACCAAGACGTGCTGAGTCTCCCTTACCTTCATCGCTTGAATGAACGTAACCTGGAGATCATCAAGGAAGTCAAGGACGAAATTGGAAGCGTCGACAGCGTGGTAATAGCCTTCTTGTTGGGTGCTGTGTGTTGCACCATAATTTGCATCGGTTCACCA
This sequence comes from Drosophila ezoana, assembly GCA_035045725.1. Taxonomy (NCBI): domain Eukaryota; kingdom Metazoa; phylum Arthropoda; class Insecta; order Diptera; family Drosophilidae; genus Drosophila; species Drosophila ezoana. Next base: position 545,573 of record JAWNOU010000199.1, read on the forward strand.
AAAACATGGCATCGGCCAAGGAGATTAAAAAGGTGATCGCCGAGATAGGAGCGGCCTAGGACGGCCTTAACTTAAAACGGAAGCAGTTAACAGAGGCCAACGACACCAGCTCCAGATGCTGATATAGCACTGGGCCGGATGTTCTTACGAGTTAACAGGGGTCAGCAAAATGCAATATAACACCAGCCACAGATGCTGACATAGCTCTGGGCCGGATGTTCTTGCACGACGGCAGCGCACGAGGCGCAAGCTAAGCATTCTAGCGGCCGTTGTGAAAAGCACACAATAGCTTAAGTAATTTTGATCAATCTTTTGTAAATTTAGTTTTAATTCGGCTTTCACTGAGTCACATCGGCCCAGCGACTTCGCGCATAAATTAACTCACTCACTACGGCGAATCGGCCTAGTGTTTTATAAACCATATAACATTAATTAATTTTGTGTTACCCAAATAATAAAATAATCAAAATAAAGTCTTATAACGAAAATCCGCGAGGAATTCTTATTTAAATCTTAATTTATATATACTATTCTAGAAGGTACATGTCAAGTTTGGTGACCCTAGCTTTTATTATTAACAAAAATTGCTCAAAAAACAGGATGATATATTGATATATTGTTGATGTTGTTGACATATTTTTATCGATCGCTTGGAAACGAAGTAAGCTATCGATTATCGGAAACAAACTTGATCTGCGTAGGAACAAGGAGGACCTACAGCTAAAATTTCAAGTCTCTAGCTCTGATACATTCTAGGATCTTTGCGTTCATACATACGGACGGACGGACGGACAGACAGACGGACATGGCTAGATCGACTCGGCTATTGACGCTGATCAAGAATATATATACTTTATGGGGTCGGAAATGCTTCCTTCTGCCTGTTACATACATCTACATTTTGCACAAAAACATTATACCCCTTTTACCCATGTTTAATGGGTTCAGGGTATAAAAAGACTAAGTCGCCCAAAGTGATATGTAGGCTTTAGAAATTTTCGGCAAAAAAAAAAATTTTTAGTTTTATGAAAATCTATTACTTTACCTAGTAGACTACCGATTTTGTGGTTTCCGTCACATACTGAATGAGTGTCAAGTCAGACAGTTCTAAATGTCAGGAAGAGACCACAGAACGACACCGACGATTCTGTCCTACAGTCTCTCCTTCATGGCGTCGAGAAATTACGAATCAGTATTGAAGAAACGTCCTCAGAAAAAATAACGGATATATCCGCTGGGCATATTAGGGAATATTTTAGCCACCAGAAACACGTTTTTAAATTCAAATCTATCAAAACACTTAATTTATATTACACGGATGCTGGTTTAGTGAATGGAATGTGGGAAATTAAGAGGGTACGCTCTCCTGGTATTTATCCCCGTGCTCGGGAGAGATTTAGCAGATGTACTGTTAGCGGCATATCCCCTAGATTTGTTCCAACCTGCATTAGGACAGTATATTGAGACAAGCCATGACATGCCTTGAGGAGTAGGTTTATAAGTCTGCGCAGAGTTCTTGAAACCAACAGCAGTCTAAGCAGTACGAGCAAAAGAAAAGGGTCCATTCCAGACAGGGTAAGATCCACTCCATCAATATATAATCCCAAAACATGGCAATTGAAACATAAACCGCAGAACCAATTTATGTAGACGCTTCTTTGTCAAGGCCTAAGCAGACCACTTTCAATGAGCAACAACAAGGTTCGGGGAGACAAAACTTAAGTCCGTGGACAGGAAAACGAGCAAATAATTTCAATGTGGTAACAGACATAACACAGGAAATAGAAGATGAGGCCAACTACGAGGACGATGATAATAAAAAATAATTTACAAAAATGCTTTTTAAAAATATTTGGTTAAGTAGCACATTCTTCTTGTTGAGTTTTTAACAAACTACTGACGGACGTCGTTATCATCTTAAAAATCAACTAAAACAAATTTGGAAATATAACAGAAATTCTACAATTCCACAGATGCAGAAATGTAAGCTATACCAACATTTATAATGTTAACGCACCACAGGCCGTAAAGACCAAACTTGTTAAGATTTCGAAAACGGATCTAAGGTTTTCGTTAACCAAACGAAACACTGCCACATAACACATATGTAGAATTCACCTGCTAAGGGTGGTCGTCACAAAGGGTACAGACGAGCTGGGTAATAAGAAAGAGGGGATGATTATAGACTTTTGTAGAATACACGAAAATAATACTATAGACAAGTGCCCGCTACCAGATATTTCCAGAATTTTAGCACATATAAGGAACGCCAGATGTTTGACAACATTGGATTTAAAGTCCGGCCATAATCAAACTCTCCTTTCAAAAGGTAATCAAAAGAAGACCTCATTTTCCGTTAACGATTTAAATTTTTCAAAAACACAGGTAGCATGTTTCAAAGGACTATTGAGGACGTTTTGCCCGAACATATCAGCATGTCACGTTATGCCTATGTCGATATGTATATTCTCTGAAAACAAAGCAGATCACATCGAACACGTCGACTGGGTCGACTTGTTCCCACAGTCACATATCCGAAAGCTATCAAACATAGATAACGAACACATGCGAAACTTGCTGATCGCTTTCAAGGCCACTACAAGATGGCGAGAAGCTTCTAGCTATAAGAAACGCATCAATATCGGCTTGTAAAAAATAACATGATGTCATACCTTAAAATTTCACATCATCAACATACATTAATACTCGAGAGTGAGACAGTATCGAGGGAAGGTCATTGATGAAAAGAGTAAAGAGTAGCGGGCCAAGATGACTACCTTGAGGAACGAATTTCTGAAAAGAACCTTTTGGGTTCTGTTACGCAAATACTCTGAGATCCAGCTCAAAAGATTTACTGGGAAGCCAAGAAGGCATAATTTTTAAAGCAGTAAGGAGTGAATAATGGGGTCGAAAGCCTAACTGAAATCAGTAAAAATAACGTCAGACTGCATTCTTTTCTTAAAATTATCAATTATTAGTGAAGTAAACTCAAGAAGGTTAGTGGTTGAAGATCTGAGTTACACAAACCATGCTGGGATTCTTCTTAAAGATAGGCTTACATAGTCCTGCAGCACTGTACCGAGCACACAGTCAGGAACACCATCTAGGCCCAGTGTGTTAGCCGGCTTGAATGTGTTAAGGTCGCTGAGAAGCGAACTTTCAGTAATGATAGGAATAATGATGCAGTTTCTATAACTGATAAAGATATGGCTGATTTTTATTTTACCTAGAGAAGGTTTAAACTTAACCAAAGATGTCAAAATAGAGTTAGCAAAGTTACAAAATTGCTTGGGATAATGTGCAAGCTAAAGCCGAAATCGGCGAAGGTAATTTATAGCATATGGAACTTTGCGTAGAAAAGTTTGATCGTGGCACTGCATATCGGAAGAATCTGAGTGAATTCCCGAATTCTTGATCTTTTTATAAACTTAGACTTCACAATTTTTAATCTTACTAATTCCCTTGAGAATCAGGGAGACCTATCAAAGCCCACGGAGCGCACGAAAATATTAAATTTAATAAAAAAACAAGTAAGAGGTTCTAGTCGGGAGCTCCCGACTAGGGGATACCCTGAACCCTCTTATTCCATCACCAAATGCAGCGCGCGCTTATAGATAGAGAGTAGCGGGGAGTTGGCGATAGGTATAAAATGAAAGATAATCGATATATATATACTATTCTAGAAGCTACATGTCAAGTTTGGTGACTCTAGCTCTTATTATTTACCAAAATTGCTTTAAAAACGGGATTTCGATATACATTTTTATCGATTACTTGGGAACGGGGCAAGTTATCGTTTATCGGAAACAAACTCGATCTGCGCGGGCACTAGGAGCACCTACATCTAAATTTAAATCTAATTTCAAGTCTCTAGCTCTTATAGGTTCTGAGATCCTTGCGTTCATACATACGGACGGACGGACGGACGGACGGACGGACGGACAGACAGACGGACATGGCTAGATCGACTCGGCTATTGATGCTGATCAAGAATATATATACTTTATGGCATTTATGGCATTTGGATTTTGCACAAAAACATAATACCCCTTTTACCCATTTTTAATGGGTTCAGGGTATAAAAAGAGAGATAGCGGCCGGTCGAAATGTACAGTGCGCGCGCGCCAGACGGGCGACGTCGAGACCACGTTTGCACACGTGTGCACAAACGCGCGCCGCAGTCGACGTCGTCGAAGGGCCGTTAAGCCGTCACAATTGTACAGTTCGACGAATTCAGTTCACGCGCGGTGAAAACTGAATTCGTCAGTTCAGTTGGGGAGAACAATGTGAACGGGTGTGTGGAAGAGTAAAACTGAAACAGATAATAACCGGAAAAAAAAATATATATATATGCATATATATGAAACGATCACAAGAAAAAATAATAGGAAACAAATTCAAAGGCAAACAAAGACCAGAGTGAGGGATGGTCAAGATATAAACGGACATTAAGTGCAGCTTTTTTTTAAATTTTTTTGTTGGTTTAAGTCTGTGAAATAAACGGAAAAAAAAAACTCAGAACCAAGGGAAGAAAAAAAATAAAAATATATACATAAATAAACGAAAAGAAAAAAGGTGTGCAGCAAAGACACGAACAGAAGTGAGTGGCATAAATCAACGGAACGAGAACTGCCCAGATACAAAAAAAAAAGGAAAAAAACAAGCGAAAGTATACAAAAGAGAGAAGTCAAGCCCAGAGTGAGTAGTAAAAACTCAGCATGGAGTCAGGTGAGTGCCAAAATCCGGGTGAACGCGTGCGCTGGATCCACCAGCGGCGCAAGGACGAATTGGCAGCGATCGCCCATGAGTTTGGGCTGGAAAAGGAGGGGCGCGTGGAGGAGCTGCGTAAGCGGCTATCCACTTTCGTGCAGGGTGGCGGCCATACATCCGGAATTTGGGCTCGGCTTGCCGAGCTAGAATCTCAGACCGCCAAAGCATTGAAGCCGCTTTCCTGGGGCACCTTACCCGACGTTGAAGGTCGGCCGCGTCAAAAATCAGAACCGGACCTGAGAAGCTCGCAACTGTATGAGCGTTCGCAGACCCCGACCCCTAGCTTAGCCGTCAGGGGAGGCCGGGTGTAGGGGAGGCTCACGAGGTTATAAGCAACGGAGCCGGCCGAACGACAGCGATTGGCACAGAGTTAGGGCGAACCCCTCACGGAACGAATAGTGGCTCTTATATTCCCCGGCCATATCCTCAGTCAGAGGCCAAGCCTCTCGCAAACGTTCCGGAGCAAGTCCGAAAGTGGGGCATGAGGTACGATAGCCGTTCCGACCCCCTTGGGTTCCTAGAGGACCTAGAGGAGCGCGCCATTACGTACGGTATAGCCCTCGATCGATTGCCTCGGGCAATGAGCGAGGTATTCTGCGACCGGGCCGCTCGTTGGTTTTTAAGCAGGGGACTGAGGGATGTGCCATAGTCGGTGTTTAGGAGGGGTTTCTTAGAATTCTTTCTACCACCACGCTACTTCGAGAGGCTGGAAGACCTGCATACATTAATACTCGAGAGTGAGACAGTATCGAGGGAAGGTCATTGATGAAAAGAGTAAAGAGTAGCGGGCCAAGATGACTACCTTGAAGAACGAATTTCTTAAAAGAACGTTTTGGGTTCTGTTACGCAAATACTCTGAGATCCAGCTCAAAAGATTTACTGGGAAGCCAAGAAGGCATAATTTTTAAAGCAGTAAGGAGTGAATAATGGGGTCGAAAGCCTAACTGAAATCAGTAAAAATAACGTCAGACTGCATTCTTTTCTTAAAATTATCAATTATTAGTGAAGTAAACTCAAGAAGGTTAGTGGTTGAAGATCTGAGCTACACAAACCATGCTGGGATTCTTCTTAAAGATAGGCTTACATAGTCCTGCAGCACTGTACCGAGCACACAGTCAGGAACACCATCTAGGCCCAGTGTGTTAGCCGGCTTGAATGTGTTAAGGTCGCTGAGAAGCGAACTTTCAGTAATAATAGGAATAAGGATGCAGTTTCTATAACTGATAAAGATATGGCTGATTTTTATTTTACCTAGAGAAGGTGTTCACTTAACCAAAGATGTCAAAATAGAGTTAGCAAAGTTAAAAAATTGCTTGGGATAATGTGCAAGCTAAAGCCGAAATCGGCGAAGGTAATTTATAGCATATGGAACTTTGCGTACAAAAGCTTGATCGTGGCACTGCATATCGGAAGAAATCAGAGTGATTTCGCGATTTTTATAAACCTAGACTTCACAATTTTTAATCTTACTTGTTCCCTTGAGGGAGGCCTATCAAAGACTATGGAGCGCACGAAAATATTCAATTTAATAAAAAAACAAGTAAGAGGTTCTAGTCGGAAGCTCACGACTAGGGAATACCCTGAACCCTCTTATTCCAACAACAAGATAAATTAAAAAAAATCAAGTAAGGGGTTCTAGTCGGGAGCTCCAGACTAGCAAATGCAGCTCGTGCTACGCGCTCGTTTGTAGTAATAAAGATAAATTAAAAAACAAGTTCCCTTGGCAGGGTTTGAACTCGCAACTGACCGCATAACTTACTGCCTCTACTCAACAGTCTCACCAGCCAAAAAAAAAAATTTCCCCGGAACGGGGGCTCGAACTCGCGACAGACAAGTTATAGTTTTGTTAGTTTATAAGTATAAAAAAATGTTGCATACAGGGTATTTTTAAGTCAGAAGAGAAGAAGAGTAGAGAAGAAGATAAAAGAAAGACATAATATATGGGTAAAATGCGAGTCCAGGGTATAAGGTAGTCGAGTATACCCTGACAAGTGCATTTCATACCCTATTTTAGCCATCAACATGAACACCTGCAAGATTGAGGCAACCAAAAATGTGCACAGAAGTCGAGCTCTTAAAGCAAAAAAAAAAAAGAAGAGAGATAACGGCCGGTCGAAATGTACAGTGCGCGCGCGCCAGACGGGCGACGTCGAGACCACGCTTGCACACGTGTGCACAAACGCGCGCCTCAGCCGACGTCGTCGAAGGGCCGTTAAGGCGTCACAATTGTACAGTTCGACGAATTCAGTTCACGCGCGGTGAAAACTGAATTCGTCAGTTCAGTTGGGAAGAACAATGTGAACGGGTGTGTGGAAGAGTAAAACTGAAACAGATAATAACCGGAAAAAAAAATATATATATATGCATATATATGAAACGATCACAAGAAAAAATAATAGGAAACAAATTCAAAGGCAAACAAAGACCAGAGTGAGGGATGGTCAAGATATAAACGGACATTAAGTGCAGCTTTTTTTTAAATTTTTTTGTTGGTTTGAGTCTGTGAAATAAACGGAAAAAAAAAACTCAGAACCAAGGGAAGAAAAAAAAATAAAAATATATACATAAATAAACGAAAAGAAAAAAGGTGTGCAGCAAAGACACGAACAGAAGTGAGTGGCATAAATCAACGGAACGAGAACTGCCCAGATACAAAAAAAAAAGGAAAAAAATCAAGCGAAAGTATACAAAAGAGAGAAGTCAAGCAAAGAGTGAGTAGTAAAAACTCAGCATGGAGTCAGGTGAGTGCCAAAATCCGGGTGAACGCGTGCGCTGGATCCACCAGCGGCGCAAGGACGAATTGGCAGCGATCGCCCATGAGTTTGGGCTGGAAAAGGAGGGGCGCGTGGAGGAGCTGCGTAAGCGGCTATCCACTTTCGTGCAGGGTGGCGGCCATACATCCGGAATTTGGGCTCGGCTTGCCGAGCTAGAATCTCAGACCGCCAAAGCATTGAAGCCGCTTTCCTGGGGCACCTTACCCGACGTTGAAGGTCGGCCGCGTCAAAAATCAGAACCGGACCTGAGAAGCTCGCAACTGTATGAGCGTTCGCAGACCCCGACCACTAGCTTAGCCGTCAGGGGAGGCCGGGTGTAGGGGAGGCTCACGAGGTTATAAGCAACGGAGCCGGCCGAACGACAGCGATTGGCACAGAGTTAGGGCGAACCCCTCACGGAACGAATAGTGGCTCTTATATTCCCCGGCCATATCCTCAGTCAGAGGCCAAGCCTCTCGCAAACGTTCCGGAGCAAGTCCGAAAGTGGGGCATGAGGTACGATGGCCTTTCCGACCCCCTTGGGTTCCTAGAGGACCTAAAGGAGCGCGCCATTACGTACGGTATAGCCCTCGATCGATTGCCTCGGGCAATGAGCGAGGTATTCTGCGACCGGGCCGCTCGTTGGTTTTTAAGCAGGGGACTGAGGGATGTGCCATAGTCGGTGTTAAGGATGGGTATCTTAGAATTCTTTCTACCACCACGCTACTTCGAGAGGCTGGAAGACCTGCATACATTAATACTCGAGAGTGAGACAGTATCGAGGGAAGGTCATTGATGAAAAGAGTAAAGAGTAGCGGGCCAAGATGACTACCTTGAAGAACGAATTTCTTAAAAGAACGTTTTGGGTTCTGTTACGCAAATACTCTGAGATCCAGCTCAAAAGATTTACTGGGAAGCCAAGAAGGCATAATTTTTAAAGCAGTAAGGAGTGAATAATGGGGTCGAAAGCCTAACTGAAATCAGTAAAAATAACGTCAGACTGCATTCTTTTCTTAAAATTATCAATTATTAGTGAAGTAAACTCAAGAAGGTTAGTGGCTGAAGATCTGAGCTACACAAACCATGCTGGGATTCTTCTTAAAGATAGGCTTACATAGTCCTGCAGCACTGTACCGAGCACACAGTCAGGAACACCATCTAGGCCCAGTGTGTTAGCCGGCTTGAATGTGTTAGGGTCGCTGAGAAGCGAACTTTCAGTAATAATAGGAATAAGGATGCAGTTTCTATAACTGATAAAGATATGGCTGATTTTTATTTTACCTAGAGAAGGTGTTCACTTAACCAAAGATGTCAAAATAGAGTTAGCAAAGTTAAAAAATTGCTTGGGATAATGTGCAAGCTAAAGCCGAAATCGGTGAAGGTAATTTATAGCATATGGAACTTTGCGTACAAAAGCTTGATCGTGGCACTGCATATCGGAAGAAATCAGAGTGATTTCGCGATTTTTATAAACCTAGACTTCACAATTTTTAATCTTACTAGTTCCCTTGAGGGAGGCCTATCAAAGACTATGGAGCGCACGAAAATATTCAATTTAATAAAAAAACAAGTAAGAGGTTCTAGTCGGGAGCTCACGACTAGGGAATACCCTGAACCCTCTTATTCCAACAACAAATGCAGCACGCGCTACGCGCTCGTTTGAAGTAATAAAGATAAATTTAAAAAAAACAAGTAAGGGGTTCTAGTCGGGAGCTCCAGACTAGCAAATGCAGCTCGTGCTACGCGCTCGTTTGTAGTAATAAAGATAAATTAAAAAACAAGTTCCCTTGGCAGGGTTTGAACTCGCAACTGATCGCATAACTTACTGCCGCTACTCAACAGTCTCACCAGCCAAAAAAAAAAAAAATTTCCCCGGAACGGGGGCTCGAACTCGCGACAGACAAGTTATAGTTTTGTTAGTTTATAAGTATAAAAAAATGTTGCATACAGGGTATTTTTAAGTCAGAAGAGAAGAAGAGTTGAGAAGAAGATAAAAGAAAGACATAATATATGGGTAAAATGAGAGTCCAGGGTATAAGGTAGTCGAGTATACCCTGACAAGTGCATTTCATACCCTATTTTAGCCATCAACATGAACACCTGCAAGATTGAGGCAACCAAAAATGTGCACAGAAGTCGAGCTCTTAAAGCAAAAAAAAACCAGTAAGAGGTTCTAGTCGGGAGCTCCCGACTAGGGGATACCCTGAACCCTCTTATTCCAACACCAAATGCAGTTCGCGCTTATAGATAGAGAGTAGCGGGGAGGGGGCGATAGGTATAAAATGAAAGATAATCGATATATATATACTTTTCTAGAAGCTACATGTCAAGTTTTGTGACTCTAGCTCTTATTATTTACCAAATTTGCTTAAAAAACAGGATTTCGATATACATTTTTATCGATTACTTGGAAACGGGGCAAGTTATCGATTATCGAAAACAAACTCGATCTGCGTAGGAACTAGGAGCACCTACATCTAAAATTTCAAGTCTCTAGCTCTTATAGGTTCTGAGATCCTTGCGTTCATACATACGGACGGACGGACGGACGGACGGACGGACGGACAGACAGACGGACATGGCAAGATCGACTTGGCTTTTAATGCTGATCAAGAATATATATACTTTATGGGGTCGGAGATGCTTCCTTCTGCCTGTTACATACATTTGGATTTTGCACAAAAACATAATACCCCTTTTACCCATTTTTAATGGGTTCAGGGTATAAAAAGAAGAGAGATAACGGCCGGTCGAAATGTACAGTGCGCGCGCGCCAGACGGGCGACGTCGAGACCACGCTTGCACACGTGTGCACAAACGCGCGCCGCAGTCGACGTCGTCGAAGGGCCGTTAAGGCGTCACAATTGTACAGTGCGACGAATTCAGTTCACGCGCGGTGAAAACTGAATTCGTCAGTACAGTTGGGGAGAGCAATGTGAACGGGTGTGTGGAAGAGTAAAAGTGAAACAGATAATAACCGGAAAAAAAAATATATATATATGCATATATATGAAACGATCACAAGAAAAAATAATAGGAAACAAATTCAAAGGCAAACAAAGACCAGAGTGAGGGATGGTCAAGATATAAACGGACATTAGGTGCAGCTTTTTTTAAAAATTTTTTGTTAGTTTAAGTCTGTGAAATAAACGGAAAAAAAAAACTCAGAACCAAGGGAAGAAAAAAAAATCAAAATATATACATAAACAAACGAAAAGAAAAAAGGTCTGCAGCAAAGACACGAACAGAAGTGAGTGGCATAAATCAACGGAACGAAAACTGCCCAGATACAAAAAAAACAAGTAAGAGGTTCTAGTCGGGAGCTCCCGACTAGGGGATACCCTGAACCCCCTTATTCCAACACCAAATGCAGCTCGCGCTCATAGATAGAGAGTAGCGGGGAGGTGGCGATAGGTTAAAAATGAAAGATACTTGATATATATATACTATTCTAGAAGCTACATGTCAAGTTTGGTAACTCTAGCTCTTATTATTTACCAAAATTGCTTAAAAAACGGAATTGTGATATATATTTTTATCGATTACTAAGAAACGGGGCAAGCTATCGTATATCGGAAACAAACTCGATCTGCGCGGGCACCTGTAGGATCTACAGTTAAAATATAAATATAAAATATAAAATAAAAATATAATAGATAGAGAGAGTAGCGGGGAGGTGGCGATAGGTATAAAATAAAAGATACTTGATATATATATGCTTACATTTCAAGTCTCTAGCTCTTAAAGGTTCTGAGATCCTTGCGTTCATACATATGGACGGACGGAGGGACGGACGGACAGACAGACGGACATGGCTAGATCGACTCGGCTATTGATGCTGATCAAGATTATATATACTTTATGGGGTCGGAGATGCTTCCTTCTGCCTGTTACATACATTTGCACTTTGCACAAATACAATATACCCTTTTTACCCATTTTCAATGGGTTCAGGGTATAAAAAGGAAAAAAATCAAGCGAAAGTATACAAAAGAGAGAAGTCAAGCCCAGAGTGAGTAGTAAAAACTCAGCATGGAGTCAGGTGAGTGCCAAAATCCGGGTGAACGCGTGCGCTGGATCCACCAGCGGCGCAAGGACGAATTGGCAGCGATCGCCCATGAGTTTGGGCTGGAAAAGGAGGGGCGCGTGGAGGAGCTGCGTAAGCGGCTATCCACTTTCGTGCAGGGTGGCGGCCATACATCCGGAATTTGGGCTCGGCTTGCCGAGCTAGAATCTCAGACCGCCAAAGCATTGAAGCCGCTTTCCTGGGGCACCTTACCCGACGTTGAAGGTCGGCCGCGTCAAAAATCAGAGCCGGACCTGAGAAGCTCGCAACTGTATGAGCGTTCGCAGACCCCGACCCCTAGCTTAGCCGTCAGGGGAGGCCGGGTGTAGGGGAGGCTCACGAGGTTATAAGCAACGGAGCCGGCCGAACGACAGCGATTGGCTAAGAGTTAGGGCGAACCCCTCACGGAACGAATAGTGGCTCTTATATTCCCCGGCCATATCCTCAGTCAGAGGCCAAGCCTCTCGCAAACGTTCCGGAGCAAGTCCGAAAGTGGGGTATGAGGTACGATGGCCGTTCCGACCCCCTTGGGTTCCTAGAGGACCTAGAGGATCGCGCCATTACGTACGGTATAGCCCTCGATCGATTGCCTCGGGCAATGAGCGAGGTATTCTGCGACCGGGCTGCTCGTTGGTTTTTGAGCAGTGGACTGAGGGATTTGCCATGGTCGGTGTTTAGGAGGGGTTTCCTAGAATTCTTTCTACCACCACGCTACTTCGAGAGGCTGGAAGACGAGATCCGATCCCGCTGGCAGAGTGTGGCGAAAGAATTTAAGAAATACCTAATAGAGCTGAGGGCTTTGATTTACCATGCCAGATATGAGCCGGCGCAGGAGTTGCACCGGATATATGAGAATGCCGCCCCCGAATACAGGCTTTACGTACGACGGCAAAATTTTTCCACCTTGTCACTGGGGGGCACTTTGCCAGGGAATGTCCCAATGCGCCCGTTTTGTTTTGTTGGGTATGTGGGCACCGGGGCAGAAGTAGCCAGGATTGTTGTCAACGGACGGAGGCGGGATACGGGCAACGGCGTCGCCCAGGTCAGGGTCGGGTCGACGCCGACACACACGGGACTCGGAAGTAGTACACCCGCTTAAGGTGGAGGGTGGCCGGATCGTCGCCCCGGTGGAGATTGGCGGGCGGACGATGCCTGCTACTATCGATACAGGGGCCACTCGCAGTTTAATGAGTGAAGACTGCGTACGCAAGTGGGCGATTCGGGGAAGAGTGGAGAACGTACAGGCGCGCATTCGTCTGGCAGATGGGTCCACGCTCGAAGTAGGGAAGGCATTGAGGATAGACGTCGGCCTAGCGGGGAAGGTGCTAATGCTTATCACGCTCGCAATGCTGGACCACGTCATCCTGGGGATGGAATTCTTGGGTGCAATGGGCACTACGATACGCTGCGGCAAGGCGGAGCTGGTCCTAGGGGCGGTGACGTCTCCGTCCACGGGGCCTGGAACCAGGGAAAGGCCGAAAGAAGGCCTCACGTGCCAAGAAGCGGGAGTGCCTGCTCGGCAGCCGATGGCAGAAGAGACGAAGAAGGAACCGAAGGAAGGCCTCCCAGGTCATGAAAAGGGAGCACCTGCTCGGCAACAGAGTAGAGAGAAGTCGAAAGAAGGTCTCACGCGTCAGAGAACGGGAGTGCTTGCTTGGCAACTGCCGGAAACGGACAAGGAGAAGGAAGCGAAAGATGGGTCTCACTCGGGATTGGACCGAGAGCTTGAGGAGCCCAAAAGGCGGCGCGTAGACCTGCAAAGGCAGATCTACGCTGGTCATGCAGGCGGCACGGCGGAAGTGTGCCAAAGAACAGAGGGATTAGGAGCAATGGCTCGAATCCACATGGGCACAGGGAATCAGGAGCGGCTGCCAGAGTCGAGCGATCGAGGAGCTCTATGTGGAGTCGGAGTGGTGCCTGGAGGAGGCGAGACGTAGGGCGAGTCCAGCGTCGAAGAGGCAGAGTTGGCAGCGGATTTGGATCCGGAACTTAGGGAGTTGCTGGAGTCGGAACTGACACTCTTCGAGGGGTTGCAGGGAGTCTCGCACATCGCGGAGCACAGGATCATGCTTAAGGATCATAAACCATTAAAGCAGAGATATTACCCGATGAATCCGGCCATGCAAATGGTGATTGATGAACAGGTGGACGAGCTGATCCGGTCAAGAAGAAGACTGGCGAGTGGCGCATGTGTATCGACTATCGACAACTCAACGCGCATTCCGTCCCAGATGCTTATCCTGTTCCCAGGATTAATCACATCCTTGAGCGGTTGCGTCACGCCCGGTTCATCTCCACCCTGGATTTGAAGCACGGGTACTGGCAGATCAAGAACAGAAGGAGGCATTGCGTCAATTGAAGAACAGCTTGACGACTGCCCCTGTGTTGGCTTGTCCAGACTTTTCCGCCAGATTCGTCCTACAAACTGACGCGAGCGAGTACGGCCTCGGCGCAGTGCTGACGCAGACGATAGAAGGGCAGGAGCGGGTCATAGCGTACGCGAGTAGAAAGTTGCTGAAGGCCGAAGTGAACTACTCCGCCACCGAGAAAGAGGTCCTGGCAATCGTTTGGTCGATACGGAAGCTGCGTTGCTACCTAGAAGGGTACCGGTTCGACGTGATAACGGACGATCTGGCCCTCAAGTGGCTTAATTCGATGGCATTGGAACTGCAACAATTCCAATTTGAAGTTCGCTACCGACGAGGGATGGTCAACGTCGTGGCCGACGCACTATCAAGACATCCTCTAGAGACCTGTCAGCAAGCAGTGGTGGTCGAGCCACCCTGCAAATGGGTCGCGAGTATGCGCGCCAGGATCGCCGAAGAGCCAGCCAAGTTCCCGGACTACGCAGAAGAAAATGGGCAGCTATATAGGCATTTGGGCCACCGGACGTACGACGAAGATTACATTCCCTGGAAGCTATGTGTGGCCAGTGGTCAACGGCAGAGGGTATTGGCGGAATGCCATGATGCCCCCATGGCCGGGCACCAAGGCGTGAGGAAAACAGTGTCGAGGCTCGCCCAAAGGTACTACTGGCCGGGTATGTTCCGGGACGCCGCCAAGTACGTGAAGTGTTGCGAAACCTGCCAAAAGTTCAAGAGCGAGCATCTCACACCGGCTGGACGCATGCTGACGAGGCAGGTAGCAGAGCCGATGATAGTACTTTGCGCGGATTTCATCGGGCCCCTTCCACGGTCGAAACATGGCAACACCATGTTACTGGTGTTCCATGATGCTTTCTCGAAATGGGTAGAGCTGGTCCCGCTCAGGAGAGCCACGGCAGCACACCTGAAAACCGCGTTCCGAGAGAGGATTTTGAGCCGATTCGGAGTGCCCAAAAAGTTTGTGTGCGACAACGGGGTACAATTCGCAACCCCGAGTTTCAAGGCTTTTCTGGAGTCCTTGGGTGTAGAGGTCCAGTACACCGCCCCTTACTGTCCGCAAGAAAATCCTACCGAGAGGACCAACAGGAAAGAGTAGCGGGCCAAGATGACTACCTTGAAGAACGAATTTCTTAAAAGAACCTTTTGGGTTCTGTTACGCAAATACTCTGAGATCCAGCTCAAAGGATTTACTGGGAAGCCAAGAAGGCATAATTTTTAAAGCAGTAAGGAGTGAATAATGGGGTCGAAAGCCTAACTGAAATCAGTAAAAATAACGTCAGACTGCATTCTTTTCTTAAAATTATCAATTATTAGTGAAGTAAACTCAAGAAGGTTAGTGGTTGAAGATCTGAGCTACACAAACCATGCTGGGATTCTTCTTAAAGATAGGCTTACATAGTCCTGCAGCACTGTACCGAGCACACAGTCAGGAACACCATCTAGGCCCAGTGTGTTAGCCGGCTTGAATGTGTTAAGGTCGCTGAGAAGCGAACTTTCAGTAATAATAGGAATAAGGATGCAGTTTCTATAACTGATAAAGATATGGCTGATTTTTATTTTACCTAGAGAAGGTGTTCACTTAACCAAAGATGTCAACATAGAGTTAGCAAAGTTAAAAAATTGCTTGGGATAATGTGCAAGCTAAAGCCGAAATCGGCGAAGGTAATTTATAGCATATGGAACTTTGCGTACAAAAGCTTGATCGTGGCACTGCATATCGGAAGAAATCAGAGTGATTTCGCGATTTTTATAAACCTAGACTTCACAATTTTTAATCTTACTAGTTCCCTTGAGGGAGGCCTATCAAAGACTATGGAGCGCACGAAAATATTCAATTTAATAAAAAACAAGTAAGAGGTTCTAGTCGGGAGCTCACGACTAGGGAATACCCTGAACCCTCGTATTCCAACAACAAATGCAGCACACGCTACGGCCGTTTGAAGTAATAAGATAAATTTAAAAAAAATCAAGTAAGGGGTTCTAGTCGGGAGCTCCAGACTAGCAAATGCAGCTCGTGCTACGCGCTCGTTTGTAGTAATAAAGATAAATTAAAAAACAAGTTCCCTTGGCAGGGTTTGAACTCGCAACTGACCGCATAACTTACTGCCTCTACTCAACAGTCTCACCAGCCAAAAAAAAAAAATTTCCCCGGAACGGGGGCTCGAGCTCGCGACAGACAAGTTATAGTTTTGTTAGTTTATAAGTATAAAAAAATGTTGCATACAGGGTATTTTTAAGTCAGAAGAGAAGAAGAGTAGAGAAGAAGATAAAAGAAAGACATAATATATGGGTAAAATGCGAGTCCAGGGTATAAGGTAGTCGAGTATACCCTGACAAGTGCATTTCATACCCTATTTTAGCCATCAACATGAACACCTGCAAGATTGAGGCAACCAAAAATGTGCACAGAAGTCGAGCTCTTAAAGCAAAAAAAAAAATGAAGAGAGATAACGGCCGGTTGAAATGTACAGTGCGCGCGCGCCAGACGGGCGACGTCGAGACCACGCTTGCACACGTGTGCACAAACGCGCGCCGCAGTCGACGTCGTCGAAGGGCCGTTAAGGCGTCACAATTGTACAGTTCGACGAATTCAGTTCACGCGCGGTGAAAACTGAATTCGTCAGTTCAGTTGGGGAGAACAATGTGAACGGGTGTGTGGAAGAGTAAAACTGAAACAGATAATAACCGGAAAAAAAAATATATATATATGCATATATATGAAACGATCACAAGAAAAAATAATAGGAAACAAATTCAAAGGCAAACAAAGACCAGAGTGAGGGATGGACGAAAAGAAAAAAGGTCTGCAGCAAAGACACGAACAGAAGTGAGTGGCATAAATCAACGGAACGAAAACTGCCCAGATACAGAAAAAAAAGGAAAAAAATCAAGCGAAAGTATACAAAAGAGAGAAGTCAAGCCCAGAGTGAGTAGTAAAAACTCAGCATGGAGTCAGGTGAGTGCCAAAATCCGGGTGAACGCGTGCGCTGGATCCACCAGCGGCGCAAGGACGAATTGGCAGCGATCGCCCATGAGTTTGGGCTGGAAAAGGAGGGGCGCGTGGAGGAGCTGCGTAAGCGGCTATCCACTTTCGTGCAGGGTGGCGGCCATACATCCGGAATTTGGGCTCGGCTTGCCGAGCTAGAATCTCAGACCGCCAAAGCATTGAAGCCGCTTTCCTGGGGCACCTTACCCGACGTTGAAGGTCGGCCGCGTCAAAAATCAAAACCGGACCTGAGAAGCTCGCAACTGTATGAGCGTTCGCAGACCCCGACCCCTAGCTTAGCCGTCAGGGGAGGCCGGGTGTAGGGGAGGCTCACGAGGTTATAAGCAACGGAGCCGGCCGAACGACAGCGATTGGCACAGAGTTAGGGCGAACCCCTCACGGAACGAATAGTGGCTCTTATATTCCCCGGCCATATCCTCAGTCAGAGGCCAAGCCTCTCGCAAACGTTCCGGAGCAAGTCCGAAAGTGGGGCATGAGGTACGATAGCCGTTCCGACCCCCTTGGGTTCCTAGAGGACCTAGAGGAGCGCGCCATTACGTACGGTATAGCCCTCGATCGATTGCCTCGGGCAATGAGCGAGGTATTCTGCGACCGGGCCGCTCGTTGGTTTTTAAGCAGGGGACTGAGGGATGTGCCATGGTCGGTGTTTAGGAGGGGTTTCTTAGAATTCTTTCTACCACCACGGTACTTCGAGAGGCTGGAAGACGAGATCCGATCCCGCCGGCAGAGTGTGGCGAAAGAATTTAAGAAATACCTAATAGAGCTGAGGGCTTTGATGCACCATGCCAGATATGAGCCGGCGCAGGAGTTGCACCGGGAGTGGGAGTGGGAAAGGACGGTACAGCCCCCGGGGGGACCCCTTAACCCATTCCGATCTACTCCCATCGGATCCGGAGCGATCGTTGTGGATAGACAAGTCTCCGCCCCGCCGGCAACGGCCCCTGCGGAAGTGGCCCACCAAATGATGAACCAAGAGGCCGGAACCGGGTATGATCCGCGACGAGCATGTCGCAGGTGCGCACAGGAGGGGCACTTTGCCAGGGAATGTCCCAATGCGCCCGTTTTGTTTGTTGGGTATGTGGGCACCGGGGCAGAAGTTGCCAGCATTGTTGTCGCCGCACGGAGGCGGGAGACGGGCAACGGCGTCGCCCAGGTCAGGGTCGGGTCGACGCCGACACACACGGGACTCGGAAGTAGCACACCCGCTTAAGGTGGAGGGTGGCCGGATCGTCGCCACGGTGGAGATTGGCGGGCGGACGATGCCTGCTACTATCGATACAGGGGCCACTCGCAGCTTCATGAGTGAAGACTGCGTGCGCAAGTGGGCGATTCGGGGAAGAGTGGAGAACGTACAGGCGTGCATTCGTCTGGCAGATGGGTCCACGCTCGAAGTAGGGAAGGGATTGAGGATAGACGTTGGCCTAGCGGGGAAGGTGGTCAGCATGCTAATGCTTATCATGCCCGCAATGCTGGACCTCGGCATCCTGGGGATGGACTTCTTGGGTGCAATGGGCACTACGATACGCTGCGGCAAGGCGGAGCTGGTCCTAGGGGCGGTGACGTCTCCGTCCGCGGGGCCTGGAACCAGGGAAGAGCCGAAAGAAGGCCTCATGTGCCAAGGAGCGGGAGTGCCTGTTCGGCAACCGATGGCAGAAAAGACGAAGAAGGAACCGAAGGAAGGCCTCCCAGGTCATGAAAAGGGAGCACCTGCTCGGCAACAGAGTAGAGAGATGTCGAAAGAATGTCTCACGCGTCAGAGAGGAGTAGGTTTATAAGTTTGCGCAGAGTTCTTGAAACCAACAGCAGTCTAAGCAGTACGAGCAAAAGAAAAGGGTCCATTCCAGACAGGGTAAGATCCACTCCTTCAATATATAATCCCAAAACATGGCACTTGAAACATAAACCACAGAACCAATTTATGTAGACGCTTCTTTGTCAAGGCCTAAGCAGACCACACAAGAAGGTTCGGGGAGACAAACTTAAGTCCGTGGACAGGAAAACGAGCAAATAATTTCAATGTGGTAACAGACATAACACAGGAAATAGAAGATGAGGCCAACTACGAGGACGATGATAATAAAAAAAAATTTACAAAAATGCCTTTTAAAAATATTTGGTTAAGTAACACATTCTTCTTGTTGAGTTTTTAACAAACTGCTAACGCAGATGGACGTCGTTATCATCTTTAACATCAACTAAAACAAATTTGGAAATATAACAGAAAATCTTCAATGTCACAGATGCAGAAATGTAAGCTATACCAACATTTATAATGTTAACGCACCACAGGCCGTAAAGACTAAACTTGTTAAGATTTCGAAAACAGATCTAAAGTTTTCGTAAACTCAAACGAAACACTGCAACATAACACATATGTAGAATTCACCTGCTAAGGGTGGTCGACACAAAGGGTACAGACGAGCTGGGTAATAAGAAAGAGGGGATGGTTATAGACTTTCGTAGAATTAACGAAAATAATGCTACAGACAAGTGCCCGCTAACAGATATTTCGAGAATTTTAGCACATATAAGGAACGCCAGATGTTTGACAACATTGGATTTAAAGTCCGACCATCATCAAATTATGCTTTCAAAACGTAATCAAAAGAAGACCTCATTTTCCGATTTAAATTTTTCAAAAACACAGGTAGCATATTTCAAAGGACTATTGAGGACGTTTTGCCCGAACAAATCAGCATGACACGTTATGCCTATGTCAATATGTATATTCTCTGAAAACAAAGCAAATCACATCGAACACGTCGACTGGGTCGACTTGTTCCCACAGTCACATATCCGAAAGATATCAAACATAGATATCGAACACATGCGAAACTTGCTGACGCTTCTAGCTATAAGAAACGCATCAATTTCGGCTTGTAAAACTTAACATGATGTCATACTTTAAAATTTCACATCATCAACATACATTAATACTCGAGAGTGAGACAGTATCGAGGGAAGGTCATTGATGAAAAGAGTAAAGAGTAGCGGGCCAAGATGACTACCTTGAAGAACGAATTTCTTAAAAGAACCTTTTGGGTTCTGTTACGCAAATACTCTGAGATCCAGCTCAAAGGATTTACTGGGAAGCCAAGAAGGCATAATTTCTAAAGCAGTAAGGAGTGAATAATGGGGTCGAAAGCCTAACTGAAATCAGTAAAAATAACGTCAGACTGCATTCTTTTCTTAAAATTGTCAATTATTAGTGAAGTAAACTCAAGAAGGTTAGTGGTTGAAGATCTGAGCTACACAAACCATGCTGGGATTCTTCTTAAAGATAGGCTTACATAGTCCTGCAGCACTGTACCGAGCACACAGTCAGGAACACCATCTAGGCCCAGTGTGTTAGCCGGCTTGATGTGTTAAGGTCGCTGAGAAGCGAACTTTCAGTATAATAGGATAAGGATGCAGTTTCTTAACTGATAAAGATTGGCTGATTTTTATTTTACCTAGAGAAGGTGTTCACTTAACCAAAGATGTAACATAGAGTTAGCAAAGTTAAAAAATTGCTTGGGATTTGAAGCTAAAGCCGAAATCGGCGAAGGTAATTTATAGCATATGGAACTTTGCGTACAAAAGCTTGATCGTGGCACTGCATATCGGAAGAAATCAGAGTGATTTCGCGATTTTTATAAACCTAGACTTCACAATTTTTAATCTTACTAGTTCCCTTGAGGGAGGCCTATCAAAGACTATGGAGCGCACGAAAATATTCAATTTAATAAAAAAACAAGTAAGAGGTTCTAGTCGGGAGCTCACGACTAGGGAATACCCTGAACCCTCGTATTCCAACAACAAATGCAGCACACGCTACGCGCTCGTTTGAAGTAATAAAGATAAATTTAAAAAAAACAAGTAAGGGGTTCTAGTCGGGAGCTCCAGACTAGCAAATGCAGCTCGTGCTACGCGCTCGTTTGTAGTAATAAAGATAAATTAAAAAACAAGTTCCCTTGGCAGGGTTTGAACTCGCAACTGACCGCATAACTTACTGCCGCTACTCAACAGTCTCACCAGCCAAAAAAAAAAAATTTCCCCGGAACGGGGGCTCGAACTCGCGACAGACAAGTTATAGTTTTGTTAGTTTATAAGTATAAAAAAATGTTGCATACAGGGTATTTTTAAGTCAGAAGAGAAGAAGAGTAGAGAAGAAGATAAAAGAAAGACATAATATATGGGTAAAATGCGAGTCCAGGGTATAAGGTAGTCGAGTATACCCTGACAAGTGCATTTCATACCCTATTTTAGCCATCAACATGAACACCTGCAAGATTGAGGCAACCAAAAATGTGCACAGAAGTCGAGCTCTTAAAGCAAAAAAAAACCAGTAAGAGGTTCTAGTCGGGAGCTCCCGACTAGGGGATACCCTGAACCCTCTTATTCCAACACCAAATGCAGTTCGCGCTTATAGATAGAGAGTAGCGGGGAGGTGGCGATAGGTATAAAATGAAAGATAATCGATATATATATACTTTTCTAGAAGCTACATGTCAAGTTTTGTGACTCTAGCTCTTATTAGTTACCAAATTTGCTTAAAAAACAGGATTTCGATATACATTTTTATCGATTACTTGGAAACGGGGCAAGTTATCGATTATCGGAAACAAACTCGATCTGCGTAGGAACTAGGAGCACCTACATCTAAAATTTCAAGTCTCTAGCCCTCATACATACGGACGGACGGACGGACGGACGGACAGACAGACGGACATGGCTAGATCGACTCGGCTATTAATGCTGATCAAGAATATATATACTTTTTGGGGTCGGAGATGCTTCCTTCTGCCTGTTACATACATTTGGATTTTGCACAAAAACAATAATACCCCTTTTACCCATTTTTAATGGGTTCAGGGTATAAATAGAAGAGAGATAACGGCCGGTCGAAATGTACAGTGCGCGCGCGCCAGACGGGCGACGTCGAGACCACGCTTGCACACGTGTGCACAAACGCGCGCCGAAGTCGACGTCGTCGAAGGGCCGTTAAGGCGTCACAATTGTACAGTGCGACGAATTCAGTTCACGCGCGGTGAAAACTGAATTCGTCAGTACAGTTGGGGAGAGCAATGTGAACGGGTGTGTGGAAGAGTAAAAGTGAAACAGATAATAACCGGAAAAAAAAATATATATATATGCATATATATGAAACGATCACAAGAAAAAATAATAGGAAACAAATTCAAAGGCAAACAAAG
The DNA here is from genome assembly GCA_035045725.1 of Drosophila ezoana. Taxonomy (NCBI): domain Eukaryota; kingdom Metazoa; phylum Arthropoda; class Insecta; order Diptera; family Drosophilidae; genus Drosophila; species Drosophila ezoana. The sequence continues at coordinate 567,748 of JAWNOU010000199.1, forward strand.
ACCAGAGTGAGGGATGGTCAAGATATAAACGGACATTAAGTGCAGCTTTTTTTTAAATTTTTTTGTTGGTTTAAGTCTGTGAAATAAACGGATAAAAAAAAACTCAGAACCAAGGGAAGAAAAAAAAATCAAAATATATACATAAACAAACGAAAAGAAAAAAGGTCTGCAGCAAAGACACGAACAGAAGTGAGTGGCATAAATCAACGGAACGAAAACTGCCCAGATACAAAAAAAAACAAGTAAGAGGTTCTAGTCGGGAGCTCCCGACTAGGGGATACCCTGAACCCCCTTATTCCAACACCAAATGCAGCTCGCGCTCATAGATAGAGAGTAGCGGGGAGGTGGCGATAGGTTAAAAATGAAAGATACTTGATATATATATACTATTCTAGAAGCTACATGTCAAGTTTGGTAACTCTAGCTCTTATTATTTACCAAAATTGCTTAAAAAACGGAATTGTGATATATATTTTTATCGATTACTAAGAAACGGGGCAAGCTATCGTATATCGGAAACAAACTCGATATAAAATATAAAATAAAAATATAATAGATAGAGAGTAGCGGGGAGGTGGCGATAGGTATAAAATAAAAGATACTTGATATATATATGCTTAAATTTCAAGTCTCTAGCTCTTAAAGGTTCTGAGATCCTTGCGTTCATACATATGGACGGACGGAGGGACGGACGGACAGACAGACGGACATGGCTAGATCGACTCGGCTATTGATGCTGATCAAGATTATATATACTTTATGGGGTCGGAGATGCTTCCTTCTGCCTGTTACATACATTTGCACTTTGCACAAATACAATATACCCTTTTTACCCATTTTCAATGGGTTCAGGGTATAAAAAGGAAAAAAATCAAGCGAAAGTATACAAAAGAGAGAAGTCAAGCCCAGAGTGAGTAGTAAAAACTCAGCATGGAGTCAGGTGAGTGCCAAAATCCGGGTGAACGCGTGCGCTGGATCCACCAGCGGCGCAAGGACGAATTGGCAGCGATCGCCCATGAGTTTGGGCTGGAAAAGGAGGGGCGCGTGGAGGAGCTGCGTAAGCGGCTATCCACTTTCGTGCAGGGTGGCGGCCATACATCCGGAATTTGGGCTCGGCTTGCCGAGCTAGAATCTCAGACCGCCAAAGCATTGAAGCCGCTTTCCTGGGGCACCTTACCCGACGTTGAAGGTCGGCCGCGTCAAAAATCAGAGCCGGACCTGAGAAGCTCGCAACTGTATGAGCGTTCGCAGACCCCGACCCCTAGCTTAGCCGTCAGGGGAGGCCGGGTGTAGGGGGAGGCTCACGAGGTTATAAGCAACGGAGCCGGCCGAACGACAGCGATTGGCACAGAGTTAGGGCGAACCCCTCACGGAACGAATAGTGGCTCTTATATTCCCCGGCCATATCCTCAGTCAGAGGCCAAGCCTCTCGCAAACGTTCCGGAGCAAGTCCGAAAGTGGGGTATGAGGTACGATGGCCGTTCCGACCCCCTTGGGTTCCTAGAGGACCTAGAGGAGCGCGCCATTACGTACGGTATAGCCCTCGATCGATTGCCTCGGGCAATGAGCGAGGTATTCTGCGACCGGGCTGCTCGTTGGTTTTTGAGCAGTGGACTGAGGGATTTGCCATGGTCGGTGTTTAGGAGGGGTTTCCTAGAATTCTTTCTACCACCACGCTACTTCGAGAGGCTGGAAGACGAGATCCGATCCCGCCGGCAGAGTGTGGCGAAAGAATTTAAGAAATACCTAATAGAGCTGAGGGCTTTGATGCACCATGCCAGATATGAGCCGGCGCAGGAGTTGCACCGGATATATGAGAATGCCGCCCCCGAATACAGGCTTTACGTACGACGGCAAAATTTTTCCACCTTGTCCCAGCTGACTCAACTCGCTGTGGAGTACGAAACGGTGATGAGACAGCGAGCGGAATACTCCGTAAGCAGGGCAGGGAGTCATGTGGTCACGAGCTCAAGTAGCGCGGAGTGGGAAAGGACGGTACAGCGGTACCCCTTAACCCATTCCGATCTACTCCCATCGGATCCGGAGCGATCGTTGTGGATAGACAAGTCTCCACCCCGCCGGCAACGGCCCCTGCGGAAGTGGCCCACCAAATGATGAACCAAGAGGCCGGAACCGGGTATGATCCGCGACGAGCATGTCGCAGGTGCGCACAGGAGGGGCACTTTGCCAGGGAATGTCCCAATGCGCCCGTTTTGTTTTGTTGGGTATGTGGGCACCGGGGCAGAAGTAGCCAGGATTGTTGTCAACGGACGGAGGCGGGATACGGGCAACGGCGTCGCCCAGGTCAGGGTCGGGTCGACGCCGACACACACGGGACTCGGAAGTAGTACACCCGCTTAAGGTGGAGGGTGGCCGGATCGTCGCCCCGGTGGAGATTGGCGGGCGGACGATGCCTGCTACTATCGATACAGGGGCCACTCGCAGTTTAATGAGTGAAGACTGCGTACGCAAGTGGGCGATTCGGGGAAGAGTGGAGAACGTACAGGCGCGCATTCGTCTGGCAGATGGGTCCACGCTCGAAGTAGGGAAGGCATTGAGGATAGACGTCGGCCTAGCGGGGAAGGTGGTCAGCATGCTAATGCTTATCACGCTCGCAATGCTGGACCACGTCATCCTGGGGATGGACTTCTTGGGTGCAATGGGCACTACGATACGCTGCGGCAAGGCGGAGCTGGTCCTAGGGGCGGTGACGTCTCCGTCCGCGGGGCCTGGAACCAGGGAAAGGCCGAAAGAAGGCCTCACGTGCCAAGAAGCGGGAGTGCCTGCTCGGCAGCCGATGGCAGAAGAGACGAAGAAGGAACCGAAGGAAGGCCTCCCAGGTCATGAAAAGGGAGCACCTGCTCGGCAACAGAGTAGAGAGAAGTCGAAAGAAGGTCTCACGCGTCAGAGAACGGGAGTGCTGGCTTGGCAACTGCCGGAAACGGACAAGGAGAAGGAAGCGAAAGATGGGTCTCACTCGGGATTGGACCGAGAGCTTGAGGAGCCCAAAAGGCGGCGCGTAGACCTGCAAAGGCAGATCTACGCTGGTCATGCAGGCGGCACGGCGGAAGTGTGCCAAAGAACAGAGGGATTAGGAGCAATGGCTCGAATCCACACGGGCACAGGGAATCAGGAGCGGCTGCCAGAGTCGAGCGATCGAGGAGCTCTATGTGGAGTCGAAGTGGTGCCTGGAGGAGTCGAGACGTAGGGCGAGTCCAGCGTCGAAGAGGCAGAGTTGGCAGCGGATTTGGATCCGGAACTTAGGGAGTTGCTGGAGTCGGAACTGACACTCTTCGAGGGGTTGCAGGGAGTCTCGCACATCGCGGAGCACAGGATCATGCTTAAGGATCATAAACCATTAAAGCAGAGATATTACCCGATGAATCCGGCCATGCAAATGGTGATTGATGAACAGGTGGACGAGCTGATCCGGTCAAGAAGAAGACTGGCGAGTGGCGCATGTGTATCGACTATCGACAACTCAACGCGCATTCCGTCCCAGATGCTTATCCTGTTCCCAGGATTAATCACATCCTTGAGCGGTTGCGTCACGCCCGGTTCATCTCCACCCTGGATTTGAAGCACGGTTACTGGCAGATCAAGAACAGAAGGAGGCATTGCGTCAATTGGAGAACAGCTTGACGACTGCCCCTGTGTTGGCTTGTCCAGACTTTTCCGCCAGATTCGTCCTACAAACTGACGCGAGCGAGTACGGCCTCGGCGCAGTGCTGACGCAGACGATAGAAGGGCAGGAGCGGGTCATAGCGTACGCGAGTAGAAAGTTGCTGAAGGCCGAAGTGAACTACTCCGCCACCGAGAAAGAGGTCCTGGCAATCGTTTGGTCGATACGGAAGCTGCGTTGCTACCTAGAAGGGTACCGGTTCGACGTGATAACGGACGATCTGGCCCTCAAGTGGCTTAATTCGATGGCATTGGAACTGCAACAATTCCAATTTGAAGTTCGCTACCGACGAGGGATGGTCAACGTCGTGGCCGACGCACTATCAAGACATCCTCTAGAGACCTGTCAGCAAGCAGTGGTGGTCGAGCCACCCTGCAAATGGGTCGCGAGTATGCGCGCCAGGATCGCCGAAGAGCCAGCCAAGTTCCCGGACTACGCAGAAGAAAATGGAGCGATATAGGCATTTGGGCCACCGGACGTACGACGAAGATTACATTCCCTGGAAGCTATGTGTGGCCAGTGGTCAACGGCAGAGGGTATTGGCGGAATGCCATGATGCCCCCATGGCCGGGCACCAAGGCGTGAGGAAAACAGTGTCGAGGCTCGCCCAAAGGTACTACTGGCCGGGTATGTTCCGGGACGCCGCCAAGTACGTGAAGTGTTGCGAAACCTGCCAAAAGTTCAAGAGCGAGCATCTCAAACCGGCTGGACGCATGCTGACGAGGCAGGTAGCAGAGCCGATGGCAGTACTTTGCGCGGATTTCATCGGGCCCCTTCCACAGTCGAAACATGGCAACACCATGTTACTGGTGTTCCATGATGCTTTCTCGAAATGGGTAGAGCTGGTCCCGCTCAGGAGAGCCACGGCAGCACACCTGAAAACCGCGATCCGAGAGAGGATTTTGAGCCGATTCGGAGTGCCCAAAAAGTTTGTGTGCGACAACGGGGTACAATTCGCAACCCCGAGTTTCAAGGCTTTTCTGGAGTTCTTGGGTGTAGAGGTCCAGTACACCGCCCCTTACTGTCCGCAAGAAAATCCTACCGAGAGGACCAACAGGACCGTGAAGACCATGATAGCGCAATTTATCGAGGGCCACCAGAGTTCGTGGGACGAACTCTTGCCCGAGATATCGCTGGCGGTCAATACAAGCGTGGTGGATTCGACCGGATTCAGTTCCGCTTTCCTGGTGCAGGGTAGGGAGCCGCGGTTGCCCGCCGCTCTGTACGATTAGGTAACTCCGGGGTCCGCAACTAGTGCGTTCGACCATAGGACAAAGGCAGATAGGTTAAAAGAAATCTTTTATATCGTTCACAGCAATCTCCAGCGCGCATCAACGCATCAACCAGGGCAGACATTATAACTTGAGGAGACGAGAGTGGTGGCCTTCGTTGGACTCGATGATCCTGTTAAGACAGCACCAGCTATCCAACGCCGCCGAGGGTTTCGCGAAGTTGACACCTAAGTTTGACGGCCCCTATAGGGTCATCAAATTCATATTCCCAACATTGTGCGCCTGGTGAAACCGGGCGAAAATAAGAAGAGGGTGGCCAACATCTCGCAACTGAAACCATTCCACAGAGAGACGACGGAGGATGAAGGGGAAGACCCAGGGCACAGGGGTGCCCACGAGTAGGCGAAGGGTGAGAGCGACACCCGTCGCCAACGCTACTAACGTACTAAATGTAGATTAGACTAACACTAGTAGCATAATAAGAATAGGCATAGTGAAACGTCAGCCGCACTGTGAGGATAGGGCATTAACAAATAAGTAACGAATAAGTTAACAAGTAAGTCGAATTTAGAGATGGAACCCGAGAACATCACAATCTTATCAGACGGGGACAGCAGCAGCGGAGATACTGAGCCCTTCCCTGGGCCGGGCGCTGAAGATCGCCCGCGTGACCCCCGTCAGGGTCGCAGATACTACGGGAGAGGACGGCAGGAGAAACCCTCTCACCAGTTCCGTCACACCCTCTACTCACTGCGGACCAACTTCATGGAGAGGCTGGACGGGATGGTCATGCTGATGGCCGTCGAGATCACGACCATGTTCGTGGAGGCGCCGGTCTCACGGAATTCGCCACCGTATGCGGAGGCGGAAAACGCCGACGAAACCGTCACCACCGACAGACGGTCGCCCAGAGCAAGCACCGTCGAAGCAGGAGCCAACGCCAGCCCAGTCCTGAGGGAACGTCGACACCGGCCCAGAAAAAACTGCGCTTAGAGACCGAGAAGCCCGGAGGCCCGCAGCTGCGCGTGCCGCGTTCGCCCCGCTAGAGCCAGGAAGGTCCTTCCCAGCCCGGGAAGGATAACCGCAGCTGCGGAGCCATGACCGTTCCTCGAGAAGGACACTCCGAACCCTGGTTAGCGCCAATTTCAGTCTGCCAGTTGGTCGTGGAAGAGCGGCGGTTCGGTCACGAGGACGCGATACCCGCACTCGTGCCCATAACACGCGACAAAACGCCCGACGCTACTTCTCGGAGAGAATTAGAGGGAGCGTGGTTCGGCCAAGAGAGCGAGACACTCCTCCATCACCCAAGTCGGGTGCGACAACCGGGGTTCCTTTCCCGAGTGATCCGAAGACCCCCAGCGAGAGCGAGTTGTGGGAGGACATCGTGGATCTCTTCGAAGGTATCGACAGATGGGATACCTACCTAGAGTCGGTACTCGAGGAGGAGCCCGACCTAAATGCGGAGATGGTCGCTCGCCATGCCGACCCTAACGTCACTCCGAGGAATCCCACGCCGACAAAGGACACTCCGAGGAACCCCCCGCCGACAAAGGACACTCTGAGGAACCCCACGCCAAAAGAGGACATCAGGAGCCCCGCCAGGAAACCCGTATCCGACTCCACCCCCTCGGGCTGGAAGGTGTTTCCCCGCGGCACACCATTGTCTCCAGGTGTAGTGGAGCTCATCGCGACGGAGGCACGCATCCGCCGTTTCCGATGCCGACGCACCCGCTTCCACGTGTCCGACGGGAGAGAGGAGTATAGCGTCACGTTAAATGCCAGAGGCGACGTTAGAGGTCAGCCACACCACAGCTTGGAAATCATGGCAAGCAGCCATCGTTATATGGCCAAGATCACGGCAAGGAGCCGTTGGCGGGCGAAGTTATAGTTTTGTTAGTTTATAAGTATTAATTGCCGCCTATATTGAAAGTTTATTTAGATAGGTACTATTATTGAGTAAAGAGGCAAGGAGCCATTAATATTATGAGTGATCTAAGTAGTATTATTATTAAGCGCATAGTTGAGGGCAAGGAGCGCAGATCAAGGTTGAATTTAACCGCCGGCTGCCGCTGCAACCGTGTGTTGCTGATCGGTTGCTCAACACCGCCTTCAAGAGCGCAGCTTCAATTCGGCGGCGAAGAGCAAAAGCTGCGAAGCGAGGCTACGAAAGCTCGCGGCGAAGTTGAGGGGCCGAGGCAAACGCATGGCTCGCTAGCGAGCGAGTCGGCACTTAAGGAAGAGCTATCAGGGTGAGTAGACGTGCCGAGAGAAGACACGCGAACAATAAGAGCGAAGTGTACAGCGGAGCGCTAGGGCTCCAAGACAGTGCGGCAGGGCCCCTAGTTTTAGGAAGTTCAGCAGGGTAGCAGTTAATAAAAGTGAATAAAGTGAATGTAATCAAAGTAATGAAGAGAAGTGCCAATTCTTGTATGCTAGGGCGGTCATATTTGCGCTAAACATCGGAAATAACCGATGTTCACCCTAACCTAGGTGGTACAAGGCCAAGGCCCGATAGTATAGGTGGTGCGAGGCCAAGGCCCGATAGTGTAGATGGTGTAGGTGGTGCGAGGCCAAGGCCCGAAAGTGATGGGGCGAGGCTACGGTCCGCTGGAATAGGTAAGGCTGCGGCTCAGTAGAGCAGGTAGGATAGAAGTAGTGCGAGGTAGAGTTTGGTCGTAACATTCACTGAAACCAACAGCAGTCTAAGCAGTACGAGCAAAAGAAAAGGGTCCATTGCAGACAGGGTAAGATCCACTCCTTCAATATATAATCCAAAAACATGGCACTTGAAACATAAACCGCAGAACCAATTGATGTAGACGCTTCTTTGTCAAGGCCTAAGCAGACCACTTTCAATGAGCAACAACAAGGTTCGGGGAGACAAAACTTAAGTCCGTGGACAGGAAAACGAGCAAATTATTTCAATGTGGTAACAGACATAACACAGGAAATAGAAGATGAGGCCAACTACGAGCATGATGATATTTAAAAATAATTTACAAAAATGCTTTTTAAAAATATTTGGTTTAGTAGCACATTCTTCTTGTTGAGTTTTTAACAAACTGCTGACGCAGATGGACGTCGTTATCATCTTAAAAATCAACTAAAACAAATTTGGAAATATAACAGAAATTCTACAATTCCACAGATGCAGAAATGTAAGCTTTACCAACATTTATAATGTTAAAGCACCACAGGCCGTAAAGACCAAACTTGTTAAGATTTCGAAAACAGATCTAAAGTTTTCGTAAACTCAAACGAAACACTGCCACATAACACATATGTAGAATTCACCTGCTAAGGGTGATCGACACAAAGGGTACAGACGAGCTGGGTAATAAGAAAGAGGGGATGGTTATAGACTTTCGTAGAATTAACGAAAATAATGCTACAGACAAGTGCCCGCTACCAGATATTTCGAGAATTTTAGCACATATAAGGAACGCCAGATGTTTGACAACATTGGATTTAAAGTCCGACCATCATCAAATTATGCTTTCAAAACGTAATCAAAAGAAGACCTCATTTTCCGTTAACGATTTAAATTTTTCAAAAACACAGGTAGCATATTTCAAAGGACTATTGAGGACGTTTTGCCCGAACAAATCAGCATGACACGTTATGCCTACGTCGATATGTATATTCTCTGAAAACAAAGCAGATCACATCGAACACGTCGACTGGGTCGACTTGTTCCCACAGTCACATATCCGAAAGCTATCAAACATAGATATCGAACACATGCGAAACTTGCTGATCGCCTAACAAGGCCACTACAAGATGGCGAGAAGCTTCTCGCTATAAGAAACGCATCAATTTCGGCTTATAAAACTTAACATGATGTCATGCTTTAAAATTTCACATCATCAACATACATTAATACTCGAGAGTGAGACAGTATCGAGGGAAGGTCATTGATGAAAAGAGTAAAGAGTAGCGGGTTAAGATGACTACCTTGAAGAACGAATTTCTGAAAAGAACCTTTTGGGTTCTGTTACGCAAATACTCTGAGATCCAGTTCAAAAGATTTACTGGAAAGCCAAGAAGCCAAATTTTTTAAAGCAGTAAGGAGTGAAAAATGGATTCGAAAGCCTAACTGAAATCAGTAAAGATAACGTCAGTCTGCATTCTTCATTTTCTTAAAATTATCAATTACTAGTGAAGTAAACTCTAGATGGTTAGTGGTTGAAGATCTGAGCTACACAAACCATGCTGGGATTCTTCTTTACGATAGGCTTATATAGTCCTGCAGCACTGAACCGAGCACACAGTCAGGAACACCATCTAGGCCCAGTGTGTAAGCCGGCTTGAATGTCTTATGCTCGCAGAGAAGCGAACTTTCAGTAATAATAGAAATATAGATGCTATAACTGATAAAGATATGGCTGATTTTTTTTTACCTAGAGAAGGTGTTCACTTAACCAATATGTCAAAATAGAGTTAGCAAAGTTAAAAAATTGCTTGGGATAATGTCCAAGCTGAAGCCGAAAACGGCAAAGGTAATCTTTATAGCATATGGAACTTTGCGTAGAAAAGTTTGATCGCCAGTGCATATCGAAAGAAATCGCGACAGACCGCACCACTTGCCACTGCCTCTACTCAACAACCACACCAAACATTAAGTCGTAATGAGAAAAAAACGAATTAAAATAGCAGCACAGAAAACAATACAATCGCAATTGCAATGCTGTTGATAGAATTCGAAGCAGACGCGCATGAATGTGTTTGTGTACATGTATACAGAAATTCTTGGAATATGTGCTAGTGTCGCAAACACGTGTTTCTTAACCGATCTTAATGAAATTGTGTACAGTGTATCTTATTGTACCATAGAATATTTGTGTATCCTGAAAAAGTAAATTGCATTAAAATTGTAGCTTAAATTGGTGGGCGATACAAGTTGGGTTATTAACTTGATTTATAGCTATGAGGTAGTAGCGGGGTGGTGGCAATAGGTATAAAATGAAAAATTCTTGATATATATATACGATTCCAGAATAAACATATCATTTCTCGTGTCTCAAGCTATTTTTATTTACCCAATTTGCTCGGAAATCAGGATTTCGATATCGATTTTTATCGATTGCTTGAAAAAGGAGTAAGTTATCGATTATCGGAAACAAACTCGATCTGCGCATGGACTAGGAGGACCTACAGCTAATTTCAAGTCTCTAGCTCTTATAGGTTCTAAGATCCTTGCGTTCATACATACGGACAGACGGACATTGCTAGATCGACTCGGCTATTGATGCTGATCAAGAATATATATACTTTATGGGGTCGGAGATGCTTCCTTCTGCCTGTTACATACATCTACATTTTGCACAAAAACATTATACCCCTTTTACCCATTTTAAATAATTTTTAGTTTTATGAAAATCTTTTACTTTATCTAGTAGACTACCGATTTTGTTGTTTCCATCACATACTGAATGAGTGTCAAGTCAGACAGTTCTAAATGTCAGGAAGAGTCCAGAGAACGACACCGACGATTTTATCCTACTGTCTCTCCCTCATGGCGTCGAGAAATAACGAATCAGTATTGAAGAAACGTCCTCAGAAAAAATAACGGATATAACCGCTGGGCATATTAGGGAATATTTTAGCCACCAGAAACACGTTTTTAAATGACAGCTCACATTGGTCGCCTTAAATTCAAATCTATCAACACACTTAATTTATATTATACGGATGCTAGTTTTGTGAATGGAATGTGGGAAAATTCAGAGGGTACGCTCTCCTGGTATTTATCCCCGTGCTCGGGAGAGGTTTAGCAGATGTACTGTTAGCGGCATATCCCCTAGATTTGTTCCAACCTGCATTAGGACAGTATATTGAGACAAGCCATGACATGCCTTGAGGCGTAGGTTTATAAGTCTGCGCAGAGTTCTTGAAACCAACAGCAGTCTAAGCAGTACGGGTAAAAGAGTCCATTCCAGACAGGGTAAGATCCACTCCTTCAATATATAATCCAAAAACATGGCACTTGAAACATAAACCACAGAACTAATTGATGTAGACGCTCCTTTGTCAAGGCCTAAGCAGACCACTTTCAATGAGCAACAACAAGGTTCGGGGAGACAAAACTTAAGTCCGTGGACAGGAAAACGAGCAAATTATTTCAATGTGGTAACAGACATAACACAGGAAATAGAAGATGAGGCCAACTACGAGCATGATGATATTTAAAAATAATTTACAAAAATGCTTTTTAAAAATATTTGGTTTAGTAGCACATTCTTCTTGTTGAGTTTTTAACAAACTGCTGACGCAGATGGACGTCGTTATCATCTTAAAAATCAACTAAAACAAATTTGGAAATATAACAGAAATTCTACAATTCCACAGATGCAGAAATGTAAGCTTTACCAACATTTATAATGTTAAAGCACCACAGGCCGTAAAGACCAAACTGGTTAAGATTTCAAAAACAGATCTAAAGTTTTCGTAAACCCAAACGAAACAGTGCCACATAACACATATGTAGAATTCACCTGCTAAGGGTGGTCGACACAAAGGGTACAGACGAGCTGGGTAATAAGAAAGAGGGGATGGTTATAGACTTTCGTAGAATTAACGAAAATAATGCTACAGACAAGTGCCCGCTACCAGATATTTCGAGAATTTTAGCACATATAAGGAACGCCAGATGTTTGACAACATTGGATTTAAAGTCCGACCATCATCAAATTATGCTTTCAAAACGTAATCAAAAGAAGACCTCATTTTCCGTTAACGATTTAAATTTTTCAAAAACACAGGTAGCATATTTCAAAGGACTATTGAGGACGTTTTGCCCGAACAAATCAGCATGACACGTTATGCCTACGTCGATATGTATATTCTCTGAAAACAAAGCAGATCACATCGAACACGTCGACTGGGTCGACTTGTTCCCACAGTCACATATCCGAAAGCTATCAAACATAGATATCGAACACATGCGAAACTTGCTGATCGCCTAACAAGGCCACTACAAGATGGCGAGAAGCTTCTCGCTATAAGAAACGCATCAATTTCGGCTTATAAAACTTAACATGATGTCATGCTTTAAAATTTCACATCATCAACATACATTAATACTCGAGAGTGAGACAGTATCGAGGGAAGGTCATTGATGAAAAGAGTAAAGAGTAGCGGGTTAAGATGACTACCTTGAAGAACGAATTTCTGAAAAGAACCTTTTGGGTTCTGTTACGCAAATACTCTGAGATCCAGTTCAAAAGATTTACTGGAAAGCCAAGAAGCCAAATTTTTTAAAGCAGTAAGGAGTGAAAAATGGATTCGAAAGCCTAACTGAAATCAGTAAAGATAACGTCAGTCTGCATTCTTCATTTTCTTAAAATTATCAATTACTAGTGAAGTAAACGCTAGATGGTTAGTGGTTGAAGATCTGAGCTACACAAACCATGCTGGGATTCTTCTTTACGATAGGCTTATATAGTCCTGCAGCACTGAACCGAGCACACAGTCAGGAACACCATCTAGGCCCAGTGTGTAAGCCGGCTTGAATGTCTTATGCTCGCAGAGAAGCGAACTTTCAGTAATAATAGAAATATAGATGCTATAACTGATAAAGATATGGCTGATTTTTTTTTACCTAGAGAAGGTGTTCACTTAACCAATATGTCAAAATAGAGTTAGCAAAGTTAAAAAATTGCTTGGGATAATGTCCAAGCTGAAGCCGAAAACGGCAAAGGTAATCTTTATAGCATATGAAACTTTGCGTAGAAAAGTTTGATCGCCAGTGCATATCGAAAGAAATCGCGACAGACCGCACCACTTGCCACTGCCTCTACTCAACAACCACACCAAACATTAAGTCGTAATGAGAAAAAAACGAATTAAAATAGCAGCACAGAAAACAATACAATCGCAATTGCAATGCTGTTGATAGAATTCGAAGCAGACGCGCATGAATGTGTTTGTGTACATGTATACAGAAATTCTTGGAATATGTGCTAGTGTCGCAAACACGTGTTTCTTAACCGATCTTAATGAAATTGTGTACAGTGTATCTTATTGTACCATAGAATATTTGTGTATCCTGAAAAAGTAAATTGCATTAAAATTGTAGCTTAAATTGGTGGGCGATACAAGTTGGGTTATTAACTTGATTTATAGCTATGAGGTAGTAGCGGGGTGGTGGCAATAGGTATAAAATGAAAAATTCTTGATATATATATACGATTCCAGAATAAACATATCATTTCTCGTGTCTCAAGCTATTTTTATTTACCCAATTTGCTCGGAAATCAGGATTTCGATATCGATTTTTATCGATTGCTTGAAAAAGGAGTAAGTTATCGATTATCGGAAACAAACTCGATCTGCGCATGGACTAGGAGGACCTACAGCTAATTTCAAGTCTCTAGCTCTTATAGGTTCTAAGATCCTTGCGTTCATACATACGGACAGACGGACAGACAGACGGACATTGCTAGATCGACTCGGCTATTGATGCTGATCAAGAATATATATACTTTATGGGGTCGGAGATGCTTCCTTCTGCCTGTTACATACATCTACATTTTGCACAAAAACATTATACCCCTTTTACCCATTTTAAATAATTTTTAGTTTTATGAAAATCTTTTACTTTATCTAGTAGACTACCGATTTTGTTGTTTCCATCACATACTGAATGAGTGTCAAGTCAGACAGTTCTAAATGTCAGGAAGAGTCCAGAGAACGACACCGACGATTTTATCCTACTGTCTCTCCCTCATGGCGTCGAGAAATAACGAATCAGTATTGAAGAAACGTCCTCAGAAAAAATAACGGATATAACCGCTGGGCATATTAGGGAATATTTTAGCCACCAGAAACACGTTTTTAAATGACAGCTCACATTGGTCGCCTTAAATTCAAATCTATCAACACACTTAATTTATATTATACGGATGCTAGTTTTGTGAATGGAATGTGGGAAAATTCAGAGGGTACGCTCTCCTGGTATTTATCCCCGTGCTCGGGAGAGGTTTAGCAGATGTACTGTTAGCGGCATATCCCCTAGATTTGTTCCAACCTGCATTAGGACAGTATATTGAGACAAGCCATGACATGCCTTGAGGCGTAGGTTTATAAGTCTGCGCAGAGTTCTTGAAACCAACAGCAGTCTAAGCAGTACGGGTAAAAGAGTCCATTCCAGACAGGGTAAGATCCACTCCTTCAATATATAATCCAAAAACATGGCACTTGAAACATAAACCACAGAACTAATTGATGTAGACGCTCCTTTGTCAAGGCCTAAGCAGACCACTTTCAATGAGCAACAACAAGGTTCTGGGAGACAAAACTTAAGTCCGTGGACAGGAAAACGAGCAAATTATTTCAATGTGGTAACAGACATAACACAGGAAATAGAAGATGAGGCCAACTACGAGCATGATGATATTTAAAAATAATTTACAAAAATGCTTTTTAAAAATATTTGGTTTAGTAGCACATTCTTCTTGTTGAGTTTTTAACAAACTGCTGACGCAGATGGACGTCGTTATCATCTTAAAAATCAACTAAAACAAATTTGGAAATATAACAGAAATTCTACAATTCCACAGATGCAGAAATGTAAGCTTTACCAACATTTATAATGTTAAAGCACCACAGGCCGTAAAGACCAAACTGGTTAAGATTTCAAAAACAGATCTAAAGTTTTCGTAAACCCAAACGAAACAGTGCCACATAACACATATGTAGAATTCACCTGCTAAGGGTGGTCGACACAAAGGGTACAGACGAGCTGGGTAATAAGAAAGAGGGGATGGTTATAGACTTTCGTAGAATTAACGAAAATAATGCTACAGACAAGTGCCCGCTACCAGATATTTCGAGAATTTTAGCACATATAAGGAACGCCAGATGTTTGACAACATTGGATTTAAAGTCCGACCATCATCAAATTATGCTTTCAAAACGTAATCAAAAGAAGACCTCATTTTCCGTTAACGATTTAAATTTTTCAAAAACACAGGTAGCATATTTCAAAGGACTATTGAGGACGTTTTGCCCGAACAAATCAGCATGACACGTTATGCCTACGTCGATATGTATATTCTCTGAAAACAAAGCAGATCACATCGAACACGTCGACTGGGTCGACTTGTTCCCACAGTCACATATCCGAAAGCTATCAAACATAGATATCGAACACATGCGAAACTTGCTGATCGCCTAACAAGGCCACTACAAGATGGCGAGAAGCTTCTCGCTATAAGAAACGCATCAATTTCGGCTTATAAAACTTAACATGATGTCATGCTTTAAAATTTCACATCATCAACATACATTAATACTCGAGAGTGAGACAGTATCGAGGGAAGGTCATTGATGAAAAGAGTAAAGAGTAGCGGGTTAAGATGACTACCTTGAAGAACGAATTTCTGAAAAGAACCTTTTGGGTTCTGTTACGCAAATACTCTGAGATCCAGTTCAAAAGATTTACTGGAAAGCCAAGAAGCCAAATTTTTTAAAGCAGTAAGGAGTGAAAAATGGATTCGAAAGCCTAACTGAAATCAGTAAAGATAACGTCAGTCTGCATTCTTCATTTTCTTAAAATTATCAATTACTAGTGAAGTAAACTCTAGATGGTTAGTGGTTGAAGATCTGAGCTACACAAACCATGCTGGGATTCTTCTTTACGATAGGCTTATAAGTCCTGCAGCACTGAACCGAGCACACAGTCAGGAACACCATCTAGGCCCAGTGTGTAAGCCGGCTTGAATGTCTTATGCTCGCAGAGAAGCGAACTTTCAGTAATAATAGAAATATAGATGCTATAACTGATAAAGATATGGCTGATTTTTTTTTACCTAGAGAAGGTGTTCACTTAACCAATATGTCAAAATAGAGTTAGCAAAGTTAAAAAATTGCTTGGGATAATGTCCAAGCTGAAGCCGAAAACGGCAAAGGTAATCTTTATAGCATATGAAACTTTGCGTAGAAAAGTTTGATCGCCAGTGCATATCGAAAGAAATCGCGACAGACCGCACCACTTGCCACTGCCTCTACTCAACAACCACACCAAACATTAAGTCGTAATGAGAAAAAAACGAATTAAAATAGCAGCACAGAAAACAATACAATCGCAATTGCAATGCTGTTGATAGAATTCGAAGCAGACGCGCATGAATGTGTTTGTGTACATGTATACAGAAATTCTTGGAATATGTGCTAGTGTCGCAAACACGTGTTTCTTAACCGATCTTAATGAAATTGTGTACAGTGTATCTTATTGTACCATAGAATATTTGTGTATCCTGAAAAAGTAAATTGCATTAAAATTGTAGCTTAAATTGGTGGGCGATACAAGTTGGGTTATTAACTTGATTTATAGCTATGAGGTAGTAGCGGGGTGGTGGCAATAGGTATAAAATGAAAAATTCTTGATATATATATACGATTCCAGAATAAACATATCATTTCTCGTGTCTCAAGCTATTTTTATTTACCCAATTTGCTCGGAAATCAGGATTTCGATATCGATTTTTATCGATTGCTTGAAAAAGGAGTAAGTTATCGATTATCGGAAACAAACTCGATCTGCGCATGGACTAGGAGGACCTACAGCTAATTTCAAGTCTCTAGCTCTTATAGGTTCTAAGATCCTTGCGTTCATACATACGGACAGACGGACAGACAGACGGACATTGCTAGATCGACTCGGCTATTGATGCTGATCAAGAATATATATACTTTATGGGGTCGGAGATGCTTCCTTCTGCCTGTTACATACATCTACATTTTGCACAAAAACATTATACCCCTTTTACCCATTTTAAATAATTTTTAGTTTTATGAAAATCTTTTACTTTATCTAGTAGACTACCGATTTTGTTGTTTCCATCACATACTGAATGAGTGTCAAGTCAGACAGTTCTAAATGTCAGGAAGAGTCCAGAGAACGACACCGACGATTTTATCCTACTGTCTCTCCCTCATGGCGTCGAGAAATAACGAATCAGTATTGAAGAAACGTCCTCAGAAAAAATAACGGATATAACCGCTGGGCATATTAGGGAATATTTTAGCCACCAGAAACACGTTTTTAAATGACAGCTCACATTGGTCGCCTTAAATTCAAATCTATCAACACACTTAATTTATATTATACGGATGCTAGTTTTGTGAATGGAATGTGGGAAAATTCAGAGGGTACGCTCTCCTGGTATTTATCCCCGTGCTCGGGAGA
The DNA here is from genome assembly GCA_035045725.1 of Drosophila ezoana. NCBI lineage: Eukaryota > Metazoa > Arthropoda > Insecta > Diptera > Drosophilidae > Drosophila > Drosophila ezoana. The sequence continues at coordinate 584,852 of JAWNOU010000199.1, forward strand.
GGTTTAGCAGATGTACTGTTAGCGGCATATCCCCTAGATTTGTTCCAACCTGCATTAGGACAGTATATTGAGACAAGCCATGACATGCCTTGAGGCGTAGGTTTATAAGTCTGCGCAGAGTTCTTGAAACCAACAGCAGTCTAAGCAGTACGGGTAAAAGAGTCCATTCCAGACAGGGTAAGATCCACTCCTTCAATATATAATCCAAAAACATGGCACTTGAAACATAAACCACAGAACTAATTGATGTAGACGCTCCTTTGTCAAGGCCTAAGCAGACCACTTTCAATGAGCAACAACAAGGTTCGGGGAGACAAAACTTAAGTCCGTGGACAGGAAAACGAGCAAATTATTTCAATGTGGTAACAGACATAACACAGGAAATAGAAGATGAGGCCAACTACGAGCATGATGATATTTAAAAATAATTTACAAAAATGCTTTTTAAAAATATTTGGTTTAGTAGCACATTCTTCTTGTTGAGTTTTTAACAAACTGCTGACGCAGATGGACGTCGTTATCATCTTAAAAATCAACTAAAACAAATTTGGAAATATAACAGAAATTCTACAATTCCACAGATGCAGAAATGTAAGCTTTACCAACATTTATAATGTTAAAGCACCACAGGCCGTAAAGACCAAACTGGTTAAGATTTCAAAAACAGATCTAAAGTTTTCGTAAACCCAAACGAAACAGTGCCACATAACACATATGTAGAATTCACCTGCTAAGGGTGGTCGACACAAAGGGTACAGACGAGCTGGGTAATAAGAAAGAGGGGATGGTTATAGACTTTCGTAGAATTAACGAAAATAATGCTACAGACAAGTGCCCGCTACCAGATATTTCGAGAATTTTAGCACATATAAGGAACGCCAGATGTTTGACAACATTGGATTTAAAGTCCGACCATCATCAAATTATGCTTTCAAAACGTAATCAAAAGAAGACCTCATTTTCCGTTAACGATTTAAATTTTTCAAAAACACAGGTAGCATATTTCAAAGGACTATTGAGGACGTTTTGCCCGAACAAATCAGCATGACACGTTATGCCTATGTCAATATGTATATTCTCTGAAAACAAAGCAGATCACATCGAACACGTCGACTGGGTCGACTTGTTCCCACAGTCACATATCCGAAAGATATCAAACATAGATATCGAAACTTGCGAAACTTGCTGACGCTTCTAGCTATAAGAAACGCATCAATTTCGGCTTGTAAAACTTAACATGATGTCATACTTTAAAATTTCACATCATCAACATACATTAATACTCGAGAGTGAGACAGTATCGAGGGAAGGTCATTGATGAAAAAAGTAAAGAGTAGCGGGCCAAGATGACTACCTTGAGGAACGAATTTCTGAAGAGAACCTTTTGGGTTCTGTTACGCAAATACTCTGAGATCCAGTTCAAAAGATTTACTGGGAAGCCAAGAAGGCTAGGTCAAGAAGGTTAGTGGTTGAAGATCTGAGCTACACAAACCATGCTGGGATTCTTCTTTAAGATAGGGTTACATGGTCCTGCAGCACTGTACCGAGCACACAGTTAGGAACACCATCTAGGCCCAGTGTGTAAGCCGGCTTGAATGTGTTAAGGTCGCTGAGAAGCGAACTTTCAGTAATAATAGGAATAATGATGCAGTTTCTATAACTGATAAAGATATGGCTGATTTTTATTTTACCTAGAGAAGGTGTTCACTTAACCAAAGATGTCAAAATAGAGTTAGCAAAGTTAAAAAATTGCTTGGGATAATGTGCAAGCTGAAGCCGAAATCGGCGAAGGTAATTTATAGCATATGGAACTTTGCGTAGAAAAGTTTGATCGTGGCACTACATATCGGAAGAAATCAGAGAGATTTCCCGATTTATTGATCTTTTTATTAACCTAGACTTCACAATTTTTAATCTTACTAGTTCCCTCGAGAATCAGGGAGGCCTATCAAAGCCTATGGAGCGCACGAAAATATTCAATTTAATAAAAAACAAGTAAGAGGTTCTAGTCGGGAGCTCCCGACTAGGGAATACCCTGAGCCCTCTTATTCCAACGCTACACATTCATGCGCATCTGCTTCGAATTTTATCAACAGCATTGCAATTGCGATTGTTTTCTGTGCTGCTATTTTAATTGGTTTTTTTTTTTTTCAATAAGACTCAATTGACGTGGCTGTTGAGTAGAGGCAGTGGCAAGTGGTATGGTCTATCGCGAGTTCGAGCCCTACCGGGGAAACTTTTTTTTGTGGCTGTTGAGTCCGCAGCAAGTAATGCGGTCAGTTGCGAGTTCGAACCATGCCAATGCAACTGTTTGTTTTTTAATTTATCTTTATTACTTTATTACTTCAAACATTAGGTGTTGGAATAAGAGGGTTCAGTTCCCTAGTCGGGAGCTCCCGACTAGAACCTCTTACTTGTTTTTATGTATGTTGAATTTTCGGATTGCGGACAGGGATGGGACCGATCCGTGAAATTCATATATTGGTTTCGTCTTCAAAGCAAACAGTCTTTTTATTTTGTGTCTCCCGTTTTTAATTTGAATAAAAAATCGACGTCCTAACATCTCTATTTTAAATATGAATTTAAACAGTTTGCATGCTTGTGGACAGTGCATTTAACATATTTTTTTGTCATTTCCTAAATTTGTGTTTTGTGAATTTTTTTGCGCTTTCGCTTTTAGCTCTGAAGGTAAGCTGCTTGTTTGTTCTTTATGTTTAAGCGCACATTGGCTCTCTTGAGCGCAAGATCTCTTGGTCAATCTATAAATTGATCACACTCACGCGTGTTGCAGGAGTTTATACGGCTGAGCAAGACTGGCTTTGGGGGTCTGATTGTTGGTATTCGCAAACTAAGTGATCAGCGCACAGTCCTGGATGCTCACTTCAACGCCCTTTAATTATTGGATGAGTGTCCAGGGGCTAAAAAATCCTCTTCTCGTTGCTTGCCGTTTCCAAATACCCTTTAGCCCCCGACTGCAATTCAGCAGCCTACTAGTTAGAGCACACAGCAGCTCATCTCTTTTGTTACTTCATTAGCTGGGAGGTCTGCTGTGGACACAAGTTCAGTTCCGCAATGTGTGACATGGGTAAGTGAAAAACCAAGCGTTTTATACAAGTAGTCCGCTGTCGTAGTAGTTCCTACAGAGAGACGGCAACAATTAAATATACAGTGGCCGCTAGAAAGATCGTCATCTGGACTGCCGGGTGTTTTAGAAACCACAGCTGAAAGTATTTCAACTGTCACGACTGTGGTACCAAAGACTCTATTAGGTGTACCACCGAAAAAAAAAGTTTTAATTCCCAGACTTGCCTCTCATTTATCATCGTATTATGTAAAAGCCTTTATACAGGAAAAGTTCAGTCCAGGCATAAAGGATGAACATTATTATTATTAAATAATACAAAGCCAAAAGGAAAATCAGATTTTAATTTAATTAACACCTACATCTGGTGGGTCCTCAACCTTAGTTGCTGTGTCAAAAAAACATAATTCTTTCTTTAAATATAAACTTGTTAACCTGTACGTAGACCTGGGTAAAACTGGACATCTCAAATTCCACAATATTTATGTCCAAATACACCACCTTAAGATATTTCGAGCCTCCCATACCGGAGGAAGAGTACTCATGTGCTGCCCTTTTTTCGTAACTCATTGAATTTCCCACCTCGGAGATTGAGTTGGTGGCTGTAAGAATTGTATTTGGAAGTTTCTGTGTTTTTTTTTCATATTTCTATATTCCCACACCATCCAACATGTCCATTTACCTAATCCTATACAAATCAGCCCTATTCTAATCAGCTACAGAGGCCAAAATTGCATCTTAAATCCTATTATTACCGAAAGTTCGTTTCCCAGCGACCTTGGCACATTCAAGCCGACTTACACACCGGGCCCTGATTGTGTTTTTGCCTGTGTGCTCAGTACTGCGCTTGAGCACTATGTAAACCTATCACCTCCCCATAAGAAAGGGAGTAAGTCCGATGTTGAAAACTTAAGAGGAATTTCCAAATTATTATTATTACTTTACCATCCCAGCATGAGTTCGTGAAGCTCAGATCTTCAACCACTAACCTTCTTGAGTTTACTTCATTTGAGTTGATTGTTTTAAGAAAAGAATGCAGACTGACGTTATATATACTGATTTAAGTAAGACTTTCTACTCCATTAATCACTCCTTACTGCTTCATAAATTATACCTTCTCAGTCAATGTTTTGAACTGGATCTCAGAGTATTTACGTAACAGAACCCAAAAGGTTATTTTAAGAAATTTGTTTTTTAAACGTGAGTCCCGGTATTCCTCAAGTCATCTTGGCTACTGCTACTCTTTACTCTTTTCATCAATAACCCTTTTCATCAATAACCTTCCCTCGTTATTGTCTCACTCTCGAGTATTAATGTATGTTGATGATGTGAAATTTAAAGATATGGCATCATGTTATCGTTATCATGTTATGTTTTACAAGCCGACATTGATGCACGTCAATCTTTTTGTCAAGTCAAGCTATAAAATTTAAGCTGTTCTAAATAAATCAAGCAATGACTTTCTATAGAAGCCCTTCTGAACTGGTTTCTTACATCCTTGATAGCTCGAACGTGTCAACAGGTGTCATTATTGATCCTCAGCGTAAATTCGACTCTCGTGTTACGACCGTGGCCAATGAGGCCAGAATTGTTTTTGGTTTCATCAAGCGATGGTCCAAGGAGTTTAACCCTTATTATATCTCAGGTACGACCTAATCTAGAGTATGCCTCATGTGTCTGGTCAGCGCAATATATAATTCGCCAAGACAGAATTGAATCTGCACAGAAATATTTTTTGTTTTTTGGCTCTTCATGGTTTAAACTGGGATCCTCGTGTGCGGTTACCATTATACTCCAGTAGACTTCTGATGATTAATCTTCCTTCTTTAATTAATCGTAGATCTATGCTTAGAGTGATATTTATTCAAAAGTTAATTACGGGTTAAATCGACTCTTCTGGGTTGACTACATATCAAACTTCCCTGTCCCTTCTAGACTAACATGTTATAATACGCCTTATCGCTTCAATTTTTTTCAACTAACTATGTTTTGCATGAAGCGTTCAGGGTGCTATGTAATGATTACATGAAACATTTTAGATTATTCTGTTCGGAGTCTTCTCTACCTTTAATAAAGTCATTTATTCTGAGCTATTAAGCAAGTTGATTATTCTACTTCGACAAGACAGCGCCCCTCTGACGGTTGGGTGGGAGGTGGGATGTGGCGCATTGCTCCGGGATTCGCGCGAAAAAATGTTTTTCGACAACCTTGTTTTTTTGCTAAGTCGTTCGATGTGCACTTTGCATATTTTATCTAATAAGACGAGCGAACTAAAAGCAGCCGACAATGTGCTCACGAAATTCCCGAAAGAACCTTGGGCAACCCTTAACGCCAATTATAACAGAGCACTACAGAGATAACAAGTAAGAGATTCTAGTAGGTAGCTCCCGACTAGGGGATACCCTGAACCCTCTTTATCGAACACCAAATGCATCCCGCTACGTGCTCCTTTGAAGTAATAAAGATACAAAAAAAAATGTTCCCTTGGCAGGGTTCGAATTCGCAACTGACCACATAACATGCTGCCGACTCTACTCAACAGCCAAAACTCAACAGCCGAACTCGACACAGACCTCACTACTTGCTGCCGCCTCTACTTAACCAATCACTGAGTCGTATTGAGAAAAAAACAAATTAAAATAGCTGCACAGAAAACAATACAGTCGCAATTGCAATACTGTTGATAGAATTCAAAGAAGACGCTCATGAATGTGTGTGTGTACATGTATACAGAAATTCTTGGAATTTGCGCTTGCTGCCGCTGATACGAGGAAATCCAAAACACGTTTTCTTTAATAACGTCAATGTTTCTTAGCTGATCTTGATGAAATTTTCTTCAGTTCATCTTATTATAAATTTATTTGTGTATTTCCAATGAATCAATTGCATTTAAATTGTGGCTCATATCGGTGGGCAGCATAAAGTGGTGTTTTTATTTGATTTATAGCTATGAGGTAGAAGCGAGGTGGTGGGGATAGATATATAATTAAAGAAACTTGATATATATACTTTTCTGGAAGCTACATGTCGAGTTTGGTGATTATCTTATTATTTACCAAAATTGCTTAAAAAAGAGGATTTCAATATTGATTTGTATCGATTACTTGGAAACGGGCAAGTTATCGAATTAAGGGAACAAACTCGATCAGCGCGGACACTAGGAGGACCTACATACGAAATTTCATGTTTCTAGCTCTTATAGGTTCTGAGATCCTTGCGTTCATACATACGGACAGACGGACACACGGACGGACAGGCAGGAAAAATAGATGTAGGTGCTCCTATTGCCTGCGCAGATCGTGTTTGTTTCCGATAACCGATAACTTACTCCGTTTCCAAGCAATCGATAAAAATCGATATTGACATCCTGTTTTTTGAGCAAATTACGTAAATATTAAGAGCTAGAGTCACCAAACGTGACCTGTTGCTTCTAGAATAGTATATATATTGATATCAAGTACATTTCATTTTATACCTATCGCCACCTCCCCGTTACCACTTCAGAGCTATAAATCAAGTTAATAACCCAACTTTTATGGCCCGCAAGTTAAAGCCACAATTTAAATGCAATTGACATTTTAAGAATGCACAAATATTCTTTCAATTCGTTGTTTTCTCAGACCTACCGGGAAACGATTTTTTTTTTTTTTTTGGCTGGTGTGGCTGTTGATAAGAGTCGGCAGCAAGTAATGCGGTCAGTTGCGAGTTCGAACCCTGCCAATGGAACTTTTTTTATACCCTGAACCCATTGAAAATGGGTAAAAAAGGTATATTGTATTTGTGCAAAATGCAAATGTATGTAACAGGCAGAAGGAAGCATCTCCGACCCCATAAAGTATATATATTCTTGATCAGCATCAATAGCCGAGTCGATCTAGCCATGTCCGTCTGTCTGTCCGTCCGTCCGTCCGTCCGTCCGTCCGTATGTATGAACGCAAGGATCTCAGAACCTATAAGAGCTAGAGAAATTGAAATTTTAGCTGTAGGTCCTCCTGGTGCCCGCGCAGATCGAGTTTGTTTCCAATATTCGATAACTTACTCCGTTTCCAAGTAATCGATAAAAATGTATACCGAAACTCTGTTTTTTAAGCAATTTTGGTAAATAATAAGAGCTAGAGTCACCAAACTTGACATGTACCTTCTAGAATAGTATATATATATCGAGTATCTTTCATTTTATACCTATCGCCACCTCCCCGCTACTCTTTATCTATAAACGCGCGCTGCATTTGGTGTTGGAATAAAAGGGTTCAGGGTATACCCTAGTCGGGAGCTCCCGACTAGAACCTCTTACTTGTCTTAATTTAGCTTTATTACTTTAAACGAGCGCGTAGCGCGTGCTGCATTTGGTGTTGGAATAAGAGTAATCAGGGTATTCCCTAGTCGGGAGCTCCTGACTGGAACCTCTTAACTTGTTTTATTTTTATTTTTAAATTTATCTATATTATTACAAAAGAGCGCGAAGCGCGTGCTGCATTAAGTGTTGAATTAAGAGGGTTCAGGATCTTCGTCGTAGCTCAGCCGTTGATTGTTTTTCCCCAAAAGCTTACTTTAACTGGTCCAGCAGATTCTGTATTGGCTCCACTATGCTCATTGTGTTGGCGCCAATGCTGAGCGTTCCCCTTGTAACTTCGATATGACCAGGATACGCATACGTTTTCAGGATACGATCGTCGATAGCGTTGGCGTTGCAACTGTGATTGTTGTGTGTGACGTTATTGACGGCACTCCTTTTTGCGCTTTTAAATTCCGCAAACTCGATGCTGATGCCTGGCTGCAAGCGATCCAAAGACCCGAAAGCACTTGCTGTCTCCTGCACCTGATTTGGTGGTGCTACAATTTCAGTAAACCATTTTTCAGCTGCACGACTGTGAAATGGTCAATATTGACACTAATGCGTGAATGACAATGATTTATGGAACTGAGTGATGTATCATGAATGAATATCTATGCTATGTGCGATTATGAACGATAAAACCACATTCGCAGACAAGACCTAGTTTACAGGGCCAATGATCAGAGACAAAATACTAAGTACCACTTGAGTACACGACCTATTGATTACCCAACTGACTGGGTCAATAATTTGCAAATAGTCGAAGAACCTAACTCAGATGAACTTCGAATTTGTTTAGATCCAAAACCACTCAATGAATGTATCAATAAAAAAAAATTTTTGATCCCGACGATTGATGATCTAATGTCGGGTCTAGCAAATAAACGAGTATTTTCAGTTATTAATTTAAAAAGCGGCTATTGGTAAACTCCATTTACGAAGCAAGTTTCGATTTAACAATGTTTAAGACTCCAATTGTTGGGTTTAAATTTCATCGCGTGCCGTTTGGACTTAATTTCGTACCTGAATTAATTCATCTCGAAATGATTAGAATGTTTGGAGGCATTAAGGGCATCATAATTTATTTCGATGACATGGGTATTTGCGGGGAGAATTAAAAGTGAAAAATGATATTAGTTTATATAACTAAACAAATTAAAACTTGTGGTGGTTTTAAAAGAATGACGTGCGGCTTAGTGCGTATCGCATTGATATAATTCGACAAATGAACAACTTTAGCCTACATTACGCTAAGGCGGAAAATCGGGCGAATTCGCTCCAAAGCGAGTGATAAAGTTTTATTACGCTCCGGCTCCGCCCTAAACCTAATTTACACTAGACTTCATGTTTCATTTTTGTTTTTTAATTCAATGCGCGGATCAGCGCCAACACCGGGCACCATGAAGCGCTTGGGGGCTTCCTACCGTCCGTAGGAGTAGGTGCTTTGCAGACTTCTCACCAGCCTCCCATAGACGGGGAGTGGCGGTATGATCGCAAATTCGCATCCGCTTTTTGATGCGTATTCGCGAATTGCGTCCCCCTCTTTCTCGATTCGAGCTGTAAACTCCAAGAACTGGCGACTTGCTCCTACGAAGTTCGTCGCGTTGTCGCAATGGACGGTCTGTAGGACTCCTCGACGGCCGACGAACCTTTGAAAAGCCATTAAAAATGTAAAGTAGCGGAAACTTTGCATCATATGAAATAGGAGCATTTACAAGTCGTCCCCCTACTCGCAACAACGAAAAGGAGCTCCAAGATCCATTATACTCATTTATAAATGGATTAAGACGCTGCAGGCTATGACCCACGCGAGTGCCCTTTCGAACTCTATCTATGTCATCTTTAAATTCAACTCGTTGGATGACTTCAATTATTTTCTCGAAAGCTGCTTCTTTTCTTTCGAGCGCCATAGGCATACTCTCAAATTGAACTTCTTGATTTTTACATTTTTGAATGAAGCGGAACACATAAGCAAACACCCTCAGCAGCCTGGCATGCGATGAGAAACTATCGATAGTTTCCAAGATATCTGGTCGGTCTACCATAGCTCTTAGTCCAACAGCTGTTTTGCGTACTTCGAGAGTTCGCATCTGATGCTGTCAGATGCTGGTTAACCGCCCAGGATTCTCATGGTTAGTTCAAAAATGAAGGCTCATCGAACCACATCGACGCAAGTAATTCATTAACATCGCAGCCTTTTGAAACAATATCTGCTGGGTTTTGCTTAGTAGGTACATGACGCCATTCAGCTTTCTCTGTCCATTCTTGGACTTCAGCCACTCGATTTGACACAAATGTTGCCAAAGACAAAGGATAAGACCGAATCCAATGGAGCGTGACTTTAGAATCAGACCAAAGAACCGTTCGTTCAATCGGTAATCTTATACGATTTCTAACTCGATGACAAAGATCTGCGAGAAGGTGAGCCGCGCACAGCTCAAGTCAGGAAAGAGTCTTCGTCTTGAGGGGGGCTACTTTAGATTTGGATGTCAACAACGAAATACGACAACCTTCTGCAGTATGGCTGCGTATATATACGCATGCGCCAAACGCTTTTATTGAGGCGTCGGCGAAACCATGTATATCGATCGGTGAAGTTGGCTCTGTAAACACGTATCGTGGTATCTTTATTCTTTTGTTGCTGCCACGAGTTATCCGAGCTCTGAGGGACAAATTCATCCCAGTCTTCCTTCTGAAGTCAAAGCTCTTGGAGTAGGATTTTTGCCTTGATTATCAGAGGGCTTAACAGGCCAAGCGGGTCAAATAGCTGCGATGTCGCCGAGAGAATGTTCCGTTTTGTCGCTCTAAGACCCATGAATGAATTTTCAATCTTGAATTGAAAGGCATCTTCATTCGGTTTTGGTTGTGTCAGACTCTGAGATCGTTATCGGCTTAGCTGCGTTTGCTGCGAAGGCTCAATAGAATTCGAAATCCTTTTGATTAGTTCGAAACCTGCGCTTTTAAGTATTTGCGACTCTGCAGTCTTAATTGTCTGAAGGTTCTCTACGCATGCAGCACCAGTTAGTAAATCAACGACATAAAAGTCGTACCTGATAACGTCAGCAGCTTTAGGGTGTGATGACTCGCTCATTTCACTTAGCTTTGTTAAACACCGTATTGCCAAAAACGGGGCAGGAGCAGTGCCGTATGTTGCGGTGTTTAACCTGAAGGACCTAAAAGAGTCAGATGGGTTCTTTCTCCACACTACAAGCTGGAAATCTCAATCCGCTTCATGCACCATGACCTGCCTATACATCTTTTTGATGTCAACTGTCAACGCATATTTGTGGAGTCGAAATCGATCAGAGTCGAGTGCAGCTCCTCTTGAATGGTCGGTCCAACCATTAGAAGGTCGTTCAATGCAATTTGAGACGATGTCCAACAGGACGCGTCGTAGACAACGCGTAACTTCGTCGGTGTGATTTGTGGTCTTAAAACACACTGATGAGGAATGAAGTAGTGTGGAGTACTTGGAATCTGTTCATCTATTTCAGACATGTGGCCTAAAGTTAAATATTCTTCCATGAATTCCAAGTACATGCGCTTAAGCTCAGGATCTCGAGACAAGCGTCTTTCAAGCGACAAAAAACGACGCTTAGCAACCTCGAAGGAGTTACCAAGCTGATTGTGTCCTGATTTAAATGGCAGTCTTACTTTAAATCGACCTGACGGCAGTATTTCCAAATTATCTTGAAAGTGGCTCTCACATAACTGCTGTTCAACTGCTCGAACCCTTTTGTCTATCGAGGTATAAGACTCTCCTTGGCAACTCAGATAGACAGCATAAGTCTTCACATGACTTAACGGCGTGTAACGCCCTGATACAATCCAGCCAACAAGTGTCTTTTGCAGAATCGGACAATTCGGACCTTGTCTAATCTGACCGACAGACAGAAGCTCAAAGAACGTCTCAGCTCCGATGAGCATGTCGATCTTCTGTGGCTTATGAAAATAAGGATCAGCCAATTGCAGGTCCTCAGGGATTTTGTAACCACGGACATTGACCGTATGGTCAGGCTGGTAACCCGAAATGGTCTTCAAAATCCACAAATCTAGCAAGAACTAACTGCAATTGACTCGCGACTTCACCACTGTATGAATCTTCTTTCTTACTTGAGTATTACATTGAGCAATTCCAAGGTAGCTAATACTGGCCTCTTCTCTACGCAGCTGCAATCGTTTGTGCTACAAAATTAATTTGTGATCCAGAATCGAGTAAAGCTCTGGCCAAAACGAACTCGCCACTTCTCGTTTTTACGCTAGCGACTGCGGTAGCTAGGATTACACTGTCAGACACATTCTGTGCTGAGTCAAGGCGTGGTGGTAACGCTCGTGTTAGAAACGGCAGAGTATCTATGCAACAGTGTGTTATGAGAACGACTGCATACTCTGCACTTGTTTGGCTAACATTTGGCGACAGTGTGCCCCTTTCGAAGGCAATTGATGAAAAAAGGAGCCGTCTTAGCGAACTCAAACCGCTGCTGTACTGATAACGCGGCATATGCTGAGCAATTCAATATCGAATGGCCTTCGGAACCACAATATAAACATTTTGGGGTCACTTGATCGTTTCTTCCACTAGCCACAGAACACGAAAATTAACCTCGATTATTGTTTTTGGAAACAGCCTTTGACTCTGGCTTCGGGCCTTCGGACGAAGCTTTTGCTGATTCTTCAGCAGAAAGCTGTTGATATATATATATATATATATATATATATATATATATATATATATATATATATATATATATATATATATATATATATATATATATATATATATATATATATATATATATATATATATCTACGATTCAAAGCTGTTTCACTCCATAGTGGAATGATTGCATAATTGAGTTGTCTCTCCCATTTTCGGTTGGTTATTGGGTCAACTTTGTTCATAACGAGGTGAATGAGAATCGCGTCAAAATCTTTTTGTCATCACCTATAGACATTCATTGTTGTATACTCTCTTTATTCTGTCCAATGCTTTTAAATAATTGCTCTAACAGTGCTTAGAGCTTCACCTGAGAGACATGAGATCAGATGATTGAATTTCTCTATGCTCGGGATCTCATGATCGTTATGAACAAGAGTTTCGAACAGGTAAATAAAATTCTTTAGCTCGGAGTATTTTCCACTAAACTTGGGAAGTGTCAGATGCGGAAGATCTGTGCGTGCAGCCGCAACGGGCATGCCTATAGGCGTTGCCGGACTTAATGTCTTGATGACGGACCTTAGACGAGCCTTTGTCGTTATACAAAGTTCTTCGAGCTCAGCACGATACTCATCATCTGGATCAAAAGTTTCTACTCGAGTCTGATATTTTAACGGTGTATCTATATGTGAGGCCAGCATTTCTAATCTACATTCTAACTCTGTAGACTCTAGGTTTAATTTACCCTTGATTATTTGATCATTTAAACGCATTATGCTTTAAACGGACATATTGTGTTCCTTTATTGAATCGTCAAAACTTTCCTTGGTAGCCATATTTGACTCTATATTCGATTTAATAATAATTAATTTAAATTAAATCGAATTTGCCAAACGAATTCAAAAACTGATATGCCTGAACAAAAAAACGTAGGGGAGCGAGCGTCTCTTGACCGAAACGCGCAAACGAAAAATGCATACAAAAACAATTGCACAGCCTAAGCGGAACGAAAAATAAACGGGTTGCAGCTGGCTTGCTTTGTACGTGTATATGTATGCGTGAACTACACTTATATACAAGCGCTTGGTCTCGGACAACTGTATAATTTACAGTGGTTGCGAGTGATGGCAAGAAGGGGGGAACGACAAAGCTAAGCGAAATGAAATTGTAGTGACAATTAATTTTTGACACTATTTATCATTCGCTCAGAAGCACTTATTTTCACAAATATTAAATTATATGTAGGAATCTTCAAAGCGGTTAGTAAGTGCATGCAAATTTTGATTATGCTCAACTACTTTACATATGTGCCAAGAATTGAAAGCGTTGGCTTTATTAGCGCAACCAAACCAATAGAGTTGGGCTTTCAATTTTTAGCACAGTACCTGCTGTTCCGGATGCTCCACTTTGGAAGCTACTTTCCTTGGCATTCTCCAACGATGGCAGCAGGACAGATTTATTATTATTTAAATATTTCCGGCCACCCTGGCATAAGCGCCAAGTATCTCGGAATTGTACTGTATAGGAGACTTAGCTTTCGTGAGCACATTAACGGCCCTTTCAACCAGTGCCGCTTTAAGATGGCCAAGGCCAACTGGCTACTAAACCCCAACAGCCCATTGCCACTTCGCTGCAAACGGGCAGTTAACAACGTCGTGGTGGCGCCAACTTGGCGGTTTAGTGCGTATCTCATTGACATAAATCGACAAATGAACAACTTAAGCCTACATTACGCTAAGCCGGCGAAACGATGCGAATTCGCTCCAAAACGAGTGATAAAGTTTTATTTCGCTCTCGCTCCGCCCTAAAACTAATTTACACTAGACTTCATGTTTCATTTTCAATTTTTAATTCAATGCGCGGATCTGCGCCAACAAAAAGGAACATGATTGAAGTACAGTGGACCCTCGGTTAACGAACGCCCCGCATAACGAACATTTCGCATGACGAACACATTTTTTTGGTGAAAAAAGTTTCTCTTAACGAACGAAATTTCGCATAACCACCAACGAAAAAGGGGGAAACCTTAATCTGTCTGAATGTGGGTCTACTGTAATTGAAATAGCGCGAATAAATAATATTACATATAATCCGGATAAAATTAAATATCGTCAGCGCGAAGTTAAACTCATTGGAAATATTTTATCGGAAGTAAAAATTAAGCGGATCTAAAATAAAGCTACTTTACATATGAAAAAAACTGAAAGTAAAGCGAACGCTTCAAAATTTTTGGGTATTCTAAAATATTTTTCAAAATTTATTCCAAATTTGTCAAAGCAATCGGCAGCGTTGCGTAATCTAACTCGAAATGATGTTGAATTTGAATAGACGGAAAATCATGAGTCGGAATTTAAAAACTTGCTTAGTATCGTAGCATTTGAACCGGTATTGGCTACTTATTATCCGAAGTTGCCAGTCATTGGGCAAACGGATGCATCAAAGGAAGGATTGGGTTGCGTAATTGTTCAAAACGGACACCTATATATATATATAGGCTAAGTAAGAGTGCTGAGTAAGAGTGAACAAAAGTGATCTCAGATTGAAAAGAAGTTGTTGGCAAATGTTTTCGCTTCACAACGATTTCATTATTTTTTTTTATGGACGTGAAACATTAGTCAGGCATGATATCGTTGATGTGACAATGCGACTTCAGCAAATGTTCATGTCAGTTTTGAGATATCCAGAAATGACTGTTGTGTACAAACCAGGAAAAGAAATGCTTGTGTCTGACTGCCTATCCGGTCCCAGTTATCGGAATGTCATGAGGACACGGTCTTAACGGGTATAATTCATTCGGTCACTAAATCGGCGTGTTTATCGAAAAAAAATTATGACTTATACAGTTCAACCATTGAACGTGATGAAATTTTTTTAAGAATTTGTCGATATGTAGAGAACGGTTGGCCAAATTATACCTACTGGACAGTCTGAGCCAAGTTTTTCATAGGCTCAAAAACGAACTGCATTTTGAGAGTGGATTACCCTTTCGTGATCATCGACTCGTAATTCCATCAGAATTTTAGGAAAATTACAAAAAAAAACAAAGCCCTTTCACGTGCAAGAATGTTTTATTATTGGCCTATCATGAATGGTCAGATAACAGAGATCTTTAAATCTTGTGGCATTCACACAAAACAATCAAAAAGAAAAACTTGTTCAGCAAGAGCTACCTAAATATTCGTTTCAGACAGTGTCTGCTGACTTGTTTGAATATGCAGGACAGGACTTCATGTCAGTTGTTGATGCATATTCAGGATTTTTAATCATGGAACATATAAACAGTAAAACGGAATGTCATATTATTAACAATTTTTATACCCTGAACCCATTAAAAATGGGTAAAAGGGGTATTATGTTTTTGTGCAAAACGCAAATGTATGTAACAGGCAGAAGGAAGCATCTCCGACCCCATAAAGTATATATATTCTTGATCAGCATCAATAGCCGAGTTGATCTAGCCATGTCCGACTGTCTGTCCGTCCGTCCGTCCGTCCGTCCGTATGTATGAACGCAAGGATCTCAGAACCTATAAGAGCTAGAGACTTGAAATTATTTAGCTGTAGGTCCTCCTGGTCGCGCAGATCGAGTTTGTTTCCGATAAACGATAACTGTCCCCGTTTCCGTAATCGATAAAAATGTATATCGAAATACCGTTTTTTAAGCAATTTTGGTAAATAATAAGAGCTAGAGTCACCGAACTTGACATGTAGCTTCTAGAATAGTATATATATATCAAGTATCTTTAATTTTATACCTATCGCCTTTTTACCCATTTTTAATGGGTTCAGGGTATAAAAATGGAATACGGCCACCAGAAGATCGAGTCAACGCCATTGTCAACTTCAAAAGACCCGACACAGTTTGCGAACTCGGCCGATTCCTTGGCATTGTTAATTATTATTGTCGTTGTATTCGTCATGCATCCGCCATTCAAGCGCCATTCAGCGAAATGTCAAACAAGTCCATCGCGACTACTATTTTCCCAATATGAACAGCTTAGCCAAAGAAGTCGTTGCAAACTGCCGAGTCTGTACCAAAGCCAAATATGACAGGCACCCTAAAAGACAAGAGCTCGGGGTAACACCCATCTCATGCTACACTGGCGAAATGTTGCACATAGACATCTTCTCAACCGATAAAAAACAATTCCTGACATGTATTGACAAGTTCTCCAAGTTTGCAGTCGTTCAATCGATATTGTCCAGAACTATGGTCGACATCACTGGTCCCCTATTGCAGCTTGTAAACATTTTTCCTAAAATCAAAACGATATTTTGCGATAATGAGGCTGCTTTCAATTCCGAGACAATCACCTCTATGCTCAGAAATAGCTACGGCATTGACGTTGTGAATGCGCACCCGCTGCATAGCTCATCGAATGGTCAAGTTGAACGTTTTCATAGCACCTTGGCAGAAATCGCTAGATCCCTTAAGCTAGACAGAAAAATCAGTGACACGGTGGAACTAATTTGAGGGCAACGGTAGAATATAACAGAACCTTACACTCAGTCACCCATGAGAAACCAATTGCGATTGTTCACGCAGGGCCCAATGTGCATTGCTCAGACATCAGAGAAAGGCTAGTAAAAGCCCAAGAAGATAACATCAAAAGATGCAACATCTCCAGACAAACCCGTACCTTTGAGGTAGGAGAAAAGGTATACCAAAAGAACAATAGGAGGTTAGGAAACAAACTGACCCCGTTATGCACAGAGCAAAAAGTGGAAGCAGACCTAGGAACGTCTGTTCTCATTAAGGGGAGGGTGGTCCACAAAGACAACCTCAAATAGGTTCCCCTCTACAATTAGTCAGTTAGTCAGTTTAAGAGACACTCAAGTAACCTTTCAGAGTTTAGCAGTATGATAGATGAAACAGAAAAATTGTCCGATTCCTTTCCCCAATCGTTTATGCGCAAATTGCTAGACGTCGATACAGACCACCGAAGAACCCTTTTGTCCGTTCTCAAAGTACACCATAGATTTGCTAGAAGCTTAGACTTTTTAGGGACGGCATTGAAGGTTGCAGGCACACCTGATGCAGCAGATTTCTTGAAGATCAGAATCACCGAGGCGCAACTAGTAGAGTCCAATTCTGGACAGATTACCATAAACTCCGAAACTCAGAAACAGATAAACAAAGTGACGGACACCATCAACAAGATTATAAATGCTCGGAAAAACGATTTGGTTGACACCCCACATTTATTTGAAGCACTTTTGGCAAGAAATAGAATGCTAAGCACAGAAATTCAAAATTTAATTCTCACTATTACTTTGGTAAAATCTAACATTGTTAACCCCACAATTCTTAATCACGCTGATTTGAAATCACTAATCGAACAGGACATTCCAATAGTTAGTTTAATAGAAGACTCTATAATAAGGGTCCTTCAGTCCGAAAATATTATCCATATATTAATAGCCTACCCAAAAGTTAAATTCAGATGTAATGTAGCATATCTACCCTACCATTATCATAAATCAAAGGGAATAACAATCCGTTAATACATTGTGACACTTTGTCATAATAAATAGAAATATACAAATGCCCAAAGTACATTAAAAGACCGCTAAGAATTACATAAACATTCCAGCGCACAAGCAATACGATCCATCGCTTATACATTAGCCGATCGTGGCGCGTGGGAATGCTGAGCATGCACTTTGCAGCTCAAGTGGTCAAACCATACACAACATATGCATGCCTTCTGCATACATATGTATATACCAACATACTTATACATACATATCAACACATAGATATAAGCATTGCATGTTTCGGGTTAGCTGAACCCAACATGAACATATAAGAATCATTCTGAATAAAGTAACAGCAGACGCTCCAAACCAAAACGTTCTCGTCTTTATCCACGCAACATATTACATGGCGACCGTGACAAAAGTCACAGGCAGTAGTCTCCCGTCAACTAGAGTGTGTTCCACAGAAACGGCAAATAAAACGACGCCTCCACAAAACATCCTTTCGCAGGATACAACCAAAATATAACATATACACACACACGCGCAACAACAATAGCAGCAGCTAGTTGAATGGAAAAAATTAAAACAAATTAAATGTAAAATTCCAAAAACAAAATAATGAGGTGTCAAGTGTAAAACGTAAAGTCGCCTTTAGCAACGGGCTGCATAATTGCGAATGCCCCAATTTGATTTAACATTAAGTTCTAATTTCAAGCCTATGCGGGAAACCGCTGCTTGAAAAAATACTAAACACTGATAGGCTTTACACTAACAAATGTGGTTGGAGAATTTACAAAAAAAAAAATGAATTGTCAACCGAAATGTGAGCCAACCACATTCTATAACAACTAATATTTTCATGTGTCTGGCGCTGGGTATCTATATACTCAGCTGCAATAAAACATTTGTCAAATGATAAATTTAAAAAAAAATATCATTTCATAAAAATTATCACCTTTAATTATTTTTTGATTTTCAAAGAAGAAAATATTTTTCTTTCTTTAGGTAATCCCACAATTAAAAAATTATGAAATATAAAAGTTTTTAATAGAAAACCTTACCTTTTCTTTAATGAAGGTTAGAACAAAATAAAAAAAATTTTTTTCATTGAATATATATAAAAAAAATTAAATTACATAATGGGATGGCTTAGTGATTCTAGTGAGGCAAAAGACAATACTGCCAACGTTGTAAACAACGTCAAGATAATTGATCACGCAGACGATATAAAATCGTTGTGGATCCTGTTATTAATTATCACCATAGTGTCAGTCTACAATTTCTGTTTACAATCTATGTTAAGCATAATAAAATTATTAAGAAAAGATACATGAGTAGGGCAAATAACTTAGATAAGATCTAAAAATGAATAAGGAGAAAATAGATCACGTTTACGAAAGCTTTCCAAATTTACGCTTTAATGCGATTAGAGTTTTACATTTCCCTAGCGAATACATATGAGTATATCAGTTCGAGACTGATTAAATAGAAACTTTCGGCGGAATCTGTAGCCCACTTATGCACGGCGATAAAGCAGAAAAGGCAATGATACTTTCAACACTACCATATGTCAGGGTAAAATTAACAGCAAAAGAAGACCCATATTTATGTATAGTAACTACATGGTTAGTACGCTTACAAAAGTAAGAAAATTCCAGTAAAAGAATGGAATGGATGGAAATTGCGAAACATATCGACGCATTTCGTTACAAATTTGATAAATCTTACAAATGCATCAATAAAGAAGCAGTTATAAAAGCGGAAACACTAAAAAACCATATAGAAATATTAGTAAGGGAATACAATAATATAGTTACATTAGTAAATTGATATGAAAATAAATTCACATCTGAGCACAATAGTAAATGTTTAAGGGTAATAAAATCCCTAAACACAAGATTGATTACTCTCACCAATAGGCGACAAATTCAGATAAACGTGCCAGAAAGTCTAAATCAATTGTCGGAGTTTGATCCCGACCAATTAAAAGAATTAAACGAATCAATTCAACCAAGCTACGCTGAATCTGATAGTGACATTGAAACACTAGAAGAAAGCGATACAACCGAAACCAAACAGGAAATAATAACAATCTCTGAAATGGCACAAACAGTTGAAGAATTTATCAAGCTAGCCACATCTCTGATACCAGAGTTTGACGGTAAGCCGGATAATCTACAAAGTTTTCTAGACTCTTTGAATCTATTAGAAACATTAAAAGGCACACATGAGCTAACAGCCATAAGCCTTAAAAAAACAAAGCTAAAGGCCATGCGAGAAATTTAATAAGCAATGAGCAGACAATTGCTGCAATCATTACGCAACTATCAAATGCAGTAAAAGGAGAATCAGTAGAGTCACTACAACAGCTGTAAAAGCTATGACCCAAAATTGTTCAATTGATAAGGTAAAACTTATCATGCAGGCAGGCACATTCACAAATATGAATGATGCCGTTTCCAAATTTGTCAATAGTTGCACGGAGATAACAGGTCAAAGTAACACTGTCCTGTATTGTCAACGGGGTGCAAACAACAATAATAGAGGAGGCCGAGGTTATAATCGTGGCAGAAATTACAACCACAACAATTACAACCGAGGCGGTAACAACAACAACAACAATAATTACAATAACCGTGGAGGAAGACGAAGCCAAAATCGAGGAAGAGGCCGAGGTAACTCCAACCAAGGTAATAATAATAATAATGTGAGAGTGGCGCAAAATGCGTCGGAAAACTCTCAGAACCCTTTAGGAAACAACCAGTAAATGCAACGGTTCATTCCATCAATTACAGTCTTAATATATTTGTCACTTTTTAAATCATTCAACTGAAAATAAACTCACATTCCTAATAGATACTGGTGCAGATATCTCACATTTAAAAATAAATTCAGATAACTTCAAAAATCAAGAAGAAAAAATTATAAACATCCAAGGCATAGGCCAAGGTGTAATAAAATCTCAAGGAACAACTTCAATAGAACTTCAATATAAAAAACTTCGCCGATTATTCACGGCACATAACTACATTATGTAAAAAGAATGTTCCTTTTGAATGGTCAAGTGAATGCCAAAACGCAGTCCAATACCTTAAGGAAAAGCTTATGCACCCCACATTATTACAATATCCTGATTTTCGCAAAGAATTTTGCATTATAACAGATGCTAGTAAACAAGCTTGCGGAGCGGTTCTAACTCAGAACCGTGACGGAATTCAGCTCCCAATAGCTTATGCATCTCGTTCATTTACAAAAGGGGAAAGCAATAAGAGCACAACAGAACAAGAGTAAACGGCAATTCATTGGGCAGTTGCCCATTTTAGACCATATATTTATGGCAAACACTTTACTATTAAAACGGATCACAGACCATTGACATATCTTTTTTCTATGACTAATCCCAGTTCAAAATTTACTCGCATGCGGCTAGAGCATGAAGAATACAACTTCACAGTAGAATACCTAAAGGGGAAAGATAATTTTGTAGCAGACGCACTTTCGCGTATTAATATAAAAGAACTCAAAGATATGCAACATAAAGTCCTGAAAGTCACTACCAGGCAACAAAGTAGACGAAATAAAAACTGTACAGTAGAAAATTACGAACTTCTGCCAAGGCAAAGTCATAAAAATGTATCTAAGCCCAACGTACATGAAATCATTACAAATGATGAAGTACGAAAAGTAGTGACCTTGCGCATAACAGAATCTAAATGTTTATTTAAACATGGAAATAAAATTATCGCAAGAATTGAAGTTAGCGATTTATATACTAATGGAATCCTCAACTTAGGTCAGTTCTTCCAAAGGCTTGAAACAGAAGCCGGTATATTAAAAATCAGCCAACTCAAAGTGGCACCGAGCGAAAAGATCTTTGA
Source organism: Drosophila ezoana (assembly GCA_035045725.1). Lineage (NCBI taxonomy): Eukaryota > Metazoa > Arthropoda > Insecta > Diptera > Drosophilidae > Drosophila > Drosophila ezoana. Next base: position 606,285 of record JAWNOU010000199.1, read on the forward strand.
ATCAGTTTCAATAGATTCTTTTAAAAATATGGGCAATAAAATATTAAAATCTTTAAGAGTAGCGCTACTCCAGACGGTGACCCAAATAAAAAATGAAAAAGAGATACAACAAATACTGTCTACATACCATGACGACCCAATTTAAGGAGGTCATAGCGGCATAACAAGAACGCTAGCGAAAATAAAAAGACACTACTACTGGAAAAATATGACACGTCATATAAAAGAGTACGTACGTAGATGTCAAAAATGCTAAATGTCTAAAACAATGACGCACACAAAAACTCCTTTGACTCTCACAGAAACACCTGTGAATGCTTTCCATATAGTGATAGTGGATACAGTTGGTCCGCTACCTAAATCGGAAAATGGCAATGAATACATAGTCACATTAATATGTGACCTTACAAAATATTTAGTAGACATTCCAATAAAAAGCAAAAGCGCAAATAATGTCGCAAAAGCTTTATTCGAAAATTTCATACTCAAGTTTGGTCCAATGAAAACGTTCATCTCGGACATGGAAACAGAGTATAAAAACCAGATTTTTGCTGATTTATGCAAGTATATGAAGATCAAGAATCTCACCTCTACTGCAAATCATCATCAAACATTAGGGACAATAGAACGAAGTCATCGAACATTTAATGAATACATTCGTTCATACATCTCTGCAGATGAAACGGACTGGGATGTCTGGATTCAATATTTCACTTATTGCTTCAACACGACACCATCAGCAACGCATGAGTATTGTCCATACGAACTAGTATTTGGCAGACTACCAAAACAGTTCATCGATTTAAACAAAACTAATTACAAAGATCTTATTTATAATTTAGATGACTACTCTAAGGAAATAGAGTTTAGATTAGAAAAAGCATACAAAAGAGCTAGAATTATGTTAGAAAAGGCCAAGGCTTATAGGAAATTAGCATATGATGAAAAAACAAAAAATGTTGAATTAAAAGTAGGAGATAAAGTACTTATAAGAAACGAAACAGGGCACAAATTAGACCCAGTATATTTAGGACCATATATAGTAGAGAAAATAGAAGATAATGACATTTTTATTAAAGATAGTAAAGATAAGAAACAAAAAGTATATAAGGATAGACTAAAACAATATATTCAATGAAACGTTTCATGAAAAAAAAAGGTCTGACCAACCTGAAAAAAAAAAAATTTTGTTTTGTTCTTCTAAGAAAGTTAAAAATAAAATAAAACGTAAATTCAAATATATTGAAAATAAAAATTTGTCAATGAACACAAAGGTTTTAAAAAAAAGAGATAAAACCATTTTCAATACATAAATTTATAATAAGTAACAAATTAATTTATTTTAAAAAAATAAATACAATATATTAACACTAACACTAAATGACTACATGTATTACGTAATTTTTTAGGGAGGTGTAGCATATCTACCCTACCATTATCATAAATTAAAGGGTATAACAATCCGTTAATACATTGTGACACTTTGTCATAATAAATATAAATATACAAATGCCCAAAGTACATTAAAATACCGCTTAGAATTACATAAACATTCCAGCGCACAAGCAATACGATCCATCGCTTATACATAAGCCGATCGTGGCGCGTGGGAATGCTGAGCATGCACTTTGCAGCTCAAGTGGTCAAACCATACACAACATATGCATGCCTTCTGCATACATATGTATATACCAATATACTTATACATACATATAAACACATAGATATAAGCATTGCATGTTTCGGGTTAGCTGAACCCAACATGAACATATAAGAATCATTCTGAATAAAGTAACACGACGGAGCAGACGCTCCAAACCAAAACGTTCTCGTCTTTATCCACGCAACATATTACAGTAAGAAGGTCACCGTCAACCCTGTATCTCACCAACAAGTCATCCTACGGCTCGACGAAAACACACTGGCAGAATGTGAGGAGTATACTTTCGCTGTCACAGAATGCACTGAGACTACGCACCATACCTTTTGCGAACGGTCTCGACGAGACACGGCCCATTACCACACTCAACCCAGCCACCTGAGGGCGATAATGTCCGTAGATGACGGCGTCGTGATTATCAACGAAGCGACAGCTCGCATCCAAACGCACAATGGCGCATAAGTGTTCGCGACAGGAACACACCTGGTAACTTTCGAAAAATCTGCAACAATCAACGGCACCGAATTCGTGAACTTGCGAAAGATGCAAAGCAAGCAGCCTGGCATTGTTAGGTCACCACTCCTGAACATCGTCGGCCACGACCCGGTATTGAGCATACCCCTTCTGCACCGCAGGAACAATGAAAGTTTGCGTTTCATCCAAGGCTTCAAAAAAGCAGTAGATGCCGCAGGCTCGCCCAAACTCTGGTCCGCAGTTGGTGTGATTTTGATTGTGATTTGAATGTTTTGAATGTAACCGACTCACTCATCCTTTTTCTGTTACTAAGGAGAAGACGAGTCTCTATGGAGATACAGAAGGCCATTGACAACTTTAGAATGCCCGAAGACGGTCATCATCCTGGGGGGTAGTTAACAACTAAGTTAAATATTGCACAATGTATTGCCCTAGTTTTTAAGTAGCTTTGCATGAGTAATGCTGATGCGCCACATTTGAGTTCAGCGCTCTGCGCTAAGAACGACCAACAGTGGTATGCTGACACTTCATATTCGAAGTGAAGCGCTGCGCTGTATGGAATGCTGAGTCGGCTTGATGCATTGTCGCTTAGGGCATAATCGTACTTATTGTAAACTCGAACAGGGCAGTTGTATGTGAACAGAGCAACACTGAAGTTGCCGAATAAATAACAACTCCGGCATTACCGTAAAGAAAACTTATATCTTTTATTATTGTCTGAGCCCGAGGCCAGCAATGGCAATGGCAATGGCAACATAATCTTCTTAACCACTGCTGCGATAAGAGGATAACACCAGGATCAGGAAAGATACACGGATCGTCACAGTGACTACTTACACATAGAGCTGTGTTACAACGCGGGACGACTATACTGATTAATAATTTGTACCACAGCCACTGCGCTATAGCGTTTTTGAGCCATTCATGGTGTCTCCCACCCCAGCAGCGGAGCCACCAATCAGCAAATACGCCGCAAATGTGTATGGCCATTTATGAGGAAGAATGTGACATCGTGGGCTCGAAATTGTTTGCCCTGTCAACGAGCGAAGATCCATCGCCACAATACTATGATCCCGGAAAAGATCGAAATGCCGGACAATAGATTTGACCATGTGCATAGAGACATTGTTGTAATACCAGAGGTTAGAGGATTTCGCTACTGCCTTACCACGATCGACCGATTCTCAAGATGGCCCAAGGCTGTTCCAATGAAAGATATATCCGCTGACACAACAATAACGACAGATCAGGGCGCACAGTTTGAGTCTGCTCTTTTCGGAGCGTTATGCGATTTGCTTGGAAGCAAACGAATACATGCCACAGCATACCACCCCTAATCAAATGGAATGCTTGAAACATGGCATCGTTCGTTACTGCTCGGTCTATAAATATGCTATAAGGAAGACCTGGCTTCTTCAACGGCTTAAATGGTTTACGGTACACACATCCGTCTACCAAACGAATTTTACGACGACATGTCCAGGCCACTTCATCCAAGTGATTTTATCGAAACGTTCAGAGAGCATATGCGCATGGTCCAACCAGTTTCGATGGCACATCACTTGAGCACCAGCAAGAGCATGTTTGTGCTCAAACATATGAGCGACTGCTCGCATGTCATGTTGAGAACGGATTTAGTGAGACAGCCATTAGAACCACCATACTCAGGCCCGTACGAAGTGGTAAATATGTAGCCGTTTCGACTGAGCGCCTGAAGCCGTCTTTTATACCAAAGGATGATGATGCTGTCAACGATTCTCAACCAAAGGTATTGCGCACCTATTCAAATAACCGCAAGGTTAGGGTCGCTGCCGACTTGGTCACTAAAGTCAGGTAGCTGTGGCAACACCGAGTTGAGCTTAGAATTATCGATACCGATAACGATGGGTATCCTTACAACTCGAGAGCACGACGAAGGAGACAGAGCCGCATCAATTAGAGCTACGACTAAATTAAGAAAACTTAAACTTGTATGTTAAATAATAAACTAGTTATTCAGGATAACCAAAGACATATGTATTTATGTAGTTATAAGGAACGCACGCACCCATCAATTCATGTCATATCATATATTGAGTGGCATAGTTGAACGTCAACCATCACCATGATGATAATTGCATAAAAAAAACAACGCAATAGCATTCAACTTAAATAATTAAAGTCTTTTAATTCTAATAATCGAACAATCGTTACAGCCATGTACAGGTCAGCGGTGGCATTGGACAATTGGGCACCCCACTTTCTTTCTTAAGGTCTAGAAAAACCATGGGTAACCGGCTTTGCGTCGTTCCTTTTGAAGCCTTGCCTTCAGGATTAAAAATGTTGACTACATTCTGCCTTTGTATTGTACTTTCTTGATTACATAGCCTTGGGCTACCACTCCCTTTGAAATAATCTGGTCAACCCTAAACAATACGAGCGAGTAATAATTTTTTAGATCCTTCGACCAACACGAAAACTTGCTTTTAATCTACTAGAATCAACTGGCTCATAAAAGTCTATATGTATTGTCTCAAAAGGTTAGATGATTTTTGGAATACTGTGCAGCAACCCCTCGTCCATTCCAGTTTTCGTTGCATAAGCTATACGGTTTGAGCAATTTTCAATATGCATTGCGCATTTACTTTTAAATTCTTTTACTTAAGGAAATATTTTGCTTTACATGGGTTTAGTTAAAATTTGATTAACGTCAATATTTTTCTAGTAGATATTTACGAAACCTGCGTAATGCATAAATTATCGCGAGTGTTTCCAGTTCAAAAATATAATACCTTGACTCTATTTCCCTTGTGCGTTTCGAAAAGTACAAATTTAAACAAAGCTTCTTATCATCTTTCCTTTGCATCAATTAATAATAAAATACATAATACAGTTTAACAAATATGGGACCCGCTCCCAAGTTGACCGTGTATACTTCTGTGAATGCAGGCCATTTATAATGTTACGTCAATCTCATTCTACAATACTCAAATGGCGCATCAAGCGCACACCACGTGGCCGGGTAATGAACATGGGCAGTGCCGGAAGAGAGGCAAGTGAAGGAATGAAAATTTGGGAATGGCAATAAGATTGACATAAAAATAATGTAATCCCAAAACTAATCATATCAATAGCAACAAGAATCAGCTGCAAACGACCTAAAGACCATCGGAACCTGAGTCCCGAGCTGTTCGTTCACGACGAACCAACTACTGCAATCGGAACTGGCCGCTCTCACCGGAACGATTTTTGGTGCGCAAGTTGAAGATCACGAAGCAATCGTGTTTCTCCGTAGAAAAAGGAGAGTGCGAGGTGTGAGCTTTATGGAAGGTTCATAGTTTACCAAAAAAACCTTCCCAAACAATTCTGACTTATAGCAACTATGAATTTCAACTGTCTCACTCTCAATAAGGCATTCCGCTACTTAGTATGTGTCCGCTGCAGGTCGTAGGACAACAACTACAGAGACAGGTCAACAGCCACAGGTTTTACTTCAGTGACGAAAATGTGCGCTCCGTCCCATCCAGCACAAATCTGCGACTTCGAGTGGGTCATAAAAGGGTCAGGGAAGCTCTGCACTGGATCAAGAAAGTCCCAAGAGAGTATAAAAGTGTGAGGATACCAGGACATCATCAGAATAGGCAAAAGCATTGAAGGATACCCCACCCATCGTCCCTTTGTTTCAAAAGCGAACCCAGCAGTGGGAGTGCTCTGTGATAAATCTGTCCGATCGTTCAGAGACACCAGAGGCAAATGCTTGGGTACCATAGTCACCAGAGTGGTCGGAAAACGAACCTGGAAACCAATACGTACTCTAAGGAGGCGAGCCTTGTGACTGTGCTGTACGACACTGTTGCAGGGCGACGCAAGTGTGCTATTACTGGAGGCTTCCCTCAAGGATCTGTGTGTGGACCCTTACTATAGAATAAAATGTATGGTTGCAGCATTGTAGGCTTTACAGACGACATCGCAATCGTCACGGTGGCGAGAAGAACCACTGACGCAGCCCAACACGTGAATTAGGGGCTCGCAGAAAATGGCTTCAACCTTGCTGCACAAACATCGGAGGCAGTACTCATCAGCAGCCGGAAACCAGAGAAAACAGCCGACATTATAGAGGATGACAGCCACATAATATTCGAGCCCGCAATTTAATATCAGGGCGTCTTGTTGGACCATATGCTCAGTTTTAAACAGCTGAAGAAAATGTGAGTAGAGACACTAATGCACTATTTGGCATAAAGGCGAACACTGGCGGGCCTACATAGCACAGTAACGGCTAATCTGCAATGTGGTCTGCTCGATGCTCCTTTACGAGTTACCAGTTTGGTAACCAGACATGACAATCCCTACTGGTGCAAGTGCAGGGCGTCCTGCAGAAGTTGTGCACTCCGGGTCCACTGTGCTTTTCGGATCATCTCACCTTGCAGCACTAGAACTTGCCGAAATGCCGAACCTAATGGCAGCAGAAAATCATCCAGGCGAGAGGTGATGGGTGATTTGCATCAACGGCAGCCAGACTTACGACCGTAGCTGTCTTAAGAGTACGGACAAACCGGCTTCTACCTGACATAGGTACTTATAGAGCATGAATGCTCAATCCTACCATTTTAGTTTAAGGCATGCGACATATCCATTTTGCACACACTGTTACGCCATAGAGAACGCAGAACACGAATTTTTCGTGTGTCTAAGATTCTCTACTGAACGGGAAGAGCTGGACCAAAGAATATATATAGCGGCCTGAACAGCATTAGCACCAACAGCGCTGGCACCAGAAAATGGGGATTAGCATCACATACAAATTAATAAATGATAAAACTATCCATATCCATATTGTAGACGATAACAACCATCAACTGCCTATCTAAAACCAAAAGATTGCGGCAAACCAACTACTACCAGCCACATGTAAGGGCTACAATCACACAAGCTCTCAGCCAATTCAGACCCATGGCAACAGGCAGGCACTACTTCAGCGGCACCAACATATAGTAATGCGATGATGCCGTTGACCAGCATGATCAACCAGCATTCTCGATATAGGCCGACCCCGTCTCAACCTGAACAAGGGGCTACGAACGGGCTAAACTACACTGGATCAGTAAGGTACCAAACGAGCACATCGTGCACGACAAACGACTCAGGGCAAGAACAAGGCATCGAGGAACTTAAAACAAAGCCATCAAGGACATCCAGGACGCCTAACAAGACATAGGAAAACTATCGAAGGATACAAGGACCAACGACTGGTTTCTTGAACAACATTGTGTGCAAACCATCGACCATTAATAGAAATTAAACCTCGAAACCAAGGCTTACTCCAAAGGGGCGTCGCAGACCACTCCTAGCCCATTGAGGTGCAAGGAATACCTCTCGTTAACACAACATCAGTATCAGTATTCATGACACGATAAGCGAAATTAGTTTAATCTTGATTGTGATTATCCAATTCGGCTAAAAAACCATCATCACCATATATTTCCTCAATTTGTTCATGCATTAGCCTTTCCTTGTCAATCTTTATACATAAAGCTTCAAGAATGCACTCTAGATTTGCAGAAGATTTCAACCTTTCCTCTAATCGGCGAAGGATTCTAGTTGAAATACATTAATTTAAATTAAATACATTGAAATCAAGCTCTACTATATTATACTTCTGTGCCATTAATTAAAAGCGGACACGTCTTACCAAATTATTTTAACTTATTGCCTACTTCTTTAGCTTAATTTTGCGCAAAAATAATTTTGACTGCGTTAGGGCCTGTTACTCCAGAAAAAAAAATCAGAAAAAAATAGTAATTTCTACTGGGTTAATAAGCAAATTTTATTAATACTTATATTTGAACTCCATGCGAAATAAATATTGGACATTGACCTGAGCAATATCATAGACAATAAACTCATTATACAACAACGAAGATGTGAAATTCGCATCAGTGATGGGCTTTCCTAGTGGTATTTCAACACCATCAGTTCGTACATATGACTCTTTGGGATTTGGCATAGTGCGACCATGACCAAAACAGCTGTGTTTACCTTTTGGTAATTTGTTTACATACTTGGCAGCCGTACATTCCATCATGTCACCTAAAGCTACTTCAGACAGAAGCAAAAGTCCTGTAGAGTTTTGTTGACTGGCACAACAATAATTTGCTGATTTGGACACCATATCTGCAAAATAAATGCCCTTGCCGAACATATAGCCAGTTGGTGGTGCTTCTGGCGGAGCAATTTTCAAACCATGCGACAATATTCCAACAAAGTTTGTCAGTCGAGAACCGTGCCAAAGCAATTTCCGGTTTTGTAGTTTCTTAAAAGGCATAAAGCGCCGAGCTTCACCTTGTCGAGCTACCTTAAATACATCTATTACTTCAAGCTCGTATGAACTATGTGTAGATGCATGAGTATTTTGCACGTACTTGTTTAAAATTGTGAATTCTTCACTGTTTTTGTTAAGCGGTTCCAGATGTGTTTTTAATTGTTCGTAATGTTTATCCAATGGATTAACATTACCCAAATGATCCTCCTTTTTTATTAAATTATAGGCAACTTCTATCTCCGCTAATGAATCCAACATTTGCCGTAAATTTTCTATCTGTTCAATCGTTTCAATTAAAGGTGGTGCATTGACTCCAAAACTTTGCGGAATTAATGTATAGAATCGATTACTGGCATCAATAAATCGAGCATTGGTGCCGCTTTGCTGAATCAATTCATATATTTCATTTACAACAATATATGCTGACTGAAGTTGCTTTAAACTAAGTTTGCCTAAGGGCATTTTTTCCAAATCTATGTGGAATTCCATCATTGTTTTCTTCATTGAGTCGACATCAAATATAAGTTTTATTAAATTTTGAACTGAGGGTTCAAGTTTAGAATCAATATTTCCACTGCTAGCGTCTTTTACTTCCTTATATTCTTCATATTGTATATCGATTGGGTACATACGACCCGGTATCTTAACAAAATTATTTCTGTTCCTAAATTCATTTCCTGTCTTTTCTGCGTACACACTATGAAAACATTGTATAGCATCGACTACTGTTTTAAAATCTTCCACCTTTGAGCTTCCAATAGTTGTTCCAATACGACCCCATGAGCGAAAAATCCAATACCTATACAATTAGGATAAGTAAAACATTAAATGTGTGTAATATGCTTATTGTGAATGTTAATTATAGACATACTTATTTTGTTTATCGGCTTCCAAAAGTTGTAACTTGTAATATGAATTCTTGTTTCGTTGAATATCTGTTAAGCCAAGTACAATATTATATTTACTGTCCCCTCGAACATATACGTGCGCGATATCCTCCAGTCCACTATCAGGATCAACAGCGAATCCATTCTTCACTCTAAGAGTTACCGATTTTGGTACAGATTTTGTATAGATGCTTTTCGATTTTGAGCTTTTTATCTCTTCTTGAGGAAAGCGGGCTGATGGGTCGGTTCCCCAGTCGCAAAGGGTCATACTACATATAAAATCAATGGCGCCAGAGCTATCAGATTCCACTGAATCGAGATACTTCATAGGAACAATATGTATTCCAAGCTCTTTTGCTTTTTTCATACGAGAACTGAGTATTTCAACTTCTTTTTCGGTTGATATAATGGCAATAGTGTCATTATTAATTTTGGTATCATATTTACCTCCCAACTTTCCGATTCGCTTTTTTATTTCCGTTTCATTATCTTTTAAGCCGATAAGAGAAAATTTAAGGTTGTATAATGGTGGTCGTTCTCGTTTTATTTTTGGACTAAAATGAAAGCAAAAAAATATTTTCATAAATTCACTCAATCTAAAAGATCTAAAAAATTCACAGATGCAAGCAAAAGGTAGAATTAGAGAACTAGTTGTGTGCGTTTTTTTTGCGAGGTTTTCAATCAAAGGAACATAACAAAAGCATTGTAGTTGCATGATTTAAGACATCAATAAGGTTTATAATTAAAGCGTTGTATTTATCTAATGAACTTTTGACAAACTTGTTATTTTAAAAATTGTTTGGTTACTAACCCATTCAGTTCTTCTTGATTTTTCTTTATTGCAATGTTTTTAGCAATAGTTAATGCACTTGGAGGTACATACTGAATAAGTCGCGATTCGGGCTTATTTTTGAAAGCGCTCAAAAAGAGATATTCAGATTTAAGTTCTTTTGGAATTTTGCATGAAGTCCGCTGAGGCTCAGTTAATAACTGTGTGCATTTGGTCCATTCTGATATGTTTCCGTTACAAACGTAACCTGACTTGTTAAAGATGAACTGCGTACTCTTGCATTCTGGACAAGACTTAATTGCACCAAATGCCAATAGATCTGCTGCTTGATCTAAAAGCTTTTCAGAATCGCCAGTCAAGGGCTCCTGTGCATTATATATTAATAGCTTCTCAATATCTGATTTTTTCATTTCTCTTTTTAAATTATCACGATAATTAAACAAAATATCATTCTGCTTTTTTAATTTTTTCATCCTTTTTTTTTCTTTGATTTCAACATTTGGCTCTAGCTTCGGCTTCTTGGCGTCTGGGGTATCTTCAGATTTAACCACACTGTAAATGAATAAAAAAATAAATATGTATTTAATCTTTTTCTTTAGACCAGCACCAACAGCCGAGTTATGTATGTTTTTACGAAAACTAGTTCACCAATCGGCATGCTGGCTATATCATTTAACAGTAAGTGTTACATTGCTTTTCATTGAAATGTCAAACAAGGCTCGTGAAATATAGAGCATTAACAATGAAAAATTATTTGGCAATAGTCTGTTTAAATTAAATTAGCTTATGTTTTTGCTCATTCAAAAAAATTAGCTAGGTTGAAGGTGGTTGCGAATTCGACACTCGCAGAAAAAAATATATTTTTTTTGCTAGTCATTAACATTTCCATTTTATAATGGATGAATTGTTTAGCTTGCTGGAGGTCCAGGGCTTTATTAAAAACGAAAAGAAACACGATTTTGTTTTAGCTTGTATTTCCGATAGCTTTCGGCAGAACATCGGACGGTTGGGCACCAGCACCAAGAGACAGAAAACAATTAAAATTAACATAATTAAATAAATAAATTAATTAAACATTTAACATATAATATTTTACACGTCTGCGCTTCTTGAAGCGGAGATTGCAACTTTTTGGCTTTAGTTTAGTCGTTTTTTGTTTGGTGTGCTTATTATGTGTAGCATTTCCAATGTATGTCGATTGTTGTAGTGTTGTTCTTGCTGTAGCGTAGTTATTGCATCAAAGTTTGGTGTGTGGTTGCTTTTCATACATGGGTCATTAGTGCTTTTATATGGAATTTTGTAAATGACATAACTTTTGTCCGTCATTGGAATTTTTGTACCCTGATCTCATTGAAAACGGGTAAAAAAAAGCAGATATGATGTATTTTAGCAAATGTGTGTAACAGGCAGAAGGAAGCGCCTTCGACAACATAAAGTATATATATTCTTAATCAGAATCAAACCGACTCGATCTAACCATGTTCGTCTGTCTGTCCGTCCGGCCGTATGAACGTAAGAATCTCCGAACCTGTTAGAGCAGTACAAAGTTGCGAAAATCAATAACTTTCCCCGTTTCTAAGCATCCATAAAACTCGATATTCTGTTTTTTGTGGTAGGTTTTAAGATCTCGGGTCACCAAATAACTATTACTTATATACAAAACAAGTAGCTTTCATTTTATAGCTATATTTAATTCGCGTCGTAAATGAATTGTTGTTATGGCTGTAGAGTAGAGACGGTATAATGCGGTCGAAACAGGTTCGAGTCCGCTTGGACTAATTAATTAATTAATTAATCTAATTATTACTGCTAAGGCAAACGCGCTCGTAGCACCTGCTGCATTTGGTGTTGGTAGAAGAGTTCAGTATATCCCCTAGTGGGGAGTAGAGCCTCGTACTTGTTGTCTTTTTAATGTTAAAAGGTTGTAAAGTATTCGTAGGTTTGTGTGCTACTTATATTTCTCGTTCGTTATAGCAGTCTAAGTTCTTGAGGCGTTCCGATAATCGTGGCACATATGTTAAAGACTTGTATGTATTCGTAGTTCCCTTACTCCGTTGCCAAGCAATCGATAAATATCGTTATCGTAATCCTGTTTTTTGAGCAAATTGCGTAAATAATAAGAGTCACCAAAAGTGATATGTTAATTTTAAAATTGTATATACATATATGTATCAATTAACTTTCATTTATACCTATCGCCACCTCCCTGCTACTACCGCGTAGCTATAAATCAAGTTAATAATAATTATAATAATAATAAAAAAAAAATATATATATATATATATATATGTATATATAATCCTGCAGAAAAGACACAAACAATAGTGAGTTAAATAATTCTACGGAACGAGAATTGCTCAGACATCAAAAACGAAAATCGAGCGAGAATCCACAAGAGGGGGAAGTCGAGCCTAGCGTGAGTAATAAAACTCAGAATGGAGGCAGGTGAGTGCCAAAATCCGGGTGTAGGCGTGCGCTGGATCTACCACCGACGCAAGGAAGAACTGGTGGCGATCGCCAATGAGTTCGGGCTGGACAAGGAAGGGTGCGTGGAGGAGTTGCGTAAGCGGCTATCTACTTTCGTACAGGATGGCGGCCATACATCCGAAATTTGGGCTCGGCTTGCCGAGTTAGAGTCTCAGTTTGCCAAAACGTTGGAATTAGCGATCCCAAGGCTGGCTGTCCCATGAGCGCGTTGACCTCCTTTGCACCTAAAGTTGCATACGCGACACCTTGCTTCAGCTTTTCCCAGCACGTTGAATGGCCTCGTGCGGGAACCAAATTTTGTTAAGCTGGTTATCTAAATGTTATTAATTTGGATGTCTTAGGTATTAACTTAAACTGTAGAAAGTTGCATTAAGATCGGTTAAGAAACACGTGTTTGCGGCAGATAGCGCAAATTCCAAAAATTTATGTATATATGTGCACACACATTTATGCGCGTCTGCGTCGAATTTTATCAACAGCATTGCAATTTCGATTGTTTTCTGTGTTACTATTTTAATTTTCTCAATAAGACTCAATTGTAGGTGTGGCTGTTGAGTAGAGGCAGTGGCAAGTGGTGCGGTCTGTCCCGAGTTCGCGCCATACCGAGGAAACTATTTTTTTTTATTTTTTATTTTTGTCTTTATTACTACAAACGAGCGCATAGCGCGAGCTGCATTTGGTGTTGAAATAAGAGGGTATCCCCTAGTCGGTATCACCCGACTAGGACCTCTTACTTGTTTTCTGCGATTTGTTGTTTTTTAATTATGTATAAATTACATTGTTGTGTTGGAAGTCATTTCTGGTCAAGAGTTTACTAATTTCATGTTCAATTGCTTTGTAGTATTTTGTGTCCAATACGTTAATCATCTTTCTCGTACAGCCTAGTGCTGTATTTATTATCATACATCTTTGGTGGTTTGCGTTAAAGTTAAGTATTCGTCCAGACGCTCTGGGTTTCTTATACCGCTTAATTTTGAGTGAGTACTATAAAATGGCGATTTCTGGTATATTGGTAGTTCAGTTGTAAATTTAATGTATTTGATAAAGAGTTCAATAACGAAATAAAGGTTATCTACATATTTCGTCAAGTCTTGGTTTTACTGTCAATTTATCAGTAATATTGGCATTCTGTTTAATTGTATAACATTTACTTAATTTACTTTAAATAAATAAATAACTAGGGGATACCTTGAACCAATGACATTATAAACACTAAGATGAGTAATACCCATACATTTGAATGCGATGCAACATTTTTTGCCCGGCTTTTCATCTGGCATTTCCCATTTCAAACGACACGCCAGCCCCTTGCTCGTCGCTTTCCAAAGCCGGCACGAATGCCGAAGTCGCGGTTTGTTAATGCTGTAACGAGCAATGAATGCCAGCCTACCTTCAACAAAGCTCTTTTGTTTTCGAAGTACATTGAGCGAAAAATATTTCTACTTACAATCGACGCATTGAACTTTTGCTTTATCCTTGATATTCACGCTTTATATGAATGATTAGCGGGTATTGCCCGACCTTGCCCGTGGAACGTTTTGCGGTAAAAATTTTAGATATTAGCTTTCCACTAAGTACATGCCCGTGGAAAATTGTAATCTACCCGTACCATCTTGATCTCCACTTCTATTTAAAAATATGTTTTAAGTGCATCGAATAACGAACCAAATGTTGAATTGAGAGGCTTCTGCTCTTATTAGTCTTGTGATAATAATCGTGGAGCCGAATAAAAAACTTGCTTTTGACCAGCATTTTCCATTCAATAGCGGTGAACTTTGTGAAGGCGTCTCAAATGAGTTCTGATAAAGATCTTTGAAAATGAGTTTGACCGATAATAAACAAAAAATTAAATTAAGTTTTTTCGTCAAATTTCAGCAGTTGCGGGGGAATTTTATAAATCGCTACAGAGAAACCAATGACGTGCCAGCACTTATGTTTGTATGTATGAATTATAAAATTATACAAGTTATCCGCAGAACAAGACTTTAAAACAGCCAACAGAGTATTCCGATCTCAACTCTCTATATATATATTTTGTAGCCAAATTGAGCATTTAAACGAATCGCAATCCGTCTTTCGTTATTTGAGTGTAATAATAAAATAATGGCGCAAGCCCAATGTTTATATACCGATGATTTCAGAAACATTAACGCTACATCGTTACAAGTTAGAGACCTCGTAAGAGAAACAGTACGTCATCATAATAGAGCAAAGTAATGTCCAGGAAAATAAAATACATCTTTCACAGAAAGGGAAAATTAAGTTTTTCGCAAATTTCAGCAGTTGCGGGTTAAATTTTTTAAATCGCTGAAACACGTATTCATTAAGTTTTTATGTAGAGCTTTGAAAATAACTTTGATGATAATCGGACAAAACTTAAAACTTCGCCCAAAAAATCTTTGAATCGTATTTCTACCGAGGAAGCTTGGATTCTGCGAAAAGCGTGAAACATGTCGCAAATGAATCTTCGTACAGATCTTTGGAAATAAATTTGATAAATTTGAGGAATGCATTTTTTGAAGTGCGAAGCACCACTCAAATGAATTTGAACAAAGATCTTTAAAAATACGTTTGAGTTCGATCGGATGGTAAACAAATAAGTTTTATACAAACGTTTTTCGCGATGTTTTCACACATGCGGGTGGAATTTCCCGAAACCCTGTCTTAACGTGCACCTGCATCACATAACTTAACTACACTGAATTTCAGCTTTCTAGCTCTTACGGTATGGGCTGTTCGTTGATCACCAATCAGTCAGTCAGTCAGCTAAAAAAAAAAACAGTTTTATATATATAGATTTCAAGTCTATTGTTTACCAAACAACAAACGACTAAACTATAAAACAAACTTTGCACTGCCTTGTATAGCCAAATAGTTTCAATCACCACGTCAGAAGTGCAATATTGTATGTTAAATGTTTAATTTAATTTATTTTAATGTTAATTGTTTTTGTCTCTTGGGGCTAGTGCCCTGAAGACGGTTGCCGATGCGCAGCCGAAATTTATCGGAAATACAAATTTAAACAAATTTGTTTCATTTGTTTTTTAACAAAACCCCGGACCTCAAACGATCTAAACAAATATTGCTTTTAAATATATTTTTTTTAATTCTAGATATCAATTTACCTATTAAAATGTAAAACTGTGTAAAGTATATGGTTTTGGGTGATAAATACTCGCCCACTCCCGACAAGAGAACTTAGTGTCCCAGGAGGACTTTTCTTGAACAAAAATTATCCAGGAAGGTCCCCAGAAGATGGACTTAGTCCACTATGACTTGATTCGTGATCAGCACGCATAGCCGCGTAAGTCTAGCCAAATCCGCCTGTCCGTCCGCCCGTATGCATGCCCGTGTCGATATAAAATACGAGTTTGTTTCCGATAATCGATGGCCTCAATAACCGGCCCCGTTTCCAAGCAATCGGCAAAAATCGATATCGATGTCCCTTTTTTGAGCAACCCGCTTTGTAACTTCTAAAATAGCATATGCATTATATGCAGATCAAGTATCTTTCGTTTTAAGGCTTTTGCCACCCCCACTACCTTTCTTCGTTTTAAATCCGTTAGAACTAAACACCAATTTTAGCTAAAATTTTATTGCTGTTGTCTTTTTGCATATTATGTTTAAGATCTACTACTGAAAATTGCATCAAGATCAGTTAAGAAACATAGGTTATATTAACAACAAAAAAAAAGTGATTATATTGGCAAGCCTCGTATTCTGAGCTCTGGGTATGCGCTGCTATCAACAAGAGATAATTACTGTTATGGCCGTAAGGTATGAGGCGATGAAAAGTAGTTAATTGGTTGAAAGTAAGTTATGGTAAGGCAGGTAGGTAGAAGAAGATTCAGGGTGTCCCCTAGTCGAGCACTCCGGGATAGATCACTCTTGTTATTAACCCGAATAAAGAAATAAATATTTAACAGATTATTTCATTGGTGCAGCTGGTGAGGGAATATAATATTTCTAAAGAAAAAGAAAATATAAAAACCAATCCAGCTGATGATTGGAAATCCTACAAATACCTGGAAGAAACACAACGAATCGGGTGACCGAATCCTGGCGAAGCAGTATATTCATCCCGGATCCCTATAGGGATGTCTTCAGTTGCCATTTTTTACAAAGGATAACTAATATCACATACAGGTAGTGGTTGGATCCCTTTTAAAGACCCTATTATTTTTGAAGCAATTCAACAAATTAAGCGCCAGAATCCATGCGATATAGCATATTCGGTCTCGACCGCTTTGAGTTCTTCAGGTCCTGAGTTAGGAAGCTACTTAAAAACAAATACAGTATGGAACCAAATTTTGTAATTGTTTAATGTGCAAAAAATATTTCTCTGTGTTGGGATGGGCTGGTCATTGCCTTCGTATTTTTATACCCTGAACCCATTAAAAATGGGTAAATAGGGTTTATTGTATTTGTGCAAAATGCAAATGTATGTAACAGGCAGAAGGAAGCATCTCCAACCCTATAAAGTATATATATTCTTGATCAGCATCAATAGCCGAGTCGATCTAGCCATGTCCGTCCGTCTGTCCGTATGTATAAACGCAAGGATCTCAGAACCTATAAGATCTAGAGAAATAAAATTTTAGATGTAGGTGCTCCTAGTGCCTGCGCAGATCGAGTTTGTTTCCGATAATCGATAACTTACTCCGTTTCCAAGAAATCGATAAAAATGTATATCGGAATCCAATTTTTAAGCAATTTTGGTAAATAATAAGAGCTAGAGTCACCAAACTTGACATGTAGCTTCTAGAAAAGTATATATATATCAAGTATCTTTCATTTTATACCTATCGCCACCTCCCCGCTACTCTCTATCTATTAGCGCGAGCTGCATTTGGTGTTTTAATATGAGGGTTCAGGGTATCCCCTAGTCGGAAGCTCCCGACTAGAACCTCTTACTTGTTTAATATATCTTTATTAATTCAAACGTGCTCTATTTGGTGTTGGAAACGAGGGTTCACGGTATTCTCTAGTCGGGAGCTCCCGACTATAACCTCTTACTTGTTTTATATGTATATCTGAAAAAATTATTTTTGTATTCGTGTTGGGTGTACTTCGACGAGTTTTTATTGCAATATTTAACCAGCCTGTAAATTAACTACTCGAAAATCTGCGCAAGGCTCATTAACATTCCTATTTTGCTCTATGTAAGTTCATCACAGAACTAGAAAAGAAGAGTACGACCATACTAAATAACATTGGCTTGGAAAACCTTTATAAAAACCTGTGGATAAAAACACTCACCGATAGAATCTTTAATATCCCATATAGGGAATAATGTAAAAAAAAAAATCATCAGGAGGTAAAGAACATCCTTTTAACGTAAAACTCAACCTCCTGCTAAGTTGCCAACAGTATGAGAGTGTGTGTGAGTGCATATGGCAATAAATGGCTAAGGTTTTGCAATCGGTGGCGAATTGTTATCGGCAGGGTATTTCACTAGCTTATGCGTGTCACGCCTAATGGCCAGCGGCCGCGATCGACTTAAGAGCGGAGTCATGGTCAGTTTCTCGCTTACACGCCTAACACGTCCGTCAGGTCGATTGCCTCCGCAGCGAAGTCAGAGCGCGTATCCCCAACGCGTTAGCTCGGCTATTCTGGTTTTCCGGCGGAGCACTGCGAGCCGACGGGTAGCGCACACGTGCATGACTATGAATACCGACCCACACACCTCCATGCACACGCATTCAGCGAAGCACAATCAAGGCTTATCACAATACCTCATCAGAGCAACGTCAACCAGTGGCAGCTTAGTTAGCACGTAAACTTCATTGTATCAGATAGGGCCTTTTTAATTGGTAGATTCGGGTATATAGTTCGTTTTTAACCCACAGCAACAAGAACAAGAGGTTCGAGTCGGGAGCTCCCGACTAGGGGATACCCTGAACCCTCATATTAAAACACCAAATGCAGCTCGCGCTAATAGATAGAGAGTAGCGGGGAGGTGGCGATAGGTATAAAATAAAAGATACTTGATATATATATGCTTAAATTTCAAGTCTCTACCTCTTATAGGTTCTGAGATCCTTGGGTTCATACATACGGACGGACGGACGGACGGACGGACAGACAGACGGACATGGCTAGATCGACTCGGCTATTGATGCTGATCAAGAATATATATACTTTATGGTGATGCTTCCTTCTGCCTGTTACATACATTTGCACTTTGCACAAATACAATATACCCTTTTTACCCATTTTCAATGGTTTCAGGGTATAAAAAGAAGCCTGTAAGACAATAGCGGTGATTTCGAGACCTTCGCCAACGTGCACGCCTGGCTGAATGCTGAGATTGAGTCCTTGGCAAAGTCGTAAGGCGCTCAAGGCCGCGCAGACGCTTGCAAAATGAACACAGTCAACCGTGACGACCACAAACCGAAGTACTCCTATTTTCGCTATGGGGTTGACCTCACAGGGGACTTGGAGACACAATTTCTTTGCAACCACGGGCCGTGATTCCTCTAGAGAGGAATAATGTGGCCGAGGATCCCAGGTGGTCAGGCCTGCAATGGTCATCGCCAATGTTACAAGAATTGCACGGTCGTACATTATAAAAGGTATAGGTATAAGAATAGATATAAGAACATGCAAATAGTATTAACAAGTAAGAGGTTCTAGTCGGGAGCTCCCGACTAGGGGATACCCTGAACCCTCATATTCCAACACCAAATGCAGCGCGCGCTTATAGATAGAGAGTAGCGGGGAGGTGGCGATAGGTATAAAATGAAAGATAATCGATATATATATACTTTTCTAGAAGCTACATGTCAAGTTTGGTGACTCTAGCTCTTATTATTTACCAAAATTGCTTAAAAAGCAGGATTTCGATATACATTTTTATCGATTACTTGGAAACGGGGCAAGTTATCGATTATCGGAAACAAACTCGATCTGCGTAGGAACTAGGAGCACCTACATCTAAAATTTCAAGTCTCTAGCTCTTATAGGTTCTGAGATCCTTGCGTTCATACATACGGACGGACGGACGGACAGACAGACGGACATGGCTAGATCGACTCGGCTATTAATGCTGATCAAGAATATATATACTTTATGGGGTCGGAGATGCTTCCTTCTGCCTGTTACATACATTTGGATTTTGCACAAAAACATAATACCCCTTTTACCCATTTTTAATGGGTTCAGGGTATAAAAATAGTCGTAAGAAACATGATTATTTATTAAGCCCGCCATTTCATGCAGCTTCCCCGCTCGCTCAATTGCCTTTCCCTTCTCGCTCTTAGCGTGCGTTGGTGAAGGGTTTAGTGAGCGAAGCCTAAACCAATGCGCTATAAGAGGTTGTGGGTTGTGCATAATATAATAAAATATATACATAACGCGAAATTTTAAGTAGATACCTTTTGGAATTATTAAGCTCTGGACGTTAAATATCCTCGTGCCAACGGTTTTTATGCAGTTATCAGTAATATACTGACTTAATGTGATTTCTAGTTCTAAACTTGCTAGTCACCCACCCACTTGTGGACGTGATAAAGAAAAGAATCTCTTTGGTGCAGCGTGGATATAAAAAGCAAGCCTCCAGCTCTTTTCCACTTTGCGAATATACATGTCAAATAAAATGCATTTTACTCACGGTAGAAATTTTAAAACTTCCTCCTTATCCACGTCTTTAAGGAGCTTATATCCAGGCAGGTTTTCGCCAGTGTCAAACCAACCAATGTCCGATCGCATTTTTGCAAAGCACTCTAAATGATGCCATACTTTTTGGCCGCCGTATTTCATACCAATTTCAGTATCGTAAACGGTTTTAAAGACTCGAACTTCATCCTTGCTTATTTTTAGTTCGCAGCCACGACATGTTGCTCTACCTGATTTAGAGTATTCAATCCCAAAATCTTTAAGTGCTTCCTGTTCGGACTTTGAACGTTTTCCAGCAACAGTTACCGATGAAGTATCTAATAGCAAAGGTTAGACTATTTTATTTGAGATAGTCAAATAAACATACCAATCAGTTTTGAGAGCTCAGTTTGGTCCGCAAACCTCAAATTTTCGAAGTTCTTAATGTCTCCTACGGAGGCTGGTTTTTGTTTCCTAAAAAAACAGTCCTTGTGAAACCAATTTGGCATTTTTCCATCATGAAAGGGTGACTAAAAATAAAAATTTATATAAGTAAATCGCTCAAGTCGACTTCACAGATGAGTGCTGTAAACTTAAGTCAACAAAAATCGAGTCAGGAAATAGTAGTCTTAAAAAAATAAATAAAAAATATGCGATAATCACAATGTACATTTTTTTTCACCTATATTCGGTGTTATAAAAATGGTTCAAGTATCTTGCCTTTCTATGTTTTTCGTCTCAACATTTTACATTGTTAGGTTCAGATCGCTTACGAAATCAATTAATTCTATGCAAATAGCTGGGCTCTATTAACTTTATCTCAAAACCAGTAGTCGTAGTTTTGTGTGATGATAAAGATTTCTCCTGTGTTTAAAGGGTAGGGAACGATTTCATAGAATGCTGAGTCAAGTTGCATACTTTCTCGAATGCCAGTTTTCGAATAGGCAAAAGTTGCAGTTGGAACTATTGAAACCAGTACATTTATTTCAGTATATAAGGTCTAAAAATTAAAAAAAAACGAGAAAGAAGGGCTATCTTCGGCACGCCGAAGATCTAATACCCTTGTAGACCCAACCTTTTCATAATGCTCATAGTTCTTTGCCCGTATCTAAGAAGCACAGGGAAAATAGTTAATGCCGAGTTTGGTCAAGATATCTTAATAAACAAAAATGTTTTTCGTACAACTAAATTTTTGACTGATCTATGACAGCTATATGATATAGTGGTCCGATCCAGCTGGTTCCGATATATAAACTGCGTACAACAGAAAGAGAGACTTCTGGAAAGTTTTATAAAGATAGCTTTAAAACTGAGAGACTAGTTCGCATAGAAACAGACAAACGGTGGGCTTGCGGCTGCAAAAAGCACATTTGTGGGCCCAGTCAATGAAAACAGGCGGATCGCTCGTTTGCACTTTGATATGCAAAAAAATGCAAGTGATCTTTTTATGAATTTATTGACATTGTTAAAATTGTAGGTTTAAGGGTTTTATGACAGGCAATTAACGATCAGAATGTCTAGCACGCGTCTGGATCCATATCAGACCGTGCTCTTCGCCCAAATTTACGCACCCATTGATGAAAATATCTCTGTCCCACGACAAACCCTTAATCGGCTCAATCGCACACATTTGTGTGTGTGTGTGTGTGTGTGTGTGTGTGTGTGTGTGTGTGTGTGTAGAGCTCGCAATTCCGAAATCTTAAAAATTTGACATCTTGTCAAATGTGCATCGGGCAGGCAGCCAACACGCACACCCCACAGCAAACAAAGAATAAATATAAATATTTAATTAAGGTCAATTAATTGTTTATTAAATAAAAATAGATGAAATTCTTCTCATTTTGCCTAACTGGACGATGAAATACATGAAAGTGCATTTGCATGTGTGTGCCTTTTGCTACCACAGGCACAAAGGGCACACAATTGAAGAATTGAAGAAAAACCTCTGGCTCGCGACAAACGTCGTGATTTACTTGTGCGCACATCCACACAACACAAACATATGTATGCATGTGTGTAGATCTCGAGATTTTGTGAGAAGCTATGCAGGGAAAAAGATGCATACCCCCATATGTTTTTGGGCTGTAAGGATTTATACATATATTAAGAAAAAGCATCAGCCGCTGAGCGAGATGCGGCTTCTGGGCCGGCGTTCGGCTGCCACTCTCAGCAGTCTTACTCTATCTGGACACACTAAAATGGTCTTAACCACCCATGGGGCTCTCTCGTTGCGATTTATCGTGATTCGATTAAAATGCTGTTTGGTGTATCTATGCATTGTATCGTTAGAAGACGTTCAAATTAAAAAAAAAAATTATCAAGCTCTTTTAGGTTCTGAGATTCTTGCGTTCATACGGACGGACGGTGACAGTCGAACATGGCTAGATCGACTCGGCTTGTGATGCTGATCAGGAATAAATATACTTTATGGGGTCGGAAATGTTTCCTTTTGCATGTTACATACATACGCATACGTAACGCAACCAAGTAATCTAGAGTATAGAGTAGACAATGTGTCGTGGATATACATGGTCTTTAATTGTATTGCCCTACAATGTCTTTACATTTACATGTATGTATGCACATATGTATAAACATACTTGAACCATTACTGCAAGCCGCATAGAATCCTTTAAAATTGCTGTTTTACATCCTTT
The DNA here is from genome assembly GCA_035045725.1 of Drosophila ezoana. Taxonomy (NCBI): domain Eukaryota; kingdom Metazoa; phylum Arthropoda; class Insecta; order Diptera; family Drosophilidae; genus Drosophila; species Drosophila ezoana. The sequence goes on from JAWNOU010000199.1 coordinate 629,137, forward strand.
ACAAGAAGCTCGTCCCGATTTTGCATACTCTGCCATGTAAGGCAAATCGATATCCATTATTTAAATTTTTGAATATATAACACGCACAGCAAACAAATTTAAGCGCTAAAATTTAATAATTATAACGCCGATATCAATATCGATATTTTAATTACAACGCTTATGCGCACTAAGTTGTGTTAATTATCGTTGCTTTGAAACTATGGAATAAAACATCCAGTCCCTTAGAACTCCTACTCCAAATACCCATAAGCCACACAGCTTATAATATATAGATATGTATTGTTTTATGCGCAACCCAACGAAACTTGTTGCGGACACGATATTGAAAATTAAATTTGCGCACATGCGCAAAAAAATTATATTGAAGCGAGGCGCTGTAGAATACGGAACTGCACCTGATTGGCGTTGACTCGCTCAACAAATCTCCTGCCTGCATTAACGAACAGCCGACTACATTTAATTCTAAAAATGTTTAAAGAAATATGGCTAAAAATTTTAAATATAGCGTTTATTCTCGAAACGTAAATTGTATGCCTTTTGTGTTATTCTTAATATTCAGATTATTGCTTGTAGGTGCACGAAAAAGATTTTTTTTAGAAAATAGAAAAATTAAAATACTCATTTATGAAGTGCTACATTGACATGGGACTTGTATTCGAAACATGATTTGTGTTGGAGTTAAGAAATAAGTTAATTACTTGTGATAGTCTCAACGTTAGAATATATATGTATATTGCATTTGGCACAATCGGCTATATTCCATTTTGATATAATTGCGTTCGGTATTATCGGCCGATATCTTCTTGTCATATTGGCAGAGTACCGGGGGTGAAGTCGGGCACATAGTGGCGCCCAATTAATTGAAGATTGGCAACGCCCGGCTTGCTGATCTACGGCGCCGAAAAGGGTAAGAAAGAGCGATTGCGATTAGCCACCCGATTCTCTCTTTAATAGAGTAGAAGGAGAGCGGTTTGCATGCCCTTGCCCTTCATCTGCGCCGTTGACCCAAAAATACAGCTGTGCATTTGGGCAGCAACGGTGACCACCTTTGAATGTATGCATGTGCCGAATTTCGGCACCTATTATTTTGCCGCCCAAATGTACAGCAGTTAGATTTTGTCGTTGTCTGGTCAACAGTGGGTGTGCCATGCTCGAAAGCTAATTAAATTTTTCGTTTTTCATGCCACAGTCATCGGTCTTACTTTGATATAATTAAAGTTGAAACTTAATCCCGACAACGTGTGTGCTAAATTTCAAAGCAAAATATATTAAGTGCAAACATATTGCTAGAATTACAGGGTACAAATAGTACCTGAGACTTTTAAACACACACACATTTGTGATAGAAAACGAAATCGTGCAACATTCAAACGACGGAAAGAAAATTCTATGGGAATAACCTTAGCAATTAGGCCAAGCCTCGGCGCAACAATCAAGAGGAAGAAACGAGCCTCCAAAGGCGGGGCTCCAACTGTGAAGAAGCGGCCACCGGCGAGACCACACTAGCACTATCCGAGCGTATCTGTTCCATTTCGTCCCTCCTCGCCCGAGTAACAGGCAGAGTCAAAGGCAGACTCATATTCGAGCTATCTAAAAGAGAGAAGATATTTGCAACTATTAAATTTAGTTATTTTTGTTAATTATATATGTACTTACGCTTAGTTTTAATCAGAAAAATGTCCCCTTTGTTGTTTACATTTGTTGTTCTCACAGCTCCTTATGATTTTCGTTTGTTAGAAGTTCCGGCTGTTTGATGTTTATCGAATTTGTAGCCGTTTTGGATAGTGTCACTGAATAATGAAATACACACAATCACTCATTCATACAAAAGGTACAATGACCAAGTAGGCTTTTGTTATTTTCAGTTTTGATACTGAAATGATTTTATCGCTTAGCCTCACTCTTTACTGAACTTTAGAGAGTAAACAAGTTAACGTGCTAAGAAAAATAAAATAATAAATATTGAGATCGACAAAACCAAAAGTATTTTATTTAATTGTGTGAACAGCTAATGAAAACTAAAAAAAAAAAATGGGGATCCAGACGCATGCTAGACATTGTGATCGATAATTGCCTGTTATAAAGCCCTTCAACCTAAAATTATTAGAATGTCAATAAATTACTAAAAATATCACTTGCATTTTTTCCGTATCAAAGTGCAAACGATTTTTGTTGACTCTTCGCCCATTTGTGCGTTTTGCGGCCGCAAGCCCATCCCAGGCATGCCAAAAACAAACAAAGACCGTGTCCGTTGCCCAAATTTACAGACCCATAGATGAAAATATATCTGTCTCACGACAAACCCTTGATCGGCTCATTCGCACACATTTGTGTGAGTGTGTGCGTAAAGCTCGAAATTGAGAAATGCCAAAAACTTCAATTTTTGTCAAATTTGCATCGGGCAGGCAGGCAGGCAACCAACACGCACACAAACGCATAAATGCTTCCATCCATATAGAAAAGTGTGCAAGTATGCGTGCTTGGCCGGCGCAAAAAGTTATCATGCACACATGCCAACGTTCAGGTAACCTTATCCTTACAACAAGCATGGAGAAGAGCAATTTTGGACATGAACAAGCCAAGCCCTCTAATAATTTCATACAACTGCTTACTTAAAAGAGTGTGCGTGTGCATAAGTAGCAAGTCGCAAAAATTGAACATTGGAAATTTTTGGTCTTGTCTTATAATTCTTTGACAAGCCGACGATGAATTACCCTTGCAGAAATATGACTTCGTTTTTTTTTTATTTTAAGCAAAATAGTTCCCCACAGTAAACAAAGAATAAATTTAAATATTTAATTTGGGTCAACTAATTGTTTATTAAATAAAAATAGATCAAATTCTTCACATTTTGCCCATCTGGACGAAGAAATGCATGTTAGAGCATTTAAATGTGTGTGCCTATTGCTACCACAGGCACAAAAGGGACACAATTGAAGAAAAACCTCTGGCTCGCGACAAACGCCGTGATCTACTTGTGAGCACATCAACACAACACAAACATATGTATGTATGTGTGTAGATCTCGGGGTTTTGTGAGAAGCTATGCAGGGAGAAAGAGATGCAGACAAGTGCGCAATGACCAATATGTGAGAGCGAGGCACACTCTGCACATGCATAAACACATATGTATGTATTTGGGCTGAAGGATTTAAAACTAACATACATATATTCAGAAAGAGCATCAGCCGCAGCGACGACGTGCGCTGAGCGTTCATACTGAACGTTCGGCTGCCACTCTCAGCAGTCTTACTCTATCTGGGCACACTAAAATGGTCTCAGGCACCCTTGGGGTTCCCTCGTTGCGCCTTAGCTTAATTTAGGCTATAGATCTTTGAAAATGAATTTGAGCACGAAACGTCACCCACTAAATCTTTAGCCCCCATTTCCACCGAGGAGAACTGCATATTTGGAAATGTGTGAAGGATCCCTCAAATGAATTTGAACAAAAATCTTTGAAAATGAGCTTGAGGCCTATCGGATTATAAACAAAAAATTTTTATACAAACGTTTTTCGAGATTTTTCGGCTTCGTATCTCTTACGGCTTAAGCTGTGCGTTGATCACCAATCAGGCAGTCAGTCAGACATTCAGTCAGCACAAACAGTTTCATATACTGAGATATATAATGTGAACGATCTTTTGTGCTTCTGAGCGATTGTTTAATTAGGTGTCCAAAATTAATTGTCATTACAATTTCATTTCGCTTAGACGTTTTCGTTACCCCTCTTGTCATAGCTCGCAACCAATGCGAATTATACAGTTCCTCGAGACCAAGTATATAAGTGCATTAAACAGCATACATACACACGTACATAGCAAGCCAGCTGCAGTCCGTATATTTTTGTTCCGCTTTATGCTAAGCGGTGGCTGTGCAATTGTGATTGGGAGCACTTTCATTGACGCGTTTCAGTCAATTTTAAATTATAATAAATAATTAGTAAATCGAGTTTAGAGGTAAACATGGCAACTTAAAAATGTTCAGACGATCCAAAACGAAACGCAATGTGTCCATTGAAAGCCTGTACGAAACTCTTGTTCAAAACGATCATGCGATTCCGAGCATAGTGGGATTCAATCATCTGATCTTATGTCTCTCATGTGAAGCTCTAGGCACTATTAGAGCGTTTCAAGTCACCGAGGACAATTATTTAAAAGCATTGGACAGCCTTAAGAGAGTATACGACAATGAATGTCTAATATTTAATGAAAATATTTCGGCTCTCTTTAGCCTGCCAAAAATAACGTAGCTTTCTGCGGCATCATTGAGATCAATGATTGACACTGTCTCCGCCATCTATGGCTCGTTCCTGTCAATAGGTGATCACAAAAAGATTTCTAACGCGATTCCCATTCACCTCGATATGACAAAAAATTTGACCCAATGACCAGACGAAAATGTTAGGATCAACTCGATCATGCAATCATTCCACTATGGAGTGATTGTGAAACATCCTTGAATCTTTCTGCTAAAGAATCAGCAAAAGAGCCACAGAAGATCGACATGCTCATCGGAGCTGAGACGTTCTTCTGTCTGTCGGTCAGATTAAACAAGGTCCGAATTGTCCGATTCTGCAAAAGACACTTGTTGGCTGGATTGTATCAGGGCGTTGCACGCCGTTAAGTCATGTGAAGACTTATGCTGTCAATCTTAGTTGCCAAGAAGAGTCTTATGCCTCGATAGACAAAACATTGCAGAGATTTTGGTCATTAGAAGAGTTCCCTTCAGCCAAAAGGGTCCAAACAGTTGAACAGCAGTTATGTGAGAGCCACTTTCAAGATAATTTGGAAATACTGCCGTCAGGTCGATTTAAAGTAAGACTGCCATTTAAATCAGGACCCAATCAGCTTGGTAACTCCTTCGAGGTTGCTAAGCGTCGTTTTTTGTCGCTTGAAAGACGCTTGTCTCGAGATCCTGAGCTTAAGCGCATGTACTTGGAATTCATGGAAGAATATTTAACTTTAGGTCACATGTCTGAAATAGATGATCAGATTCCAAGTACTCTACACTAATTCATTCCGCATCAGTATGTTTTAAGACCACAAATCACATCGACGAAGTTACACGTTGTCTTCGACGCGTCCTGTTGGACATCGTCTCAAATTGCATTGAACGACCTTCTAATGGTTCGACCGACCATTCAAGAGGAGCTGCACTCGACTCTGATCGATTTCGACTCCACAAACGCATATTTGCTGACATCAAAAAGATGTATAGGCAGGTCATGGTGCATGAAGCGGATTGAGATTTCCAGCTTGTAGTGTGGAGAAAGAACCCATCTGACTCTTTTAGGTCCTTTAGGTTAAACACCGCAACATACGGCACTGCTCCTGCCCCGTTTTTGGCAATACGGTGTTTAACAAAGCTAAGTGAAATGAGCGAGTCATCACACCCTAAAGCTCCTGACGTTATCAGGCACGACTTTTATGTCGTTGATTTACTAACTGGTGCTGCATGCGTAGAGAACCTTCAGACAATTAAGTCTGCATAGTCGCAAATACTTAAAAGCGCAGGTTTCGAACTAATCAAATGGTTTTCGAATTCTATTGAGCCTTTGCAGCAAACGCAGCTAAGCCGATAACGATCTCAGAATCTGACACAACCAAAACACTTGGCGTGTTGTGGTTGCCGAATGAAGATGCCTTTCAATTCAAGATTGAAAATTCATTCATGGGTCTTAGAGCGACAAAACGGAACATTCTCTCGGCGACATCGCAGCTATTTGACCCGCTTGGCCTGTTTAGCCGTCTGATAATCAAGGCAAAAATCCTACTCCAAGAGCTTTGACTTCAGAAGGAAGACTGGGATGAATCTGTCCCTCAGAGCTCCGATAACTCGTGGCAGCAACAAAAGAATAAAGATACCACGATACGTGTTTACAGAGCCAACTTCACCGATCGATATACATGGTTTCGCCGACGCCTCAATAAAAGCGTTTGGCGCATGCGTATATATACGCAGCCATACTGCAGAAGGTTGTCGTATTTCGTTGTTGACATCCAAATCTAAAGTAGCCACCCTCAAAACGAAGACTCTTCCCCGACTTGAGCTGTGCGCGGCTCACCTTCTCGCAGATCTTTGTCATCGAGTCAGAAATCTCATAAGATTACTGATTGAACGGACGGTTCTTTGGTCTGATTCTGAAGTCACGCTTCATTGGATTCGGTCACATCCATCGTCTTTGGCAACGTTTGTATCGAATCGAGTGGCTGAAATCCAAGAGTGGACGGAGAACGCTGAGTGGCGCCATGTACCGACAAAGCAAAAGGGGCTGCGATGTTGATGATCGATGTGGTTCGATGAGCCTTTCTTTTTGAAGAAACCATGAGAATCCTGGCCGGTTAGCCAGCATCTGCTGAAAGATGAGTGAAATCATCCAACGAGTTAAATTCGAAGATGACATAGGTAGATAGCGTGGGTCATAGCGTCATAGCAGCGTCTCAATCCGTTTATTCATGAAAATAATGGATCTTGGTGCTATTTTTCGTTGTTGCATTTAGGGGGACGTCTAGCAAATGCTCCTCTTTCGTATGATGCCAAGTTTCCGCTACTTCTGAATAAAAGCATGCAATTCGCTAGAAGCTTTATTAGATATCTGCATTTGACGAATTGTCATGTTGGCCCTGAGCACTCATGAGTCTTCTTCATTACCGACTTTGGCTAATTAACGCTCAACAGGGTTGTCGTCAGACAGTAAAAACATGCATCCGTTGCTTTTAATGGAAACCTCGTCATTTAACACAAATTATTGGATATTTACCAGCAGATCGATTCCGAACGCTCCGCCCAATTTCTCTCTGTATCGTCGATTTTTGTGGCCCAATTAGCAGGACCTTTTGTATGCGTTGAAGACCTACGTATAAGTCTTACATAGCAATATTTGTTAGCCTCGCCTTCAAAGCGGTTCACTAAGCACTAGTATCTGACTTGTCAACTAATCAGTAGAGATGAGACGCAGGGTAAATCCGCCCGTGGAGGAGACAGAGTGGCATGCGGATCTGAGCCTGGAACTGAGAGGCTTGCAGGGGCCTCACATATCGCAGAGCAGAGCATTTGGCTGAAAGACGATAAGCCTCTAAACCAGGTGTAGTGTGTATATGACACTTTGTTGCATACAATATTAAATATAAAGCCAAAAGCGCAGAGCCACTTGAGTTTATTGACTCAGGCTCATATTATACTCTATCTCTTTGTAGCTGTTAACCGATAGCACCATAAGCATATATACATATAGCCTCAGGCTAAGCTGACATTTAAGAACGATATATAGAACATTATTACCCGAAAAATTCGGCCATGCATGCAGGCAGAAGACTGGACAGTGGCGCATGTTCATAGACTACCGAGAACTTAATGCGCTCTCCATTTCGTATACTTACCCGGTCCCTCGGATCAACCATATCCTAAAGTTGCGTGGTGCCCGATTTATTTCTACATTCGAATTAAAACATTGGTACTGGCCGACACCGATGAAGGCCCACAGTGGAGTATGTTCCGCGATACCTCTACCATGAAGGGGTTTGTTTCAATGGCGGGTGATGCCATTTGATCTGCACTCCGTAAGTGCTACCTTCCAGCTGACGTTTGAGGTTTCGAGGACTATATTCGCTGAAATACATTGCATAGCCAGTGGTCAACGGCAGAGGGTGCAGCATGAATGTTATGATGATCACACGGCCGAGCACCAAAGCATGTGGAAAACGGTATTAAGACTAGCCCTGAGATACTAGCGGCCAAGTATGTTCCACCACGCCGCCAAGTATGTGAAATGCTGCGAGGTATGCCAGAAGTTCAAGAGTGAATAACTCAAGACCCCATATATTGACAAGACAGGTGGCAGAGCCGATGGCAAATCTTTGACTCCCATTTCATCAAGGATGGATGGACTTTCCAAAAAGTGGGTACGAAGATCTCTGTAAATAATTTTGAAGTCGTTAATTTTGATGGGAATGGGATGAAACTTAAAACTTAGCCAAAAAAATCTTCAAATCGCATTTTCCACTTAGGAAGCTTGGATTCTGCGAAAAATGTGAAACACATCTCAAATGAGTTTTAGTATAGATCTATGGAAATAAATTTGAACACGAAACGTCACCCACCAAGACTTTGAATCGCCTTATCATGCACCTTCATCAAATAAGGTAACTGCAGTGAAATATTTAGCTTCTAAGCTCTTACGGCTTGGGCTGTGCGTTGATCACCAGCCAGTTAGTCAGCCAGTCAGGACAAACAGTTTTATATATAGAGATAAATAGTAAGAATGGATAAGTTAATTATGTAAAATATGCACTTATAACGGTCGTGGCGAAGTCGAGCGTGTAACACTACCGTATGGCTTAACAGCAAGCGAACGGGGACTTAAGAAATTGAGGCCGAACTTGGAATACGTGATTAACAAAGGAAACTATTCGAAGGCATGTTTGAAGTGAAGCAGTTCCGGCATGTGATATTCGAGTTATAATAATTTTAGGTGATTAGTAACAATATTAAGAGTATCGAAGGAAAGCCCGAATCGATTTTAAATATACATTACGCTTTGCCAGTCTTAACGTCTAGAGGCATATGTGTTTGAATGGAGTTAGAGTATTGACTTCCCTGATAACCACAGAGTGTGGAAGGTAATCACGAGCAACTCTTGGATATGCGTTACGTCTTGGCTGGCGTGCAGTTGATTATCGTGTTTTACTAATTCTAGGGTATCGACATCAGTAACAGCCATGCAGTGCCGACGGTAAACTCAAGCAGATCTCAACGGCGATTGACGTTATACACTACGCCAGAGCACGTCTCTCTGGTATAATTAATATTTAAGACAATTGATTCTTAGATCTAGAGTCGGTGGCGCCGACTTCCGTGTCTGCAATAGCACTAATCTTGCGCCTCGTGTGGGGGGCAACTGACCGATATGACGCACTGTCAGCATCATAGGCCTAGTGATCGAACTGGAGGTCGCCAGCCTCACCTACCAAGTTGGACAGCGGAGTGTTACTTGTAAACTACTCCCCGCTTTGAAGATTGGGCATCTTCGGCCGTGACAAATGTTGCCACTACTTCCTGTATGTCGCGGGATTCTCATCTTTTCTTCATGCGCTGCCTGAGGAAGATTGGGGCGCCGATGAAGACCTAGATTCGTATTCCAACGAAGAATGGCACCTCTGCTGAGACACTAAAGATAGAAAATGAGTTTGGAGTCGAGCCGATGGTTAACAAAAAAGTTTCGCACCAACGTTTTTCGATAATTAACAACTGTTGTGGGTGGAATTTTCCAAATCGCTGAAACACGAATTCATTAAGTTTTAATGTAGAGCTTTAAAAATAAGTTTGAAGCAAATCGGACACCACTTAACACTTTGACAACAAAACTTTGAATCGCATTTCAACTGATTTTTCATATAGATCCTTCAAAATGAATTTGAGAGCAAAACGTCATCCACAAAATTTTGACCCCCATTTTCACCAAGGAGGAATGGATTTTCAAAAAGTGCGTAACATCCCTAAAATGAATTTGAACAACGATTTTTGAAATCGAGTATAAGGCCGATCGGATGGTAAGCAAAAAGTTTCACAAAAACGTTTTCGCGATTTTTCCATACTTGCGGGTGGAATTTCACAAATCGCGGAAACACGTATTTATTAAGTTCTTCTTATTAAGTTCAACAAAAAAAAAAAAAAAACGGTAATCCTAGCATTAGTCACTGCGATAAAAAGAAGAGACAAGAGTATAGGTCTGGAATGTTATAAATTCAGAGATGCCTAGACTTGTTTCTATCAATTTGCACATTTCATAGAAATATCTCGCACCGGCTACTTGTCTGAAATAGTCATTTCATTTAGTTTACGAAAGTCTATAATTAATTTTAATTTAATGAATTATATTATATTATTTTATTGTATTAACATTATAATTATATAAACAAATTTTATTTCGTTGGTCCTTAAGCTGATGACAGCGTCTATCTGCGTTAACAGATTTAGACCGATGACACCATCGAAGGTTGTTCGTGAGATTAACAAGAAGAATGGGCTGCTTATGCCATATATTTTTCACAAGCATTTTGTGAATATTATTAAATATTATTTGTGATATTATTTGATCAGTGAATAGAATGGATCGTGAAGGTGGAATCTACAAGGACCACATTTTATAACCCTGGGAAGGGCTTGATGAAGGACGCGGCCGTGTCCATTAAGATCGTTACCTCCGCTACATTTTCGCAAACGGCAGCAGGGACCTTCCACTATCAAATTAATATCATCACCTTCGTACTCAGTTTCATCTTTTATTTCTTTTCCTATTTCTGATGTCCTATTTTGTAAGCCTTGGACTCTTGAGCTTCTCCTTTTGCAACATGGTTTGCACTTTGCCTCCTTTGCCCGGAGACCTGCTTTGAAGTAATTGCTCTTTTTCCTGCTTACCGATTAAAGTTCTGCCTCCGCGAACCTTGCTGTTGCTGATAGGCAGTGGGCTGCCTGAACCTTGACATAAATACGCCTACATACTACTACATATCTGCGGATTCTGTTTAACGTGTCTTGTTTTGGGATTCCTCGGCTTGCTGATGATCACCGGGTTGCCTATTGAATGAAGCGATTTACCCTGTTCATTCTGTTTAGAATGATGTTGGTTCCTAGAATTCCTCAGATTATGAGCCAAAAACTTAAATTTTCCAATTTATGTTCCAATAACATACAGTTATTAAGATAAACACAAAAGAAGCCTGTATATTAATACCAAATCAAGAAATAAACAAGTAAGAGGTTCTAGTCGGGATTCCACGACTAGGGGATACCCTAAACCCCTCTTATTCCAACACCAAATGCAGCTCGCGCTACGCGCTCTTTTGCTTTAGTGGCAATAAAGATAAATTAAAAAAAAAGTTCCTTTGGCAGTGTTTGAACTCGCAACTGACCGCATTACTTGCTGCCGCCTCTATCCAACAGCCACACCAATTATTTATTATTGATGAGAAAAAAACGAATTCAAATTGCATCACAGAAAACAATACAATCGCAATTCCAATGCTGTTGATGGAATTCAAATCAGAATGTATGTGTACATGTATGCAGAAATTCTTGGAATTTGCTAGCTGCCGAAAACACGTGGGCAACCAAAACTCATTTTCTTCTGTATTTCTTAACCGATCTTGATGAAATTTTTAGCAGTACGTCTTATTGTACTATAAAATATTCGTATATTCTCAAAATAACAATTGCATTTAAATTGTAGCTTAAATTACATAGATTTGTACAAATACATTATACCCGTTTTACCCATTTGCAAGGGTATAAAAATAGTATTTTCGTTCCAAGCACAATAGCAACATCGAAATATAAATTTGTCCGTTTATTAAATTCAACTAATACTGACCAGTTGGTCAGCATAAACAATTTAGAATATGAACCACTTTTGAACTATGATTTAGTTATATATATAAATAGTAGAACTATGCAACAAATAAAGTGAATTATCCGGATTAGAAACCGAATCGATAACAACTAACAACTTCTATAAGCAAAAATGTAGACTAAAAGACAATGAACCTATATATATTGTAAATAAAATTACCGAAGTCCTCATAGCCAAGTAGACGAAACACAAAAACAATTTGGGAAATTGATCACCGACAATATAGTCGAACCATCAGTATTCGAATACACTACTAGTTCCCAAGAAATCCCTTCCGGGATCAGAGGAAAAGAAATGGCGATCAGTAATTGACTATCGTCAAATAAATAAAAAGCCTTTGTCCGACAAATTTCCGCTCCCCAGAATTGACGACAGTCTAGATCAATTGTGTCAAGCCAAATACTTCTCATGCATTAACTTAATATCAGGTTTCCATCAGATTGAACGCGATTGCCATTTGGTTTTAAAATAGCGCCAAACACATTTCAGAGAAATTGACCATAGCGTTCTCAGGACTTGAACCTTCGCAGGCATTCCTTTATATGGATGACTTAATGGTAATAGAATATATGCTTAAAAACTTAACAGAGGTTTTTAAAATATGTAGGAAATACAACTTATAACTGCATCCGGAAAAATGTTCATTTTTTATGCATGAAGTGACTTTTCTAAGTCACAAATGCACTGATAATGGAGTCTTGCCAGATGACAAAAAATATGACGTCATCAAGAATTACCCAGTCCCACATGATGCGGACAGCGCTAGACGATTTGTTGCACTTTGCAAATACTATCGTCGTTTTATTAAAAAAAACGACTATTCACGGCACAAAACACATTTATGAAAAAAGATTGTACCTTTCAATGGGCCAGACGAAAGCCAGAACGCATTCCAACATCTTAAAGAAAAGCCAATGCACCCTACGTTATTATAATATCCAGATTTTCGAAAAGAATTTTGCATAATAACTGTTGCTAGTAAACAAACATAATGGGATTCAATTCCCAATAGCATATGCATCACGTTCATTCACAAAGGGTGAAAGTATAAAAGCAGAACAGAACAAGAGTTAGCTGCAAATCATTGGGCAATAACACATTTTCGACCATATATATATGGCAAACATTTCACAGTAAAAACGGATCACAGATCACTTACATTTTTATTTTAACCCCAGCTCAGCGCTAGCACGCATGAGACTTGAATGAGAAGAATATGATTTTTGGGTCCAGCACTTAAAGGGAAAAAATAGTTTCTAGGATAACAATATCCGAGCTCATAGATTGACAAGTTAAAGTCCTGAAAGTTACTACCAGGAACCAAAGTAAACAGAAAAACCCCTGCGCAGGAAAAGATCAAGTAGATTTGCCTATGCAAACTCTTAACGACGCTTCTAAGCCCAACGTATATGAAGTCATTTGATGAAGCACGAAAAGTAGTGGCCTTGCTGATATAAAAAAATATATGTTTCTTTAAACATAAACAAAATTATAGCAAGAATTGATGTTAGCGATCTGTACACCATTGGAACACTTGACTCAGGTCAGCTTTTCCAAAGGGTTGGAAAAGACATATACATATATATACATGAGATCAGCCAACTCAAACTGGAACCGAGCGAAAAGATATTTGAATTAATTTCAATAGAATCTTTTAAATATATGGGCAATAAAATATAAAAATCAGTACGAGTAACGTTACTCAAGCCGGTGACCATAATAGAAAGTGAAAAGATCAAGAAGCGATACTGTTTACATATCATGATGATCCCATACAAGGAGGTCATACATTTCAAGATTGCATTTCAAAAACGCCAGCTAAAATAAAAATACACTACTACTGGAAAAATATGTTACGGAACTGCTTGTTACTCGGTGGGCCGCGCCGGCTGGCTCATCGGTTTCTCTGGATGTAGTCCCATCCCTGGCTTGCAGTCCGCACAATCGATAACAACAAAGCTACACGTCTGTAGCAAAACAGACCGACACAACACTATGCAAAACGAACCACAAACTACGATAACATCAAACAGTCGGAACTTCTAACAAATGAACAACATAAACAGCTTCGACGACAAATAAATGTAAACAACAAAGGTGAGACGCTAATATAATTTAACAAAAAGCATTATTAATCCACTTTAGTTTTCCAGATCGGGTCCCGGTTCCGGACCCAGCGTACCCGCCCTACCATGAGACGATCACCGTCACTCGTCTCCTTATTTTGGCCACTAGATGGCCTGCATCAGCCCGTGCCAGCTGTTATGGCAACTCTCCCCATCAATGAAAATTTAGTAGTGTTGTGGACAATGGCTTTTAATTTTTAACATTTTGATTTTTTAGCAGAATCACAAACGAAGCAAAGACGTCACCGAAAGTTATGGCCATTTGCTACCGGGAGTACGTTGGAGTACAAATACGGTATTATGCAATAGGCTCCTTACAAACCCGCGCACGTATATATATATATATATATATATGGCTGAAAACAAAATGGTATTTTGGAAAGTTACGTATAAATATTTATAAGAAAGTAAATCAGTGAGAATTAAATCGATCAAATTACACTTAGCCTACCTAAAGAGCTCTCTGGGGTGCTAAGGGCGATATATGTATATATGTATATATATCTATATATATATATATATATATATATAGTGACATATCCATAGTCGCACCCAGCCTTTAACATAACTTAGCACACAAGCATAAGTATAATTTATGGGTATAAGCATGTCTAATATTGTAAACAAAAAGCCTGTTGATAACATTGACATTGGTCAAGATCAAACTGTCCCCTTTGGTAGACAAACAATTCACCCTAAATATCACGCCACTGTCAATGTTCCCATCAGAGTACTATCCCACGCATAACTTCAATCAATTTTGACTCAAGCTTTCTCAAAGCGAAGTTTGTTAAGCGACAGCAACAGATAGATAAATTAGTTTATATTCGGGAGGCAAATCTGAATGTACTCGACATAAGAAGTAGCCGTTAGTGAAAATAAAGAATTGAAATATATTTTTTTAAGTAATTCGTGTAAAACTTAATTGGCGCAGCCGGTAGGATACGTCGGGAAAAAGTAAAGATCGCTAAAGGATAATTAATTCCTAGATCTAAAGCACAATCGCGACCGAAATTGTTGTCGGTGTGTAGCAAACGATTTCTCGAATACGTATCCGCATAAGAACCTTCGGGTCACTAGTAGTTTATTAACATTGACCCTTCGGGCAATAAAGCTACTACAGTTAATAACGACTGGCTTTGCATATCTTTCGATCCCTGCAATACGTTATTACTGGGTCTTTTCAATAAGACACACACACAAAAAAAAACACTCAAACAATAATAATTAAGCACAAACTATAAACTAAATTAAATGTACACAGTACAAAAACAAAGTGCAAAAAAATAAAAGTGCAAAATCAAAGAAATAAAAAGTTCAATAACCACAAACTCAAAGAAAAAGAGTGAATTACACTAAGATTATGACAATGGAATTATCAGAACAACACCTCAACCAGGCCCTTTCACAACTGAGACAGGTGCCAAGTTTTGACGGATCGACAGAAAATCTCAACTCTTTTATTAAAAGGATCGATAACATCCTACATCTTTATCCAACCCGAGATGTCAGACAACACAGCAACTTATACGGAGCCATCGAATTGCAAGTTGCTGGAGATGCTCAGAGAGTTTCACAAAGGACAGCAGCCAACACTTGGCAGGAGTTGA
The DNA here is from genome assembly GCA_035045725.1 of Drosophila ezoana. NCBI lineage: Eukaryota > Metazoa > Arthropoda > Insecta > Diptera > Drosophilidae > Drosophila > Drosophila ezoana. The sequence goes on from JAWNOU010000199.1 coordinate 644,283, forward strand.
GGAATACACTGATCGAAGAATATACAGTGCAAACACCATTTGAAGAACTCCTTCGACGCCTATGCAACACGAATTTCAAGGGAAATGTCCGTAAGTTCATCGAGGATCTCGAAAATAAATCTTATGTTATATGAAATAAGTTAGCTTTACAAAATATACCTAGCAATACGACACTTTATATAGATGCCATGAATAACACAATTAAAGATGTACCCAAAATCCCTTAAACTATCAAAGTCAGTCCCATTCACGCGCCAAAACCTCCGACTAAACGTCAGAGACAGCAACAGTGGGCAGATGAAAATAGACACATCTGAAAATTTTCATCAGCAAGCCTCGGACAAACTGACAAACTGAAGAAATCCATTCATAAAATTAATTATGAATGACGAAGTTCTAAAATGTGTCATTGACACAGGTTCAACCATAAACCTAATGAAAACAAACCGCTTAAATTTTCCAATTTACAACGAAACTCTAATGGTTCACATCATAAATGGTGTTATTGAACTAAAACAAAGCATAAGATTAGGAGCAAGCAAAATTTGTCCGAGTAAAACAAAAATTCTATATTTACGACTTCTCAGAGCATTGTGATGTTCTGATTGGGAGAGAATACCTTGAAGCATGTCAAGCGAAAATAGTCTATGCAAGTTAATTCCAAAGTTTATTAAACGATGAAAAAAATATAATTTTTGGGGAAGCAAGTCTTCCTTTTATTGATGTCAATTTGCAACTAAAAAAACTTAAATCAATTCTAGCCCTAGTAACCTGTGGCTTAGCGGCAGCGGCGTTGGCAGCGGCGTTGCTGCTAATGTTGTTGGCCCGTTGGGCAATTCTTCTTGGAATTTTCGGCGGTTGCCATTCGGGGCGTGGAGGAAATGGCACAGACACCAAGTCAGCATATTGCTGTACTTCTTACGAGGTGTTGCAATGCTTCTTATTGGGACTGTATGAATTTATTTGTTGTTAACTCTTCCCCCTTTGATTTAAGCTTGTCCTCAAGCGATCATCAGAAGAAAGGTATGTTGTTGAACCTGAGGTTGTTGGCATCTGTATTTTGTATTTGGATATGCCTTGGTTCTATTCTGGGGCCCTCTTGTTCTTTGTTCAGTTGCAGTATTATATTTTTCTTTTTATACCCTGAACCCATTGAAAATGGGTAAAAAGGGTATATTGTATTTGTGCAAAATGTAAATGTATGTTACAGGCGGAAGGAAGCACCGACCCCATAAAGTATATATATTCTTGATCGGCATCAATAGTCGATTCGATCTAGCCATGTCTGTCTGTCTGTCCGTCCGTCCGTCCGTATGTATGAACGCAAGGATCTCAGAACCTATAAGAGCTAGAGACTTGAAATTTTAGCTGTAGGTCCTCCTGGTGCCCGCGCAGATCGAGTTTGTTTCCGATAAACGATAACTTGCCCCGTTTCCAAGTAATCGATGAAAATGTATATCGAAATCCCGTTTTTTAAGCAATTTTGGTAAATAATAAGAGCTAGAGTCACCGAACTTGACATGTAGCTTCTAGAAAAGTATATATATATCGATTATCTTTCATTTTATACCTATCGCCACCTCCCCGCTACTCTCTATCTATAAGCGCGAGCTGCATTTGGTGTTGGAATATGAGGGTTCAGGGTATCCCCTAGTCGGGAGCTCCCGACTAGAACCTCTTACTTGTTTTTTTTGTGTGTGTGTCTTATTGAAAAGACCCAGTAATAACGTATTGCAGGGATCGAAAGATATGCAAAGCCAGTCGTTATTAACTGTAGTAGCTTAATTGCCCGAAGGGTCAATGTTAATAAACTACTAGTGACCCGAACTAACCCAACTAACCCAAAACTCAAAGCAACACCAATCCCCAATCAAGTCTCTAGCTCTTATAGGTTCTGAGATCCTTGCGTTCATACATACGGACGGACGGACGTACAGACAGACGGACATGGCTAGATCGACTCGGCTATTGATGCTGATCAAGAATATATATACTTTGTGGGGTCGGAGATGCTTCCTTCTGCCTGTTACATACATTTGCACTTTGCACAAATACAATATACCCTTTTACCCATTTTCAATGGGTTCAGGGTATAAAAATAAATAGATGGTTTTGAATACATTTACGCAAGTTTTAAGTTTCGTCGAAAGGCAACCGAAAATAGAAATCGAAATATCAATTTACGTCCTATTTTGAGCAACATATGTTCCAATGTGCGTTCCATGTGGGACAAAGGGGGGCGGCGGGGACTGTCCATCAACGGGCGAGCATGCTCGTATCGCGATGGGCTCCCTCTCCTTCTCCGTGTCCGTCTCCGTGTCCAGCTCCGGGCTCGGCTAATCAGTCAGCAAGGCACTCAGCGAAGCGTGAAACGCAATTGCCGATATCTAGACACATTCAATTAATACAAGCAAGAGGTTCTAGTCGGGAGCTCCCGAATAGGGGATACCCTGAACCCTCATATTCCAACACCAAATGCAGCTCGCGCTTATAGATATAGAGTAGCGGGGAGGTGGCGATAGGTATAAAATGAAAGATACTTGATATATATATACTTTTCTAGAAGCTACATGTCAAGTTCGGTGACTCTAGCTCTTATTATTTACAAAAATTGCTTAAAAATAGGATTTCGATATATATTTTTATCGATTACTTTGAAACGGAGTAAGTTATCGATTATCGGAAACAAACTCGAACTGCGCGGGCCCTAGGAGCAACTACATCTAAAATTTCAAGTCTCTAGCTCTTATAGGTTCCTAGATCCTTGCGTTCATACATACGGACGGACGGACGTACGGACGGACGGACGGACGGACGGACGGACGGACGGACGGACGGACGGACGGACAGACAGACGGACATGGCTAGATCGACTCGCCTATTGATGCTGATCAAGAATATATATACTTTATGGGGTCGGAGATGCTTCCTTCTGCCTGTTACATACATTTGCACTTTGCACAAATACAATATACCCTTTTTACCCATTTTCAATGGGTTCAGGGTATAAAAATAAATAGATGGTTTTGAATACATTTACGCAAGTTGTAAGTTTCGTCGAAAGGCAACCGAAAATAGAAATCGAATTATCAATTTACGCCCTATTTTGAGCAACATATGTTCCAATGTGCGTTCCATGTGGGACAAAGGGGGGCGGCGGGGACTGTCCATCAACGGGCGAGCATGCTCGTATCGCGATGGGCTCCCTCTCCTTCTCCGTGTCCGTCTCCGTGTCCAGCTCCGGGCTCGGCTAATCAGTCAGCGAGGCACTCAGCGAAGCGTGAAACGCAATTGCCGATATCTAGACACATTCAATTAATACAAGCAAGAGGTTCTAGTCGGGAGTTCCCGACTAGGGGATACCCTGAACAGCTCGCGCTAATAGATAGAGAGTAGCGGGGAGGTGGCGATAGGTATAAAATGAAAGATACTCGATATAAATATACTATTCTAGAAGCTACATGTCAATTTCGGTGACTCTAGCTCTTATTATTTACCAAAATTGCTTAAAAAACGGGATTTCGATATACATTTTTATCGATTACTTGCAAAGGGGGCAAGTTATCGTTTATCGGAAACAAACTCGATCTGCGCGGGCACCAGGAGGACCTACAGCTAAAATTTCAAGTCTCTAGCTCTTATAGGTTCTGAGATCCTTGCGTTCATACATACGGACGGACGGACGGACGGACGGACAGACAGACAGACAGACAGACATGGCTAGACCGACTCGGCTATTGATGCCGATCAAGAATATATATACTTTATGGGGTCGGAGATGCTTCCTTCTGCCTGTTACATACATTTGCACTTTGCACTAATACAATATACCCTTTTTACCCATTTTCAATGGGTTCAGGGTATAAAAATAAATAGATGGTTTTGAATTATGAATCTCGAAAATAAATCTTATGTTATATGAAATAAGTTAGCTTTACAAAATATACCTAGCAATACGACACTTTATATAGATGCCATGAATAACACAATTAAAGATGTACCCAAAATCCCTTAAACTATCAAAGTCAGTCCCATTCACGCTTGAATGCGCCAAAACCTCCGACTAAACGTCAGAGACAGCAACAGTGGGCAGATGAAAATAGACACCCTTTTACCCATTTTCAATGGGTTCAGGGTATAAAAATAAATAGATGGTTTTGAATACATTTACGCAAGTTTTAAGTTTCGTCGAAAGGCAACCGAAAATAGAAATCGAAATATCAAATTACGTCCTATTTTGAGCAACATATGTTCCAATGTGCGTTCCATGTGGGACAAAGGGGGGCGGCGGGGACTGTCCATCAACGGGCGAGCATGCTCGTATCGCGATGGGCTCCCTCTCCTTCTCCGTGTCCGTCTCCGTGTCCAGCTCCGGGCTCGGCTAATCAGTCAGCGAGGCACTCAGCGAAGCGTGAAACGCAATTGCCGATATCTAGACACATTCAATTAATACAAGCAAGAGGTTCTAGTCGGGAGCTCCCGAATAGGGGATACCCTGAACCCTCATATTCCAACACCAAATGCAGCTCGCGCTTATAGATATAGAGTAGCGGGGAGGTGGCGATAGGTATAAAATGAAAGATACTTGATATATATATACTTTTCTAGAAGCTACATGTCAAGTTCGGTGACTCTAGCTCTTATTATTTACAAAAATTGCTTAAAAATAGGATTTCGATATATATTTTTATCGATTACTTTGAAACGGAGTAAGTTATCGATTATCGGAAACAAACTCGAACTGCGCGGGCCCTAGGAGCAACTACATCTAAAATTTCAAGTCTCTAGCTCTTATAGGTTCCTAGATCCTTGCGTTCATACATACGGACGGACGGACGTACGGACGGACGGACGGACGGACGGACGGACGGACAGACAGACGGACATGGCTAGATCGACTCGCCTATTGATGCTGATCAAGAATATATATACTTTATGGGGTCGGAGATGCTTCCTTCTGCCTGTTACATACATTTGCACTTTGCACAAATACAATATACCCTTTTTACCCATTTTCAATGGGTTCAGGGTATAAAAATAAATAGATGGTTTTGAATACATTTACGCAAGTTGTAAGTTTCGTCGAAAGGCAACCGAAAATAGAAATCGAATTATCAATTTACGCCCTATTTTGAGCAACATATGTTCCAATGTGCGTTCCATGTGGGACAAAGGGGGGCGGCGGGGACTGTCCATCAACGGGCGAGCATGCTCGTATCGCGATGGGCTCCCTCTCCTTCTCCGTGTCCGTCTCCGTGTCCAGCTCCGGGCTCGGCTAATCAGTCAGCGAGGCACTCAGCGAAGCGTGAAACGCAATTGCCGATATCTAGACACATTCAATTAATACAAGCAAGAGGTTCTAGTCGGGAGCTCCCGACTAGGGGATACTCTGAACAGCTCGCGCTAATAGATAGAGAGTAGCGGGGAGGTGGCGATAGGTATAAAATGAAAGATACTCGATATAAATATACTATTCTAGAAGCTACATGTCAAGTTCGGTGACTCTAGCTCTTATTATTTACCAAAATTGCTTAAAAAACGGGATTTCGATATACATTTTTATCGATTACTTGCAAAGGGGGCAAGTTATCGTTTATCGGAAACAAACTCGATCTGCGCGGGCACCAGGAGGACCTACAGCTAAAATTTCAAGTCTCTAGCTCTTATAGGTTCTGAGATCCTTGCGTTCATACATACGGACGGACGGACGGACGGACGGACGGACGGACAGACAGACAGACAGACAGACATGGCTAGACCGACTCGGCTATTGATGCCGATCAAGAATATATATACTTTATGGGGTCGGAGATGCTTCCTTCTGCCTGTTACATACATTTGCACTTTGCACTAATACAATATACCCTTTTTACCCATTTTCAATGGGTTCAGGGTATAAAAATAAATAGATGGTTTTGAATACATTTACGCAAGTTGTAAGTTTCGTCGAAAGGCAACCGAAAATAGAAATCGAATTATCAATTTACGCCCTATTTTGAGCAACATATGTTCCAATGTGCGTTCCATGTGGGACAAAGGGGGGCGGCGGGGACTGTCCATCAACGGGCGAGCATGCTCGTATCGCGATGGGCTCCCTCTCCTTCTCCGTGTCCGTCTCCGTGTCCAGCTCCGGGCTCGGCTAATCAGTCAGCGAGGCACTCAGCGAAGCGTGAAACACAATTGGCGATATCTAGACACATTCAATTAATACAAGTAAGAGGTTCTAGTCGGGAGCTCCCGACTAGGGGATACCCTGAACCCTCATATTCCACCATCAAATGCAGCTCGCGCTAATAGATAGAGAGTAGCGGGGAGGTGGCGATAGGTATAAAATGAAAGATACTCGATATAAATATACTATTCTAGAAGCTACATGTCAAGTTCGGTGACTCTAGCTCTTATTATTTACCAAAATTGCTTAAAAAACGGGATTTCGATATACATTTTTATCGATTACTTGGAAACGGGGCAAGTTATCGTTTATCAAGTCTCTAGCTCTTATAGGTTCTGAGATCCTTGCGTTCATACATACGGACGGACGGACGGACGGACAGACAGACGGACATGGCTAGATCGACTCGGCTATTGATGCTGATCAAGAATATATATACTTTATGGGGTCGGAGATGCTTCCTTCTGCCTATTACATACATTTGCATTTTGCACAAATACAATATACCCTTTTTACCCATTTTCAATGGGTTCAGGGTATAAAAAACATTAAAACAATAATAATTAAGCATAAACTATAAACTAAATTAAATGTACACAGTACAAAAACAAAGTTCAAAAAAATAAAAGTGCAAAATCAAAGAAATAAAAAGTTCAATAACCACAAACTCAAAGAAAAAGAGTGAATTACACTAAGATTATGACAATGGAATTATCAGAACAACACCTCAACCAGGCCCTTTCACAACTGAGACAGGTGCCAAGTTTTGACGGATCGACAGAAAATCTCAACTCTTTTATTAAAAGGATCGATAACATCCTACATCTTTATCCAACCCGAGATGTCAGACAACACAGCATCTTATACGGAGCCATCGAATTGCAAGTTGCTGGAGATGCTCAGAGAGTTTCACAAAGGACAGCAGCCAACACTTGGCAGGAATTGAGGAATACACTGATCGAAGAATATAAAGTGCAAACACCATTTGAAGAACTCCTTCGACGCCTATGCAACACGAATTTCAAGGGAAATGTCCGTAAGTTCATCGAGGATCTCGAAAATAAATCTTATGTTATATGAAATAAGTTAGCTTTACAAAATATACCTAGCAATACGACACTTTATATAGATGCCATGAATAACACAATTAAAGATGTACCCAAAATCCCTTAAACTATCAAAGTCAGTCCCATTCACGCTTGAATGCGCCAAAACCTCCGACTAAACGTCAGAGACAGCAACAGTGGGCAGATGAAAATAGAAACATCTGAAAATTTTCATCAGCAAGCCTCGGAACAAACTGAAGAAATCCATTCATAAAATTAATTATGAATGACGAAGTTCTAAAATGTGTCATTGACACAGGTTCAACCATAAACCTAATGAAAACAAACCGCTTAAATTTTCCAATTTACAACGAAACTCTAAAGGTTCACATCATAAATGGTGTTATTGAACTAAAACAAAGCATAAGATTAGGAGCAAGCAAAATTTGTCCGAGTAAACAAAAATTCTATATTCACGACTTCTCAGAGCATTATGATGCTCTGATTGGGAGAGCATACCTTGAAGCATGTCAAGCGAAAATAGTCTATGCAAGTTAATTCCAAAGTTTATTAAACGATGAAAAAAATATAATTTTAATAAAAAAACTTAAATCAATTCTAGCCCTAGTAACCTGTGGCTTAGCGGCAGCGGCGTTGGCAGCGGCGTTGCTGCTAATGTTGTTGGCCCGTTGGGCAATTCTTCTTGGAATTTTCGGCGGTTGCCATTCGGCGCGTGGAGGAAATGGCACAGACACCAAGTCAGCATTTTGCTGTACTTCTTACGAGGTGTTGCAATGCTTCTTATTGGGACTGTATGAATTTATTTGTTGTTAACTCTTCCCCCTTTGATTTAAGCTTGTCCTCAAGCGATAATCAGAAGAAAGGTATGTTGTTGAACCTGATGTTGTTGGCATCTGTATTTTGTATTTGGATATGCCTTGGTTCTATTCTGGGGCCCTCTTGTTCTTTGTTCAGTTGCAGTATTATATTTTTCTTTTTATACCCTGAACCCATTGAAAATGGGTAAAAAGGGTATATTGTATTTGTGCAAAATGTAAATGTATGTAACAGGCGGAAGGAAGCATCTCCGACCCCATAAAGTATATATATTCTTGATCGGCATCAATAGCCGAGTCGATCTAGCCATGTCTGTCTGTCTGTCCGTCCGTCCGTCCGTCCGTATGTATGAACGCAAGGATCTTAGAACCTATAAGAGCTAGAGACTTGAAATTTTAGCTGTAGGTCCTCCTGGTGCCCGCGCAGATCGAGTTTGTTTCTGATAAACGATAACTTGCCCCGTTTCCAAGTAATCGATAAAAATGTATATCGAAATCCCGTTTTTAAGCAATTTTGGTAAATAATAAGAGCTAGAGTCACCGAACTTGACATGTAGCTTCTAGAATAGTATATATATATGAAGTATCTTTCATTTTATCGCTATCGCCACCTCCTCGCTACTCTCTATCTATTAGCGCGAGCTGCATTTGGTGTTGGAATATGAGTGTTCAGGGTATCCCCTAGTCGGGAGCTCCCGACTAGAACCTCTTACTTGTTTATGTTGTTGATGTGCAATTCTTGCAATGCTTCCAGAGAAAGAATCTTAATTCTTTCGTTTTCTATTGGGGTTATTATTTGATGGAATATAATTTCATTCCAGAAGTTGATCATAGGATCATAGGTGCGTCTCACGCTTTGCTTCTCTTCTTGCCATCTAATAGTGCCGTTGAAGTCGTTCACCAGTATAAGTCCATCGTCGATTTCTTCGATCTCCGGGATATGTCTGCATTGCTAAAGCCACAGAGCGCTTGCTCTCCACTAACTAACTTAGGTATACAGTTATTAGTGTTCGAGTTTACAATTTTTGATTCGTTACAAATTTCAATGTTATAATATCTTTTACAATTGTTGTTTATGCCATAAATTGTTTTATTACAATGAAACATATTGTTATTTTTCACTACTGTCTTTATTATGGTAATTTTTGCATTCTATTACTTCTAAATTTGGAATTGTTACAATATAAAACAAGTAAGAGGTTCTAGTCGGGAGCTCCCGACTTGGGGATACCCTGAACCCTCTTATTCCATCACCAAATGCAGCGCGCGCTTATAGATAGAGAGTAGCGGGGAGTTGGCGGTATAAAATGAAAGATAATCGATATATACATACTATTCTAGAAGCTACATGTCAAGTTTGGTAACTCTAGCTCTTATTATTTACCAAAATTGCTTAAAAAACGGGATTTCGATATACATTTTTATCGATTACTTGGAAACGGGGCAAGTTATCGTTTATCGGAAACAAACTCGATCTGCGCATGCACTTGGAGCACCTACATCTAGCTCTTATAGGTTCTGAGATCCTTGCGTTCATACATACGGACGGACGGACGGACGGACGGACGGACAGACAGACGGACATGGCTAGATTAACTCGGCTATTAATGCTGATCAAGAATATATATACTTTATGGGGTCGGAGATGCTTCCTTCTGCCTGTTACATACATTTGGATTTTGCACAAAAACATAATACCCCTTTCACCCATTTTTAATGGGTTCAGGGTATAACAAGGTTGTTCCATTATGCAAAATGAACACATCTGCAAGTTCTAACATTTCTTTAGTATTTAAAGGTGGCATGTTGCTTTTACTGTCATCATTAATAGAAATCTGTATTTTTTATGTATTTTGTATTTTTTTTGTATTTTTATACATATAAATTTAAATTTATATAAATTTTAGATGTAGGTGCTCCTAGTGCCCGCGCAGATCGAGTTTGTTTCCGATAAACGATAACTTGCCCCATTTCCAAGAAATCGATAAAAATGTATATCGAAATCCCGTTTTTAAAGCAATTTTGGTAAATAATAAGAGCTAGAGTTACCAAACTTGACATGTAGCTTCTAGAAAAGTATATATATATCGAGTATCTTTCATTTTATACCTATCGCCAACTCCCCGCTAATCTCTATCTATAAGCGCGAGCTGCATTTGGTGATGGAATAAGAGGGTTCAGGGTATCCCCTAGTCGGGAGCTCCCGACTAGAACCTCTTACTTGTTTTATATTGCTTTTATGGATTATCTTGTCAGTTGTCGTTAGTACGGTTGTGTTTCTATTTTCCTTAACTATTTCTTTTTTTGTATCTGGGTGATGGTTTGGTACCTAATCTAGTATTGACTTTGACGAATATTTCTTGACCTGGTGTATAGGTGCGTATGTCGCTACGTTTTTTGTTATGATTCTGAATGTCAGTCGATTGTTTCTGTTTGAGTCTGTCAATCTTCTCTATCATAGCTTTTTCGTATTGATCTGGGTCTGTAGTCACGTTTCTGCCGAAGAATATGTCTAATGGTCTCTTGTTAGTTGTCGAGTGTATAGTGTAGTTGTAGTCGTATATTGATTGGTAAGAAGTTCTTCAAATTTTCTGTGTTGTTGTTTTTTTTTATTACATCTTATAATATGTGATAGTGTTGAATGAAATCTTTCTACTTGACCATTCACTGCGCATTTGTAGGGTGGTGTTTTATAAACTTCTATACCTAATTGGTCCTGCATCATAAAAGTGATTGAGGCTGAGTTAAGGGATTTTTCGTTATCTATTACAACGGCTTTAGGTACGCCAAAATAAAATAGGATTTCATGAAGTGTGTTTTTAATGTCTTCTATTGCCCTAGATTTGATTATGCGTCCCTGAGCTAATTTTGAAAATTTATCTACTGCTGTTAATACTAAGTTCTTTTCTGTCATGTATATGTCGATATGGATTGTATGTCCTGGGTATTCGGGGATTGGTGTTGCTTTGAGTTTTGGGTTAGTTGGGTTAGTTCGGGTCACTAGTAGTTTGTTTACATTGACTACATTCGGGCAATTAAGCTACTACAGTTAATAACGACTGGCTTTGCATATCTTTCGATCCCTGCAATACGGTATTACTGGGTCTTTTCAATAAGACACACACACAAAAAAAACAAGTAAGAGGTTCTAGTCGGGAGCTCCCGACTAGGGGATACCCTGAACCCTCATATTCCAACATCAAATGCAGCTCGCGCTAATAGATAGAGAGTAGCGGGGAGGTGGCGATAGGTATAAATTGAAAGATACTTGATATATATATACTATTCTAGAAGCTACATGTCAAGTTCGGTGACTCTAGCTCTTATTATTTACCAAAATTGCATTTACATTTTTATCGATTACTTGGAAACGGGGCAAGTTATCGTTTATCGGAAACAAACTCGATCTGCGCGGGCACCAGAAGGACCTACAGCTAAAATTTCAAGTCTCTAGCTCTTATAGGTTCTGAGATCCTTGCGTTCATACATACGGACGGACGGACGGACAGACAGACGGACATGGCTAGATCGACTCGGCTATTAATGCTGATCAAGAATATATATACTTTATGGGGTCGGAGATGCTTCCTTCTGCCTGTTACATACATTTGGATTTTGCACAAAAACATAATACCCCTTTTACCCATTTTCAATGGGTTCAGGGTATAAAAATAAATAGATGGTTTTGAATACATTTACGCAAGTTTTAAGTTTCGTCGAAAGGCAACCGAAAATAGAAATCGAAATATCAATTTACGTCCTATTTTGAGCAACATATGTTCCAATGTGCGTTCCATGTGGGACAAAGGGGGGCGGCGGGGACTGTCCATCAACGGGCGAGCATGCTCGTAACGCGATGGGCTCCCTCTCCTTCTCCGTGTCCGTCTCGGTCTCCGTGTCCAGCTCCGGGCTCGGCTAATCAGTCAGCGAGGCACTCAGCGAAGCGTGAAACACAATTGGCGATATCTAGACACATTCAATTAATACAAGTAAGAGGTTCTAGTCGGGAGCTCCCGACTAGGGGATACCCTGAACCCTCATATTCCAACACCAAATGCAGCTCGCGCTAATAGATAGAGAGTAGCGGGGAGGTGGCGATAGGTATAAAATGAAAGATACTCGATATAAATATACTATTCTAGAAGCTACATGTCAAGTTCGGTGACTCTAGCTCTTATTATTTACCAAAATTGCTTAAAAAACGGGATTTCGAAATACATTTTTATCGATTACTTGGAAACGGGGCAAGTTATCGTTTATCGGAAACAAACTCGATCTGCGCGGGCCCCAGGAGCACCTACATCTAAAATTTCAAGTCTCCAGCTCTTATAGGTTCTGAGATCCTTGCGTTCATACATACGGACGGACGGACGGACGGACAGACAGACGGACATGGCTAGATCGACTCGGCTATTGATGCTGATCAAGAATATATATACTTTATGGGGTCGGAGATGCTTCCTTCTGCCTATTACATACATTTGCATTTTGCACAAATACAATATACCCTTTTTACCCATTTTCAATGGGTTCAGGGTATAAAAAACATTAAAACAATAATAATTAAGCATAAACTATAAACTAAATTAAATGTACACAGTACAAAAACAAAGTTCAAAAAAATAAAAGTGCAAAATCAAAGAAATAAAAAGTTCAATAACCACAAACTCAAAGAAAAAGAGTGAATTACACTAAGATTATGACAATGGAATTATCAGAACAACACCTCAACCAGGCCCTTTCACAACTGAGACAGGTGCCAAGTTTTGACGGATCGACAGAAAATCTCAACTCTTTTATTAAAAGGATCGATAACATCCTACATCTTTATCCAACCCGAGATGTCAGACAACACAGCATCTTATACGGAGCCATCGAATTGCAAGTTGCTGGAGATGCTCAGAGAGTTTCACAAAGGACAGCAGCCAACACTTGGCAGGAGTTGAGGAATACACTGATCGAAGAATATACAGTGCAAACACCATTTGAAGAACTCCTTCGACGCCTATGCAACACGAATTTCAAGGGAAATGTCCGTAAGTTCATCGAGGATCTCGAAAATAAATCTTATGTTATATGAAATAAGTTAGCTTTACAAAATATACCTAGCAATACGACACTTTATATAGATGCCATGAATAACACAATTAAAGATGTACCCAAAATCCCTTAAACTATCAAAGTCAGTCCCATTCACGCTTGAATGCGCCAAAACCTCCGACTAAACGTCAGAGACAGCAACAGTGGGCAGATGAAAATAGACCCATCTGAAAATTTTCATCAGCAAGCCTCGGACAAACTGACAAACTGAAGAAATCCATTCATAAAATTAATTATGAATGACGAAGTTCTAAAATGTGTCATTGACACAGGTTCAACCATAAACCTAATGAAAACAAACCGCTTAAATTTTCCAATTTACAACGAAACTCTAAAGGTTCACATCATAAATGGTGTTATTGAACTAAAACAAAGCATAAGATTAGGAGCAAGCAAAATTTGTCCGAGTAAACAAAAATTCTATATTCACGACTTCTCAGAGCATTATGATGTTCTGATTGGGAGAGCATACCTTGAAGCATGTCAAACGAAAATAGTCTATGCAAGTTAATGCCAAAGTTTATTAAACGATGAAAAAAATATAATTTTTGGGGAAGCAAGTCTTCCTTTTATTGATGTCAATTTGCAACTAAAAAAACTTAAATCAATTATAGCCCTAGTAACCTGTGGCTTAGCGGCAGCGGCGTTGGCAGCGGCGTTGCTGCTAATGTTGTTGGCCCGTTGGGCAATTCTTCTTGGAATTTTCGGCGGTTGCCATTCGGCGCGTAGAGGAAATGGCACAGACACCAAGTCAGCATTTTGCTGTACTTCTTACGAGGTGTTGCAATGCTTCTTATTGGGACTGTATGAATTTATTTGTTGTTAACTCTTCCCCCTTTGATTTAAGCTTGTCCTCAAGCGATAATTAGAAGAAAGGTATGTTGGTGAACCTGATGTTGTTGACATCTGTATTTTGTATTTGGATATGCCGTATTTCTATTCTGGGGCCCTCTCGTTCTTTGTTCAGTTGCAGTATTATATTTTTCTTTTTATACCCTGAACCCATTGAAAATGGGTAAAAAGGGTATATTGTATTTGTGCAAAATGTAAATGTATGTAACAGGCGGAAGGAAGCATCTCCGACCCCATAAAGTATATATATTCTTGATCAGCATCAATAGCCGAGTCGATCTAGCCATGTCCGTCTGTCTGTCCGTCCGTCCGTCCGTCCGTCCGTCCATCCGTCCGTCCGTCCGTATGTATGAACGCAAGGATCTCAGAACCTATAAGAGCTAGAGACTGAAATTTTAGATGTAGGTGCTCCAAGTGCATGCGCAGATCGAGTATGTTTCCGATAATCGATAACTTACTCCGTTTCAAAGTAATCGATAAAAATGTATATCGAAATCCTGTTTTTTAAGACATTTTTGTAAATAATAAGAGCTAGAGTCACCAAACTTGACATGTAGCTTCTAGAATAGTATATATATTTGCATTTGGTGTTAGAAGAAGAGGGTTCAGGATATCCCCTAGTCGGGAGCTCCCGACTAGAACCTCTTACGTTTTATTTTATTAAATGCTTCAATTGCTTCTTCGTTGAGATTAATGAGCTTTTTAGCGGATTGGTTTTTGGACACACGTCCATCTTCCCCTCTTAAAAGAGAGGTAAGGGGCTTTGCCAACTTAGCGAAGTCTTTTATAAATCTTCTATAATAGCTGGCAAGGCCAATAAAAGATCTTAAATCGTTGAGGGTTTTGGGAGGTGGGTACTTTCCTATGGTCTCTATCTTGTTGGGATTGGTTTCAATACCTTTTTCCGAGATGACAAATCCCAGGAATTCTACTCTGCTTTTAAAGAACTCGCATTTGTCCAACTGACATTTCATGTTGGCTTCCTGTAGAGTTCTGAATATGGCACTAAGGTGACGCGCATGCGATTCATCATCTTTGCTAAAGATAATGATATCGTCAATTTAAATGAAGCATATTTTTCCAATATGCTCACGAAGGATGTCGTCAAGGGCTCTCTGGAAAATTGAGGGCGCATTCTTGAGTCCGAAGGGGAGTCTGACTCTTTGAGTGGGATTTGGTGAAATCCACTTTTCAAATCTAAGACAGAGAATACTTTATTATTGCCTAGCTGTGCCAATACCTCGTTAATTTCGGGTATCGGGTATTTATCTGCGGTAGTTTCTTTATTAAGTTTCCTATAGTCTATGACCATGCGATATTTCTTTTGCCCGGAGGCATCTAGTTTTTTGGGAACAATCCACACAGGTGAATTATATGGGGAGCGGGAGGATTGGATTATTCCGTCCTCTAAAAGTTGCTTAATTTGGTTGTGTACCTTGTCTTTTAAAGACATTGGAAATTGGTAGAATTTCGAGTATATTGGGGAATCGGTTTTGGTTCTGATTTCTGCTCTAACGTAAGTTGTGTAGGTCAATTTTTCGTCCGGATTGGCAAAAAGACTTGGGTGCATTTTAACAAGTTGATTTAGGCTATTTTTTTGTTCGTGTGTCATGTGGTCTGTCCGTGGTATAACCGTGTTTACTGCCTCGATTCTTTTCTGCTTAATGGGTATGCAAATATTATTCTTGATTATTAGTAGATTCTTGCTGCTTTGTATTACAGCATCTAATTCTTTTAGACTGTCGTTACCTAATATGGCGTCAAATGATTTTAAGGTGGGTAAGAGAAAGAATTTTATTTTTATGTCATTTCTATTAAAGAGATTAGCGAGTTTGTGGTGTGTAATTTTTATGCTTCCGCCGACTGTGACGGCTTCGAAGGGCTTTTCATTTGGGATTGGTTGCGACTCGAATTTGGGTTGGATATAATTTCTGTTTGATCCTGTATCTATTAATATTTTGAGTAATTTTCCGCTCCTCATCTAAAATTCTATGTAAGGAAGAGAGGAGCTCTTTATCCCAAAAAATTAATGTCTGAATGTTCGTACTGGCTATTTTGTCCGTCATCTGCTTCTTCAATTTGTTGGGTATATTCATTTAATGGCTGCTCGTATTCGGTCTGCTGTTCGTAATTTAGCATTGATTGTTATTTCTTTGTTTTACTTCAAAGTTGGGTCTGTTCATGTAGTTTATCATCCTTGTGCAGATGCTTTGGTCCACGTCCATTGGCTTTTGGGTGCATTGGGGTTTGGGTGCAGAAGGTCTATTGGGTACGTATACCTATTGTGGTTGTGTCTGGTAAGTTTTTTGGTTAGGGTGTTGTGGAGTCGGTTCATTATTATTATAAGTCGGTGGTCCATAGTTTGTATTGGTTGGCCAAGGTGTATGAATCGGGAGTTGGGGCCTTAAGCTAATAGGTGGTGGCCTAAAAGTTTGGGCGAAAGAAGGCTGGGCTGTTCGAGGTGGCAATATAGGTGGTGGTACATTTCTATTCTGGTTTCTGACATGTGTCTGTTGATTCCTATTCAAAGCCATGTTAGTGCGATAGCTTTGATTCTTTAATTTTAAACAATAATGAAGGGCTGAAGTTAGAGGTTGAAGGTAGGTTTAACTCTGTATATTTTTGTCATAAGGGTTTCCGATTCCCTATTTAATTCCATGCAGCCTACTTTATTTAGTTTCAGCGGCAAGTGGTTGAAGACAACCTGGTAGAATTCTTCTACTGTCTGGTTGTTACCCTGCACTAACATTGTCATCTGATATTCTAATGTTCCCAGATCTCTTTTGTCTGCGTAGTGCAGCGTGAGACATTTGGAGATAGGGCTCCAATTTAGGGGAACATTATACGACTCGAGGGCCGTGTCAGCATTGCCAGTGATTTTGTTTCTCACTGTATGCAATTTGCCGAAGTATTTCGGCGAACCTGCTTCAGCTGCATAGGCTGAGAGTATACGATCTACACTCTTTTTCCATTAGCTAAATTCCGCTGGATTACCGGAAAATTCTCTGAGGCTTTTAACTATGTCCGGAACTCTGTCCAAGTCGTTTAAGTTGTGGTTGGCAGTTATCGTTTGGTCGTCTACGTCACTGAACTCCCTAGAGGGGTTGACCAATTGCTTTACTAACGTCGGCACTTGTTGTGCCAGAATTTGGCTAACCGTGGCTGCTATCACCTGCTCTGCGTTATTCGTCATGCCTCTATTTTGTAAATGTTCGTTTTGTCTGTCGAGATGTCGTTGTTGCTGTCTGTTCATGTTATGTCCGCCTACCTGTGGTTGATCTGATACTATTGGGGGCCTAACTAAATTGCTTTCATTAGCAATAAACAAGAGATATTACTAGTATTGTATATTTTAGGATATTTTTGAAGTATTTTTAAATCTAGCATTAGTTTTCTTATTCTATATATTGATTGATTGATTTTTATCGTTTCTTTTCTTTTTTAAAACCAGTGGCTGGTTTCTTCCTTCTACTTTGGAGGGTCCCTTGGGAATCGCAAAGTTGGATTTTAGTTATACTACGTTTGTAGTCCTTATGTTTGTTTATCGTTTTACACTTTTTTATCTTGCTTATTGTTCTACAATGTTTTCGTAATTCTTGTTCTTATAATTCTATTTCACTTTTGTGTTAGTTGTTTGTTTGTGTCTTTCACTTAATTTCTAACTTACAGTACTATTCCTGATGTGGCAACCTCCCCTGCCGGTCCGGATTTCATCCTTTTTGAAACTTTTGGGTATCTACTGGGGATCCTGTGACCAGTCTTCGTTGAGAGTATCCTGCGGGCGGGCCTAACAAGATTTGTTGTCCACCGATGGGCAAATTGCACAATTAAGTTCCAATTGCCTTTCGCGAATTTTACCAGTCGTTGAATATGTCACCATATATATATATATATATATATATATATATAAATAAAGAAATAACTTTATATTTATTTCCATCGCTCTTAGCACCCCAGAGAGCTCTTTAGGTAGGCTAAGTGTAATTTATGCGATTTAATTCCCACTGATTCACTTTCTTATAAATATATATACGTAACTTTCCAACATACCACTTTGTTTTCAGCGTGGTAACACATATATATATATATATATATACATATATGTATATATATGCGTGCGCAGGTTTGTAAGCCTATTGCTCACATTCATAATAATGTATTTGTCCTCCAACGTGCTCCCGGTGGCAAATGGCCATAACTTTCGGTGACGTCTTTGCTTCGTTTGTGATTATGCTAAATATTCAAAATGTTAAAAATTAATAGCCATTGTCAATAACATAACAGAACAATAAGAAGATACAAAAAGAATTATACGTACCTATATATACGTACGTAAGTTAGAGATAAATTTCCGGCTAGATTTTCATTGATGGGGAGAGTTGGCATAACATCTCATGTATATATATATATATATGTCTTTTCCAAGCCTTTGGAAAAACTGACCTGAGTCAAGTGTTCCAATGGTGTACAGATCGCTAACATCAATTCTTGCTATAATTTTGTTTATGTTCAAAGAAACATATATTATTTTATATCAGCAAGGCCACTACTTTTCGTGCTTCATCAAATGACTTCATATACGTTGGGCTTAGAAGCGTCGTCAAGAGTTTGCATAGGCAAATCTACTTGATCTTTTCCTGCGCAGGGGTTTTTCTGTTTACTTTGGTTCCTGGTAGTAACTTTCAGGACTTTAACTTGTCAATCTATGAGCTCGGATATTGTTATCCTAGAAACTATTTTTTCCCTTTAAGTGCTGGACCCAAAAATCATATTCTTCTCATTCAAGTCTCATGCGTGCTAGCGCTGAGCTGGGGTTAAAATAAAAATGTAAGTGATCTGTGATCCGTTTTTACTGTGAAATGTTTGCCATATATATATGGTCGAAAATGTGTTATTGCCCAATGATTTGCAGCTAACTCTTGTTCTGTTCTGCTTTTATACTTTCACCTTTGTGAATGAACGTGATGCATATGCTATTGGGAATTGAATCCCATTATGTTTGTTTACTAGCAACAGTTATTATGCAAAATTCTTTTCGAAAATCTGGATATTATAATAACGTAGGGTGCATTGGCTTTTCTTTAAGATGTTGGAATGCGTTCTGGCATTCGTCTGGCCCATTGAAAGGTACACTCTTTTTTCATAAATGTGTTTTGTGCCGTGAATAGTCGGTTTTTTTAATAAAACAAATAAAAAGCAACAAATCGTCTAGCGCTGTCCGCATCATATGGGACTGGGTAATTAAGAGGTCTTTCTGTGATTTGTAAATGGTTACTGTTGCCTTCCTGATTACTATGTATAGTTGCTCATGTGCTAATGGTATCTTCGCCTAAAAGGTTTTCGTTTAATTGGATTCTGGACAGAGCATCTGCCACATAATTTTCTTTTCCTGGGACGTATTTAATTTGGAAATCAAACTCATTTAGCTTGATTTTCTATCGTTGTAATTTCATGCTACGTTCTTTCAGGTTATTTAACCAGACGAGTGGTCTGTGATCTCTAAGGATTTGAAATTGTCGACCACAAAGATAGGACCTAAAGTATTTAGGGGCCCAAACGATTACTAATAGTTCTTTTTCAATCGTTGAATAATTTATCTCATGCTCGTTGAGAGTTCTGCTTGCATAACATATAGGCTTATGCTCTTGCGAAAGGACGGCCCTCTATTGCCATATTACTCGCGTCTGTAGATAATGAAAATGGTTTTTCGAAATTAGGGTATATTAAAATTGAGTCGGATGTTATGAGTACTTTTAGCTTTTCAAACGCTGATTCGTAGTTTTTGTCATTTATATTGATTTTTGCTTCTTTTTTTAATTTAAGTGTTAATGGCTTTACTATATTAGCGAAATTTGGTATAAATTTCCTATATAAACCACATAATCCTAGAAATGATTTAATTTCTTTTGGGGTTTTTGGAATTGGGAATTTGACAATTGCTTGTATTTTGTTGGGATTTGGCTTTGTACCCCCAGTTGTGATGATGTGACCGAGAAATTCAGTTTCTTTTCTCATGAACTCACATTTATCCAACAGTAGTTTTAAGTTAGCTTCTCTAAGCTTCTCAAATACTTTTTGTAGCGACAAAATGTGTTCCTCAAATGAAGTGAAAAAAATTTTAATGTCGTCCAAGTAGACCAGACAATCCTTAAAAATGAAATCTTCTAAGAGATTGTTCATACAACGCTGGAACGTTGCAGGTGCATTCTTAAGACCAAATGGCATGCGAGTGTACTCGTAATAGCCATGTTTAGTTGAAAATGCTTTCTTGGGTATTGAACCAGGATCCATTTGAATTTGGTGGAAGCCTTTGGCTAGATCAATGGTTGTGAAATATTGACATTTTCCAAGTTTGTCTAATATTTCATCCATGATCGGGGTAGGGTATTTATCATTAATAGTTAGTGCATTGAGATTGCGGTGATCTATGACTAACCGGAATTTTTGCTTTCCAGATGCATCGTTTTTCTTTGGAACGATTATTACTGGTGAGCAGTAAGGGGATTTGGATTTACGTATGATATTTTGTTTTATCATATCGCTTATTTGTTTTTTTACTTCCTCATCGTATATTTGAGGATATTTATATGGACGCTTGTAAATTGGGTCCTCATGCTTTGTTAGAAATTTGTGTTGAATTGTACTAGTGAAAGTCAAATTGTCACCTTCATGGTACTGGATATCACGAAATTCATGTAAAACATTTTTAATTTTTTTCTTTTCTTCAGAGTTTAGGTGCTCTAGCCTATACTCATTATTTTCTGTTAATTCGTTATTAATATCGAAGTTTAATGGTCTATCCTCTGTTGAGGGTGGATCGAGGCAGTCTTGTGCGGCCATGTCCTCTTCGCCTTTTTCGTCATTATATCTAAAGCAAAAGTTAAATTCTCTTAAGGTTACGGATCCTTGTGCAAGTAAACAACAAATAAATTCATACAGTCCCAATAAGAAGCATTGCAACACCTCATAAGAAGTGCAGCAAAATGCTGACTTGGTGTCTGTGCCATTTCCGCCGAAAATTCCAAGAAGAATTAGCCAACGGGCCAAAAACAACGCCGCTGCCAACGCCGCTGCCGCTAAGCCACAGGTTACTAGGGCTAGAATTGATTTAAGTTTTTTTAGTTGCAAATTGACATCAATAAAAGGAAGACTTGCTTCCCCAAAAATTATATTTTTTTCATCGTTTAATAAACTTTGGAATTAACTGGCGCCCGAGCAGGGACCGGCTCGTGTTACAAAAGAACAAAATGCTTCTACGTACGCGTTAGTCGGTTATACGCGAAAACAAAACCAGTGCAACTCTCGTTAATTAAATTCAACGACTGGTAAAATTAGCGAAAGGCAATTGGAAGTTAATTGTGCAATTTGCCCATCGGTGGACAACACATCTTGTAAGGCCCCGCCCGCAGGATACTCTCAACGAAGACTGGTCACAGGATCCCCAGTAGATACCCAAAAGTTTCAAAAAGGATGAAATCCGGACCGGCAGGGGAGGTTGCCACATCAGGAATAGTACTGTAAGTTAGAAATTAAGTGAAAGACACAAACAAACAACTAACACAAAAGTGACATAGTATTATAAGAACAAGAATTACGAAAACATTGTAGAACAATAAGCAAGATAAAAAAGGGTAAAACGATAAACAAACATAAAGACTACAAACGTAGTATAACTAAATTCCAACTTTGTGATTCCCGAAGGAATCCTCCAAAGTAGAATGAAGAAACCAGCCACTGGTTTTAAAAAAGAAAAGAAAAACGAACAAAATCAATCAATCAAAATATAGAATAAGAAAACTAATACTAGATTTAAAATTACTTCAAAAATATCCTAAAATATACAATACTAGTAATATCTCTTGTTTATGGCTAATGAAAGCAATTTAGTTAGGCCCCCAATAGTATCACATCAACCACAGGTAGGCGGACATAACTTGAACAGACAGCAACAACGACATCTCGACAGACAAAACGAACATTTACAAAATAGAGGCATGGCGAATAACGCAGAGCAGGTGATAGCAGCCACGGTTAGCCAGATTCTGGCACAACAATTGCTGACGTTAGTAAAGCAATTGGTCAACCCCTCTAGGGAGTTTAGTGACGTAGACGACCAAACGATAACTGCCAACCACAACTTAATCGACTTGGACAGAGTTCCGGACATAGTTAAAAGCCTCAGAGAATTTTCCGGTAATCCAGCGGAATTTAGCTCATGGAAAAAGAGTGTAGATCGTATACTCTCAGCCTATGCAGCTGAAGCAGGTTCGCCGAAATACTTCGGCATATTGCATACAGTGAGAAACAAAATCACTGGCAATGCTGACACGGCCCTCGAGTCGTATAATGTTCCCCTAAATTGGAGCCCTATCTCCAAATGTCTCACGCTGCACTACGCAGACAAAAGAGATCTGGGAACATTAGAATATCAGATGACAATGTTAGTGTAGGGTAACAACAGTAGAAGAATTCTACCAGGTTGTCTACAGCCACTTGTCGCTGATACTAAATAAAGAAGGCTGCATGGAATTAAATAGGGAATCGGAAACCCTTATGACAAAAATATACAGAGATAAAGCATTAGACACCTTCATTAGAGGTTTGAAGGGAGATTTACCACGGGTCCTTGGAATAAAGGAGCCAGCAGATCTACATTCAGCCCTTCATTATTTTTTAAAATTAGAGAATCTAAGCTATCGCACTAACATGGCTTTGAATAGGAATCAACAGACACGTGTCAGAAACCAGAATAGAAATGTACTACCACCTGTATTGCCACCTCGAACAGCCCAGCCTTCTTTCGCCCAAACTTTTAGGCCACCACCTATTAGCTTCAGGCCCCAACTCCCGTTTCATACACCTTGGCCAACCAATACAAACTATGGACCACCGACTTATAATAATAATGGACCGACTCCACAACACCCTAATCAAAGAACTTACCAGACACAACCACAACAGGTATACGTACCCAATAGACCTTCTGCACCCAAACCCCAACCACGTCCTGAGCCAATGGACGTGGACCAAAGCATCCGCACAAGGATGATAAACTACATGAACAGACCCAACTTTGAAGTAGGTAAAAGACCTCCGACACCAACAAACGCCACGGACAAAAAACAATGAAATTTCAATATACAGACAGGGGAAGAACAGAGCGAGACAGAAAACACTGACAACTATGTGACCATGGAGGAATACGTACAATCAATGCTCAATGCTAAATTACGAACAGCAGACCGAATACGAGCAGCCATTAAATGAATATACCCAACAAATTGAAGAAGCAGATGACGGACAAAATAGCCAGTACGAACATTCAGACATTAATTTTTTTAGGATAAAGAGCTCCTCTCTTCCTTGCATAGAATGTAAAATGAGGAGCGGAAAATTACTCAAAATATTAATAGATACAGGATCAAACAGAAATTATATCCAACCCAAATTCGTGTCCGATCCAATCCCAAATGAAAAGCCCTTCGAAGCCGTCTCTTTAATAGAAATGACATAAAAATAAAATTCTTTCTCTTACCCACCTTAAAATCATTTGACGCCATATTAGGTAACGACAGTCTAAAAGAATTAGATGCTGTAATACAAAGCAGCAAGAATCTACTAATAATCAAGAATAATATTTGCATACCCATTAAGCAGAAAAGAATCGAGGCAGTAAACACACGAACAAAAAAATAGCCTAAATCAACTTGTTCAAATGCACCCAAGTCTTTTTGCCAATCCGGACGACAAATTGACCTACACAACTTACGTTAGAGCAGAAATCAGAACCAAAACCGATTCCCCAATATACTCGAAATTCTACCAATTTCCAATGTCTTTAAAAGACAAGGTACACAACCAAATTAAGGAACTTTTAGAGGACGGAATAATCCAACCCTCCCGCTCCCCATATAATTCACCTGTGTGGATTGTCCCCAAAAAACTAGATGCCTCCGGGCAAAAGAAATATCGCATGGTCATAGACTATAGGAAACTAAATAAAGAAACTACCGCAGATAAATACCCTATACCCGAAATTAACGAGGTATTGGCACAGCTAGGCAATAATAAAGTATTCTCTGTCTTAGATTTGAAAAGTGGATTTCACCAAATCCCCCTCAAAGAGTCAGACATAGAAAAAACTGCCTTCTCCGTTAAAAACGGAAAATACGAGTTTAAACGACTCCCCTTCGGACTCAAGAATGCGCCCTCAATTTTCCAGAGAGCCCTTCATTTACATTGACGATATCATTATCTTTAGCAAAGATGATGAATCGCCTGCGCGTCACCTTAGCACCATATTCAGAACTCTACACGAAGCCAACATGAAATGTCAGTTGGACAAATGCGAGTTCTTTAAAAGCAGAGTAGAATTCCTGGGATTTGTCATCTCAGACAAAGGTATTGAAACCAATCCCAACAAGATAGAGACCATAGGAAAGTACCCACCTCCCAAAACCCTCAACGATTTAAGATCTTTAATTGGCCTTGCCAGCTATTATAGAAGATTTATAAAAGACTTCGCTAAGTTGGCAAAGCCCCTTACCTCTCTTTTAAGAGGGGAAGATGGACGTGTGTCCAAAAACCAATCCGCTAAAAAGCTCATTAATCTCAACGATTTTATTTTTATTTTTTTTTTTTGTTTATTATTAATAGCTTTATTTTAATTTTTCTGTTATTATAAGAACAACTTAAATTAAATTTATTAGAAAATTTACAATACTACTTAGTCTACTATTAAGTCTAATATAAAATTAACAAGGTTACGGTGACTATATATATCGATCTAAGAGATCGATTGGATGAGACCTCCGCAATCTCCTCCGCGTTCGGACTCCTCCAATTCGACGCCTCTTTAGAAGGCGCCTAGCCAGTCGATTTGGATGGTTTCCCAGTCGCGTTATGTAGTTTGCAGTCTGTTTGTTTATGACGTCCCCGACCTTGGGCACTCCTAGGTCTTTTTCCAAATCGGAAGTTCGCATATACCAGGGGGCACCAATCGGATAACGGAGCGTTTTTGCTTGAAACACCCTGATTTTCGTAAGGCGCGATTTTGCAGCAATACCGTAAACTTGAATACCACATCGCCAGGCAGGAGCTAGGCAGGTTTTGTATATGTTTACTTTGTTTTTTAAAGATAGAGCATTTCTACTGTTGAGCAGCCATCTGAATTTGCCTAATCTGCTTTTCAGGGCTCCTGTGATACTTGAGATGTGTTTACTAAAGGTTAAACGCCTGTCTAAGTGCACCCCTAAGTATTTGTAGCTGTTGTGGTGCGTCAATTATTGATCGCGCAGGAAGACTCCAGGACATATATCCCTGCGCATAGGTCACATTGGCACATTTATTTAAATTAATGCCAATGTTCCAGCGTTTAGCCCACATTTCAAATTTGTGGAGGTATTGCTGCAGGACGTCAGTAGCTTCGTAGACACATTCATTTCTTGATAAGATGGCTGTGTCATCTGCAAATGTGGCGATGGTTAGGTCCTGTGGATCCACAAGTTCAATTGTAGAGCCAGTGGACATGTCATGTGTATAGAGAGTGTAAAGCGTGGGCCCCAGCACACTCCCTTGAGGAACGCCAGCCCCGATGGACTTGGTAGTGGACTCAACCCCATCGAGCATTACCGAAAAGGTTCGGTTTGCTAAGTAGCTTCGAAGAATCAAATAAAGTTGAGGTGGCAACAGGGGCTTGATTTTGCTTAGAAGTCCGTCATGCCAGACTCTGTCGAAGGCTTGTTTAATGTCCAAGAAAGAGCCCCTTTCCAGCCTTATGGATCATGCATATCCTTGCCTTTTTCCACTGACTTGGTACATGTCCCAGTCTCAATACCGCATTGAAGATTAGTACTAAAAATAGGACTGCACTGACCGGCATTGCTTTAATCGTTGTGTTGTCAATCCCATCTTCGCCAGGGGCTTTTCTAGTCTTAAGTCCTGCTATGTGCTCTGAGACTTCGTTGACTGTAATTGGAGCAACTGGGAGGCTTAACTGGCCGGGGCTCTCCAGTGTGAGTTGAACCCTTCTGTTCATGTTTGCTGAGCTTGTATTAAAAGGCTTAAAGCGTTCCTCTAAGTCTTCAGCGAATGCATCACGTTCCTTTGGAGATCTGGCCCAAGATCCGTCAGGCTTTCTGATCGGAAATTTGGGAGTCACTTGCTGTTTATACCTTCTCGCCAGTCTCCACAGGGAGTGGCTTGAAGACTCATTTGGAGAAATATTTTCCAAAAAACGGTCGGTTTCCCATTGTCTATGCCGCTCCAGCAGCTTTTTGACCCGATTCGACACTCTGCGGTAGATCCTGTCCACAATTGGATCTCCGGTGCGACAGTACTGCCTTCTAAGCCTTCTCTTAATCAGCAGTAATGCATAGATTGCTGGCGGAAGTCTCACCTGTGGTCGTGAGCTTTGTGATTGGCTTACTGGCGCTGAAATGAGGGCTGCCGAGTGAACCTTGTTCAAGAATAACGCATGTGCATCTTCGATGTCTTCTGGTGTTAGTATTTCCAAGTTTAGGTCAAGAGTTTCCTCTAGGTCTCGTCGAAATACAGCAATGTTGGCTCCAGGAGGCAGCAGACGACCTTTCATTGTTTTTCTCTTTGGAATTCAGTCGTAACCAACCACTAGTGGGATATGGTCGAAGGATAGCTGATACTCAGGCCTTATACTTAAGCCACCTGGGTGAAGCCCATTATAAGCAAAGAAGTCTATAGCACTCGGCGTGTAGCTTTGGGCATACGGGAAGTGAGTGGCTTGTCCAGTCGCTAGTATGTCAGCTGATGTGTTTTGCACAGCGTCTAGTAAGCAGGTGCCTCTTGCGTCTGCTCTAAAGCAACCCCAGCATCTGTTTTTGGCGTTAAAGTCGCCTTAATCTCAACGAAGAAGCAATTGAAGCATTTAATAAAATAAAAAACGCCATGGTTTCAAACGAGGTAATACTCCATTACCCGGACTTCTGCAAAGAGTTTCATCTGACAACAGATGCATCCAACTATGCTATTGGCGCTGTTCTATCCCAGAATAAGCGACCCATTTGTTTTCTCTCTAGAACTCTCTCCAAAACAGAAGAGAACTATGCCACAAACGAAATGCAATAATTTGGGCCCTAAAAGCCCTCAAAAATTACCTTTACGGTAAGGCAAGAGTAAAAATATACACCGACCATCAGCCCTTAACCCACTCTCTTAGCAGTTGGAACGGCAACGCAAGAATAAAAAGGTGGAAAGCTTACCTGGAAGAGTTCGACTATGAACTCCCAGGTAGGGATAATACTGTAGCCGATGCGCTATCACGAATCCCTGTAATCAATAATATCGGATGAGTAGCCTCCACCCAGCACAGTGCAGATAGTTCAAGTCACAATTTAATACCAAGCATAGAAGCCCCAATAAATGTATTTAAAACCAGATATTTCTCAGCAAAGCTAACGAAACAGATTACAAGTTCCACATTCCATTTCCAACGTTCCACAGACATACAATAACTCGACTAGACTTTACAGGACACGACCTTCCACAAATACTGAAAGCTAATCTAAACCCATCCGTAATTAACGGAATAATAACCTCAGAGGAAATAATGAACCAAATTCAACAGAAATATTCCAAACATTTTAGTAACTTCAAGATTAGATTCACACAGTCTCAAGTAAAAGATTTAACAAATGAAACAGAGCAAGATGAGAAGATATTGGTTACACACAACGGAGCTCACCGCAACGCACTAGAAAACAAAATGCAATTGTCCGAAAGTTTCTATTTCCCAAAAATGAAGCAACGAATAACAGAATTAGTCAAACAATGTCAAGTTTGTAAAGAAGAAAAATGCGATAGACATCCAACTAACCCAAAACTCAAAGAAACACCAATCCCCGAATACCCAGGACATACAATCCATATCGACATATACACGACAGAAAAGAACTTAGTACTAACAGCAGTAGATAAATTTTCAAAATTAGCTCAGGGACGCATAATCAAATCTAGGGCAATAGAAGACATTAAAAACACACTTCATGAAATCCTATTTTATTTTGGCGTACCTAAAGCCGTTGTAATAGATATCGAAAAATCCCTTAACTCAGCCTCAATCACTTTTATGATGCAGGACCAATTAGGTATAGAAGTTTATAAAACACCACCCTACAAAAGCGCAGTGAATGGTCAGGTAGAAAGATTTCATTCAACACTATCACATATTATGAGATGTAATAAAAGAAAACAAGAACTCAGAACATTTGAAGAACTTCTTAACAAATCAATATACGACTACAACTACACTATACACTCGACAACTAACAAGAGACCATTAGACATATTCTTCGGCAGAAACGTGACTACAGACCCAGATCAATACGAAAAAGCTGGGAAAGAGAACATTGACAGACTCAAACAGAAACAATCGACTGACATGCAGAATCATAACAAACAAGTAAGAGGTTCTAGTCGGGAGCTCCCGACTAGGGGATACCCTGAACCCTCATACTCCAACACCAAATGCAGCGCGCGCTTATAGATAGAGAGTAGCGGGGAGGTGGCGATAGGTATAAAATGAAAGATAATCGATATATATATACTTTTCTAGAAGCAACATGTCAAGTTTGGTAACTCTAGCTCTTATTATTTACCAAAATTGCTTAAAAAACAGGATATCGATATACATTTTTATCGATTACTTGGAAACGGGGCAAGTTATCGATTATCGGAAACAAACTCGATCTGCGTAGGAACTAGGAGCATCTACATCTAAAATTTCAAGTCTCTAGCTCTTATAGGTTCTGAGATCCTTGCGTTCATACATACGGACGGACGGACGGACGGACGGACGGGCGGACGGACGGACAGACAGACGGACATGGCTAGATCGACTCGGCTATTAATGCTGATCAAGAATATATATACTTTATGGGGTCGGAGATGCTTCCTTCTGCCTGTTACATACATTTGGATTTTGCACAAAAACATAATACCCCTTTTACCCATTTTTAATGGGTTCAGGGTATAAAAACTTAACGACATACGCATACGATATACACCAGGCCAAGAAATATTCGTCAAAGTCAATACCAGATTAGGTACCAAACTATCACCCAGATACAAAAAAGAAATAGTTAAAGAAAATAGGATCACAACCGTACTAACAACAACCGACAAGATAATCCATAAAAGTAATATAAACAAGTAAGAGGTTCTAGTCGGGAGCTCCCGACTAGGGGATACCCTGAACCCTCTTATTCCATCACCAAATGCAGCGCGCGCTTATAGATAGAGAGTAGCGGGGAGTTGGCGATAGGTATAAAATGAAAGATAATCGATATATATATACTATTCTAGAAGCTACATGTCAAGTTTGGCGACTCTAGCTCTTATTATTTACCAAAATTGCTTAAAAAACGGGATTTCGATATACATTTTTATCGATTACTTGTAAACGGGGCAAGTTATCGTTTATCGGAAACAAACTCGACCTGCGCGGGCACTAGGAGCACCAACATCTAAAATTTCAAGTCTCTAGCTCTTTTAGGTTCTGTGATCCTTGCGTTCATACATACGGACGGACGGACGGACGGACGGACAGACAGACGGACATGGCTAGATCGACTCGGCTATTGATGCTGATCAAGAATATATATACTTTATGGGGTCGGAGATGCTTCCTTCTGCCTGTTACATACATTTGCATTTTGCACAAAAACATAATACCCCTTTTACCCATTTTTAATGGGTTCAGGGTATAATTACAGATTACTATTGATTAAGATTACAAATAGCGATAGAAAACGATAATTGTAATAAAAGCAATATGCCACCTTTAAACATTGAAGAAATGCTAGAATTTGTAGATGTGTCCATTTTGCATAATGGAACAACCTTGTTTTATATTGTAAAAATTCCAAATTTAGAAGAAATAGAATGCAAAAATACCATAATAAAGCCAGTAGTGAAAAATAACAATATTATAATTTTAGAATTTAACGAACTGTTTCATTGTAATAAAACAATTTATGGCATAAACAACAATTGTAAAATGTATCATAATATTAAAATATGTAACAAATCAAAAATTGTAAACTTGAACACTGATAATTGTATACCTAAGTTAGTTAGTGGAGAACAAGCGCTCTGTGGCTTTAGCAATGCAGATCATATCCCCGAGATCGAAGAAATCGACGATAGACTAATACTGGTGAACGACGTCAACGGCACTATTAGATGGCAAGAAAAGAAAAAAAACGTGAGAGGCACCTATATGATCAACTTCTGGAATGAAACGTTATTCATCAATAATCAAGAATTCAGCAACTTGGAGGTCACAGTCATGACCCCAGGGAACCCTATAATACAAATAACCCCAATAGAAAACGAAAGAATTAAGATTCTTTCTCTGGAAGCATTGGAAGAATTGCACATCAACAACATAAACAAGTAAGAGGTTCTAGTCGGGAGCTCCCGACTAGGGGATACCCTGAACCCTCATATTCCAACACCAAATGCAGCTCGCGCTAATAGATAGAGAGTAGCGAGGAGGTGGCGATAGGTATAAAATGAAAGATAATCGATATATATATACTATTCTAGAAGCTACATGTCAAGTTCGGTGACTCTAGCTCTTATTATTGACCAAAATTGCTTAAAAAACGGGATTTCGATATACATTTTTTCGATTACTTGGAAACGGGGCAAGTTATCGTTTATCGGAAACAAACTCGATCTGCGCGGGCACCAGGAGGACCTACAGCTAAAATTTCAAGTCTCTAGCTCTTATAGGTTCTGAGATCCTTGCGTTCATACATACGGACGGACGGACGGGCGGACAGACAGACGGACATGGCTAGATCGACTTGGCTATTGATTCTGATCAAGAATATATATACTTTATGGGGTCGGAGATGCTTCCTTCTGCCTGTTACATACATTTGCATTTTGCACAAATACAATATACCCTTTATACCCATTTTCAATGGGTTCAGGGTATAACAAGTAAGAGGTTCTAGTCGGGAGCTCCCGACTAGGGGATACCCTGAACCCTCTTATTCCAACACCAAATGCAGCGCGCGCTTATAGATAGAGAGTAGCGGGGAGTTGGCGATAGGTATAAAATGAAAGATAATCGATATATATATACTATTCTAGAAGCTACATGTCAAGTTTGATGACTAGCTATTATTATTTACCAAAATTGCTTAAAAAACGGGATTTCGATATACATTTTTATCGATTACTTGTAAACGGGGCAAGTTATCGTTTATCGGAAACAAACTCGATCTGCGCGGGACCTAGGAGCGCCTACATCTAAAATTTCAAGTCTCTAGCTCTTATAGGTTCTGAGATCCTTGCGTTCATACATACGGACGAACGGACGGACAGACAGACGGACATGGCTAGATCGACTCGGCTACTGATGCTGATCAAGAATATATATACTTTATGGGGTCGGAGATGCTTCCTTCTGCCTGTTACATACATTTGCACTTTGCACAAATACAATATACCCCTTTTACCCATTTTCAATGGGTTCAGGGTATAAAAAGAAAAATATAATACTGCAACTGAACAAAGAACAAGAGGGCCCCGGAATAGATCCAACGCATATCCAAATACAAAATACAGATGCCAACAACCTCAGGTTCAACAACATACCTTTCTTCTGATGATCGCTTGAGGACAAGCTTAAATCAAAGGGGGAAGAGTTAACAACAAATAAATTCATACAGTCCCAATAAGAAGCATTGCAACACCTCATAAGAAGTGCAGCAAAATGCTGACTTGATGTCTGTGCCATTGCCTCCACGTGCCGACTGGCAACCGCCGAAAATTCCAAGAAGAATTGCGCAACGGGCCAACAACATCAGCAGCGACGCCGCTGCCAACGCCGCTGCCGCTAAGCCACAGGTTACTAGGGCTAGAATTGATTTAAGTTTATTAAGTTGCAAATTGACATCAATAAAAGGAAGACTTGCTTCCCCAAAAAATATATTTTTTTCATCGTTTAATAAACTTTGGAATTAACTTGCACAAGGATCCGTAACCTTAAGAGACTTTAACTTTTGCTTCAGATATACTGACGAAGAGGTCGAAGAGGACATGACCGCACAAGACTGCCTCGATCCACCCTCAACAGAGGACAGACCATTGAACTTCGCTATTAATAACGAATTAACAGAAAATAATGAGTATAGGCTAGACCACCTAAACTCAGAAGAAAAGGAAAAAATTAAAAATGTTTTACATGAATTTCGTGATATCCAGTACCATGAAGGTGACAATTTGACTTCCACTAGTACAATTAGTACAATTACAATAGTGGAAAAGAAACTGAATTTCTCGGTCACATCATCACAACTGGGGGTACAAAACCAAATCCCAACAAAATACAAGCAATTGTCAAATTCCCAATTTCAAAAACCCCAAAAGAAATTAAATCATTTCTAGGATTATGTGGTTTCTAAAGGAAATTTATACCAAATTTCGCTAATATAGTAAAACCATTAACACTTAAATTAAAACAAGTAAGAGGTTCTAGTCGGGAGCTCCCGACTAGGGGATACCCTGAACCCTCATACTCCAACACCAAATGCAGCGCGCGCTTATAGATATAGAGTAGCGGGGAGGTGGCGATAGGTATAAAATGAAAGATAATCGATATATATATACTTTTCTAGAAGCAACATGTCAAGTTTGGTAACTCTAGCTCTTATTATTTACCAAAATTGCTTAAAAAACAGGATATCGATATACATTTTTATCGATTACTTGGAAACGGGGCAAGTTATCGATTATCGGAAACAAACTCGATCTGCGTAGGAACTAGGAGCATCTACATCTAAAATTTCAAGTCTCTAGCTCTTATAGGTTCTGAGATCCTTGCGTTCATACATACGGACGGACGGACGGACGGACGGACGGACAGACAGACGGACATGGCTAGATCGACTCGGCTATTAATGCTGATCAAGAATATATATACTTTATGGGGTCGGAGATGCTTCCTTCTGCCTGTTACATACATTTGGATTTTGCACAAAAACATAATACCCCTTTTACCCATTTTTAATGGGTTCAGGGTATAATAAAAAGTAGAGACTGGTTAGAAACCAAACGAGCTATAATACAAGTATTCAACCAAATGGGTAAACCCATCGATATAAAAGCAGACAAAGACTCAGCTTTTATATGCACAGCTTTACAATTATGGTTAAAATCAGAAGCAGTAAATATTAATATAACCACTAGTAAAATGGCATATCCGACGTAGAACGCTTTCATAAGACAGTTAACGAAAAATTAAGAATCATTTATAGCGACTCAGACGTCGAAAATAAACGTACAAAATTTGAAACTATACTCTTCACATACAATCATAAGACAAAACATAAAACGACTAACAGAATACCAGCGGACATAATCATATACGCAGGTACACCAGAGTATGACACTCAAACTAATAAAGAAAAACTAATAAATAACCTCAACAAAAAACGAATAAATTATAAAATTAACACTAGATACAAGCATTCACCATTAGTTAAATCAAAGACAACAACCCCGTTCAAGAAAACAGGAGAACTAAGGCAAATCGACGATAAACATTTTGAGGAAACAAACAGAGGCAGGAAGATAATACATTACAAAACCAAATTCAACAAGTAAGAGGTTCTAGTCGGGAGCTCCCGACTAGGGGATACCCTGAACCCTCATATTTCAACACCAAATGCAGCGCGCGCTTATAGATAGAGAGTAGCGGGGAGGTGGCGATAGGTATAAAATGAAAGATAATCGATATATATATACTTTTCTAGAAGCAACATGTCAAGTTTGGTAACTCTAGCTCTTATTATTTACCAAAATTGCTTAAAAAACAGGATATCGATATACATTTTTATCGATTACTTGGAAACGGGGCAAGTTATCGATTATCGGAAACAAACTCGATCTGCGTAGGAACTAGGAGCATCTACATTTAAAATTTCAAGTCTCTAGCTCTTATAGGTTCTGAGATCCTTGCGTTCATACATACGGACGGACGGACGGACGGACGGACGGACGGACGGACGGACGGACGGACAGACAGACGGACATGGCTAGATCGACTCGGCTATTAATGCTGATCAAGAATATATATACTTTATGGGGTCGGAGATGCTTCCTTCTGCCTGTTACATACATTTGGATTTTGCACAAAAACATAATACCCCTTTTACCCATTTTTAATGGGTTCAGGGTATAAAAAGAAAAAGAAGACTAATCAAAGTAAATATTACAATTACAGGTCAAAAACAGACAGCGACCAGAACATACAAGCACCAGCTTAAACTAATTATTATAATATTACCATCAAAAACTATAAACCTTATAAATGCACAAAGCATTGAAATTAATCCTATTAAAGCCCATAACGGTTATCTCATTTTTAAAACAGGAACCATAGACATTCCGACAAATTACGAATACCATTGTTTAACGGTTAACATAACAAAAACCGAAGAAACTTTTAACAATTTAATTGAACAAACTAAAGAATTTAATAACCTAATACAAATCGAATACCTAGTAGAAAAGTTAAACAGAGAAATAAACGGCTTAAAAATAGCCAAACGCAGCAAAAGAGGATTAATAAACATAGTAGGAACAGCATACAAATACTTATTTGGAACATTAAACCAAGAAGACAAAACAGAAATTGAACAAAAAATAAGCAGCTCGTTATTTGAAATAATTCCATACCCAGATGAAAATAATAACATTTTGACAGAAATAGCTTATGAAAAATATTTTACACAAGTCAAAAAAGTTTATAGCAAAGAAACAAAAAAATTTATTAATAATGAATGTATGACAGGAGTTTTAAACCAAATAACATCAGAATTTAGATATACTAAAACTTTTTTTGAACTATGTAGACTATTATCAGATCAACTATGTAGAACCAAATATAATTTTAACTTGGAATTTACCAAAAACTATATTAAACCACAATTGTATAAATAACGAAATAACAATAGAAGGAAACAATTTATTAAAAATCTTTCATTGTTCACTGCAAATTAAGTAAATTTCAATTTCAAACAACATGTTAGATTATACTCAAAACATTTATGTAAGCAATGATGTTATAAAATTAGAACCACTTTCGTTTGCAAAAACGAAACAAATTATAATTGCACACACAAAATTTAATAATTTATTCCAAATAATTACAATAACCATATTTGTAATAATATTAATATTTTAATTACTGTATTTAACATATAAGTTCAAAAGAAATTAATAATAAAATATAAAATCCAAAAGTAGAAGAAACACCTAAAAAAGTAGAAGATACACCAATTGAAAAAGAAGAAAATATTTCACTACATCCAAACTTAAACATCTGAGGACAGGCACTTTTCTAATGGTTGGGGGAGTGACACATCCATAGTCGCACCCACCCTTTAACATAACTTAGCACACAAGCTACTAATGTATAAGTATAAGTATAAACATTGCTGACGGAGCTCAAACTTCACTCAATTTTGACTGAAGCTCTCTCAAAACGAAGTTTGCTAAGCGACCGCAACAGATAGATAAATTAGTTTATATTCGGGAGGCACATCTGAATGTACTCGATATAAGAAGTAGCCGTTAGTGAAAATAAAGAATTGAAATATATTTTTATACCCTGAACCCATTGAAAATGGGTAAAAAGGGTATATTGAATTTGTGCAAAGTGCAAATGTATGTAACAGGCAGAAGGAAGCATCTCCGACCCCATAAAGTATATATATTCTTGATCAGCATCAATAGCCGAGTCGATCTAGCCATGTCCGTCTGTCTGTCCGTCCGTCCGTCCGTCCGTCCGTCCGTCCGTCCGTCCGTCCGTATGTATGAACGCAAGGATCTCAGAACCTATAAGAGCTAGAGACTTCAAATTTTAGATGTTGGTGCTCCTAGTGCCCGCGCAGATCGAGTTTGTTTCCGATAAACGATAACTTGCCCCGTTTCCAAGTAATCGATAAAAATGTATATCGAAATCCCGTTTTTTAAGCAATTTTGGTAAATAACAAGAGCTAGAGTCACCAAACTTGACATGTAGCTTCTAGAATAGTATATATATATCGATTGTCTTTCATTTTATACCAATCGCCAACTCCCCGCTACTCTCTATCTATAAGCGCGAGCTGCATTTGGTGATGGAATAAGAGCGTTCAGGGTATCCCCTAGTCGGGAGCTCCCGACTAGAACCTCTTACTTGTTTATATTTAACTATTCGTCTAGAACTTATTTCTATACATGTATGGCCGGTGTGGAATTTAAAACACCATTTTCTTTACTTCTTTTTCGCAGATGACAGATGCTATAACTTTTGGGGGCCTTTCCCTCGCTGTCGCACTCTTAGGTGGAACTTGGCGTAAGTACGTACTATAGGTATTTAATTAACAAAAAAACTTAACTGAACAAATGCAAAAAAAATATCTCCTCTTTTAGGAGTCTATGTCTGACTCGGCCATTAACTCGGGCGAAGAAAGGACGACGTGGAACGGACTCACTCAGTGATGAAGTGGGCGTGGTCCGCCTGTGGCCGCCTCTTCGCTGTTGGAGCCCGGTTTTGGTGGCTCTTCTTGCCGGTGGCCGCTTCGTCGTCGTGGAAGCCCCGTCTGTGGTGGCTCGTCTCGCCGTCATGATAGGTAGCGCCGCTGACAAGTGCGCGAAATTCAGGCGCTGTGCGCCAACAAATGGTTGAGGTAACTCTAATAGAGTTTATTTTTTTTGTTGTTTTAACGACTGCGAGTTTTATCACAAGTGTATGTGTGTGTGTGTAATGGATATTATTTGTTCTCGGCGATTTGGTTTGCAATATGTTTGCACTTAATAAATTTGTCTTTTCTAAAACGCCCGTTTTTGATTAAATTTAAATTTTAATTTTATAAAAGCCGGACTGATAACTTGGGGCCGGCATTTAAAAACTTCAACTCGCTTTTTAGCACGGCACACCTGCCGTTGACCGCTGACAAAGTCGGCTGTACATTTGGGCAGCAACATCAAAGGTGCCGAATTTCGGAACACGTTTCTGCTTATCTTCACAGCAGCATTTTTTTGGGTCAACGGCCCAAATGAAGGCCAAGGGCATGCGATCCACTCTCCATATTATCTCTTTGAGAGCGAATCGGGCGGCCAATAGCGATCGCCCCTTCTGGCGCCGTGGATCGCAAGCTCGGCGTTGCCACTCCTCCATAATTTGAGCGCCGTTGTGTGCTCGGCTTCCCCCCTATACCCTATGACAAAAGATATCGGCGCGGCCGATAATAAAAAACGCAACCAATTACGGGCAATATCGATGTTGTCGATATGTCAAATGCAACAAATATCACACGTAATTATCAGAAATGTCAAAAGTCAAAAACGACAAAACACACTAAGACACCCTTAACTATTGCAGACACCGCAATATTTGCATTTGATAGAGTGATACCAAAGACCATATAAACACTAAGATGAGTAACGCCCATACATTTCAATGCGACGCAAAATTTCTAGCCTGGCCTTTCATCTGGCCTTTGAGGCTTCGTACGACATGCCTGCCGACTGACTGTTCGTTCTCCAAAGACCAGTCGAACGAATGCCGAAGTCGCGGCTTGCTGATGCTGACACGAGCAACGAAGTTAGTCGCCAGCCTGCCTTCAGCAAAGCTGGTCGATGGTGCTTTGCGTCGCTTCGTTTTCGAAGTACATTGAGCGAAAATGTTTAAAACTTACGATCGACGCAAAGTGCTTGTTCTTTATCCATGAAATGCATGCTTTAATAAAATTATATATTACTCTACATACTAACGATTAATTTTACAGGGAAATTTAAGAATTAAATAATTTTTAAACAAGGCGCATCTTGTGCAATAACTACGATAAGAAAATATCACACATAGATTGATTTCACTTTTGTTTTTGAACAGTGTATGCTCGAGAAAAGTTCTTGTCTCAGCCAATGGCGTGCAAGCACCTCTGGTTGTATGCGTGAATTATGCATGCATAAGAACTTTAAAGTATGTATGTGTATGTGTTGTTATTCACTACTCTGGCTTTAGCTGGCAAGAAATGAATTTTGTTAGTTTTCTAGCGCTGATCACGACCTACCCCAATTTTGTATTCACATATGAGTGCATGTTGTGTACTGAGGTTGGCTCCGTAGAAAATATATATTTCTAAGTCGATGCAAATATTTACATAATTTCTTTAAATTAAATTAATATTATTTTTATTCTCCAATTAAGAAATAAAAGAGTGCTAAAAAAAACAATTACATATTTATTTGTATAAATAAAAATGAATTTTGATTCAATATTTAGTTAGATATTTTATTAATTCAATTTAGATTATTGCGCTTGCAACTCTATGCCAAAAAGGGCGCCGAGCTTTAAGAATATGGAGCACAAAATGTAATCGATAGCTTACGATTGCATCGAGCTGCCGACTTTTTTCAATGATAACGACTTTTTCCAAAAAATAATAAAATAAAACTATAAAAAATTAATTAATGTATCTTTGAAAACAACAAATTTGCACTTTTATTTCCTTAATTTATTTTTTATTACTTAAAAATAATAATAATTTAATTAATAATTTCAAATATAAAAAATTACATAAATATTTGCATCGACTTAAAAATACATATTTTGTACGGAGCCAACCTCAGTACATAAAATGCATTCATATATCAACACAAATTTGGGGTAGGTCGCGATCTGCTCTAGAAAACTAAGAAAATTGTTTCTTTGCCAGCCAGAGACTTTGCCAGAGCAGTGGATAACAACACATTCAAATATGCTGTTATGTATGTATATTCACACGCATACAAACATAATTGCTTGCACGGCCCTCATAGAGCCGAAGCTGAGAGCACATTCTATTTTTAGCTTTTTCGTTCTCTCGGCTGTGAGAGCGCAATGATACAGATTTCGTTTTCGTTCTCAATTTTCAAAAAATCAAGCTGCATAGTAGCATTTCGTTTTATGGCGTTACTCATCTTAGTGTTTATATGGTCTTTGGTGATACTATAGATCCGATACCCAAATCAGAAAATGGTAACGAATACGCAATCACATTAATATGTGACTTAACAAAATACTTTGTTGCTATTCCAATAGCAAGTAAAAATTAAAAAACAATTGCAAAATTGATATTTGAATCTGTTATACTGAAGTTCGGTCCAATGAAGACGTTCATTTCGGACATGGGAACTGAATATAAACTTCTATTATCAATGACTTGTGCCAATATTTCTTTTTTCAAATCAAAATAAAAAAGAGAAAAATCTTTTAAACATTTTTACATGCAAACTTACATTAACAAAAAAAAACAAGTAAGAGGTTCTAGTCGGGAGCTCCCGACTAGGGGATACCCTGAACCCTCATACTCCAACACCAAATGCAGCGCGCGCTTATAGATAGAGAGTAGCGGGGAGGTGGCGATAGGTTTAAAATGAAAGATAATCGATATATATATACTTTTCTAGAAGCAACATGTCAAGTTTGGTAACTCTAGCTCTTATTATTTACCAAAATTGCTTAAAAAACAGGATATCGATATACATTTTTATCGATTACTTGGAAACGGGGCAAGTTATCGATTATCGGAAACAAACTCGATCTGCGTAGGAACTAGGAGCATCTACATCTAAAATTTCAAGTCTCTAGCTCTTATAGGTTCTGAGATCCTTGCGTTCATACATACGGACGGACGGACGGACGGACGGACGGACGGACGGACGGACGGACAGACAGACGGACATGGCTAGATCGACTCGGCTATTAATGCTGATCAAGAATATATATACTTTATGGGGTCGGAGATGCTTCCTTCTGCCTGTTACATACATTTGGATTTTGCACAAAAACATAATACCCCTTTTACCCATTTTTAATGGGTTCAGGGTATAAAAAAAGAAAATAAAAAAACTTTTTTTACTCTTTTACTCTATAGGTGCGCATACCACATCTCCCTACTTCTGAAAAAAAACGTTATTTTATGAAGTTATTTCATAGAAATTTTATAGTATTAATAAATGTGTACATATTACAAAAAAAAATAAAAAAAACACACATACGCAAGCCGACTGCGCAATACAATACATAAGCGAACATAAACATACTCTCTCTATGCGCAGTTCTCAACGCTACCTACATGTGTATAAGTATATCATATAAACGCTCCGCTGCTGGTGTCGCTGGCAGCGCAGTTCACGCGGTTATAGCTAAAATATGGTGAAGATATTCGCCCATCAGCAGTGAACCAATAAAGCAGAAGCTCCGCTGTTAAAAATCAAGTGTCGTTTATTAAAAATGTATGGAATACTTAACATCAGACTTTTCACTATAAGAAATATCTCTTTGTGAAATATAAAAAAAATTCTGCATAATAAAAAACTTTTCGCTTTATAGCCTTACTCTTATACACCTTAGACTTATTAGTAGTAAGTCTTGTTAAATTGTTTCTTCCATATATAGCTTGCTTAAGCTGTCATATTAGTTAGTTTGTGAATTTGTAAACAGTAATATATAAATTTTTACCAACCAGTAATATATAAATTTTTACCAACAAAAATATTTTTACCAATAAAAAATAATAATAAATAAAATAAAAAATTTCTTACTTGTGGGTCCTTTGCTGCGATGAAGTTAGCTGAATTTGTTTGTTGTCGTGATTGGCTGACGACACAGCAATCCTCACCAAGCCACCGAACAACTGCAAGAATACCTGCACGAATTTGAGACGTGGGCATCTGAATGGCGTATTGCCATCAATAGGCAAAAGTCGGTATACTCCACATTCGCGATCCGCACAGAAACGTCGCCAGGAGTGTTCCTCCAAGGCGAACTCCTTGACCATAAAGACGGCCACCGCTACCTTGGAGTTCACCTTGATCGCAGGCTCACTTGGAGGAAACACCTATCAACAGCATGTCAAAAACTAAAAGTATTGTAAAGGAGCTACTGGCCGGACATTTGTTAATTTGCTAGGATGGAGGGTTTAGAGGGGGTTGGAATCGCCTCAAACAAATCATACCTCATACTACTTTAACAGGGTAGGACCGTGGTCCGTCTACACATACATTCACTCCTCGTGTGGACGAGCCTTGCAGGAAAGGGGCGCATATCCGAAACGACCGAGCTGACCTTTAGCGTTCGATGGATATCACGGGAGTTCCCTGCCGGAGCTCGTCACAACACACGTGCACGCTAAGCCGGGATTGTTTTCATGAACGGAAAGGGGGTTATGTTGAACACCGGCTAGCCACGGTGCCCGAGATAAGTGTTAATAAGAAATAAAAAGGATTTGCAGACATTCTTTGTTAGCATCGCTTTATTCACAGTTTCTTCTCTGTAATTATTATACACTACCCTACTCTGTTTCCCTTAGTTAAAGGCCCTGCCGAACTGCCTGAAACCCTAGCATTCCGCTACTCGTTTAGTGCCGGCACGCTAGCAGGCGAGCCGTGCGCTTGCCTCGGTCGCTCTACTTCACCGCGAGCTTTCGCAATTTCACCTCGGAGCTGTCGCTATTCGCCGCCGAATTGAAGTTGCGAATTGAGGTTGCTGCGGCAACCGGCGGTTGAATTCATACTTAATTTAAACTGGGCTTTTTCCCCTTAACCTACTTCAATACTTCGGCACCTTGACTTAACCATTCTTATTACTAATATAATGCTTAAAGGGGGATGTAAGGCGGCCACTAAGAAAGCCACCCGACAGGTCATAATTATAGTTGTCGGATTACTATACAATCCAATTCGACGACGATACCGTCACTTCCCCAGCGGCGTTTATGACGACGACTTCTGAGTTCCTCAACTAACTTATTGCTTATCCGTTGCTTATGATTTTCACTGGCCTAGCAGTGCAGCTCACAATATATGAAATCTACTGTATCTATTCTTAACTAATTCTACGGTAATTCCGCTAGGTCTGCTGCGCACGCTCTTCATCCAAACCCGTCGGGTTTGGTTTCGCTCGTTCTTCGGTCATCTCTTGGTAAAACGGCTTCAGCTGAGAGATATTGGCCACCCTCTTCTTTCGTTCGCCTGGCCTCACTAGGCGCACAATGTTAGGCAACACGAACTTGGTAACCTGATGGAGCCATCGAATTTAGATCAGGTTGGACAGTTGGTGCTGCCGCAACAGGACCTTCGAGTCCAACGCGGCCGCCACTCTCGTCTGGGCAGGTTGTAGTATCTACCCTGGTCCTTTAATACGCGCTGGAATTTGCTGTGGGCGATATAAAAGATTTCCTTTGACCTATCCGCCTTCGTGCTAGGGTCGAACGCACTAGTTGCAGACCCCGGAGTCACCTGACCGTACAGAGCGGCGGCAACCGCGGCTCCCTGCCCTGCATCAGGAAAGCGGGACTGAATCCCGAGTCTGCCACACTTGTGTTGACCACTAACGATATCTCTGGCAAGAGCTCGTCCCACGAACTCTGATGGCCTTCGATAAATTGCGCTATCATGGTTTTCACGGTCCTCTCGGTGGGATTCTCTTGCGGACAGTACGGGGCGGTGTACAGGACCTCTACACCCAGGGGCTACAGAAATGACTTGAAGCTACCGAGCAGGTAGCGTTGGTTGCCGAGCAGGTATTCCCGTTCCCTGACGCGTGAGTCCTTCTTTCGGTATTTGTTTACTCGGTTACCGAGCAGGCGCTGGCTTTTCCTTACATGGGAGACCTTCCATCGGCTCTTCTCTTATCCCAGGCCCCTCGACCGGTGCCGCCACCGTCTCTAGGGCCAGCTCTGTCTTGCCAAGACAAGCCGGGATTCGTGGATGCGTCGTGGCCTCTAGCTAGGTTTAATTTTCACTTTCCCTTTTTGTCTTTTCCGTAGGTTTATTTATTTCACGATAATATATATAATTAAGTTTTACACGAATAGTTACTTTAAAAAAATATATTTCAATTCTTTATTTTCACTATCGGCTACTACTTATAGCGAGTACATTCAGATTTGACTCCCGAATATGAACTAATTTATCTATCTGTTGCGGTGGCTTAGCAAACTTCGCTTTGAGAGAGCTTGAGTCAAAATTGAGTGAAGTTTGAGCTGCGTCAGCAATTATGCGTGGGATAGTACTCTGATGGGAACATTGACAGTGGCGTGATATTTAGGGTGAATTGTTTATGTCTACCAAAGGGGACAGTTTGATCTTGACCAATGTCGATGTTATCACCAG
This sequence comes from Drosophila ezoana, assembly GCA_035045725.1. Taxonomy (NCBI): domain Eukaryota; kingdom Metazoa; phylum Arthropoda; class Insecta; order Diptera; family Drosophilidae; genus Drosophila; species Drosophila ezoana. Next base: position 687,485 of record JAWNOU010000199.1, read on the forward strand.
GCTTTTTGTTTACAATATTAGACATGTTTCTACTTATGCTAATACGTATGTTTGTGTGCTAAGTTATGTTAAAGGGTGGGTGCGACTATGGATATGTCACTCCCCCAACCATTAGAAAAGTGCCTGTCCTCAGGTGTTTAAGTTTGGGTATAGTGTAATATTTTCTTCTTTTTAATTGGTGTATCTTCTACTATTTCAGGTGTTTGTTCTACTTTTGGTTTTTTATATTTTATTATTAACTTCTTAGGTATGCTTTTGAACTTATATGTTAAATATAGTGTTAAACTTATTAATATGATTACAAATATGGTTATTGTAATTATCTGGAATACCTTATTAAATTTTGTGTGTTCAATTATAATTTGTTTCGTTTGTACAAACGAAAGTGGTTCTAATTTTATAACATCATTGCTTACATAAATGTTTTGAGTATAATCTAACATGTTGTTTGAAATTGAAATTTCATTAATTTGCAGTGAACAATTAAAGATTTTTATTAAGTTGTTTCCTTCTATTGATATTTCGTTATTTATACAATTGTGGTTTAATATAGTTTTTGGTAAATTCCAAGTTAAAATTATATTTGGTTCTGCATAGTTAATTTAAAAATTTTTAAAAGTTTTAGTATAACTACATTCTGATGTAATTTGGTTTAAAATTCCTGTCATACATTCATTATTAATTAATTTTTTTGTTTCTTTGCTATAAACTTTTTTGTCTTGTGTAAAATATTTTTCATGAGCTATTTCTGTCAAAATGTTATTATTTTCATCTGGGTATGGAATTATTTCAAATACCGGATTTTTTATCATTTCTCGAGGAATATGGGATATTATCAGTATTTCGTTTGTATCTGATTTAAACCAAGTAGAAGTTTTTACATTTAACAATTTCTCAGAGTTGACATGCAACAAATAGTCATGTTTTAATAATTTCGGGTTAAAAATACCTAATCTTGTGAGCTGCATTCCCATCTCTATATCTTCTATATATTCTGTAAAGTGTTGTAAGTTAAATATAAGCATATTTAATTTCTTTCCATTTTCTGTCTCTTGATTTAGTTCGTTGATGATTTCTATTCCATTGTTTATAACTTCTATTATGTGATTTAATTCATTAACCTGAACGGTGTTTTCTGCTAAGCTGCTTATTTTTTGTTCAATTTCTGTTTTGTCTTCTTGGTCTAATGTTCCAAATAAGTATTTGTATGCTGTTCCTACTATGTTTATGAAACCTCTTTTGCTGCGTTTGGCTATTTTTAAGCCGTTTATTTCTCTGTTTTTACTTTTCTACTAGGTATTCGATTTGTATTAGTTTATTAAATTCTTTAGATTGTTCGATTAAATTGTTAAAAGTTTCTTCGGTTTTTGTTATGTTAACCGTTAAACAATGGTATTCGTAATTTGTCGGAATGTCTATGGTTCCTGTTTTAAAAATGAGTTAACCGTTATGGGCTTTAATAGGATTAATTTCAATGCTTTGTGCATTTATAAGGTTTATAGTTATTGATGGTAATATTATAATAATTAGTTTAAGCTGGTGCTTGTATGTTCTGGTCGCTGTCTGTTTTTCACCTGTAATTGTAATATTTACTTTGATTAGTCTTCTTTTTCTTTTTGAATTTGGTTTTGTAATGTATTATCTTCCTGCCTCTGTTTGTTTCCTCAAAATGTTTATCGTCGATTTGCCTTAGTTCTCCTGTTTTCTTGAACGGGGTTGTTGTCTTTGATTTAACTAATGGTGAATGCTTGTATCTAGTGTCAATTTTATAATTTATTGTTTTTTTGTTGAGGTTATTTATTAGTTTTTATACCCTGAACCCATTAAAAATGGGTAAAAGGGGTATTATGTTTTTGTGCAAAATCCAAATGTATGTAACAGGCAGAAGGAAGCATCTCCGACCCCATAAAGTATATATATTCTTGATCAGCATCAATAGCCGAGTCGGTCTAGCCATGTCCGTCTGTCTGACCGTCCGTCCGTCTGTCTGTCCGTCCGTCCGTCCGTCCGTATGTATAAACGCAAGGATCTCAGAACCTATAAGAGCTCGAGACAATTTTGAAATTTTAGATGTAGGTGCTCCTAGTGCCCGCGCAGATCGAGTTTGTTTCCGATAAACGATAACTTGCCCCGTTTCCAAGTAATCGATAAGAATGTATATCGAAATCCCGTTTTTAAGCAATTTTGGTAAATAATAAGAGCTAGAGTCATCAAACTTGACATGTAGCTTCTAGAATAGTATATATATATCGAGTATCTTTTATTTTATACCTATCGCCACCTCCCCGCTACTTTCTATCTATAAGCGCGAACTGCATTTGGTGTTGGAATATGAGGGTTCAGGGTATCCCCTAGTCGGGAGCTCCCGACTAGAATCTCTTACTTGTTCAAATTCTATTTGTCGATTATAATAATTAACAGGTCTTTCAGTGATTTGTAAATGGTTACTGTTGTCTTCCTGATCACTATGATCACTATGATTCTTCCTGATACTATGCTCTTGTGCTAATGGTATCTTCGCCTAAAAAGTTTTCGTTTAATTGGATTCTGGACAGAGCATCTGCCACATAATTTTCTTTTCCTGGGACGTATTTAATTTGGAAATAAAATTCATCTAGCTTGATTTTCTATCGTTGTAATTTCATGTTAGGTTCTTTCAGGTTACTTAACCAGACGAGTGGTCTGTGATCTCTAAGGATTTAAAATTATCGACCAAAAAGATAGGACCTAAAGTATTTAGTGGCCCAAACGATTGTTAATAGTTCTTTTTCAATCGTTGAATAATTTATCTCATGCTCGTTGAGAGTTCTGCTTGCATATACTCGCGTCTCTATTGCCATATTACTCGCGTCTGTAGATAATGAAAATGGTTTTTCGAAATTAGGGTATATTAAAATTGAGTCGGATGTTATGAGTACTTTTAGCTTTTCAAACGCTGATTCATAGTCTTTGTCTTTTATATTGATTTTTGCTCCTTTTTTTAATTTAAGTGTTAATGGTTTTACTATATTGGCGAAATTTGGTATAAATTTCCTATAGAAATATAGGAAATCCTAGAAATGATTTAATTTCTTTTGGGGTTTTTGGAATTGGGAATTTTACAATTGCTTGTATTTTGTTGGGATTTGGTTTTATACCCTCAGTTGTGATGATGTGACCGAGAAATTCAGTTTCTTTTCTCAAGAACTCGCATTTATCCAACTGTAGTTTTAAGTTAGCTTCTCTAAGCTTCTCAAATACTTTTTGTAGCGACAAAATGTGTTCCTCCAATGAAGTGAAAAAAATTATAATATCGTCTAAGTAGACCAGACAATCCTTAAAAATTAAATCTTCTAAGAGATTGTTCATACAACGTTGGAACGTTGCAGGTGCATTCTTAAGACCAAATGGCATGCGAGTGTACTTGTAATGGCCATGTTTAGTTGAAAATGCGGTCTTGGGTATTGAACCAGGATCCATTTGAATTTGGTGGAAGCCTTTGGCTAGATCAATGGTTGTGAAATATTGACATTTTCCAAGTTTGTCTAATATTTCATCCATGATCGGGATAGGGTATTTATCATTAATAGTTAGTTCATTGAGATTGCGGTAATCTATGACTAACCGGAACATTTGCTTTCCAGATGCATCGTTTTTCTTTGGAACGATTATTACTGGTGAGCAGTAAGGGGATTTGGATTTACGTATGATATTTTATTTTATCATATCGCTTATTTGTTTATTTACTTCCTCATCGTATATTTGAGGATATTTATATGGACGCTTGTAAATTGGGTCCTCATGCTTTGTTAGAAATTTGTGTTGAATTGTACTAGTGAAAGTCAAATTGTCACCTTCATGGTACTGGATATCACGAAATTCATGTAAAACATTTTTAATTTTTTCCTTTTCTTCTGAGTTTAGGTGCTCTAGCCTATACTCATTATTTTCTGTTAATTCATTATTAATAGCGAAGTTAAATGGTCTATCCTCTGTTGAGGGTGGATCAAGGCACTCTTGTGCGACTGATTTTGATAGTTTAAGGGGTTTTGGGTTCTACCTTGACTTAATTTCTGTTGGAACTCGTGGTGAGCCTTTTGATTGTCTTCGGAATTAGTGGGTTGTTTGTTTTGTACATGATAACTCTGATTCGTGTTGGAATAGCCACTTGAACTGGTGGCTGGGTTAGCGTTCTGCTGATAATTTCCCATGTTTCTACGATTGTTATTTTGATTTCCTTAAACGTTATTAGTTTTAGGTCTATCATTTACGCTATTTTCGTATAATCCTTCTCTTTGTGCTACTTGTTTAAGTTTTTGTGTCGACGTAATGTCGTATCTTGCTAACATCATGAAAAGCCTATCTGGTAATTTTTTTGTAATTACATCTTTAATTGTGTTATTCATGGCATTTGTATAAAGTGTTGTGTTGCCAGGTATATTTTCTAAAGCTAACTTATTTAATATGATATAAGATTTATTTTCGAGATCCTCGATGAACTTACGGACGTTTCCCTGGAAATTCGTGTTGTATAGACGTCGAAGGAGCTCTTCAAATGGTGTTTGCACTTTATATTCTTCGATCAGTGAATTCCTCAACTCCTGCCAAGTGTTGGCCGCTGTCCTTTGTGAAACTCTCTGAGCATCTCCAGCAACTTGTAATTCGATGGCTCCGTATAAGATGCTATGTTGTCTGACATCTCGGGTTGGATACAGATGTAGGATGTAATCGATCCTTTTGATAAAAGCGTTGAGATTTTCTGTTGATCCGTCAAAACTAGGCACCTGTCTCAGTTGTGAGAGGGCCTGGTTGAGGTGTTGTTCTGATAATTCCATAGTCATGGTTTTGTTGTAATTCACGTTTTGGTGGTTGATTATAAAATTTTTTTTTGAGTTAATGGTACTCGAACTTTTTTTTGGTTCTTTGATTTTGCACTTTTATTTCTTTGCACTTGGTTTTTGTACTTTGTACATTTAATTTAGTTTATAGTTTGTGCTTAATTATTATTGTTTAATTGTTTTTTTTTTGTGTGTGTGTCTTATTGAAAAGACCCAGTAATAACGTATTGCAGGGATCGAAAGATATGCAAAGCCAGTCGTTATTAACTGTTGTAGCTTTATTGCCCGAAGGGTCAATGTTAATAAACTACGAGTGACCCGAAGGTTCTTATGCGGATACGTATTCGAGAAATCGTTAACTACACACCGACAACAAATTCGGTCGCGATTGTGCTTTAGATCTAGGAATTAATTATCCTTTAGCGATCTTTACTTTTTCCCGACGTATCCTACCGGCTGCGCCAATTAAGTTTTACACGAATATTTCAATTCTTTATTTTCACTATCGGCTACTACTTATAACGAGTACATTCAGATTTGACTCCCGAATATGAACTAATTTATCTATCTGTTGCGGTCGCTTAGCAAACTTCGCCTTGAGAGAGCTTGAGTCAAAATTGAGTGAAGTTTGAGCTGCGTCAGCAATTATGCGTGGGATAGTACTCTGATGGGAACATTGACAGTGGCGTGATATTTAGGGTGAATTTTTAATGTCTACCAAAGGGGACAGTTTGATCTTGACCAATGTCGATGTTATCACCAGGCTTTTTGTTTACAATATTAGACATGTTTATACTTATGCTTATACGTATGCTTGTGTGCTAAGTTATGTTAAAGGGTGGGTGCGACTATGGATATGTCACTATATACATATACACATATTATTTATTTATTTATGTAATTTTATTATTTTTTTTTTCCTGGTCTTTGTCTTTTTCGTAGATTTATATATTCTCCGTTAATATATATACACATATATATATATTCTTCTTTTTAGTTATTTATTTTTATTATTCCTTTGTCTATGTCTTTTCCGTCTATTTCACAAATATTAAAAACCAAAAAAAAAAAAATAAAACAAGTAAGAGGTTCTAGTCGGGAGCTCCCGAATAGGGAATACCCTGAACCCTCTTATTCCAACACCAAATGGAGCTCGTTTGAATTAATAAAGATAATTAAAAAAAAAAAGTTCCATTGGCAGGGTTTGAACTCGCAACTGACCGCATATTTACTTTCCTCGGTAGGACTCGAACTCGCGACACACCGCACCACTGCCTCTACTCAACATCCACACTAATAATTGAGTTTTATTGAGAAAAAAAACCAATTAAAAAAGCAACACAGAAAACAATCGCAGTGAAGACAGAATTCGAAGCAGACTCGCATGAACGTGTGTGTGTACAATTCTCAAAAAGTCAATTGCATTTATATAGAAGCAACATATCAAGTTTGGTGACTCTAGCTCTATTTATTTACCAATATGCTAAAAAACAGGATGTCGATATCGATTTTTATCGATTGCTTGGAAACGGAGTAAGTTATCGATTATCGGAAACAAACTCGATCTGCGCAGGCACTAGGAGCACCTTCATACACACGGATAGACGGACAGACGCACGGACGGACAGACGGACAGACAGACAGACGGATATGGCTAGATCGACTCGGCTATTGATGCTGATCAAAAATATATATACTTTATGGGGTCGGAGATGCTTCCTTCTGCCTGTTACATACATTTGCATTTTGCACAAATACAATATACCCTTTTTTAGCCATTTTTAATGGGTTCAGGGTATAAAAAACCCACTAAATGTTCTCTTTTAAATTTTGACCATCCTTCACTTAACTTGTACTTGTCCTTCTACTTGTTTTTCCTTATTGTTCACTTCGACAACACCCGTTGTCATTGCCTTCGCTGACTTTTCCCTGCTCGTGGGCTGAATTCGTCCCACTGTACATCAGCTGCCTCGACGCCTTAACGCCCCTTCGACGCCGACGTCGACTGCGGCGCGCGCTTGTGCACACGACTACAAGTGTGGTTTCGACGTCGCCCGTCTGGGGCGCGCGCGCTGTACTTTTTCGACCGACCGTTATCTTTCTGCTCTCCGCATGTGTGCTCAATTTCGCACACATATTCGTCGCCTACATCTTGCAGGTGTTCACTTTATCGCCTAACACAGAGTATGGAATTCATTTGCCCGACTACCTAATACCCTAAATTAATATTTTGCCTATGTATGATGTATCAGATTGTCTCTTATCCTATGCTAGGGTATATACACTCTAGGATATGTCCGACTATAAATAACCTGAATACAGCTCATCAGCAACCATGCCATGCCCTTAAACGCCTCCTGGTATCTGCTCGGACGCCACTTGTAAAGGAGGTACTGGCCGGGGTACAGATCTGAGTCTCACCAGGGTCAGCAAGTTACAAGACATTTGTTAACTTGCTAGGATGGAGGGATTAGAGGGGGGAGGAAGTGCTTCGAACACATCATACCTCATACTACTTTTACAGGGTAGGGAAGGAAGTACATACACACTGCCGGGATCACTTACGCGGACGGCGGGGTGGGCCTCGAATCACACACACTGCACACTAGGTTAGTAAAAAGGGTTATGATGAACACCGGCTGGCCTCGGTGTTCGAGATTGGGACTAATAACAAATAAAAAAAACAAGCAGACTTTCTTGGTTAACTTTGTTTTGTTTAAATTTCTTGCTCCTTAATTATTAGGCACTACCCTACTCAGTTTCTCTAAGTAAAGGACCTGCCGCACTGTTTGGAGCCCTAGCGCTCCGCTGCACACTCTAAGTTTTGTTGTCGGCATGGTCGCTCTCGGAGCTTTCGGTCTTCGCCGCCGAGTTGAAGTTGCGCTCTCGGCGACGGTGTTGAGCAACCGATCAGCAACGCACGATTGCTGCGGCGGCCGGCGGTTACATTCAAACTCAAATTACGCCCTTGATGGTTATGTGGCTCTTTGCCCTTTATTTACTATACTCTTATTCTAATACAATTAATTAGAGTTGTGTCGCTTAGTTCAGACCAAGTTCGATTGAACGGGTCATTAAAATGAACTACTGAACTTATTCAGTGATCAGTGAACTAAATCGGTCATTTAGTTCACTCGTTCAGCTATTCAGTCGGTCATGGACGATATTCCGATATTCCGTACTCGTCGGTCATGAACGATGTATTCTAATCAGCAGTTCAGCCGTTCATGAACAATACATTTTATAGTTCATCAACAAAAAAGATAGCGGGATCTTAAGTTCACTTTTGAGTTGCTGACTTGTAAGTAATTTATGTAGGAAAATTAGTGCATATTATTTAAAAATGAATTGATAGGTTATTGTTATGGCTACAAAAAGGAAGAGAAGCGATGTCTGGAACCATTTCATATCTGTTGACGATGGGAAAAAGGGCAAATGCGTGTATTGCCAATCTCTTTTAAGCATTGCAGGTGGATCCCAAGGAAATTTAGGACGGCACCTTAGATTAAAACATCCCACCGTCACTATGAATTTGGACCGGCAGGAACACTTGACGTCGAGGGAAATATTGACTGAGACAGATGCTGGAGACAGATGCTGGATTTCAGTTTCTGGTCAGCAGATGATCACCAATTTCGTGCGTCGGCCACCAAATACACGCAAAGTTGATCAGCTTGACCGACAGTTGCTGAAAATGATTGCAAAAGGCAATCATTCTTTACGAATAGTGGAGGAGCCAGACTTCAAAGACTTAATAGAAATGGCAGGCCTGTGTCCAGGATATAAAGTGCCCAACCGAAAAGCCATTTCAAATGTCTTGCTGCCAAATATTTACCTTGAAGTAAAGGAAAAAGTGGTTGAAAGCTTATGCAAGGCACACGCAGTCTGTTTGACAACAGATTCTTGGACTTCAAGATGCAATCAAAGCTATATAGCAGTAACAGCTCACTATATTGATCCGGACGAATCAATTATAAAATCGGCTTTACTTGGTTGTCAAGAAACTGGAGAACGGCACACAATTTATAATCTCCGCATGTTTTTACAAAAAACGATTGGCGAATGGGACATTGAAAATAAAGTTACTGTAATTGTGACAGATAATGCTCCCAATATAGTTGGTGCCGTCAGGGAAGGGCAATGGCGTTCAATAACTTGCTTTGCACACACCTTGAATTTGGTAGTGCAAAAAGCTTTATTAAAAATTGATGCCATTAAAATAAGATCCAAGGCAATAGTAGAATATTTCCATCGAAGTGCTGGTGGATTGAAAAAACTTCAAGAAGCTCAAGAGCAGTTGAATCTGCCGAAGCTGAAGTTAAAAATGGACATTCAAACACGCTGGAATTCGACGTACGATATGCTAAGCAGGCTTCAAGCTCTTAAAGACTCCTTAGCTTTTGTACTGCCTCGAACTCGGCCAGACTTAATTTTACTGCAAGATGAATGGTTCGTTGTCGAGGAGTTGCTTACCGTTTTGAAGCCATTTTATGAGGTCACCACAGAAATTTCTGCCGAAAGAAATATAACGTTGTCAAAGGTATAAAACGAATATATATTTGTGTAGGATGATGGCAATGGCTTACTTACAAAATTTATATTTATTTTAGGTCACAATATTTTCGAAAATGATTTCTCTATTTTTGACAAAAACCGTTGCAGCTACTGCGGCCGTGAAAGCTGTTTTAAACATTTTACGCGAGGAAATGAAGTCTCGCTTCAATAATATGGAAAAAAAATGGTCTGTTTGCTGAAAGCACAATCCTCGACCCTCGTTTTAAACGTCGAGGATTTAATAATGATGAACATTTTAAGATTGCCCTTGAGCATTTAAAACAAAAAATGGTTACAGTACAGATCGCTGAAAATGCGGAGCAAGAAGTTCCCATTTCCAACAACGCATTGGAATCAAATACAATGAGCAGTATATGGGACGATTACGATGTGGAAATTCGTTCGGTAGTGAAATCGACGAACAAAACTGTCGCATCGGATCGCGAAATGGATAAATATTTAAATGAGAAATACTCGGACAGAAAGGATGATCCTCTGGTGTGGTGGAACCAGCGCAAGATGGTGTATCCTCGCTTATACAGCTTTGTTTTGAAGCGGCTGTGCATTGTGGCTACTTCTGTGCCTTGTGAGCGTATCTTTTCAACTGCTGGACAGGTGATAACAGATAGACGTTGCCAATTATTGCCGCAAAAAGTTGACTATCTCACATTTTTAAATTATAATATGTGATATAACTAATCACCGAAATAAATTAATGTGTACTTATTTATTAGGCGATTAAAGTTCATCAATGAAGTTCCTTATTTAATATATATATATCAAAAGTTTATTAATCATTAAGAAAGAAATTTTGTTATATTATTTTTGTTTTATTTATATAACGTTAAAGCTGTAATAAATTAAAGATAAGAACAACTATTATTAGTTGTACACTATAATGACATAAGTATAAGTAAAACATATTTTTATACCCTGAACCCATTTAAAATGGGTAAAAGGGGTATTATGTTTTTGTGCAAAATCCAAATGTATGTAACAGGCAGAAGGAAGCATCTCCGACCCCATAAAGTATATATATTCTTGATCAGCATTAATAGCCGAGTCGATCTAGCCATGTCCGTCTGTCTGTCCGTCCGTCCGTCCGTCCGTCCGTATGTATGAACGCAAGGATCTCAGAACCTATAAGAGCTAGGGACTTGAAATTTTAGATGTAGGTGCTCCTAGTTCCTCCGCAGGTCGAGTTTGTTTCCGATAATCGATAACTTGCCCCGTTTCCAAGCAATCGATAAAAATGTATATCGATATCCTGTTTTTTAAGCAATTTTGGTAAACAATAAGAGCTAGAGTTACCAAACTTGACATGTAGCTTCTAGAAAAGTATATATATATCGATTTTTTCTTTCATTTTATACCTATCGCCAACTCCCCGCTACTCTCTATCTATAGGCGCGAGCTGCATTTGGTGTTGGAATATGAGGGTTCAGGGTATCCCCTAGTCGGGAGCTCCCGACTAGAACCTCTTACTTGTTCAAACTGAAAACATGAAAAATAACTGAAAAGAAAATATAGTTTGTGTGCAACAAACATCTAAGCAAAACGAATCGTTCATGACCGACTGAATAACTGAACTAAACGATTAGTTCATGACCGACTGAATAACTGAGGAGAATGTATCGTTCATGATCAACTGAACGAGTACGAAATACATCGTTCATGACCAACTGAATTAATGAACGAGTGAACTAAATGACCGATTTAGTTCACTACCCGAAAATGAACGAGTGAACTTATTCAGCAAATTGAACTAGAAATCCCCACACTACAATTAATGCTTATAAGCTAACAACAAAATTATAAGACTAGCGGCTCCTTGCTTAACTTACTTCTAATACTTTTAATGCTTATCAACTAACAAAACGATCAAACTATAAGCCTCACGGCTCCTTGCCGTGACTCTAGCTTGCTTTACCTATAAACTTAGCGGCTCCTTGCCGTGGATCAAGATTGTGGGGTGGTTGATCCAAGTAGCTTCCTCATATAATATTATCATAATAGATTCCAAAAATAAAAAACAAAATGAATATAAAGTTTAACTATCAAAAGGGGAAAAATTCAGTTCATGCAAGGCAAAAATTATGTGATGTGTACGGAAACGATGTGTTGACCGAACGCCAACGCCAAAATTGTATTCCAAAATTTCGTTCCGGTAATTTCGATCTTGAGGATGCACCACGTCCTCTTGAAGCTGACGTGGATAAAATAAAGTCGTTGGGCGATGCAAATCGTTGAATAACAACTTAAGAGATTGCTATAAGATTTAATTTGTCTAACGCGACCGCACATGAAACGTCTAGGATTAATTTCAAAGCTTGACATATGAGTTCCGCATGTTTTATGTGATGTACACTACTACTAAATGTTTTCTTGTGTCGATCGTTAACAAGACTACAAAAGAAACCTTCGTAAAAGGATCCACATGGAAATGGGTGGTCTCGGAGTAACGTCGGAGGGCGAATGGTCGTATATATCTACACCAATATTTTCTACTGTCTTTCCTGTAAACCTTACGAGCACTGCGGAGGTCGGAACCCTTTGATACCCTTGCTCTTCCGGGTTTGCTGTGTTCGAAGACCGTCGTTACAAAAACTTATTTCTTTTAGAGTCCCTGCTGAAACTAACTTGGGAAAGCTAAACTTCCATTTGAACATACTAAAAGTGGACAAAAGGAAAAAAAGGAAAACAAAACCAAACTTACAGCGTATTAACTGTATACATCAACATATTGGTAAGGCTTCTTACAACTAAACAACTGTCTGACTTTTGCAGGATCTGAGATAAAGTGCGATTCAGGAGGTCTTTTACCCACCCAACCAAGTTCACTAACCCACACAACCAAGTTTACTTAATTATTTATTGATATCCATTTCCTTGTTTTTTTTTTCCAAGCCCGGTGATAAAACTACGATCTTTCCTTATAGTACCTTAATAGCAGCTATTATTCTTATTATTTTTCATATGTCGTGCCAGTTGCATAATAACTTAAAACAAGTAAGAGGTTCTAGTCGGGAGCTCCCGACTAGGGGATACCCTGAACCCTCTTATTCCAACGCCAAATGCAGCTCGCGCTACGCGCTCGTTTGTAATAATAAGGATAAATTCAAAGAGAACAAGTAAGAGGCTCTAGTCGGGAGCTCCCGACTAGTGGATACCCTGAACCCTCTTATTTCAACACCAAATGCAGCTCGCGCTAATAGATAGAGAGTAGCGGGGAGGTGGCGATAGGTATAAAATGAAAGATACTTGATATATATATACTTTTCTAGAAGCTACATGTCAAGTTTGGTGACTCTAGCTCTTATTATTTACAAAAATTGCTTAAAAAACGGGATTTCGATATACATTCTTATCGATTACTTTGAAACGGAGTAAGTTATCGGTTATCGGAAACAAACTCGATCTGCGCAGGCACTATTAGCACCTACATCTAAAATGGACGGACGGACGGACGGACGGACGGACAGACAGACGGACATGGCTAGATCGACTCGTCTATTGATGCTGATCAAGAATATATATACTTTATGGGGTCGGAGATGCTTCCTTCTGCCTGTTACATACATTTGCACTTTGCACAAATACAATATACCCTTTTTACCCATTTTCAATGGGTTCAGGGTATAAAAATAGTTTCCTCGGTAGGGCTTCGAACTCGTAACGAAACGCTCTCCTTGCCATCGCCTCTACTCAACAGACACACCAACAATAGTCTTAATGAGAAAAATGGTGATAGCTATAAAATGAAAGATACTTGTTATATATATACTATTCTAGAAGCTATATGTCAAGTTTGGTGACTAAAGCTCTTATTATTTACCAATATTGCTTAAAAACGAGAATTACGATATCAATTACTTGGAAACGGGGCAAGTTATCGAAATTCGGAAACCAACTTTCGTTCATGCACACGGACTGACGGGCAGACGGACGGACAGACAGACGGACATGGCTAGATCGAATCGGCTATTGATGCTGATCAAGAGTATATACACTTTATGTGGTCGGAGATGCTTCCTTCTGCCTGTTATATACATTTGCACAAATACCCTATACCCATTAACCCCTTTTTAAATAGGTTCAGAGTATAAAAACTTCTTTTTAATCCGACACTAGACAAATTGTGGTCACAATTTCGCTTTGTAATTTTGCGAGAATTTGCTGAGAGCACAGTTCCGCCGAAAAACTTCTTGGCCATCTTCAAAAGGAAACAGGATTGAAACGTAAATTATATTGTTTATCTTTTCTAAGCAAGGCCAAATTATCTGTTCTTTGTAATGGCCATATGGGGTCTATTAAAAGCGACACTTCTTTTAAGAGACGATAATCTGCTCCATGAGTAATCGTGCTAACCCAAAAAGAGCTTTATATGGGCATCAACCTAAAGATTGGTGCAAGGATGATCGTAGTGCACACGATATGGCCGAAATGTATCTATCCCATTTGGTTTGCTCCTTTTTAAGGTATGCATGGACAGCTGGTAAGAGAGAACGATTCACCCGTTCTGCCGCATTGCTCTGGGGCGAGTATAGCGCTGTATAAACGTGTTTTATGCCCAGTTCCGTAAGAAACGCATTAAAATCATTGGCTCGGAACTGTGTGCCGTTGTCACTAAACGAGGTCTCGGGCATTCCGAAACAGTGGAATACTTGCTTTAATAAAAACTCCTGAATAGAGGAAGATGTGACTTTGTTTAGCGGATGCAGCCAATGAAATTTGCTAAAATGATCTAACCCAATAAGTAATCCCACATGACCACTCTTGCTTCTTGGGAAGCGCCCCAATAAATCAATATAAAGCCTCTGGAATGGTTTACATGTAAGAGATTGTAAGCGTATAGGTGGGCGAAGAACATAGTTGGGCGCTTTGGATTCCTTACACGTGTCGCAGTTACGAATGTAATTACGCACATCTTTCGCTAATCCAAGCCTAAAAAGATTTCTTCGTAGTTGCTCGATAGTTTTGTGCCTGTGGGATGCACAAAATCGGCGAAATCACACTATTATGAGCTTGCAGGAGCACATCGTTCCTAAGACCATTGGGAACCCATAATTTATCGTGCGTTTTGTTTCCATTTGCATGTTCAGTTTTTATAAATAAATTGATTAGATAATTTTATATCTGGAAGTTAAGATTGCTGCAGAGTAAATTCCTCTTTCAACTTTATATATTCTGGATCAAAGACAGCAGCTGGTTTTAAATCTATTATTGTGCCATTTTCCAGCTCTGGCAATTCAGACTCACCCCTGATAACCACGATGTGGTGCTTTCCTTTTCGGTGCGAAATTGTTAAGTCATAAGGCTGAAGCGGAAAAATCCACCTGGCGAGTCTACCGGCAGCATTTTGTTGACGCATGAGCCTCAACGGACTTGAGTAACCACTTCAAACTCCTGTAATTCTAAGGATCAAAAGTAGCATCTTAACTTTTCAATAGCCAAAATTACGGCCAGACACTCACGCTCGGTCAAACTATAGTTGCGTTGGGAGCGGCTCAACTTTTTTGACATAAACGCGATTGGCATTTCGTTATTAGCAGGTGAAAGTTTAACAAAAACAGCCCCTATTCCATAATTGTTGGCGTCGGAATGAAGGTAGATTTTTTTTGAAAATCGGGATTCTGTAACACAAATGCAGTGGTAAGAATGGTTTTTAACTTTTCCATAGCCTCTTGGACTTCGGCTGGCCAAACAAACTTTTTCTTCGTGGCCAATGCTTCCGTATTAGGTCACGTTAACTGTGCGTAAGCCGCTGGCCAGTTAACAATACATAAACTTTTGCGGGATCCGTATGGATACCATCGCTTCCTATTATATACCCTAGATAATTGACTCTATTCTATGCGAGACGGACCAAAACTGAAAGATGGGCAAAAATTCTCAGAGACAATGCACACATCATCTAAGTGCCCAAATACACAGTGTCGAAGATCGAAGGAGGAATAATGTCGCCCATGAGGCGACACATGGGGGAGGGCGCATTCCGTAAGCCACAGAGCATGAGTTTGAATTGGTACAGCGGGCGACCAGGAATGGTGAACGCCATTCCTCGTTTGGTTTACGCGCAAATAAGCACAGACGAATTTTATTGAACTTAATAAACAGGCGCATAGGTGAGCTCCAAGCACTTGAAGATGGCTCGATAACATCTAATTCTAAAATTCGGTCTATTTCGGCATAATGAAATCTCTTAAGTCGGCTGACAGGGTGAAAACGCTGCTTTACGGGTTTTGCATCGCCAACCTCAATATGATGTTGAATCAAACTAGTGCGCCCTAATCCAGATAGTTAGGAAAAAGATTTTTCACTAGCTCCAGCTGTTGCAGTTGCACCTTGGTTAAGGAATACATATTAGCATCCTCTACTTCACTTGAGGGGCAGCTATTTTCTCTTTCTTTAGAGGGCGTTTCAATACAACTATGCATAGAACATAAAGCTGCATACGTTTTGATATTTCTTTATAAGCCATTAAAGCCGTAATAACTACCACAACTTTGTGATATTTTCCATCAGCGGTGCTCACGTGCGATTTGAAAGGCTTAAATTCAGATAAAGCAGAAAGCTTTTCCGTGGCCAGTGAAGCTCGAATGCAGCACACACTCGCACCGGTATCTAATAGACCGTGTTCCGAAAACTGCAAAAAGGACACTTCGGCGTAGCAACGTGAATCATTTTTATTATTAAAATTAGCGAAAACTAATAACTTACCATATTTTTTCATTCGTTTAATATAATTTTCGCATGGCAATGCATTTCTAGATCTTAATAGACTAATTCATTAATTTACAAAAAAATTTTATTTTAACTTCTAAATAATTTCTCAGCCACTTGTGGTAAGGACGAAAACGTGAAAAGCCTACCGGACTAATCGGATCCTCCATGGTTTCAGGACGAACGATATCAGCGGTACCACTGGTGCCTGCTTCTTGAGCAACAGTTTTTAATTGTTCGGGGGCATCCGGTTGTTGGTGAACACACCCTTCTGCTGGTTTTCCGACGACGCTGAATGCATAGCTTCACATCCGTAGCAAAATATTCGACGCTGTGCAATAAAGTTTACAGAACGCCAACGCCAAAATTGTATTCCAAAATTTGGTTCCGGTAATTTCGATCTTGAGGATGCACCACGTCCTCTTGAAGCTGACGTCGATAAAATAAAGTCGTTTGTCGATGCAAATCGTTGAATAACAACTTAAGAGATTGCTGAAAGATTTAATTTGTCTAACGCGACCGCACATGAAACGTCTAGGATTAATTTCAAAGCTTGACATATGGGTTCCTCATGTTTTATGTAATGTACACTACTACTAAATGTTTTCTTGTGTCGATCGTTAACAAGACTACAAAAGAAACCTTCGTAAAAGGATCCACATGGAAATGGGTGGTCTCGGAGTAACGTCGGAGAGCGAATGGTTGCATATATCTACACCAATCTTCTCTACTGTCTTTCCTGTAGACCTTAGGAGCACAGCGGAGGTCGGAACCCTTTGATACCCTAGCTCTTCCGGGTTTGCTGTGTTCGAAGACCGTCGTTACAAAAACTTATTTCTTTTAGAGTCCCTGCTGAAACTAACTTGGGGAAGCTAAACTTCCATTTGAACATACTAAAAGTGGACAAAAGGAAAAAAAGGAAAACAAAACCAAACTTACAGCGTATTAACTGTATACATCAACATATTGGTGAGGCTTCTTACAACTAAACAACTGTCTGACTTTTGCAGGATCTGAGATAAAGTGCGATTCAGGAGGTCTTTTACCCACCCAACCAAGTTCACTAACCCACACAACCAAGTTTACTTAATTATTTATTGATATTCATTTCCTTGTTTTTATTTTTCCAAGCCCGGTGATAAAACTACGATCTTTCCTTATAGTACCTTGATAGCAGCTTTTATTCTTATTATTTTTCATATGTCGTGCCAGTTGTATAATAACTTAAAACAAGTAAGGTTCTACTTTTCTAGAAGCTTCATGTCAAGTTTGGTGACTCTAGCTCTTATTATTTACAACAAGTAAGAGGTTCTAGTCGGGAGCTCCCGACTAGGGGATACCCTGAACCCTCTTATTCCATCACCAAATGCAGCGCGCGCTTATAGATAGAGAGTAGCGGGAAGTTGGCGATAGGTATAAAATGAAAGATAATCGATATATATATACTTTTCTAGAAGCTACATGTCAAGTTTGGTGACTCTAGCTCTTATTATTTACCAAAATTGCTTAAAAAACGGGATTTCGATATACATTTTTATCGATTACTTGGAAACGGGGCAAGTTATCGTTTATCGGAAACAAACTCGATCTGCGCGGGCACTAGGAGCACCTACATCTAATCATCAAGTCTCTAGCTCTTATAGGGTCTGAGATCCTTGCGTTCATACATACGGACGGACGGACGGACGGACGGACGGACAGACAGACGAACATGGCTAGATCGACTCGGCTATTGATGCTGATCAAGAATATATATACTTTATGGGGTCGGAGATGCTTCCTTCTGCCTGTTACATACATTTGCACTTTGCACAAATACAATATACCCTTTTTACCCATTTTCAATGGGTTCAGGGTATAAAAATTGCTTAAAAAACGGGATTTCGATATACATTTTTATCGAATACTTTGAAACGGAGTAAGTTATCGGTTATCGGAAACAAACTCGATCTGCGCAGGCACTATTAGCACCTACATCTAAAATGGACGGACGGACGGATGGACGGACAGACAGACGGACATGGCTAGATCGACTCGACTATTGATGCTGATCAAGAATTTATATAATTTATGGGGTCGGAGATGCTTCCTTCTGCCTGTTACATACATTTGCACTTTGCACAAATACAATATACCCTTTTTACCCATTTTCAATGGGTTCAGGGTATAAAAATAGTTTCCTCGGTAAGGTTTCGAACTCGTAACGAAACGCTCTCTTTGCCATCGCCTCTACTCAACAGACACACCAACAATAGTCTTAATGAGAAAAATGGTGATAGCTATAAAATGAAAGATACTTGTTATATATATATTATTCTAGAAGCTATATGTCAAGTTTGGTGACTAAAGCTCTTATTATTTACCAATATTGCTTAAAAACGAGAATTACGATATCAATTACTTGGAAACGGGGCAAGTTATCGAAATTCGGAAACCAACTTTCGTTCATGCACACGGACTGACGGGCAGACGGACGGACAGACGGACAGACAGACGGACATGGCTAGATCGAATCGGCTATTGATGCTGATCAAGAGTATATACACTTTATGTGGTCGGAGATGCTTCCTTCTGCCTGTTATATACATTTGCACAAATACCCTATACCCTTTAACCCATTTTAAATAGGTTCAGAGTATAAAAACTTCTTTTTAATCCGACACTAGACAAATTGTGGTCACAATTTCGCTTTGTAATTTTGCGAGAATTTGCTGAGAGCACAGTTTCGCCGAAAAACTTCTTGGCCATCTTCAAAAGGAAACAGGATTGAAACGTAAATTATTTTGTTTATCTTTTCTAAGCAAGGCCAAATTATCTGTTCTTTGTAATGGCCATATGGGGTCTATTAAAAGCGACACTTCTTGCTTTAATAAAAACTCCTGAATAGAGGAAGATGTGACTTTGTTTAGCGGATGCAGCCAAAGAAATTTGCTAAAATGATCTAACCCAATAAGTAATCCCACATGACCACTCTTGCTTCTTGGGAAGCGCCCCAATAAATCAATATAAAGCCTCTGGAATGGTTTACATGTAAGAGATTGTAAGCGTATAGGTGGGCGAAGAACATAGTTGGGCGCTTTGGATTCCTTACACGTGTCGCAGTTACGAATGTAAGTACGCACATCTTTCGCTAATCCAAGCCTAAAAAGATTTCTTCGTAGTTGCTCGATAGTTTTGTGCCTGTGGGATGCACAAAATCGGCGAAATCACACTATTATGAGCTTGCAGGAGCACATCGTTCCTAAGACCATTGGGAACCCATAATTTATCGTGCGTTTTGTTTCCATTTGCATGTTCAGTTTTTATAAATAAATTGATTAGATAATTTAATATCTGGAAGTTAAGACTGCTGCAGAGTAAATTCCTCTTTCAACATTATATATTCTGGATCAAAGACAGCAGCTGGTTTTAAATCTATTATTGTGCCATTTTCCAGCTCTGGCAATTCAGACTCACCCCTGATAACGCGTCGGAGACGATGTGGTGCTTTCCTTTTCGGTGCGAAATTGTTAAGTCATAAGGCTGAAGCGGAAAAACCCACCTGGCGAGTCTACCGGCAGCATTTTGTTGACGCATGAGCCTCAACGGACTTGAGTAACCACTTCAAACTCCTGTAATTCTAAGGATCAAAAGTAGCATCTTAACTTTTCAATAGCCAAAATTACGGCCAGACACTCACGCTCGGTCAAACTATAGTTGCGTTGGGAGCGGCTCAACTTTTTTGACATAAACGCGATTGGCATTTCGTTATTAGCAGGTGAAAGTTTAACAAAAACAGCCCCTATTCCATAATTGTTGGCGTCGGAATGAAGGTAGATTTTTTTTGAAAATCGGGATTCTGTAACACAAATGCAGTGGTAAGAATGGTTTTTAACTTTTCCATAGCCTCTTGGACTTCGGCTGGCCAAACAAACTTTTTCTTCGTGGCCAATGCTTCCGTATTAGGTCACGTTAACTGTGCGTAAGCCGCTGGCCAGTTAACAATACATAAACTTTTGCGGGATCCGTATGGATACCATCGCTTCCTATTATATACCCTAGATAATTGACTCTATTCTATGCGAGACGGACCAAAACTGAAAGATGGGCAAAAATTCTCAGAGACAATGCACACATCATCTAAGTGCCCAAATACACAGTGTCGAAGATCGAAGGAGGAATAATGTCGCCCATGAGGCGACACATGGGGGAGGGCGCATTCCGTAAGCCACAGAGCATGAGTTTGAATTGGTACAGCGGGCGACCAGGAATGGTGAACGCCATTCCTCGTTTGGTTTACGCGCAAATAAGCACAGACGAATTTTATTGAACTTAATAAACAGGCGCATAGGTGAGCTCCAAGCACTTGAAGATGGCTCGATAACATCTAATTCTAAAATTCGGTCTATTTCGGCATAATGAAATCTCTTAAGTCGGCTGACAGGGAGAAAACGCTGCTTTACGGGTTTTGCATCGCCAACCTCAATATGATGTTGAATCAAACTAGTGCGCCCTAATCCAGATAGTTAGGAAAAAGATTTTTCACTAGCTCCAGCTGTTGCAGTTGCACCTTGGTTAAGGAATACATATTAGCATCCTCTACTTCACTTGAGGGGCAGCTATTTTCTCTTTCTTTAGAGGGCGTTTCAATACAACTATGCATAGAACATAAAGCTGCATACGTTTTGATATTTCTTTATAAGCCATTAAAGCCGTAATAACTACCACAACTTTGTGATATTTTCCATCAGCGGTGCTCACGTGCGATTTGAAAGGCTTAAATTCAGATAAAGCAGAAAGCTTTTCCGTGGCCAGTGAAGCTCGAATGCAGCACACACTCGCACCGGTATCTAATAGACCGTGTTCCGAAAACTGCAAAAAGGACACTTCGGCGTAGCAACGTGAATCATTTTTATTATTAAAATTAGCGAAAACTAATAACTTACCATATTTTTTCATTCGTTTAATATAATTTTCGCATGGCAATGCATTTCTAGATCTTAATAGACTAATTCATTAATTTACAAAAAAATTTTATTTTAACTTCTAAATAATTTCTCAGCCACTTGTGGTAAGGACGAAAACGTGAAAAGCCTACCGGACTAATCGGATCCTCCATGGTTTCAGGACGAACGATATCAGCGGTACCACTGGTGCCTGCTTCTTGAGCAACAGTTTTTAATTGTTCGGGGGCATCCGGTTGTTGGTGAACACACCCTTCTGCTGGTTTTCCGACGACGCTGAATGCATAGCTCCACATCCGTAGCAAAATATTCGACGCTGTGCAATAAAGTTTACAGAACGCCAACGCCAAAATTGTATTCCAAAATTTGGTTCCGGTAATTTCGATCTTGAGGATGCACCACGTCCTCTTGAAGCTGACGTCGATAAAATAAAGTCGTTTGTCGATGCAAATCGTTGAATAACAACTTAAGAGATTGCTGAAAGATTTAATTTGTCTAACGCGACCGCACATGAAACGTCTAGGATTAATTTCAAAGCTTGACATATGGGTTCCTCATGTTTTATGTAATGTACACTACTACTAAATGTTTTCTTGTGTCGATCGTTAACAAGACTACAAAAGAAACCTTCGTAAAAGGATCCACATGGAAATGGGTGGTCTCGGAGTAACGTCGGAGGGCGAATGGTTGCATATATCTA
Source organism: Drosophila ezoana (assembly GCA_035045725.1). Taxonomy (NCBI): domain Eukaryota; kingdom Metazoa; phylum Arthropoda; class Insecta; order Diptera; family Drosophilidae; genus Drosophila; species Drosophila ezoana. The sequence goes on from JAWNOU010000199.1 coordinate 709,222, forward strand.
CACCAATCTTTTCTACTGTCTTTCCTGTAGACCTTAGGAGCACAGCGGAGGTCGGAACCCTTTGATACCCTAGCTCTTCCGGGTTTGCTGTGTTCGAAGACCGTCGTTACAAAAACTTATTTCTTTTAGAGTCCCTGCTGAAACTAACTTGGGGAAGCTAAACTTCCATTTGAACATACTAAAAGTGGACAAAAGGAAAAAAAGGAAAACAAAACCAAACTTACAGCGTATTAACTGTATACATCAACATATTGGTGAGGCTTCTTACAACTAAACAACTGTCTGACATTTGCAGGATCTGAGATAAAGTGCGATTCAGGAGGTCTTTTACCCACCCAACCAAGTTCACTAACCCACACAACCAAGTTTACTTAATTATTTATTGATATTCATTTCCTTGTTTTTATTTTTCCAAGCCCGGTGATAAAACTACGATCTTTCCTTATAGTACCTTGATAGCAGCTATTATTCTTATTATTTTTCATATGTCGTCCCAGTTGTATAATAACTTAAAACAAGTAAGGTTCTACTTTTCTAGAAGCTTCATGTCAAGTTTGGTGACTCTAGCTCTTATTATTTACAACAAGTAAGAGGTTCTAGTCGGGAGCTCCCGACTAGGGGATACCCTGAACCCTCTTATTCCATCACCAAATGCAGCGCGCGCTTATAGATAGAGAGTAGCGGGAAGTTGGCGATAGGTATAAAATGAAAGATAATCGATATATATATACTTTTCTAGAAGCTACATGTCAAATTTGGTGACTCTAGCTCTTATTATTTACCAAAATTGCTTAAAAAACGGGATTTCGATATACATTTTTATCGATTACTTGGAAACGGGGCAAGTTATCGTTTATCGGAAACAAACTCGATCTGCGCGGGCACTAGGAGCACCTACATCTAATCATCAAGTCTCTAGCTCTTATAGGTTCTGAGATCCTTGCGTTCATACATACGGACGGACGGACGGACGGACGGACAGACAGACGAACATGGCTAGATCGACTCGGCTATTGATGCTGATCAAGAATATATATACTTTATGGGGTCGGAGATGCTTCCTTCTGCCTGTTACATACATTTGCACTTTGCACAAATACAATATACCCTTTTTACCCATTTTCAATGGGTTCAGGGTATAAAAATTGCTTAAAAAACGGGATTTCGATATACATTTTTATCGAATACTTTGAAACGGAGTAAGTTATCGGTTATCGGAAACAAACTCGATCTGCGCAGGCACTATTAGCACCTACATCTAAAATGGACGGACGGACGGATGGACGGACAGACAGACGGACATGGCTAGATCGACTCGAATATTGATGCTGATCAAGAATTTATATAATTTATGGGGTCGGAGATGCTTCCTTCTGCCTGTTACATACATTTGCACTTTGCACAAATACAATATACCCTTTTTACCCATTTTCAATGGGTTCAGGGTATAAAAATAGTTTCCTCGGTAAGGTTTCGAACTCGTAACGAAACGCTCTCTTTGCCATCGCCTCTACTCAACAGACACACCAACAATAGTCTTAATGAGAAAAATGGTGATAGCTATAAAATGAAAGATACTTGTTATATATATACTATTCTAGAAGCTATATGTCAAGTTTGGTGACTAAAGCTCTTATTATTTACCAATATTGCTTAAAAACGAGAATTACAATATCAATTACTTGGAAACGGGGCAAGTTATCGAAATTCGGAAACCAACTTTCGTTCATGCACACGGACTGACGGGCAGACGGACGGACAGACGGACATGGCTAGATCGAATCGGCTATTGATGCTGATCAAGAGTATATACACTTTATGTGGTCGGAGATGCTTCCTTCTGCCTGTTATATACATTTGCACAAATACCCTATACCCTTTAACCCATTTTAAATAGGTTCAGAGTATAAAAACTTCTTTTTAATCCGACACTAGACAAATTGTGGTCACAATTTCGCTTTGTAATTTTGCGAGAATTTGCTGAGAGCACAGTTCCGCCGAAAAACTTCTTGGCCATCTTCAAAAGGAAACAGGATTGAAACGTAAATTATTTTGTTTATCTTTTCTAAGCAAGGCCAAATTATCTGTTCTTTGTAATGGCCATATGGGGTCTATTAAAAGCGACACTTCTTTTAAGAGACGATAATCTGCTCCATGAGTAATCGTGTCTAACCCAAAAAGAGCTTTATATGGGCATCAACCTAAAGATTGGTGCAAGGATGATCGTAGTGCACACGAAATGGCCGAAATGTATCTATCCCATTTGGTTTGCTCCTTTTTAAGGTATGCATGGACAGCTGGTAAGAGAGAACGATTCACCCGTTCTGCCGCATTGCTCTGGGGCGAGTATAGCGCTGTATAAACGTGTTTTATGCCCAGTTCCGTAAGAAACGCATTAAAATCATTGGCTCGGAACTGTGTGCAGTTGTCACTAAACGAGGTCTCGGGCATTCCGAAACAGTGGAATACTTGCTTTAATAAAAACTCCTGAATAGAGGAAGATGTGACTTTGTTTAGCGGATGCAGCAAATGAAATTTGCTAAAATGATCTAACCCAATAAGTAATCCCACATGACCACTCTTGCTTCTTGGGAAGCGCCCCAATAAATCAATATAAAGCCTCTGGAATGGTTTACATGTAAGAGATTGTAAGCGTATAGGTGGGCGAAGAACATAGTTGGGCGCTTTGGATTCCTTACACGTGTCGCAGTTACGAATGTAATTACGCACATCTTTCGCTAATCCAAGCCTAAAAAGATTTCTTCGTAGTTGCTCGATAGTTTTGTGCCTGTGGGATGCACAAAATCGGCGAAATCACACTATTATGAGCTTGCAGGAGCACATCGTTCCTAAGACCATTGGGAACCCATAATTTATCGTACGTTTTGTTTCCATTTGCATGTTCAGTTTTTATAAATAAATTGATTAGATAATTTAATATCTGGAAGTTAAGACTGCTGCAGAGTAAATTCCTCTTTCAACATTATATATTCTGGATCAAAGACAGCAGCTGGTTTTAAATCTATTATTGTGCCATTTTCCAGCTCTGGCAATTCAGACTCACCCCTGATAACGCGTCGGAGACGATGTGGTGCTTTCCTTTTCGGTGCGAAATTGTTAAGTCATAAGGCTGAAGCGGAAAAATCCACCTGGCGAGTCTACCGGCAGCATTTTGTTGACGCATGAGCCTCAACGGACTTGAGTAACCACTTCAAACTCCTGTAATTCTAAGGATCAAAAGTAGCATCTTAACTTTTCAATAGCCAAAATTACGGCCAGACACTCACGCTCGGTCAAACTATAGTTGCGTTGGGAGCGGCTCAACTTTTTTGACATAAACGCGATTGGCATTTCGTTATTAGCAGGTGAAAGTTTAACAAAAACAGCCCCTATTCCATAATTGTTGGCGTCGGTATTAAGGTAGATTTTTTTTGAAAATCGGGATTCTGTAACACAAATGCAGTGGTAAGAATGGTTTTTAACTTTTCCATAGCCTCTTGGACTTCGGCTGGCCAAACAAACTTTTTCTTCGTGGCCAATGCTTCCGTAATAGGTCACGTTAACTGTGCGTAAGCCGCTGGCCAGTTAACAATACATAAACTTTTGCGGGATCCGTATGGATACCATCGCTTCCTATTATATACCCTAGATAATTGACTCTATTCTATGCGAGACGGACCAAAACTGAAAGATGGGCAAAAATTCTCAGAGACAATGCACACATCATCTAAGTGCCCAAATACACAGTGTCGAAGATCGAAGGAGGAATAATGTCGCCCATGAGGCGACACATGGGGGAGGGCGCATTCCGTAAGCCACAGAGCATGAGTTTGAATTGGTACAGCGGGCGACCAGGAATGGTGAACGCTGTCAATGACCTTAAATTTTTAGCCAATTCAATTTGCCAATAGGCAACTTTTAGGTCCAAATGTGAAATTATATTGGCCTTGGTCATCGTGAAAAAATTCCATCGATACTGGGCAACGGATAGGCATCTTTTTTTGTGTCCTCGTTTGGTTTACGCGCAAATAAGCACAGACGAATTTTATTGAGCTTAATAAACAGGCGCATAGGTGAGCTCCAAGCACTTGAAGATGGATCGATAACATCTAATTCTAAAATTCGGTCTATTTCGGCATAAAGAAATTTTTTAACTTTTTTTGGGCTATCTCTTAAGTCGGCTGACAGGGTGAAAACGCTGCTTTACGGGTTTTGCATCGCCAACCTCAATATGATGTTGAATCAAAGTAGTGCGCCCTAATCCAGACAGTTACGAAAAAGATTTTTCACTAGCTCCAGCTGTTGCAGTTGCACCTTGGTTAAGGAATACATATTAGCATCCTCTACTTCACTTGAGGGGCAGCTATTTTCTCTTTCTTTAGAGGGCGTTTCAATACAACTATTAATATAACATAAAGCTGCATACGTTTTGATATTTCTTTATAAGCCATTAAAGCCGTAATAACTTTCACAACTTTGTGATATTTTCCATTAGCGGTGCTCACGTGCGATTTGAAAGGCTTAAATTCAGATAAAGCAGAAAGCTTTTCAGTGGCCAGTGAAGCTCGAATGCAGCTCACACTCGCACCGGTATCTAATAGACCGTGTTCCGAAAACTGCAAAAAGGACACTTCGGCGTAGCAACGTGAATCATTTTTATTATCAAAATTAGCGAAAACTAATAATTTACCATATTTTTTCATTCGTTTAATATAATTTTCGCATGGCAATGCATTTCTAGATCTTAATGGACTAATTCATTAATTTACAAAAAATTTTATTTTAACTTCTAAATAATTTCTTAGCCACTTGTGTTAAGGACGAAAACTTGAAAAGCCTACCGGACTAATCGGATCCTCCTGGGAACGTTTTAAAATGGTTTCAGGACGAACGATATCAGCGGTACCACTGGTGCCTGCTTCTTGAGCAACAGTTTTTAATTGTTCGGAGGCATTCGGTTGTTGGTGGGCACACCCTTCTGCTGGTTTTCCGACAGGCGCTGAATGCATAGCTCCACATCCGTAGCAAAATATTCGACGCTGTGCAATACAGTTTTCCCACACATTTCCTTGTTAATCGCAATTCCAACAGGTTACGTTTCAGTGGCGAATAGCGGCGTGCTCCTGTTCCCCACTACCATCTACAGCTTGATCTACCTCTGCGTCAAGTTTATCCACGGCGTACGTTTGTCGTAGCTGCACTCCCGGTTTTGTTATGGAGACTCCTTCAGCGCGACCATTTAGCTCATTTACCAAGTTTTCATACATTTGCACATATCTACGCAACTGACTGCCGAACCAGCGAAATGTATATTCCGTTTCTACATTATCTCAGCAACCTTACTTGGATGCACCGATGTACGGCTGCCAAATGAAATTGGAGCGGACAATGATAATGGAACCTGTGCAGGGGAACGTAGCTCACGTTCAATGAACACATTAATCGTAACACGGTTCGCTCGATCATAGTCTGCATAATTGAGTTATCAGCCGACACAGGCTTTTCACGGCGTGCGTTAGCGGAACGATATGGACGACCCCTTCTTCTCGATCTTAGCCAGACTGCAAGTTCCTATACATATTCATTTGGCTCTTCTACATGCAATACTTTTATGCAGTCAACATATCGTTATGAGATAAGCACTTAATGCCTTTCATCAGTACAGATATATTTGCAATGCCAACCAAACTCAGGTACTCTCAGGGGTTGTGTGGCTACTAACTCATAATATTTCAAATAATTAAAAATCTCGACTTTAGTTGGCCCCACGTTGGGTGCCAAAATGTATGTAATGTACAATGCTACTTAATGTTTTCTTGTCTTTCCTGTAAACCTTAGGAACAGAGAGGAGGTCGGGACCCTTTGATACCCTAGCTCTTCCGGGCTTGCTGTGTTCGAAGACCGTCGTTACATAAACTTAATTCTTATGGAGTCCCTACTGATAACTTGGGAAACTACATTTCCATTTGAACACACTAAAAGTGGATAAAAGGAAATCTATACCTAACTTACATCGTATTAACTGTATACATCAACATGTTGGTGAGGCTTCTTACAACTAAATAACTGTCTGATTTTTGCAGGTTCTGAAATTAAGTGCGATCCTGAATCTCTCATGCCAGTTTACGAGAGACTCCCTACTGTAAGTTTACAATTGATTAGTTAATCTATAGATTAGTTAATCTAGAACATTCGATCATAGGCGATCAATAGGCTTCATTTATTCTCTCTTTTTTTGTTTTTTATTAATTCTTGAAATTTTAACATTCTTGGTTATTTAGAATATTCGTTTATAGTAACTAGACGCGATTTGCAACCCAATCAATTTTGAGTAATTAATTAATGATCAACGAAAGATATATACTTCATTTCCTTGCTTGTGTCTTTTTCGAAACCCGGTAAAGAAAACTACGATCTTTCCATATTGTTCCTTAATAGCAGTTATTATTGTTACTATTTTTCATATGTCGTGCCAGTTGTATAATAACTTTAAAAATAAACGAATCGATGCTGTACAAAGATTATCGGGGTACGTATTTATATATTGACCAAGCATCGTTATTAAAGTCCTAACAAAATCATTCAAAACAAGTAAGAGGTTCTAGTCGGGAGCTCCCGACCAGGAAATACCACGAACCCGCTTATTCCAACACCAAATGCAGCTCGAGCTACGCGCACTTTTGCTTAAATAGTAACATAGATAAATTAATCAAGCAAGAGGTTCTAGTCGGGAGCTCCTGACTAGGGGATACCCTGAACCCTCATATTCCAACACGAAATGCAGCTCGCGCGGATAGATAGAGAGTAGTGGGGAGGTGGCGATAGGTATAAAATGAAAGATACTTGATATATATATACTTTTCTAGAAGCTACATGTCAAGTTTGGTGACTCTAGCTCTTATTATTCACAAAAATTGCTTAAAAAACAGGATTTCGATATACATTTTTATCGATTACTTTGAAACGGAGTAAGTTATCGATTATCGGAAACAAACTCGATCTGCGCAGGCACTAGGAGCACCTACATCTAAAATTTCTAAAATTGTCTCTAGCTCTTATAGGTTCTGAGATCCTTTCGTTCATACATACGGCTGGACGGAAGGACGGACAGACAGACGGACATGGCTAGATCGACTCGGCTATTGATACTGATCAAGAATATATATACTTTATGGGGTCGAAGATGCTTCCTTCTGCCTGTTACATACATTTGCATTTTGCACAAATACAATATACCCTTTTTACCCATTTTCAATGGGTTCAGGGTATAAAAAGAAAAGTTCCCTTGACCGGGCTTGAACGCGCAACTGACCGCATTACTTCCCACACCAGCCTTAAAAAAAAAATAAAAAATAATTCCCTCTGTAATGTTCGAACTCGCAGCAGACCGCGCCACTTTTCGCCGCCTCTTATTAACAGTTACACCAATTATTAATTCTCATATTTTTTTTCTATCGCGCGTGCATGCTTGTGGCTTGTGCATTTTATCATTTAAATATTGTTACTTTTTATACCCTGAACCCATTAAAAATAGGTAAAAGGGGTATTATGTTTTTGTGCAAAATCCAAGTCGATCTAGCCATGTCCGTCTGTCTGTCCGTCCGTCCGTCCGTCCGTCCGTCCGTCCGTCCGTCCGTCCGTATGTATGAACGCAAGGATCTCAGAACCTATAAGAGCTAGAGACTAGAAGCTGAAATTTTAGATGTAGGTGCTCCTAGTTCCTACGCAGATCGAGTTTGTTTCCGATAATCGATAACTTGCCTCGTTTCCAAGTAATCGATAAAAATGTATATCGATATCCTGTTTTTTAAGCAATTTTGGTAAATAATAAGAGCTAGAGTTACCAAACTTGACATGTAGCTTCTAGAAAAGTATATATATATCGATTATCTTTCATTTTATACCTATCGCCACCTCCCCGCTACTCTCTATCTATAAGCGCGCGCTGCATTTGGTTTTGGAATATGAGGGTTCAGGGTATCCCCTAGTCGGGAGCTCCCGACTAGAACCTCTTACTTGTTAATTTGTGTGATTGTGCATTTTTGTTTGTGTGCTTGCGCTTTTATCTCTGTGGGTAAGCTGCTTGTTGTTGTTTGTTGTTTATGTTAAACTGCACATCGCCTCTCATGGTGTGCAAGAATTCGTGAGCAAGCAAGCAATCTATAAATAGACTACTTTCTCGCGCTCTCTCACCTTTTTCAACTTGCGCTTTGATCTTTTTCTACTTTCTGCCGCTTGATGGTGTTCTATACGCTATTAATCTAAACTGCTCTCTTTTTACATTTGGCTGCTTTGTTACAGTAGAGACCCATGATAAAGGACTATAAAATTGTCTGCTTTAAAAAAAACTGGCCAAATGCAAATTACGGCAAGGCAAACCAGCATACTTTGTTGGCTGTGTGATAATTTCGTGCATTCTAAATGTGCGGGTTACACTGGCCTAGTGGGGGATGCTATTGCTAAACGAAATGGTTTGCACTATAGTTGCGACTCGTGTAGGGAGATTGATGGTGAAATGCGGGCGTTTTTGCGTCAGACCAGAAGTGGCTTTAGGGGTCTGATTGTTGGTTTTCGTAAACTTAACGATCAGCTCACAGCCCTGGACACCCAATTTAATAGTAGTAATAAACTTAAACTGTTGGATGACTCTCCTGGGCCTAAAAAGCCCACTTCTTGTGATTTGCCGTTGCCTAATACCCTTCAGCCTCCGACTGCAATTCAGCAGCCTACTACACCGATCACACAGCAGCTCATCTCGTTTGTTACTCCGGTAGCTGTGAGGTCTGCTGTGGACACTGATTCTGTCCCGAAAAGTCTGACATCGGCACGAGAAAAACCAGTCGAATTATCCGTGTCATCCGCTGTCGTAGATGTTCCGAAAGGGCGACAGCAACAATTGATTTTACAACAGCCGCCAGAAGGCTCGTCGTCCGGACTACTGGCTATTTTAGGTACCAGAGTTAATAGTGTTCCCACTGTCCTACCTGTGGCGCCTAAGCCTCTAGTCGGTGTTCCACCGAAGAGACATATTTTTGTTTCTAGGCTTGCCCCTCACTTCTCATCAGATGATGTAAAGCGTTTATACAGGCAAAAATTCAAGCCCCAGGTATAATGGTGGAGAAATTTAAGTTCGCTTATGAAAGGGATATGATTTTCATAAGCTGAATGATCTTATTCTTAAAGTCGACTGGTCCCAACTGAGACATTGATGTTGCCATTCAACTTTTTTATGATATCTTGTACTCGATTTTTTATGTCTGCGTCCCTCTTGATTACCCTGCGAGGCCTGATAGGCCTCCCTGGTTCTCAAAGGAACTTATGAGGTTAAAAAATGTGAAGTCGAGGTGTTATAAAAAGTTTAAAAAATCGGGAAATCACTCTGATTTCTCCCGTTATGCGGTTGCCCGATTACATTTTTCCACTCAAAATTCCATCTGTTATAAGGATTACCTTCAGCGTTGTCGCCTTCAATTTTTACATAATCTTAAAATTTCTCAAATTTTTTAACTTTGTCAATTTTAAACGAAAGACATCTATTTTGCCTTCTTCGGTTAAGTTTGCAGATGAGAGTGCGACCTCTTTTCAAACTACCTACTCCTCTTCTAGGTATAGTAAAAATCAGCAATATCCTTATCAGTTACAGAGGTCAAACTGCATCTTTAAACCTATTATTACCGAAGGTTCGCTTCTTAGCGACTGTTCCTGCTTGTGTGCTGCAGCATTATGTAAACCTGTTTTAAAACTTTTTGAATTGTCCGTAAACACTTCATCTTATCCGACCATTTGGAAGGATTCATACATTATTCCTTTCCATAAGAAAGAGAATAAGTCCGATGTCGAAAACTATAGAGGTATTTCCAAATTATCCGCTCTACCTAAAGCTTTTGAGAGAATTATAACATCTCAACTGCAACATTTATGTAGTTCTATTATTTCACCTTCCCAGAATGGGTTCGTGAAGCGCAGATCTACAACTACTAACCTTCTTGAGTTTACTTCGCTTGTAATTGATGGTTCTAAGAAAAGAATGCAGACTGACGTCATCTATACTGATTTCAGTAAGGCTTTCGACTCTGTCAATCACTCCTTGCTGCTTCATAAATTATGCCTTCTCGGCTTCCAAGTCAAACTCTTGAACTGGATCTCAGAGTATTTTCGTAACAGAACCCAAAAAATTCTTTTTCAGAAATTCGTTTTCTAAACGTATCCGGGTGACTTCCGGTGTATCTCAAGGTAGTCATCTTGGACCACTAGTCTTTACTCTTTTCATCAATGACCTTCCCTCGATACTGTCTCACTCTCGATTATTCATGTATACTGATGAAGTAAAAATATGCCTTGCATATAAAGATATATGTTATCTTTTACATGCTGACAATAATGCGTTTTAGGCTTGGTGTCTAGCCAACCTTTTAAACTTAAACTGCTCTAAATGTAAGGTAATGACCTTCTATAGAAGCCCTCCTCAGCTGGTCTCTTACATCTTTGATAGCTTACCGCTCGAGCGGGTTAACACTACTTCTAATGAAGTTAATGATCTAGGTGTCATCCTGGATCATAAACTTAAATTTGACTCTCATGTTAAGACCGTGGTCAATAGTTATGAAAAGTTATGGGAATAGTTATGGGTTTCATAAAGCGATGGTCGAAGGAGTTTGACGACAATAACACTTTATATATATTTGTTACGACCTATTCTTGATTATGCCTCATGTATCTGGTCACCACAATATGCCATCCATCAGGACAGAATTAAATCTGTTCAGAAACAATTCTTGTTGTTTGCTTAAATTGGGATCCTCGTGTGCGGTTACCATCATACTCCAGCAGACTTCTGATGATTAACATTCCTTTTTTGATTAATCGTAGAACCATGCTGGGTGTAATATTTGTTCACAAATAAATTACTGGTGAAATCGACTCTTCTGTGTTGACTAGCCAATTAAAATTCTCTATCCCTTCTAGACTAACACGTTATTTTGTACCCCTATCGCTTCAATTTTGCTCAATTAATTATGCTTTGCATGAACCGTTCAGGGTGCTCTGTGATGACTATAACAAGCATTACAGAGTGTTCTGCTCGGAGTCTTCTCTTCCTCGTATAAAGTCTTCTATTCTAAACTATTTAGCAAGTAGATAGTCTTATTATACCCTGAACCCATTAAAAATGGGTAAAAGGGGTATTATGTTTTTGTGCAAAATGCAAATGTATGTAACAGGCAGAAGGAAGCATCTCCGACCCCATAAAGTATATATATTCTTGATCAGCATCAATAGCCGAGTCGATCTAACCATGTCCGTCTGTCTGTCCGTCCGTCCGTCCGTCCGTCCGTCCGTCCGTTCGTCCGTATGTATGAACGCAAGGATCTCAGAACCTATAAGAGCTAGAGACTTGAAATTTTAGATGTAGGTGCTCCTAGTGCCCGCGCAGATCGAGTTTGTTTCCGATAAACGATAACTTGCCCCGTTTCCAAGTAATCGATAAGCGCGCGCTGCATTTGGTGATGGAATAAGAGGGTTCAGGGTATCCCCTAGTCGGGAGCTCCCGACTAGAACCTCTTACTTGCTTACCGTGGAAAAGGTAATGACGACAATAATGGTTACCGCAACTATAGAGGCCGTGGCAGCTCGATTCGAGGCCACATCAATAACAACAACAATGTTCGAGTTACTCAAAGTAACTCGGGAAACTCTCAAACACCTTTAGATACATAAAATTAAACAAGTAAGAGGTTGTAGTCGGGAGCTCCCGACTACGGGATACCCTGAACCCTCATATTCCAACACCAAATGCAGCTCGCGCTAATAGACAGTGAGTAGCGGGGAGGTGGCGATAGGTATAAAATGAAAGATACTTAAAATATATATACTTTTCTAGAAGCTACATGTCAAGTTTGGTGACTCTAGCTCTGATTATTTGCTTAAAAAAAAAATTGGTTAAAGAACAGGATTTCGATATAAATTTTTATCGATTAATTTAAAGCGGAGTAAGTTATCGATTATCGACATGGCTAGATCAACTCGGCTATTGATGCTGATCAAGAATATATATACTTTGTGGGGTCGGAGATGCTTCCTTCTGCCTGTTACATACATTTGCATTTTGCACAAATACAATATACCCTTTTTACCCATTTTCAATGGGTTCAGGTTATAACAACAAACATAAAGTACCCACGATACACCTTAGTCTCAGTACGTTCGTGACATTCAAAAATGTAGCGACTAATACGAAACTTAAATTTTTGCTTGATATGGGAGCAGACATTTCTCTCATTAAAGAAAACTCAGATGTCTTTGGTGACTTACAAAAAGAACAAACAATAAATATACAAAGCATTGTACAAGGTGATACCAAATCCAATGGCCTACTACAAATTGAGCTACAGACAGATATATTATTCCAAATAATTTCCACTTAGTTACTTCTAGTTTTGCAATACCGTTGATAGAATCATACGTATTGATTTCATAAAAAATTTCAATTGCAAATTAGACTAAAAGCCATCGAATGATTGGTTCATAATTACAAACAATAACTTAAACTATCCAATTCATGTTCCAATAACATTCAGAATTGGTAGTAATTCAATACTTCTACCAGCAAGATCCGAAGTTGTCCGAAAGATAGAATAATAAAGCAGACGATAGTGTATTAATTCCAAATCAGGAAACTATACCTAGTATCTATGTTGGATATACAATAGCAACATCCAAAAGTACATTAGTCCCTTAACTGAATACAACCAGTACTAATCAATAAGTTTATATAAAAATTTTAAAATATGAACCACTTTCAAATGATGAAGTAATTCAGTCAAGCCAAGGCTCAATTAACAAACAAACTTCCCACCACAATTCAAATCACAATATGAGCCACAGTACCGCCTTGTGTGTTTGTGTTACTTACAGGTGCGACAGGAGTTTTGTTGGCCATATCAACGGCGCATGAAGTGGAAGTAGGGTGGCATGATGGCTTCCTGCTGCTGCCTTCCGAGTTGTTGGGTCCTACTGTGTTGCGAGCCGTCGCAGAAGCAGCTGAAGCCATTGCATAAGTGACTGCGGTAATAGTGGAGGCATTTGCTGTGGTCGTGATATAGACCGGGTAGCAACTCGAGGCGGTAGCGGGAATCTGGCTCTCGCAGATAACACAACTTTGTACCGCTCATCTAGTCGCCTTGCTTGAACAGATAATTCTATACCGTCTATGGATCTCATTTTGGAGATATACGATAGGGACAAGTTGTATATTTCCGAGTCATTGGAGTCGCTATGCGTGTCAATGCTCAGAAGTATTATTATTTGCAGAATTTACTGCAACAGTCCCAAAAAGTCTCAAAAAATATGCAAAAACAGGTGCACTGCAAAAACGTAAACAATGCACGCACAATCACACGCACACACACTGTGGAGCACGCACGCAGTTGATAAGAAACGTTTTGCACTCGCTTCTATGCAGCTGCAGCCGCCTGCGCTACGTTTGCTTAGCGTCAGAAATTATAAGCCGATATTGGAACGTAGATCACTTCAAATAAATTTTTTTTTTACGCACTTCCGTGTCGTTCAACTGTCGGAAAGAAACTGTGACAGAAATTCTTGGAATTTGCGATAGCTGCCGAAAACACGTTGGCAACCAAAACACATTTTCTTCTGTGCTTCTTAACCGATCTTGATGAAATGCTTAGCAGTACATCTTATTGTACTATAAAATATACGTGTATTATCAAAGTGACAATTGAGTCAACAGCAAGTAAAGCGGTGAGTTGCGAGTTCGAACCCTGCCAAGAGAACTTTTTTTTTTAAATTTAATTTTATTACTTCAATCAGGCGCGTTGCGCGAGCTCCATTTGGAGTTGGAATAAGAGGGTTAAGGGTATTCCCTAGTCGGGAGCTCTCGACTAGAACCTCAACCATTACTGTTTTTTTTGCTTAATAGCTTTTGTCCACTGGCTTAAGAAATGTCACATTTTCAAATTTCACATATTGGTGTCCCACCGGTTTTCGGTAACATGTGAGTAGGAAAAGTACCGCTTCTTTATATAAACAGCTGATCGAGTTGCTTTAATTTACGTAAGCGCCGCAAAGTTTTTTTTCCAAAACTCAAATAATGCGACCTCGAAGTAGGGGCTCCATTTTACATTCTCTTTCCGACATTTAGCCACGTTTAAATGCTAAGAACTGTGGGATTAGTAAAATTCTAAATTTCTTATTGAAAGTTGCCGCTATTTATGGTTCTGACATCTGCGCGGGCACTAGGAGCACCTACATTTAAAATATCAAGTCTCTAGCTCTTATAGGTTCTGAGATCCTTGCGTTCATACATACGGACGGACGGACGGACGGACGGACGGACGGACAGACAGACGGACATGGCTAAATCAACTCGGCTATTGATGCTGATCAAGAATATATATACTTTGTGGGGTCGGAGATGCTTCCTTCTGCCTGTTACATACATTTGCATTTTGCACAAATACAATATACCCTTTTTACCCATTTTCAATGGGTTCAGGTTATAACAACAATCATAAAGTACACACGATAAGCCTTAGTCTCAGTACGTTCGTGACATTCAAAAATGTAGCGACTAATACGAAACTTAAATTTTTGCTTGATATGGGAGCAGACATTTCTCTCATTAAAGAAAACTCAGATGTCTTTGGTGACTTACAAAAAGAACAAACAATAAATATACAAAGCATTGTACAAGGTGATACCAAATCCAATGGCCTACTACAAATTGAGCTACAGACAGATATATTATTCCAAATAATTTCCACTTAGTTACTTCTAGTTTTGCAATACCGTTGATAGAATCATACGTATTGATTTCATAAAAAATTTCAATTGCAAATTAGACTAAAAGCCATCGAATGATTGGTTCATAATTACAAACAATAACTTAAACTATCCAATTCATGTTCCAATAACATTCAGAATTGGTAGTAATTCAATACTTCTACCAGCAAGATCCGAAGTTGTCCGAAAGATAGAATAATAAAGCAGACGATAGTGTATTAATTCCAAATCAGGAAACTATACCTAGTATCTATGTTGCATATACAATAGCAACATCCAACAATACATTAGTCCCTTAACTGAATACAACCAGTACTAATCAATAAGTTAATATAAAAATTTTAAAATATGAACCACTTTCAAATGATGAAGTAATTCAGTCAAGCCAAGGCTCAAGAAACAATAAAGTCATAGCTTAATTAACAAACAAACTTCCCACCACAAGTCAAATCACAATATGAGCCACAGTACCGCCTTGTGTGTTTGTGTTACTTACAGGTGCGACAGGAGTTTTGTTGGCCATATCAACGGCGCATGAAGTGGAAGTAGGGTGGCATGATGGCTTCCTGCTGCTGCCTTCCGAGTTGTTGGGTCCATTGCATAAGTGACTGCGGTAATAGCGGAGGCATTTGCTGTGGTCGTGATATAGACCGGGTAGCAACTCGAGGCGGTAGCGGGAATCTGGCTCTCGCAAATAACACAACTTTGTACCGCTCATCTAGTCGCCTTGCTTGAACAGATAATTCTATACCGTCTATGGATCTCATTTTGAAGATATACGATAGGGACAAGTTGTATATTTCCGAGTCATTGGAGTCGCTATGCGTGTCCATGCTCAGAAGTATTATTATTTGCAGAATTTACTGCAACAGTCCCAAAAAGTCTCAAAAAATATGCAAAAACAGGTGCACTGCAAAAACGTAAACAATGCACGCACAATCACACACACACACACTGTGGAGCACGCACGCAGTTGATAAGAAACGTTTTGCACTCGCTTCTATGCAGCTGCAGCCGCCTGCGCTACGTTTGCTTAGCGTCAGAAATTATAAGCCGATATTGGAACGTTGATCACTTCAAATTAATTTTTTTTTACGGACTTCCGTGTCGTTCAACTGTCGGAAAGAAACTGTGACAGAAATTCTTGGAATTTGCGATAGCTGCCGAAAACACGTTGGCAACCAAAACACATTTTCTTCTGTGCTTCTTAACCGATCTTGATGAAATGCTTAGCAGTACATCTTATTGTACTATAAAATATACGTGTATTATCAAAGTGACAATTGAGTCAACAGCAAGTAAAGCGGTGAGTTGCGAGTTCGAACCCTGCCAAGAGAACTTTTTTTTTTAAATTTAATTTTATTACTTCAATCAGGCGCGTTGCGCGAGCTCCATTTGGAGTTGGAATAAGAGGGTTCAGGGTATTCCCTAGTCGGGAGCTCCCGACTAGAACCTCAACCATTACTGTTTTTTTTGCTTAATAGCTTTTGTCCACTGGCTTAAGAAATGTCACATTTTCAAATTTCACATATTGGTGTCCCACCGGTTGTCGGTAACATGTGAGTAGGAAAAGTACCGCTTCTTTATATAAACAGCTGATCGAGTTGCTTTAATTTACATACGTAAGCGCCGCAAAGTTTTTTTCCAAAACTCAAATAATGCGACCTCGAAGTAGGGGCTCCATTTTACATTCTCTTTCCGACATTTAGCCACGTTTAACTGCTAAGAACTGTGGGATTAGTACAATTCTAAATTTCTTATTGAAAGCTGCCGCTATTTATGGTTCTGACATCTGCGCGGGCACTAGGAGCACCTACATTTAAAATATCAAGTCTCTAGCTCTTATAGGTTCTGAGATCCTTGCGTTCATACATACGGACGGACGGACGGACGGACGGACGGACGGACGGACAGACAGACAGACGGACATGGCTAAATCAACTCGGCTATTGATGCTGATCAAGAATATATATACTTTGTGGGGTCGGAGATGCTTCCTTCTGCCTGTTACATACATTTGCATTTTGCACAAATACAATATACCCTTTTTACCCATTTTCAATGGGTTCAGGTTATAACAACAATCATAAAGTACACACGATAAGCCTTAGTCTCAGTACGTTCGTGACATTCAAAAATGTAGCGACTAATACGAAACTTAAATTTTTGCTTGATATGGGAGCAGACATTTCTCTCATTAAAGAAAACTCAGATGTCTTTGGTGACTTACAAAAAGAACAAACAATAAATATACAAAGCATTGTACAAGGTGATACCAAATCCAATGGCCTACTACAAATTGAGCTACAGACAGATATATTATTCCAAATAATTTCCACTTAGTTACTTCTAGTTTTGCAATACCGTTGATAGAATCATACGTATTGATTTCATAAAAAATTTCAATTGCAAATTAGACTAAAAGCCATCGAATGATTGGTTCATAATTACAAACAATAACTTAAACTATCCAATTCATGTTCCAATAACATTCAGAATTGGTAGTAATTCAATACTTCTACCAGCAAGATCCGAAGTTGTCCGAAAGATAGAATAATAAAGCAGACGATAGTGTATTAATTCCAAATCAGGAAACTATACCTAGTATCTATGTTGCATATACAATAGCAACATCCAAAAATACATTAGTCCCTTAACTGAATACAACCAGTACTAATCAATAAGTTAATATGAAATTTTAAAATATGAACCACTTTCAAATGATGAAGTAATTCAGTCAAGCCAAGGCTCAAGAAACAATAAAGTCATAGCTTAATTAACAAACAAACTTCCCACCACAATTCAAATCACAATATGAGCCACAGTACCGCCTTGTGTGTTTGTGTTACTTACAGGTGCGACAGGAGTTTTGTTGGCCATATCAACGGCGCATGAAGTGGAAGTAGGGTGGCATGATGGCTTCCTGCTGCTGCCTTCCGAGTTGTTGGGTCCTACTGTGTTGCGAGCCGTCGCAGAAGCAGCTGAAGCCATTGCATAAGTGACTGCGGTAATAGCGGAGGCATTTGCTGTGGTCGTGATATAGACCGGGTAGCCACTCGAGGCGGTAGCGGGAATCTGGCTCTCGCAAATAACACAACTTTGTACCGCTCATCTAGTCGCCTTGCTTGAACAGATAATTCTATACCGTCTATGGATCTCATTTTTGAGATATACGATAGGGACAAGTTGTATATTTCCGAGTCATTGGAGTCGCTATGCGTGTCCATGCTCAGAAGTATTATTATTTGCAGAATTTACTGCAACAGTCCCAAAAAGTCTCAAAAAATATGCAAAAACAGGTGCACTGGAAAAACGTAAACAATGCACGCACAATCACACACACACACACTGTGGAGCACGCACGCAGTTGATAAGAAACGTATTGCACTCGCTTCTATGCAGCTGCAGCCGCCTGCGCTACGTTTGTTTAGCGTCAGAAATTATAAGCCGATATTGGAACGTTGATCACTTCAAATTAATTTTTTTTTTACGCACTTCCGTGTCGTTCAACTGTCGGAAAGAAACTGTGACAGAAATTCTTGGAATTTGCGATAGCTGCCGAAAACACGTTGGCAACCAAAACACATTTTCTTCTGTGCTTCTTAACCGATCTTGATGAAATGTTTAGCAGTACATCTTATTGTACTATAAAATATTCGTGTATTATCAAAGTGACAATTGAGTCAACAGCAAGTAAAGCGGTGAGTTGCGAGTTCGAACCCTTCCAAGGGAACTTTTTTTTTTAAATTTATTTTTATTACTTCAATCAGGCGCGTTGCGCGAGCTGCATTTGGTGTTGGAATAAGAGGGTTCAGGGTATTCGCTGGTCGGGAGCTCCCGACTAGAACGTCTTACTTGTTTTATTATTGTTTATTGTATTAAATCAAAAACAGCAAACATTTTTATTACAACACAGTTGACTTAGGTGGTATTTAGCCAATCCTGACTGAGTCCTTAGGGATAGTGGCATATTCACTACACCTTTGCAAGAACATAAACATATCAACTTACTGCTGATTTTGGCGACCTTCCCATATTTAAAAAATTTTGTTGCTAGCTCGAGGTCCGGGATTGTTAAAATATAAAGTTAAAATACAATTTAATTTAATATTTCACTTCCAATATATTTCGGTTGCACATCGACAAACTGTCTTCAGGGCACTAACACTAAGATACAATAAACAATAAACAGAAGAATATATTAAGTTAAATTAATTGAACATTCTGCATACAATATTTTGCACGGCTGCTCTTTTTGATAAAATACGTGTAGCTTATCGAGTTACTGAAGTTCAAAAATGTTTGGCAAGGAACTTCAATCGAGAAGAGTTATTAATCCATCCAGGAGTATCGCAACCCAATCGAATGATACTGGTCATGGATCAATGACGGCAACGTTCTTAGATGCGATCAAGAGGCTTATGTTAGCTCAAGTCAAGCCATCCCAGATAACGCTACTATCTTTTACATGCCATGTAGGAGCTGCTGGTCTTCAAGCGTCTGCTTACCAGTCGCAATCACATTGAACCAACTCAGAGGATTTCTTTGATCAACCCAATTTATTAAAAATGTATTCAGGTGTTCTCAATCATACCGCGTTTTCTCACTTCTGTTCATTTCTGGATTAGTGGGAACTGTTAAACTTTTGTTGAGCCTGGATGACAGCGCCTGACGTTTCTTCAGCAGTTGTGCTAAAGTAATAAAGTAATCTGTTATCTCTGAAGCTATCTCTGCTTTGGCAGTGCTTCAAATGACGCACATCGAAGGCAGGTCTACGCATCACCGACCTATCCCTTATTAAAGATGAAAAACACCTTATTAGGGGAATAAAGTAACCACCGACCTACATACAAAGCCTACCACACTTACTACTGTGGTAACCGAAAGTTGGAAAGTGCTTTTACAGTCTCATGTATACGAACACTGGATACTTATCAACCTGGAGTTTTACTTGGACTTTCTGTACTAAACAGGCTGTGACTTTTATGAAGCTCACATACCACGAGCAGAAAATATTCAAAGTATCTCTCGCAAGTGGGGCTTTCAGAGCAGTGTCCTTTCCAAAGAGCCCCCTCCAAAGACATCATAATGACCCTGAGCGGGGCACATCAGAAAATCTAAGGCGTACTCATTCAAAGTGAACTGACCACCACATAAGAAGATGAACAGCGGTGTAATGCTCGATGTCATCATGCCTTCCACGTTGCCCCTCTTAACCTTAATGCATTTGTCAACGCTGAAGGTGGCTATCTCGAAAAAAATTTGATGTTCCCAACTCTAGAGTACATTGACGTCAACACAAAGCTGTGGAGAGTGGCTTAGCGTAGTACCAATGGTAATATGCTGAACCCCTCCGTGATTGTGGACGAAGTGTCGGTACAGGCGCTTCCCGCATGTGCCGAGATTATTTGATATTGCTTTAACAACATCAAACGTCTCCTGAACATCTTTATTCTTAAGATCTGTAACAGTGCTGCTCTTCACCTGCCACCTCCATGCGGTTCAACCGCAAGTGGACTCCTCTGACGGTCCCTTCATTGGCGTGGAAGCGATGCCCGCTCTTAAGAGAAAACCTAAAGCCGTGAAACCTCCAGTGGGTTAATCGAAAATGGCGTCTACCACCGGCGTCCCAGTAGCGTCGTCTGGCAGCACCAACAAGTGTCAGGAGCCATGGATGGTGGTTATGTTCATGGATTAAGATTAGTTGGATTCCATTCATTGTTAGATTCCCATCAATAATAGAAAGTTATTGACGAGGACAGCTCATCGGACAATCAGCAAATTTAGTATGATCTAACTGACAAAGAAGTACTTCATCCACTCACCTCTTGAACAGAGCCAAGAGGAACAAAATTCTGCAGACTGCAAGCATTAGAAGCAAAAATCGGAATATTTGCCAAAATAGCTGCTGAAGTATGCAGGTTCTTCCAGAAACAGCTAGAATACAAAAAGTAATGGACAACGAGTCATCTGGGCTTCAGAAAAGATCAAATGGATCTTTCATAAAACACGGCAGATAAAGCTAGGGCTTTTGCTTTAGAGGCACTGAACTCATCCGACGAAGAGATCACGAAACGTGGTTTTTATCTCAAAACATGATAACAAAGTTTTTGATGTGTCCAAGTGCACCTTTGATTATACTGATTGGATTTTAGGGGAAGAGATAACAAAGCCATGGTAAAAGAGAGATATCATACACGCTAGACATAACCACATTCCGCATCAATGCGGTGTGGTCACTAGTCACTTGTAAGCAATGAGTTTTCGGAAAAGTTCGATCCATTTAATATGCACTTCCCAAATGGTGTCTTTTTTTTTTTTTTTTAAACATTTAAGTAAAGCCAAAGACAATTAAATACTAAGCAACACACACCGTATACCCCATGGGCATAATTTATGTTCCCATTTCAGCGAGTGAAGATCCCTCATAGGGCAGATGAAGGTGTTATGTGAGGCCAGGTCACTGACACCGGCCGAAACAGAAAGAGGATCAGGTACAGCGACAACTTCGCCTACCTCAGTGCTACCCTAGTACCTTAGATATCTGCCAGGTGCTGTGAGCTGGAGCATGAGGGAAAGCAGACTCCTCTGCAATTGACGGAATCCAGCAGAGTAAATAACATTGCGCCTCTTCAAAGCCTTTAGATTGGCAGGAAAATGTCGGAATCAGTAGGTAAAAGCGACAGTAAATGTTTCTTTTGCTTAAAAGCCTTGTTAGTCGCCCGATGCTTAGACATAAGGCGTTACAAGATAAGGCCAAGCGGCGAGAAGTTCGCTTAAGTGTCGCTAACATGATCAATTCTAAAAGCCTGAAACCAGTACCCATACAAATTCTTTGGATTCTTTAGGCGTCAAAAATGGTTAAGTGCTTGGTACTGGCATGCTGGCTCCCGATTCACCGATGCCAGCAAACAAACATCAGCACCCACACGAGAATCATCGATAAAGCCCACAACGTTGTTTGCGGCATCCACATCCATACCAGCATCAACCAAAAGGAAGAAGCAGTACCATGCGGGGCACGAAACAAGCTACTGGGGGCAGGGAAGACTTCAAAGATGAGACCATCAGCCCAACGACGGTGGATAAAATAAGATGCATGTTTTATAAGAGTGGATTAGAGAGAGTGGATGGACCAATGACCAGCCAGGGGTCTAGAGATCGCAACAGACGGCTTAGCTGTAAGCAGCTCACCTGAGCCACCTGAGAAATTTTATGCGCTGCTCGAAATGATGAACCCGTTTAGGACTGCAATTCGAAATACACCAGTCAGCAACCAAATGTAAAAAGCATAAAACGCAAAAAACCCAGAAAGGAACCAGCAAAAAAGGGGCAAATTTTGGAAAAAAAAATATGAATATTGTATTAAAATTATCAAAATTTGATGAACTCGTCTCAGAAGAATCGTCTTTCTCAAAACGGTACAAGGTCGATTGTTGGAATCGCATGCCACGAGATGCGTTAACAGAATGTTGGTTTGGTAGAGGACGACGAAAGTTTAACACACATTCATTGAGAATGTCTTTCATATGAAATAGAAAGCGGTAACTGGGACTTCCTTGGAAGGAGACCTGCTTACCTTTATTAGGTTGGCATACTCATAGAAAGCTCTTTAGTAAGAAAGACTTTTAATTGGTTAATAATAAGGTGAACACTGGCAAGAATCACAGAACTTGTCTTGTAAATGGATGAAATCAACAACCTCGCAACTGATAAGAGCTCCTCCTCTTCTGTAAACAGCCTAAATTATAGCCTCTGTCCACTGAACACATTTCAGAAAATGTTACATATTTGCAAAATATGTAAAATGCGGCCTGTACGTTTTCCCATGAGAAAATACATTTAACAAAAATGTCACATTTTTGAAAAATGTGTAAATTCGCCCAAAACATTTCGTGTTTTTTGCGATGATTAATCGTGATTTCTACCGATGTTGGGAAAAATGTGAGAGTATCAGAACCATAAATAGCGGCAACTTTCAATAAGAAATTTAGAATTTTACTAATCCCACAGTTCTTAGCATTTAAACGTGGCTAAATGTCGGAAAGAGAATGTAAAATGGAGCCCCTACTTCGAGGTCGCATTATTTGAGTTTTGGAAAAAAAACTTTGCGGCGCTTACGTAAATTAAAGCAACTCGATCAGCTGTTTATATAAAGAAGCGGTACTCTTCCTACTCACATGTTACCGACAACCGGTGGGACACCAATATGTGAAATTTGAAAATGTGACATTTCTTAAATGCTATTAAGCAAAGAAAACAGTAATGGTTGAGGTTCTAGTCGGGAGCTCCCGACTAGGGAATACCCTGAACCCTCTTATTCCAACTCCAAATGGAGCTCGTTTGAATTAACAAAGATAACATAAACAAGTAAGAGGTTCTAGTCGGGAGCTCCCGACTAGGGGATACCCTGAACCCTCATACTCCAACACCAAATGCAGCGCGCGCTTATAGATAGAGAGTAGCGGGGAGGTGGCGATAGGTATAAAATGAAAGATAATCGATATATATATACTTTTCTAGAAGCAACATGTCAAGTTTGGTAACTCTAGCTCTTATTATTTACCAAAATTGCTTAAAAAACAGGATATCGATATACATTTTCATCGATTACTTGGAAACGGGGCAAGTTATCGATTATCGGAAACAAACTCGATCTGCGCGGGCACTAGGAGCACCTACTAAATTTCAAGTCTCTAGCTCTTATAGGTTTTGAAATCCTTGCGTTCATACATACGGACGGACGGACGGACGGATGGACGGACAGACAGACGGACATGGCTAGATCGACTCGGCTATTAATGCTGATCAAGAATATATATACTTTATGGGGTCGGAGATGCTTCCTTCTGCCTGTTACATACATTTGCATTTTGCACAAAAACATAATACCCCTTTTACCCATTTTTAATGGGTTCAGGGTATAAAAAAAATCCCCCGGGAGCGACAAAATCAAAATATTCTATTATTCTGGTTGCCTTCTCGGATTATTTGAATACCCATACAGCGCACATTGTACACACACACATTCATACGCGTCTGCTTCGAATTCTGTCTTCACTGCGATTGTTTTCTGTGTTGCTATTTTAATTGTTTTTTTTTCTCAATAAAACTCAATTATTAGTGTGGGTGTTGAGAAGAGGCAGTGGCAAGTGGTGCGGTCTGTCGCGAGTTCCAGCCCTACCGAGGAAAGTAAATATGCGGTCAGTTGCGAGTTCATCAAGCCCTGCCAATGGAACTTTTTTTTTTTTTATGTTATCTTTGTTAATTCAAACGAGCTCCATTTGGAGTTGGAATAAAAGGGTTCAGGGTATTCCCTAGTCGGGAGCTCCCGATTGGAACCTCTTACTTGTTTTTATGTTTATTACTACAAACGAGCGCGTAACGCGAGCTTCATTTGGTGTTGGAATAAGAGTGTTCTGGATATTCCCTAGTCGGGAGCTCCCGACTAGAACTTTTTACTTGTTTATTTTATCGCGAGTGCATGCTTGTGACCTGTACATTTTACCATATAAATACTTAACTTTTAAATTTGTGTGATTGTGCTTTTTTGTTTGTGCGCTTGCGCTTTTATCTCTGTGGGTAAGCTGCTTGTTGTTGTTTGCTGTTTAAGTTTAACTGCACATCCCCTCTCTTTGTGTACAAGATTTCGTCAGCAAGCAAGCAATTTATAAACAGCCTACTCTCTAGCACTCTCGTGCTCTCTCACCATTTTTTGTCAACTTTTTCAACTTGTGCTTTGATCTTTTTCTACTTTCCGCCGCTTGTTGCTGTTGTATACACTATTAATCTTAATAATTTTTTTTTTATATTTGGCTGCCTTGTAACAGCAGAGACCCATAATAATGGATCATAAAATTGCCAGCTTAAAAAAAAGTTGCCAAAAGCAAATTACGGTAAGTCAATCCACTATACCTTGATGGCTATGTGATAATGTCGTGCATTCTAAATGTGCGGGTTACACTGACCTATTGGGGGATGCTATTGCCCGTGTCGTCCGCTGTCGTAGAATTTCTGAAAGAGCGACAGCAACAATTAAATTTACTGCAGCTGTTAGAATGCTCGTTCTCCGGACTACCAGCTGTGCTGCAATTCTGTTTTTTTGTGGTCTCCGTTTTGTTTTTTATGCTAATGCGCTTACGCTATTAGCTCTATGGGTAAACTGTTTGTTGTTCGTTATGTTTAACTGCACATCGCCTCTCTTGGTCAGCAAGCAAGCAATCTCAAAATAGATTATTTTCTCGCACTTTGATTTATTTTATACTTTCCGCCGCTTTTTGGTGTTGTATACGATATTTTATCTTTTTACATTTGACTACGTTGTTACAGTAGAGACCCATAAGAATGGAATAAATTGTCTTCAAAAAACTTACTAAAAGCAAATTACGGCAAGTCAAACCAGCATACCTTGTAGGCTATGTGATAATGTCGTGCATTCTAAGTATGCGGGTTACACTGGCTAGTGGGAGACTGCCCAACGAAATGGTTTTGCGCTATAGATAGGACTCGTGTATGGAGATTGATGGTGAAATGCGGGCGTTTCTGCGTCAGACAAGGAATGGCTTTAGGGGCTATTGGTTTTCGCGAATTAAACGATCAGCTCACTGCCCTGGGAGCCCAATCCAACAGCCTTGAACTGTTGGATAAGTCTTCAGAGCTTGAAGAGTCCACTCCTGGTGATTTGCCGTTACCTAATATCTTCAGCATCCGACTGCAATTCAGCAGGCTTCTACCCCGATCTAAGCTCATCTCTTTTGTTATTCCGATAGCTGTGAGGTCTGCTGTGGACACTGGTTCTGTCCCGAACTTTAATCTCTCAGATGTCGATTGGTCATCGGCATTAGATTCAAACTTTCTGTTGCCTTCTTCGTCAAACGGTTTTATTGGCGATCTTCATGAAATGTCCTTACGGCAGGTTAATTGTGTGCGCAATTCAAGAAATAGATCTCTTGATCTGATATTCGTGTTGGATTCGTTCGACAGTGTTGTGCACAGGATTGACCCGCTTACACTCCCTGAAGACCCTTTTCATACCACTCCGGATATTATCATTGATCTACCAGCCCGAATTAGCTGAGCGTGGCAATTGTTTCCGAATGGCAGATTTTCATAAACCGAATGATCTTATTCTGCAATTCAACTGGTGCCAACTGTACACAATTGTACATTGATGTTGCCATTAAACTATTTTATGATACATTGTTCTCGCTCTTTGATATCTGCGTTGCTCTTGATCACTGAGCGAGGCCTGATAGGTCATCCCTTTTTCTACTCAAAATTCCACCTGCTATAAGGATTATAGTAGGACGTTGTCACCTCCGATTTTCACAGAATCCTAAGCAATTTTTTAACTTTTTCAATTCTAAACGTAAGCCATCTACTGCGCCTTCTTCGGTTGAGTTTGTAGATGAGAGCTAATAGAATAGAATACTTATCCAGGCATAATTAATCTGTTCGCAAACTTTTTTTAAACTATCTTCACCTCCTCTAGATATAACAAAAATCAGCCTTATCCTTATCAGTTATACTGCATCTTCAATCTCTTTTACGGAAAATTCTCTTTTCAGCGACCTTAACACAATCACGCCGGTTTACTGATATGTAAACCTGTTTTTAAACTTTTTGAATTGTCCGTAAGCATAAGGTTCGATGTCGAAAACTATAGAGGTATTTCCTAATTATTCGCTATATCTTAAGTTTTTGAGAGAATCATAACATCATACTGCATCATTTATCTTGTTCTACTATTTCACCTTCCCAGCATAGGTTCGTGAAGCGCGGATCTACAACCAATAACTTCCGTGAGTTTACTTCGCTTGTAATTGATGGGCTTAACAAAACAATGCAGACTGTCGTCATCTATATAGATTTCAGTAAGGCTTTCGACTCTGTCAACCACTCCTTACTGCTTCATAAATTATGCCTTCTCGGCTTCCCCGTCAATCTCTTGAACTAGATTTCAGAACATTTGCGTAAGAAGCCAAAGGGTGCTTTTCAGAAATTCTTTTTCTAAACGTATTCTGGTGACTTCCGGTGTTTCTCAAGGTCATCATGAAGTATTAATGTATGCTGATGATGTCAAATTATGCCTTGCATACAAAGATATGGCATGTAATCTTTTAGAGGCTAACACTGCTTAAAACCTTATATGTAAAATTAGTAAATTACCAACTAGGAGCTACCCTGTCCCTTCTTCTAAGAACACCACATACTTGTCAAGCTACGATCGCGTTTGCTTTAGCAGTTATAAAATATTAAAAAAAAAAAAAACAAGTTCCTCCCAATCGGACTCGAACCCGTACCGACCGTACTACTTGCTACCGCCTCTACTCGATAGCCGTAACAACAATTCATTTTCGATAAGAAAAAACGAATTAAAATATCGGCACATAAAAATTTAAGCGATACTCTAGATCCTGCCTTATTTACAGGCCTTAGCCCTCCACGGGCTATTCAGCCTTTATCCTCTTAGACTGAAATACGAGGGAATATTTTCCGAAGTTGAGAGCCTACTCTACTGTTGAACTTCTGCGGCGACGCCGGCAAAATGCTAACCTTGCATTTCCGCAAGTGCCTCGACTGGTTGGTCCGCTTATTTGGGGCTCCAGCCAATCTCTGACTCCACGCACACTCCGGCCGCGGTTTCGTTGCTGGGCCTTTACGACAAGAATTAAGACCGTCCTTGGTCTTATAGAGGTTGCTCAAATCTTGCTGCAGCCAGGTCAACTCTAGCTGTACGCGTCTGCGCCTGAAGAAGAGAAAGGCAACAAGGCCAGATGTCATGATAATGAAAGGCTTAGAAGTCGATGCGGAATCCATCTTGTTGATGTACTCCTGTTTTGCTTCGCTCAATTGGTGTAAAAAGGGTAGAGTCAGAACAGTACGGTGATCTGTAATTCATAAAACGGGTGATGTGGCAACACCTGGAGCTCGCTTTGGGAGTCCGAACGGGAACGTAACCAAATAAGTGACTCTCACCCTTGCCGGGTTATCGCCATCAATCGTGCTGTCTGCGGTGCTGTCGTTAATGATTAGCACGCCATCGTCGATTTCTTCCAACTGTCCTGCAATGGCCAATTCCATCAGAATTTAGCTGTGCCGCGCAATTAGTGCTTTAGAACCTGCAGAAGATATGTGATATTTTAGCACTGCAGATGACTACCGCCTTCACTTCATTTTTTGCATTCTGCCATAATATGCCATAATATCGCGTCCAAATCGATTATACCTACGCCGTGTGCAACAGGGAAAATCTGTACTCTCCTACACTGCAGCTTAACCTTAGGGTACTTAATGAGGAAATTAACACCCCACCATCAAATTAACTCCATCATTTTACGTCAGCAATTTGTATGAGCTCGCTGCCGCTGACACTTGCGGTGTCTAAAATTGTGGGGTTAATAACATTGAATTTTGCCTAAGTGATATAAAATATAAGGTTTTCTATCTTATAATCAATATCAATATCAATAAATTTGGTAGCACTCAATATTCGGCAGACAGTGTTTGTTAATTTATTAATCTGATTCAATAAGCTGTTTTCTGTTAGCCTGGACCTTTCCATCCTGGTCAGGTATGCCGGATATAAGCTATAAGGTTGTTCCTAAGAAATTTAAGCTTCTGACGATTCTATAGGGAGAACTTAAAGCGGACAACAAAGTTTGCAAATGGTTCCAATAGGATTTTAACAACTTACGCATGTGCGACTGAGAGAAATAATTGGACAATTTTCATGGAAATATTAATTATGCCATAATACTGTTCAGATCTGACGAGTGCTGCAAGTATTCATACTATTCCCAAATAGGTATATCCCCGTCTTATATTGAAATAAATGTTGAATTAAAGTAATTAGCCGACAGTTCAAAGGGTGATAAGATAGCATAGGAGTAGAATCCCAAAATGAGACAAACGTAATAAACTTTAAGTACCGATTTATTTTAAGGCTTAAGCTGAACAGAACTAAAGCTGAAAAAGAATATTGAAGTGAGTCTGTTTTTTGTCCTTGTGGACCATCCTTGCTTCCTAGGTCTGCCTGCACCTTCTCTCCTGTACAGAGGGGTGTTAATTTGTATCATAGCCATTTATTTTTTTGGCAAAAACCTTTTCTCTAACTGCAAAGACCCTGTTTTGCCAAGCGGTTTCTAACTTTTTTCTGATTGATTCACTAAGCTCTTCGCCTGATGCATAGCATACTTTAAGTGGCCTCTTCTTAGCAACCGAGTGCACCGATCGATTGTACTCTTAGCTGGCCTGCATTATAAGCTTGACCGTGTCGTCAATTTTTCTTTCCATTTTGAGGCATTTGGCGATTTCTATCAGGGCGCCATGAAAATGCTCTACCTGCACGTTAGGTTTACTGTGAAGCGGTGGTGTGCTTACAAAGTCTATACCAAACTGATTTCTTAACTACGAAGTTATAATCTCCGAATTAAAATACGCTCCTTTGTCATAGTCAATGAATTTTGTCCTGGGAAAGGTATTCAAAATGTAGTTGACTAGAGTATATACGTCGGCTATTGTTTGAGATATTATTGTATGAAAAATATTCAATGCAAGTAAATAACTGTTTTTTGTCCGTTGAAAAAATATCTATGTGGAGCTGTATTTTCCAGTGCTTTGCCATTCTTGGCCTTAGTGCAAATCCTACAGTTTGCAACAACTTCAACAGCCAGCTTAAGAAAATAGTAGTCGCACAGTATCTGTTTGACATCTTCAACGTAAACATAGCATGTTCTACCAATTTGTTCACGGAGGACATCGTCAACCGCTCTTTGAAATATACTGCCCGCGTTCATTAGCCCTAACGTCAGTCGGAAAAATGCATATTTCCCTTCATTCCGTCGTGACGAATTTGGCCTTCCTTAGATTGGCTAATGTCATAGAGATACTTGACATGGAAGCCGATCTTCGATAACTCTCCCGTTTAATTTGCGAAAGTCAATAACCAAAAGATTTTTTCCCGAAATTGTTCATGTAGATTTTGGTAACAATTTTGTTAGAAACATGTATTGAACTAACTGTGAAGCTGCTTTACGGGCTTAATGAAGTTCTTAGCCGCCCAGGCATCGATCAGAAACTTTAATTTTCTCCCAGCCAACTGCCTCTTGGCAGCCGGAAGTGTCCGCTAACAAATTAAGAGAATCGGTCTTGCTATCGGACTGAGCTTCGTCCTCTATAGCAGCATAATCTGCCGAGGCCCGATCTCCGTACTTATCGGATTTCTTAGTCTCGGCCTGTTGGTAAATGTTGTTTAATCTTTGGCGTATTTTACCCTTCGTTCTGCAGTCAAAGTTCGCTGCTCTTTTATTCTCAGTTGCCTGTCTTAAACTTGCCGTAGACTGTTCTATGTCCATTGGTTCTGGAAGCTGTGGTTGCCACTGCTTGCTACCAGGCACTTTCTGTTTGTCACCTTGGGTATTGTTTCTTAAGATATGAGGATTCTTTTCGAATTTATAGTCACCTTGGGGTTGACCACGCGTCTGTTGCCGACCGGCCTCGAATTCCTGAAGCTTTTCGCTCCGGAACTTTGAGGAGCTCGCAATGTGTGCGCTTCTCCCGTTGCTGTTCTCCGTTTTCCTTGCCAACGCAGTTGAAAAATTCTGTGGCTGGACAAGACACGACAGAAACGCATGCTGCGCATCTGTGTATGTGTTTTTGCAAATTTGGAAAACGAATGTATTCACGTTTTTTGTTTACCATTCGATCGTCTTCAAAATAATTTTCAAACATCTTTGTGAAAATTAGTTTGAGACGGGTTTCACGCATTTCAAAGCCTTCTCGCTTGAGGAGGCGTGGATGCCCATTGAATTGAACTCAACTTTGGCTTACAATAAATAAATTCTCAAATACACCTTCGTGACAAGAAGTTAATAAACTATGTGAAAATTGCTAGATAACCTTTTATATGAGCAATTATCAATGCCTATATTACATTTGGCACATCTGTCATAAACTTTCTTAAATGTCTCAAAATTGCACTTGTTTTTTTGCCTTGAACCCAATTAAACGGTATTATTGTCTTGTGTCAATATAGGTAACAAGCAGATAGAAGCATCTCAACCCCATTAATACATATACAGACATTATCTAGATAGGTTAAGACACACAGAAGATATAAGGCAATTGGTAACATTGGACACGTGTCAGTGAAAGTGCAAGCATATCTGTATACCTGTGCATATAAACAAAATTGCGTTTGCCAGAGCTATTACTTTAATAACCAATGCCATAAATTAACTGCTACTTTCGAAAGTAGTAACAACAGGAACTAGTTACTTTAAAATACTAGTTACTGTTAGTGGCTTGAGTAATTATTGCTCATCCCTATTATAAAGAGATATTGAATTGTGGGCTAGGGACAATTATTCTAACATCATAGGTAACGTAGACTGCCACACTTAATAAAGGTGATCACTAACAACAAAAAATAAACATTTTCTAAACATTTTCTGTGCAGGGGCAGTAATATGACTGAAATCTGTGAACCCTTGAACTTGGCAAGGGGTGAGGCACATATGCTCAGATAAGAGTCTTATAAATCAATTATCTTTACAGATGTTAAAAGGTCAATAGAATTATTAGAAAAACTTCAGGCTAGCGGAGATTTTCCAACAACAAAATTAGCCGCATTACAAAAAGTTCTAAATTCTGATTTTTTGAACTCTGTGCGTGAAGTCTATGAACACGTTTACGAAACAGTTGATATACAAGGCTCACACGATGTTCGGGCATCTGCAACAGCTAAAGCAACTGTGGCTGCTTTTGCTGCCAGTGAAGGCCATGCACATCCAAGAGTTGTAGAATTGCCAAAAACAGAGGAAGGTATGTATGTATTATACTCACCCAGCTAGTTTTTCTTTGGATGCTATGTGTAAACATATGTATCAATTTCTGTGAGTCGTAGTCGTAAGTAGTAAGCTTAAGAATAAGAGACGGATTATTGATTGCGATTTCGCAGAATCGAAGCGAGTCGTCAACAATTTCAAATAAACTAGATATGCGCGTGCTATACGGGACCCAAGTTAGCACACTCTACTTTTTTTTAAGCCATTACCTTATTTCTGAACTTTTATATTTAATAAGGTTTTGCAACAAATTGGTCATACTCAATTTTCCCTTATTAAATATGTGCTCATAAATTCGATTATGAATAATTTGTACAAAAGTTGAATATTGTCCATAAACTTTGGGGAAAAGCTGTTTCAAGTACATCATTGTAAGTTTTTGCATTCATATTTGACGTGAAAAACTGTACCTCGCATGTCCCATAATAGGAAATGGCTCTCACACCATCACACCTCTCACTCGACTATGAATCTGTTCCAACTGGTGTTCTTTGTTGCGTATATTATGCCCCACCAGGTGCTTCCATGTGCGCTCGCTCAAAATTCTAATTTTAATCTTTAGTTGTGAATCATTTCTTATTATTTGTTGAATGGTTGATAACCTAAGAGTGGGTTTGTTTTTCATTTTAGTCTCTTTAAATGTGAAGCATTTCTTAATATTTTTTAAATGGTTGATAATCTCGCTTTAACGCCTTTGCGGCAGTCATAAAGGTTGGACACTTCTCTCAAAATAGTTTTTATATCAGCATTAGAAATTATTCTGTTATTATCGACATTATTATTTTTTCCACACTAACTTATTTTGTAGATATACGGATATAACTTTTCGGCATCTAATTGTTTTTTTGCTATTTCACTTATTGACTTATTGTATCTCCTTGTAAGCTTAAATTTTTGATTTTTCTTTCGCGGATAATGGTTAATAGACTTCAGCTGGGAAAATGTTGGTCGTGCGTAGCCGAATAATTGAGATAAACCAAAACGAATTAGCATGTTCGAACCTGATGGCGGAAAATCGAAGCATAAAACAAAATAGCAAAAACCATATGACGGGATCTTTCCATCGCATGCTTTTTTTGTCATTAAGAGAGTATACGAAGATGACAAAAAAAAAAAAATAAGAAAGTAGGTGTCAGAAAATGCCATTTGTACTTGAGTTGGGAGTGCCCGACTAGGGGTTACCGTGAACATTCCACCAACACCAAAAACAGGTCGCGCTCAGCGTTCCTTTGCCACAGCATTAAAAAAAAAAGTTGACTTAAAAATTAAGTTCCGCCTTGCGGCATCAAATTCGCAACTACCTTCAACCAACTGAACTACTTTTCAGCTTATACTCCATAACTATAACAAGAATTGGGTTTCAACAACAAAAAATATAATTAAAATAGCAGCAAATACACAGATCATGGTATACAATACAATCACAATTGCAATTCCTTTTGTGTGCATGCATGTGTTGGTATGTGTGCATATGTATACAGGAGTTATTACGCTTTCAACTAGCGCTCGCTGACACATGGCTTGCAAATTCTACATCGACAGTAGGTCTTCTTATGAGAATATTCGTATGTTCTCAAAAAGACAACAGCATTAAAATTGTGGTTTAAATTGCTAGATAGTTCCAATAGATACATTTATTTGTTTCGTTTAGGGTGGCGATATCTAAAATACAAAAGATACTTGATCTGTATATATAAAAACATGATTTCGAAACCGATTTTTATCGATTGCTTAGAAACGGAGCAAGTTATCGATTATCTAAAACACCTCCAGCTCTTATAGGTTCTGATATCCTTTGCGTTCCTACATACGGACAGACGGACGGGCAGAAATTCAGACGAAAATGGCAAGACCGGCTCGGCTATTGATGCTGATCACGAATATTTACCTTTTGTCTGTTTTTAACATTCTCACAAAAAAACAAGTAAGAGGCTCTAGTCGGGAGCTCCCGACTAGGGGATACCCTGAACCCTCATATTGAATAGAATTGAAGTCTCTAGCTCTTATAGGTTCTGAGATCCTTGCGTTCATACATACGGACAGACAGACAGACGGACGGACGGACGGACAGACAGACGGACATAGCTAGATCGACTCGGCTATTGATGCTGATCAAGAATATATATACTTTATGGGGTCGGAGATGCTTCCTTCTGCCTGTTACATACATTTGCACTTTGCACAAATACAATATACCCTTTTTACCCATTTTCAATGGGTTCAGGGTATAATTATTCCATTGTCGATGGATTCAACATATAAAAATTGTTATTTAAGGTATTTGGTCTATGTTCATTCATGTACGAGGAGTCTTTGTTATAAGTCTTTGTTATATTGTAAGTAATATTTTAAATAATTTCAATTATAAATTATATAGACATAGTTTATATCTGACTTGCATTTCTTTCAGGTTTGGGCTTCAACGTCATGGGAGGCAAGGAGCAGAATTCTCCCATTTATATCTCGCGAATAATACCAGGTGGCGTTGCAGATAGACATGGAGGGCTAAAAAGAGGAGATCAGCTGCTTTCAGTAAACGGAGTGGTAAGCTAACACTATGTCAAAGCGAAAAATCGGTGGGGCGGTCGGCAGTTCACGTCTAGGGGATAACCTGAACCAAAGACTGTATAAACACTAAGATGAGTAACGCCTATACATTTGAATGCAACGCAAAATTTCTAGCCTGGCCTTTGATCTGGCCTTTGAGGCTTCGTACGACATGCCTGCCGACTGACTGTTCGTTCTCCAAAGACCAGTCGAACGAATGCCGAAGTCGCGGCTTGCTGATGCTGACACGAGCAACGAAGTTAGTCGCCAGCCTGCCTTCAGCAAAGCTGGTCGATGGTGCTTTGCGTCGCTTCGTTTTCGAAGTACATTGAGCGAAAAAGTTTAAAACTTACGATCGACGCAAAGTGCTTGTGCTTTATCCATGAAATGCATGCTTTAATAAAATTATATATTACTCTAGATACTAACGATTAATTTTTCAGGAAAATTTAAGAATAAAATACTTTTTTCACAAGGCGCATCTTGTGCAATAACTACGATAAGAAAATATCACACATAGATTGATTTCACTTTTGTTTTTGAACAGTGTATGCTCGAGAAAAGTTCTTGTCTCAGCCAATGGCGTGCAAGCACCTCTGGTTGTATGCGTGAATTATGCATGCATAAGAACTTTAAAGTATGTATGTATGTGTTGTTCTTCACTACGCTGGCTTTAGCTGGCAAGAAATGAATTTTGTTATTTTTCTAGCGCTGATCACGACCTACCCCAATTTTGTATTCACATATGAGTGCATGTTGTGTACTGAGGTTGGCTCCGTAGAAAATATGTATTTTTAAGTCGATGCAAAATTGTTATATAATTTCTTTAAATTAAATTAATATTATTTTTATTCCCCAATTATAAAATAAAAAAAATTAAAGCATTTCAAGTCGGCTCATATTTAGTTTCCTCCTGCCTCCTCGCGGTGTTCCCTGGGTACCGACCATCGGTAGCTAATTTGAGCGGCGACTTTGTTCTTTATAATTCTAACAAAAATAATAAAATATAAAAAAATAAAAATTATTTAAATGTATCTTTGAAAACAACAAATTTGCACTTTTATTTCCTTAATTTATTTTGTATTACTTAAAATTAATAATTTAATTAATAATTTCAAATATAAAAAATTACATAAATATTTGCATCGACTTAAAAATACATATTTTGTACGGAGCCAACCTCAGTACACAAAATGCATTCATATATCAACACAAATTTGGGGTAGGTCGTGATCTGCGCTAGAAAACTAAGAAAATTGTTTCTTTGCCAGCCAGAGACTTTGCCAGAGCAGTGGATAACAACACATTCAAATATGCTGTTATGTATGTATATTCACACGCATACAAACATAATTGCTTGCACGGCCCTCATAGAGCCGAAGCTGAGAACACATTCTATTTTTAGCTTTTTCGTTCTCTCGGCTGTGAGAGCGCAATGATACAGAGTTCGTTTTCGTTCTCAATTTTCAAAAAATCAAGCCGCATAGTAGCATTTTGTTATACGGCGTTACTCATCTTAGTGTTTATACAGTCTTTGCCTGAACCTTCTTTCACCAACACCAATTACAGCTCACACCACGAGCTTCTTTGCCTTACTATTAATAAAAATAAATTAAAACAAGTAAGAGGTTCTAGTCGAGAGCTCCCGACTAGGGGATACCCTGAACCCTCATATTCCAACACCAAATGCAGCTCGCGACGGACGGACAGACAGACGGACATGACTAGATCGACTCGTCTATTGATGCTGATCAAGAATATATATACTTTATGGGGTCGGAGATGCTTCCTTCTGCCTGTTACATACATTTGCACTTTGCACAAATACAATATACCCTTTTTACCCATTTTCAATGGGTTCAGGGTATAAAAATAGTTACCGTATGTGGTGTTGGTGCACGCTACGAGGAGGAAAAGTCCTACAAAACGGTTGCAACAATTTTATTGTGTACCTTCCAAACGGCATTATACTCTTTTTTCAAGATCTTTGTAGAATTCATTTAAGTGGCTCACACTTCTCGAAAATTGTGATTGAAATAGAGGTCAAAGATCTAATGTGTAAAGTTTTGGGTCAAAACTTATTTACAACATAGTGCAAATTCAGTAAATACTTGTTTCACACCTATCGTATAATTCCACAAATCCTGTATGTAAAATGCAAATCAACTATTTTTTTTGTCCGATCTTTTTTTATAAATGAATGCGTGTTTTAGCGATTTTGAAAATTTCAAGCGGGAAAACAGTTGTAGGCATCTTTTTGCTTACTATCCGACCGGATTAAAACTCTTTTTTAAAGGTCTTTTTTGAAAATTTCTACGTCACTTGCTTCACAATTTCCCCAGAAACAAAGAGGGTTGATGGAAAATGCGAGACAAAACTTTTAGTTCTTAATGCAATAGTCTGCAAATTCATTTTCAAATATTTGTGAAAATATATCTAGATGTGGAGTTCAAGGTGTTACGGTTAGATTTCCATTTTACAAACTTTAACGAAATAAAATTTCTCGACCTACGGGGAGTACATATGTATATATGTATTAAAAAGGGTATTACATTAAAATATTAGTTTTAACATCCGAGCTATGCTTGATAAAACCGATTCTGAAAGTTTTTTACAGAAGTTAAAACAGTACTTACTGCTTTGTCTTCTACTCCAAAACTGTGAAATATGAGTTGGGGAATATCCGAAAAAAATATATATTTAACATTAGTAGATCATGACCAAAAATTACATCCATGTTACTTAATTCGTAAGTGTTTAAATTTAAAAATATATTCATCAGATTTCAGGGAGCGTAAATCGGTCAAAACGGCTATGAGATTCTCGAGTAATAACTGTATTTATAATCCGCAAATAAATGATGTTAAGATTATAGTATTTTTTTTTTTCGTTTCAGTCGGTTGAAGGGGAAAATCATGAAAAAGCAGTTGAATTATTAAAGCAAGCGGTTGGTTCCGTAAAGCTTGTGGTACGTTACACACCCAAGGTTCTTGAAGAAATGGAAATGCGGTTTGATAAACAACGTAATACACGTCGTCGTCAGTAAAGCTTACAAAAATGTATCTTACAATTGGAACAACAATTTTAACATGCTTTAAAAATCTCACAAATTACATAATGCGCTCTTCAGTTGCAGTTACAAGTTACAAACCTAGTGTGCAGACGACCAAATATTATAGATTTGTTTTAACCAAAGGGTTAAAATTGCATATGGATGTATTATACTTTCTAGCTTATGTACGCTAAAAGATAATCAACTTGATTTTATATATTTACTTGTTTGCCAGAATTACAAATTTTTACTTTAAATTTGAGTTGTAAGAAAAACGAGTCTACTGTTAGTCTCTAATTGATACCCAGTTTTTATTATGTTGCTAAAACTAATGGTAGTCAACAAACAAGATAAATAATGAAAAGTTTGAAATTTTCCAAATGTCTCTTAATTTCGATAATCAATAGCTAAAAAAAATTAAATATATTAACCTCTTATTCAATTTATTAGGCAGCAACCCACCCTTGTATTGTATAATTTAGTATCTTAAATATAAAGTTGCTTATGTGTTCTATTAATAAATTGCTTTTAAGAATGCAATAATTAACATACCCGACGGCATAAAAAATAAACATATTTCTTGTACACAATTATTGAATCTAATTTATTGGTTTAGTTAGGTGCTTAAATAATTATTTTTATCTTGCGTAATAAAAACATTATACATTTTTGTTTTGAGAATCTAATGTCGAGTTAATAAGATAACTTAAGATTTCAAGGTCTAGGCTCCCGACTAGGGGATACCCTGATGAACCCTCTTATTCCAACACCAAATGAAGCTCTCAGCAGGCACTAGGAGCACCTACATCTAAAATTTCAAGTCTCTAGCTCTTATAGGTTCTGAGATCCTTGCGTTCATACATACGGACAGACAGACGGACGGACAGACAGACGGACATGGATATACACTTTATGGGGTCGGAGATGCTTCCCTCTGCCTGTTACATACATTTACATATTGCACAAATTTTTTAATGGGTTCGGGTTTAAAAAAGGAAGTGGAAGATGAAGTTACAAAACACGAGCAAAATGAAGAAATATTTTTCAATGATGAAATCGTTAATGATGAAAAAGTTGGTAATGAAACAGTTAGTGCTAAATTAGTTAGTGATAAAACTGTTAGTACCAGAACCCTTAGTGATAAAGTTGTTAATGATGAGATAGTTAGTAATAAAATAATTAGTGATGAAATAGTTAGCAATGAAGTGATTCGTATCGAAACAGTTAGTGATGAGATAATAAATAATGGAGGGGTTAGGTTCGAAGCTGATGATCTATAATCAAATCGGGATTAAAAAGTGATTGTAGAAAATAAAGGAAACAGTGCAGTAAAAATTAATAATCATGCTAATGAAGCTCCAGCGAATAGTGGAATCACTAGGATTGGAGTCTTAGAAGAGAACTTTGATAGGGATATTTTAACAATATGTTGTGGAGATTCTAATAAAACAGAAAATACATATATTTTTAGATGTTGATTATAGCAAAGGAGAGAATTTGAAAATTATTTGAAAATACTTATGTTAAAGCCAAAAGGCCAAATCAGCCAAAAATAAGACATGAGCTAAGCGTAAGATTAGAAAATGGCAAAGTATTTAATTGTATACCATGACGGATATCTTATATGGAAAAAGAAAAGTTACAAGAATTATTTAACGAATACTTAAAAGAGGGAATCATAAGGCCAAGTTGTTCAAGGTATGCATTTCCTATAGTACTAGTGAAGAAAAAAACTGGAGACATGAGGTTATGTATTAATTTTAAAAGACTGAACAAAATTATATATATTCCCTTGACCGATGATTTGTTAGATAGGCTATGTGGAAAGACAGTATTAACAAAGTTGGACCTAAAAATGGGTATTTTCATGTTTTTGTTAATGAGCAATCTATTAAATATACTTCATTTGTTACCTCTTTAGGGCAATATGAATTTCTTAAGATGCCCATGGGTTTGAAAACTGCGCCGCACATATTTCAAAGATTCCTTAACAACATATTTTGCGATATGATAAGATGATATTATGATAGCAAGGAAAAAACATAAAGGAACACATGGAGACTTTAAAGGAAGTTTTTATAAGAGTTGAAATTAAACAGAGTGAATTTTTTAAAATCAACGTAATATATTTAGGATTTTTGGTGGATTGTAAAGGCGTAAGGGCTGCTGAAAAAGGATTAGAAGCGGTAAAATTATTTCCAAAACCAAACAAAATTCAGGGAGTGCAATGTTTCTTAAGGCTATGCTCCTATTTCAGGAGATTCATTCTTGACTTTTCTATATTAGCTAAACCCTTATATGATGATGCTAGTGCATTGAGATTTGGGACGGTATTATTTCAACAAAAAAGAAGAAGAAAGTTACGGTTTTTTATTTTTTAAGAGAGGTTAAGTCTAAAGATCATAGTTTTGAGTTAGAAACGCTTGCTATTATTTATGCAATTTGTTGATTTCGTATATATCTTCGGGAAAAAAAATTTAAAATAATGACAGATTGCAACTCATTAAATTTAACGCTTAACTATATAGATTTAAATCCGAGAATGGCTAGATGGGCCGTATAACTACAAAATTATTATTTTGAGTTAGTGCATAGATCGGGCAAGCAAATGCAACATGTGGATGCGTTAAGCAGATGTTATGAGGATATTTTAGTTATTGAATCTTATATTTTTGAGGACAACTTGATTATATGCCAAGGAAAAGATACAAACTGGTA
Source organism: Drosophila ezoana (assembly GCA_035045725.1). Classification (NCBI taxonomy): domain Eukaryota; kingdom Metazoa; phylum Arthropoda; class Insecta; order Diptera; family Drosophilidae; genus Drosophila; species Drosophila ezoana. The sequence goes on from JAWNOU010000199.1 coordinate 749,185, forward strand.
GATATTAGAAAGCTGTTAGAAAAAAAAGAGCATTAGCTGTTTGAAATGAGAAATGGGGTCATTTACAGAAAGACAAATGATAGCACATTAGTTTTTTATGTACCAACGGATTTGAAAGAACATGTCGTTTACAAATATCATGATGAGTTGGGACATGCAGAGATAAGATGATTGATGCTATTGGAAAGAGTTATTGGTTCCCATATATGAAGGAAAAGCAATAAAGCATATAGGGAATTGTTTAAAATGCATTACATTCGCCCCCAAGTCGGGTAAGAGTGAAGGACTATTATATAGCATACCGAAAGGAAACAATCCATGGGAGATAATCCATATAGACCATTACGGACCAATTAATGCATATATTTGCGGTGGTTGACAGATTTTCCAAATTTGTTAGACTATATACAGCAAAGACAACAAGTACGAAAGAAACGAATAGTGCATTAAAGGATTATTTCAGAGCTTATAGTAGACCTAAGTTCATTATATCGGATAGAGGGAGTTGTTTTACTGCAAAGGATTTTGAGTAATTTTTAAATAATGAGGGAGTAACACATATTAAAATAGCAACTGTATGCCCGCAAGCAAATGGTCAGGTGGAAAGGTTAAATAGGGATTTGGATCCGATAATAGCAAAAATGGCGGAGCCAGAAAAGGGATTACATTGGAATATTACTGTAGAAAAGGTTGAATATGCGGATTACAACAGAAAGGAAAAGTTGGTGATGAATCAAAGGAAAAATTAGAAGAGTTAACACGGGTGAAATTTGGAAAATATAAGAAAGAGTGGAGAAACATGTCAACAAGAACCTCAAGTCTGAAATGATGATCGCATTAATAACAAGTAAGAGGTTCTAGCCGGGAGCTCCTCGATCTGCGCAGGCACTAGGAGCACCTACATCTAAAATTTCAAGTCTCTAGCTCTTATAGGTTCTGCGCGGATCGAGTTTGTTTCCGATAAACGATAACTTGCCCCGTTTCCAAGTAATCGATGAAAATGTATATCGAAATCCCGTTTTTTAAGCAATTTTGGTAATAATTTTGGTAAATAATAAGAGCAAGAGTTACCAAACTTGACATGTAGCTTCTAGAATAGTATATACATATATATCGATTATCTTTCATTTTACACCTATCGCCAACTCCCCGCTACTCTCTATCTATAAGCGCGAGCTGCATTTGGTGATGGAATAAGAGGGTTCAGGGTATCCCCTAGTCGGGAGCTCCCGACTAGAACCTCTTACTTGTTTGTATAATATTTGTTTTTTAGGCGGTTGCTTGTTCTGTTCTTCGGTGCCGTTTTACTTTGTTCTGCGCTCTCGCACCTTTTTTTTTATACCCTGAACCCATTAAAAAGGGGTATTATGTTTTTGTGCAAAATGCAAATGTATGTAACAGGCAGAAGGAAGCATCTCCGACCCCATAAAGTATATATATTCTTGATCAGCATCAATAGCCGAGTCGATCTAGCCATGTCCGTCTGTCTGTCCGTCCGTTTGCCCCGTTTCCAAGTAATCGATAAAAATGTATATCGAAATCCCGTTTTTTAAGCAATTTTGGTAAATAATAAGAGCTAGAGTCACCAAAGCTAGAATAGTATATATATATCGATTATCTTTCATTTTATACCTATCGCCAACTCCCCGCTACTCTCTATCTATAAGCGCGCGCTGCATTTGGTGTTGGAATATGAGGGTTCAGGGTATCCCCTAGTCGGGAGCTCCTGACTAGAACCTCTTACTTGTTGTTTCTAGGCTTGCCCCTCACTTCTCAACAGATGATGTAAAAACTTTTATACAGGCAAAAATGCACGCCACAGGTATAACGGTGAAGAAATTTAAATTCGCCTGTGAAAGGGATATTGCGTCCTTTAAAATAAGTGTTCCGCCAGAATTATTTAGTAACATATGTTGTAAAGAGTTTTGGCCGGAACACTTAATAGTCAAAGAATGTTAGGCCAAAAAGAAAAATCGGACTCCGATTTTGTTACCAGATGTTTCTAGTGGCTCAACAACTTTAGTTACTTTGTCAAAAAACTAAATTTTTCTTTCGAGCTTGCCTACCAGAATGTTAAAGGTCTTAAATCTAAGCTTAATAACCTGTACTAAGATTCCATCGCTTTTAATTTTCAAATTGTCGCTTTTACTGAGACCTGGCTGAAGCTGGACATCTCAGACTCTTCAATTTTTAATTTTTAATTAATTTTTCAAACACACCACTAACAGATGTGATCGAGCTTCCCGTATCGGTGGAGGAGTACTCATAGCTGTCGAGTCTGCTCTTTAGTCGGAACGCATTGATCTTCCCATTTCAGAGATTGAGTTGGTGGCTGTAAGAGTTGAATTTGGAAGTTTTTCTATTTTTATTTCTTGTTCATATATACCCCCTCTATCTAACTTGTCCACTTATCAAACCCATCTTAATGCTATTAAATCTGTCTCCTCCCTACTTTCTGATAGGGACCTTTCAGTAGTTATTGGGGACTTTAATATCCCAGATGTCGATTGGTCATCGCCATTAGATTCAAACGTTTTGTTGCCGTCTTCGCTAAACGAATTTATTGATCTACATGAAATGTCCTTACGGCAGGTTAATCGTGTGCGCAATTCCAGAAACAGATCTCTTGATCTAATTTTCGTGTTGGATTTGTTCGACAGTGTTGTGCACAGGAATAATCCGCTTACGCTTTCTAAAGACCCTTTTCATCCAACACTGAAAATGGTCATTGATCTACCAGTCCCTATCAAGGAATCGGAATAAGCTAAACGTGTGCGTTGTTTCCGAAAGGCTGATTTTCTTAAACTGAATGTTCTTAATCTGCAAGTCGACTGGTCCCAACTGTACAATTTTGCATACATTGATGGTGCCATTTAACTATTTTATGATACCTTGTACTCGTTTTTATACCCTGAACCCATTAAAAAGGGAAAAGGGGTTTTTGTTTTTGGGAAAAATGGGGGGGGAGCCAAATATTTTTTTTAGTGGGGGGGTGGAGAGAGGGGAGAGTGGATTGGGGGGGGGGGGTGGGGGGGGGGGGTTGTGGTTTTTTTTTTTTATTTAAAAATTTTTTTTTTTTTTTATTTTTTTAATAATAGGAGTTAGAAGGGGTGAGAAATTATGATTTTTTTTTGGGGGGGGGGGGGGGGTTGATGTCTGCGTTCCTCTCGATCACCCATCGAGGCCTGATAGGCCGCCCTGGCTCTCAAGTGAACTTATAAGATTAAAAATAGTGAAGTCGAGGTGTTATAAAAAGTTTAAGAAATCGGGAAATCACTCTGATTACACCCGTTATGCAATTGCCCGATGAAATTTTTCCACTCAAAATTCCATCTGCTATAAGGATACCTTCGCCGATGTCGTCTCCAATTTTCATATAATTCTATGCAATTATTGAATTTTGTCAATTCTAAGCGTTAGACATCTATTTTGCCTTCTTCGGTTAGGTTTGCAAATGAGAGCGCGAATACTGATCCAGGCATAGCCGATCTGTTCGCAAACTTTTTTCAAACTACCTATTCCTCCTCTAGGTAGGATAAAAATCAGCCTTATCCTTATTAGTTAAAGAGGTCAAACTGCATCTTAAATTACATTATTACGGAAAGTTCGCTTCTTAGCGACCTTAACACTATCAAGCCGGTTTACTCACCGGGCCCTGTTGGTGTTCCTGCTTGTGTACTTAGGTACTGCGCTGCAACATTATGTAAACCCGTGTTAAAACTTTTTGAATTGTCCGTAAACACTTCATCATTTCCGATCATTTGAAAGGAATCATACATTATCCCTCTTCATAAGAAAGGGAGTAAGTCCGATGTCGAAAACTATAGAGGTACAGTGGACCCTCGGCTAACGAACATTTCGCATAACGAACACATTTTTTTGGGAAAAAAAGTTTCTCTTAACGAACGAAATTTCGCATAACGACCAACGAAAAAGGGGGAAACCTTAATCTGTCTGTGTTTAGCAATGGCCGCATTCTGCAGATTAACAGTTGCATAAAAGTTTAGATAAAATACAATACTTAGTTTGCCACACGAACTGCTCTATCTACATTCTCTCAACAGGTTCAGATAGCAATCGAGCAATCCATTTCAGATTGTCTCCTTCCGTCGAATACATATTCAGTTCCTTAAAAACTTTATACGTTTCATTTAACTTTCTTTCAATAAAAGCTGAACTTAAAGCACTCAAGATAAGAAAAGCCCCTGGATCTGACGAACTGGACAATAGAACAATAAAGCTGCTCCCCACCAAATGCATGCTATTCATAGTACTCATATTTAATACGATGCTTCGAATTGGACACTTCCCAAGGCAAGGCAGCTCCACCGAGTAGTTGACTTCATCATCGACAGCTTCGAGAACTTCGAGTATTGCGTCGCGGCATTCGTTGACATCAAACAGGCGTTTGACCGAGTGTGGCACAAAGGACTCCTGTTCAAACTAAAAACCTTGCTTCCTCGAAAATAGAAAATTTGTTGTAGTTGTCGATGGCACCTTCTCAGGAGTTAAGGAAATCCAAGCTGGAGTCCCCCAGGGTAGCGTTCTTGCTCCGTGGCTATACACCGTCTACACAGCAGACATGCCGACGGTAGACCAGACGACACTGGAGCATCACGATAGCTTCAAGCTCGCCACATTTGCGGACGACACAGCAATCCTCTCCAAAGCTAGCTGTGTATACCAAGCCACCGACCAACTGCAAGAATACCTGATACCTGATACCGATTTTGAGACGTGGGCATCTAAGTGGCGGATTGCCATCAACAGGCAAAAATCGGTATGCTCCACATTCGCGATCCGCAGAGATACGTCGCCAAGAGTGTTTCTTCAAGGCGAACTCCTCGAGCATAAAGACGGACACCGCTACCTTGGAGTCCACCTCGATCGAAGGCTAACTTGGAGCAAACACTTAACAACAGTATGTCATAGTTTACGACAAAAACTTAAAAGAATGACTTGGCTCCTTAAGGAAAACACAAGCTTTCTCTGAGCAACAAGGTGCTGCTGTACAAAACCCTACTGGCCCCAGTTTGGCGCTACGCAAGCCAAATGTTCGGCACTGCAGCAAAGTCCCACTGGAGGAAAATTAGTGTCTTCCAATCGAAGGTACTGAGACAAAGTACTGGGGCCCCTTGGTACATCCGAAACCGGGCCTTAGCAAGAGACCTAAAAGTCCCCTTGGTGGGTGACCAGTTACGTCAGCAGTCCATCAGCTACATGGCCCGTCTTTCTGCCCACCCCAATATACTTGCAAGAAGGCTTTGCAGAAGAAAACGACGGAGACTTCGCTGGATCCACCCCATCGACCATCCCTCTAAGATAGAGGAAATATAAAACAAATAATTTAAAACTTAATAGGTAATGTTAAGTAAGTTCCTCACATAATTATAAAGCTAGGTTAAGATGCTCGAGTGTAGTATCAATAAATTAGCAAATAAAAAGAAAGAAAAAAAAACAGGTTCAGATAGCAATCGAGCGATTTTTTTTTTCCAAATTCTTTCTTTTTTCCATTTCAGACTGTCTCCTTCCGTCCAATACATATTCAGTTACTTAAAAAATTTTATACGTTTCATATTTTGGTGTATGTTTTCAGTACTTAAAAAGCTTTGTTGTTTTTTATATGACTTTCTTTCAATAAAAGTTAAAATTGAAATATATTAGAGTGTATTTTTTCGACCTGGAACGCATTATTTTATTTTACATTAATTTATATGGGAATAATGGTTTTGCTTAACAAACGTTTTGCACAAGATGCTGGAACCAATTGTGTACGTTAACCGAGGGTCGACTGTAGTTATTTCCAATGATTGCAGTAAATATTGGCTTCCGTTTCTCAGCATTGATAGTATCCCTTTTTAAATCATCGCGTTGTTGGCAGAGATATTGGGTCATGGTATTAAATCATACTGAAAAATGGACATTCTGTTTCCAACAGTGTAATGGAGTTCTGTTGCAGCCAGTACAAAATATTCTACGAATCAGACCAGAAATGTGCTCTGTGTTATTTGCCGCCGAATATGGTTTTGTTTGCTTTTGTTATACAACTTACTCAGAAATAAAGGTCCGCTCTACTTTATTCAGGAATATGAGTTTTTAGCAGCCACAGCTCAAGTTTGAAAATCTTTAAGACGATGATGATTGGCATCGAAAATCCCAACGGATCAAAAAGTGAAGACGGAGTCGAATGAATACGTTTCTTTGTGGCTGTGGAATACAATTTCATTAAATTCAAATAGTGGGACATCACGACGTTGTTTCCTACGCCAAGTGCGCTGGTGTCAGCATTTCATCCAAATTTAAATCGTTGTCAGATTCGTCGCCTCTGACAGCGGGATGATTGGATCACCATTCAACCAACGGGACCTGTCCTCGGCGAAGTAATTCGGTGACCTTGATGTAAAAAGCAGATTATCGACATAAAACGATGTTTTCTAATATGATGCAATAATCGAAAATTCATTCACGTACAAATCTGCGAGGTACGCCGTTTCGTACGTCGCTGAACATAGCTCAAAAGTCTGAAAATGGGTATCAGAGGTGATGACGTCACGAACCAATCAAAAAACAAAAGTGAAGCATGTACAGATCTTTTACCATAGTGCACGACGATTCAATCGCGCCTATTAAATTCTTTACTAAAGTCATGTGGACCGTCATATTCCTTCATGAAGGTTATATATAAAGATTAATCCGAAGGCTGCTGACTACGTCGCTTCTCGAGGGATATTAAACGACGATGAGCAACATCGTTTGAATTTCCAATTGGCTGTTGACCATCTGTTCTGTTGTCTATGCGTACACTTCTTGACATAACTGACGTTCCGGATCGATTGAAATTAAATTATTTTATACAGCCCAAACATTCTACAATAAAGCATGATTGTTTAGACGATTGATTATTATTCTTGACAGACACAACCAACTCAAGTTAAATTTTATTGCGATCTAGAAAACCTTTTTCCAGCTTTATTTGTTCAAACGCCAGCCATTAAAAAAATGCCTTTGTACCGGTGAAAAGTATTATCCGCAAGCGGCGAATCCGCGGGCAGGCAATCCTCTGATGCGTGGAGTCCGGCTGGTACGTAATGTGTGACGTTAAACAGAATAGTAGAGTTACTTCAAATGGCGTCAAACGAGTTTTAATATCAGTATTGTAGAGCTGTTAAGTTTAGTCGAGGAATCCCCTATGCAGAAGTCGATGATTTGGACATTAGATTTGATCATTTGGACATTTTCAGTCGCTTGCATCAGTTGACAAAAGGGCAGCAACGTGTGATGGCGATGCATGCAATTTCAACAACAGTTGTATAGGTGCACTGAGCCATGTCCTGATTGCAATAAATTGATGCGACTACAGCATTTTTGACGACTTCCTCATTAAATTTGGGACTCATATGTTGAAACTGAGAACATTGTACAAAAGTAGTGCAAATATACGCTCAAAATATAATCGTACACAAGCAACACAAAAAATTTGTAACAGCGCGTTGCACAATCAGATAATGTACCAACAATGGGAGTTAATCAGAATAGACACTAACAACACGCCACTGGAGCCGATGCAATATGCGATATATTTTATATGCGATAAATGCAATAATTTATAAACAAACTCTGCACAACAGGTAGAACCTTGCATAACAAAGGTTTTCAAGCATAAGGCATAATCATAAAGTGATTTTCACCGGAGCACAAATCTCAGCATAAGGCATAATCATAAAGTGATTTTCGCCGGAGCACAAATCTGAGCCTTCCATGTCCAAAAATATGTGTAGTTTAGACGAGACGCAAAGATAGAAGAGGGGGGGAAAGTAGGGTAAGTTGGCAACTGCCAGAGTTGCTGCGCGACACGCTACTCATAATAATTACTGATGATGTGGTTAGTATTTATTAGACCGTCTATTACAGACCATATAAACTTGGAAAGAGAAAACCTCAGACTCAGGCCGGATCACTGGTTAGCTTGTGTTCGAGGCACTGCCTCAGATAATGCTCACTGGGGTATCAAAGGGAATTAATCCATGTGCGATTTCCCCTACAGTAAGAGAGGATGTCGCTGGGACTTGCTACGTCGGCGATTAGGATTGGGAAATGTTATTCCTACTGGGTCTCTCGAAATATGGGGAAAAGATATATATTTTCGTATACATGTTGTGGCCTAGCGACACTGTCCAGTTGAAAACTTAATCTTTCGGTATAAGACCCTATGAGTATTAGAAAAAGGAGGCTTGGTAACAGATACAATTTGGTTGTTAAACAGTGTTATTAAAAGCCAATAGTCTCAAATCGTGAGTAATTGTAGGAATCTTTTTTTTTCAAATTTTTTGAAAGAGATAAAATAATGTTAATCTTTTGTAAGTCTAGTAGGAACAAAGACGTTTAATAGGCTAATCAACCCAGATATGTAGACCATGCCCGTAATTAACATATATACAAATATTATATCAAGTATAATTCTAGAATAAATTAAATTAAAGTAACAGCACACGAGGATCCCAATTTAAGACGTAAAAGGCAAACAACAAGAATTGTTTCTGTACAGATTCCATTATGCCTTGATGAATGGAATATTGTGGCCACTAGACACATGAAGCATACTCAAAAATAGGTCTAAAAGAGATATAAATTTCTGCCCTTGTTGACCACGGTTGAATGAAAGTCGAATCAAAGTTTATGATCAAGTATGATTATCATTTATCATTTATCATTTACTTCATTGCTAATACTGTTGACACGTTCCAGCTGTGAAAAGTGCAAGAAACCATTTGGGGAGAGTATCTATAAAAAGTACTTACCTTACATTTGGAAGAGTTAAGATATAAAAAGTTAACTTGACACTAAGAGTTAAAGGTATCATTGTTCTCTTGTAACAGATTCAATAAGGCCATATCCATAAATGCTAAGAATAATTTTAGATCATCAGCATTCATTGGTAATCGAGAATAAGTCAGTAACGTCAATGTCTCCTACCAGAAATGCAGGTGCCAGAATAACATCGTGCTTCCTTTTAGCTGAAGAAGTTTTTCTCATATCGTTACTAGATCTTCAGCGACGAACTGTGAAAGTGATACAAAAGTTAATCGCTTTTTGATAATAAGCTTCGATTTTGGGTGTACCGATTTTGTCGAGTACCGGATGCTTGGGAGAGTTCTTGAACTCTTGAACAAATGCTATTATGCCCAGGAGCATTTTATCAAACCGAATGCTAAGCCTGTCTGATGCGTGATGGAGGTTTTCTTGTAGACATTTAAATCTAGCTCCTAGTGTTTCTTTATGGTGATTTATAAATGGGGACAGTCATTTAACTCATTTTCTTGTGCGACTGTATCTTGACAGCACCAGCATACTTTCATCAATCTCTATGCTTTCATTGCCTTAAGCCCGGCCACATGTCAACGATTCATAATTAAATCTTGATTGTAAACACTGCCGCAGCCGGCGTCACTCTCCAATATATGTACAACACTCATTGTAGCAGAATTCTGCCAACCAATTGGCAATTCAAATGAGGCACGTCAAATAACCCATATTCCATTCACTGGAACAAATAGTCATGTGGCACGATCGCCATGCAAAACAACGTGCTTTTTTGGACAACAAAGTAGGAAGGCAACGCTAATTGGATGTACTCAATACCCAGTGTACACATACAGGCTTCTGTCTTCTATTAAACACAGGATCAGAGACATATCAGTACGATGCATAAGCGCACTGGGAATTGCAAGTCAACCATCCACCATTAATGTATTATGCATTTGATCAATAAGGGCGAAAACACAGAAAGGGAGCTTGTTGGGATTAGACTTAATTCTATGACTTTAATAGATATATTGTATACTGTGTAGGAATTTCGTTTGGGCTTCGCTTATCAGCATGCAAATACTAGACAGCAGTGGCCACGTAATCGCTAACTCCACTATATACATATGGATGGGGAATCATATCAAACGGATGCTGAATGAATCCAACACAAATATCAAATCAAGGGATTTTTGTCTCGAGTTACACATAGAAAATTTGACTTCGATACAGACATTTAAAAATCAAAGATTTTAAATAAAACTTATTAAATGAATGAAACAGACATGCACACTCCGTCTCTAACTAGACCAGTTAGAATTGACGCTCCAAACAATGCTAAGACGCCATTAGAAGGCGGCCTGACCACGGTCAGGTTTTTATACCCTAAATCCATTGAAGTTGGATAAAAATGTACAATGGTTTTGTGCAATTGTATGTATCAGGTAGAAAAAAGCATCTCCAAACCAATAAAGTAAATATTTTTTGGTCAATTTCATTTGCCTATATAGTGCCATTCATTTCATGAATACCGCCCTCCCCACCAGCACATCCAAATGCCTATGAATTAGAGAGCTGCATGGCTTCACTCACAACTTACGTTTAATTTAATCGACTCGAATTGAATTGAATTGAGTGAGTGCGAGGCACACAATGAATCGCATGAGTAGCAGTGTGAGTGCATGTTGTGCCTCATAACAGACGGCATTCAGTAAAATGAGTGAGAATAAATAAAGCGAAAAACAGAATGAAAAATTTGGCACAGACGAAGAAACTCGAATTACTCGAGTGCGTGCATTCAATTCGTTCGATACAACAGACGCCAGCAGTCAAAAGAAACGGACGGAGAAAAAAACGGCGACGAGCCTGTATGTATTTTGCATGCCCATTTAGTTGTTTTTGTTTAGTTTTTTTCATTCTTCCTTTTCTATTTCGTCTTCTTCTTTTTGTGCGACAAGACAAAAACAATTAAAAAAGCGGTTGGTCATTGGAATGCACGCGAATCGCAACCTCTAATTCCAACGCATTCCCACTCATTCAATTCGTTTTCTTTCGTTTGAATGTTGTGCGTCCGAGCTCTACGTGACGGCACTCACTCTCTCAAACATATTCGGCTTCGCATTCAATTTCACTCAACTCATTTTTGGCATTGTTCATTTGAACGTGGTTTTTTTGCCATTCATGCAGCTCTCTACTATGAATCATATAAATTAATTAATTAAAGATAGCCACCAATTAAACCCACAATATTAATGCTGCTGTCTTCTTGCAAATATGGGAATTTAAATTGATACATATTGAACTGATGCGTCATTTCAGTTTACATAAACAGAAAAGCACTTCCGATTGGTTACGATTTAATTTTTGGCAGGTAAGAGGCGATGCCAAATAATTCAAGCGGTGAAAGGTAGTTGGAAGTTCGAGACCGACAAGAGGAACTTTTATTTTAGTGTTTTGGTAGGAGTATATTCAGGGTATCCCCTAGTCGGAAACTTCCGTCCAGTGAACTCTTACTTATTATTTTTGTCTTCCCTTACTATTACATTACTATTACAGCGAGTACAGTACAGGGAGAAAAGATAATTGAAAATATTTCTGGTTGTACACCATTATACATGGGGCTTGAATTGTTGCCTGTATAAAGACGTTTACATAATCCTATAAGAAATGAGGGGCAAGCCTGGAATTAAAATTAAGGCTCTAGAACTCAGGCGCAACAAGTGTGGCAGTAGGAAGACTATCAGCCCTGGCATTGTGAATTGTCTAGAGGCAGATTTTTCGCTCTGATGCCACATCTTGTTTTCATGGCAAACATCGTTTCTACAGAATTTGGAAAATAAATGAGCTGCTGGTTAATTGAAGTTGCAGGCTTCAAACTTGCAGTCGGAGTGAAGTAAAGGTCACTTGGCAACGGCAAGTCACAGAGAGTAAACTTTTAGACTTTAGACTAGGATTTGATGACTCGCCCAACAGTTTAAAGCCATTTAATTGAGTATCCAGCGCTGTTAATATCATTAAGTCTGCAAAACCAACGATCAGACTCTGAAATTCATTTCAGTTCTACAGCATAAGTGTTACTAAGAATGTCATCATTAATATCCCTACACGAGTCGCAACTTTTTCGCAAATCATTATACATATGTCGTTAGCAACTCCCACTAGGGATTAAGCAGACAGTCTTATGTTTTTTTTTTATTATAGGCCTGCAGTCTCCCAATGCAAGAGTATTAACAAGTAAGAAGTTCTAGTCGGGAGCTCCCGACTAGGGGATACCCTGAACCCTCATATTCCAACACCAAATGCAGCTCGCGCTTATAGATAGAGAGTAGCGGGAAGGTGGCGATAGGTATAAAATGAAAGATACTTGATATATATATATACTTTTCTAGAAGCTACATGTCAAGGTTGGTGACTCTAGCCTTTATTATTTACCAAAATTGCTTAAAAAATAGGATTTCGATATACCTTTTTTATCGATTACTTGGAAACGGGGCAAGTTATCGATTATCGGAAACCGCGAGCGATGTCAATAAGCGGCCAAACGCAGGGAGAAGATAAAGCGCTGGTTGAAAAGAAGCACGAGGATGAACTATATTTTTAGAGTATTGCCTGCATTTCGTATGCACAAATACAAAAATGCCTAAGAACAAAAGTTTGCATACCTATAAATTAAAATGTTTGATTATACATACATAACAAAAGCATATACTAATAGCCTTTCTCCACTGTCCACATTTCTTACACATTTTCAAAAATGTGGTATTGCCTCTGTCCACTAAACACATTTCTGAAAAGGTCATATTTTTGTGAAATGTGTAAATTCGAATAATCTCACAGCTTTTAACATTTAAAGATGGCCAAATCCCGCAAAGAGTTCATTAAATGGAGCCCTTATTTCGAGGTCGTATTATTTGACTTTTGGAAGGAAAACTTTGTAAATCAAAGCAACTCGATCAGCTGTTTATTTAATGAAGCGGTACTTTTGCCACTCGCATGTTTTCCGACAACCGACACCAATATATGAAACTTGAAAATTGTGACATTTCTTAAGCATAGTAGACAAGGGCTATAATAACTTACAAATATTTAAAAATAACGGATAACTGAATGATCGGCCCGATTCGAACTTGTTTTCGATAATCTACGACTTGCACCGTTTCCAAGCAATCGATAAGAAACAATAGTATGTACAGATCAAGTATCTTTCATTTTAAAGCCAATGCCACAATCAAGATTGGTTAAAAAGCACAATTGTTATTTGAGGAAACGCGTGCTTATACACATATGTATGTACATTCATGCGCGTCTTTATTGAAGTCTATAAATAGCATTGCAATTGCGACTGTATTGCATCCTGTGCTGTGTGTAGTTATGCCAGTTTAATTAGTTTTTATACCCTGAACCCATTGAAAATGGGTAAAAGGGGTATTATGTTTTTGTGCAAAGTGCAAATGTATGTAACAGGTAGAAGGAAGCATCTCCGACCCCATAAAGTATATTTATTCTTGATCAGCATCAATAGCCGAGTCGATCTAGCCATGTCCGTCTGTCTGTCCGTCCGTCCGTCCGTCCGTCCGTCCGTATGTATGAACGCAAGGATCTCAGAACCTATAAGAGCTAGAGACTTGAAATGTAGGTTTAGCTGTAGGTGCTCCTAGTGCCCGCGCAGATCGAGTTTGTTTCCGATAAGCGATAACTCGCCCCGTTTCCAAGTAATCCATAAAATGTATATCGAAAATCTGTTTTTTAAGCAATTTTTGTAAATAATAAGAGCTAGAGTCACCAAACTTGACATGTAGCTTCTAGAAAAGTATATATATATCAAGTATCTTTCATTTTATACCTATCGCCACCTCCCCGCTACTCTCTATCTATTAGCGCGAGCTGCATTTGGTGTTGGAATATGAGGGTTCAGGTTATCCCCTAGTCGGGAGCTCCCGACTAGAACCTTTTACTTGTTTTTTCTCGTTTAAGTCAAGAGCTACATTTATAGGTTAATGTTTATTATATATATAAATATGTATATGTGCAATTTTAATATTTTAGTATTTTTTTAAATATAATATTTTTCTTGAATCAATAATCAATCAATAATCGCAATATCCTTCTTTCATTTCAATTATTTTTATTTTGAAATTTTAAGACCTGTTGGACCCGACAGATTAACAAATTTTCGAGTCGCCACAATTAAGTGTGTGGCGTTGCAGCCCTACCGCTATTGGGGCACTCCTGTAACGCTGCCGATAATACCAAATGCAACACAAATTAATAAATATCGTAAAGTATTATATTATATCGATATTCAAACCACTATAACTATATATCTATCAAAATACAACCTTGCAATTGTGAGCAAAAATATGTGGGTGTGAGAGCACTAGGAAATGCAATATTTTGGCATTTAGGCAGTTCTTTACGTATCCAAGTAGTAACAATTAGTATTTTTGATAAATTGTAATGTATACATGAATCTGCATCATTTCTTTACCTAAACCATATATCTTGATTCCCGCAACAACAAATATATTGATACAATTAAAGTTATGGGAAGTATTGAAAAGGCGTGTATATCTGGATTTCTTTGCCGCCTTTGCTCAGAAATGCATAGAACAGTTATACACATCTATGGAGACCATGGCCAGCGTTTATGTCTTGTCGAAAAAATCAATGGCTACTTGCCTATTACTGTAAGTGCATTTACATAAATATATTTTTTAAAGTTTCCAATCTCATTCACATATTTTTTTTAGATATCTCCCACGGATCCATTACCCAAAACTATCTGCAAAACTTGTTTATATCGAGTGGAACAACATTATACTCTTTTAATGAGACTTACACGTATGAGAGAAGAACGCAAGCTTAAATTACTGGGCTACAAAGCACAAAGGGAGGCGGTAAGAAAGAATGTCACTCTTTGATTCACTTATAACATTCTTACTGAACGTCTTCATTTCTTTTAAAGGATAATTTTTCAATATCCAGTGTCGAATGTTCTGATGATGAAGAGCCAGCATCTACAGGGAATAATAATTTGCGTGGCTCAGTTAGAAAACCCAACTCCAATAAGTCAACAACTTCAATTAGAAATATCAGAAGCATTAATAATTTAGATATCGCAGAAACAAGCAGTACTCAGTCAAATATGACTAGTACCCCTATTGCTACAGAACATGACCCACAAGAACTTTATCCAACGACTTAGACGACTACCTTTAATATATCTTTGTTTAACCTAATCAAATACCATTTTCACATGTACGTATTGATAAATAACTTTAACAATATATATGTATATATATATATATATGTATAAAAATATCAGCAATGTATAAACTTAGTCCTAATTTTAATGGATACGGCATATTTTTTTCACTAATTTTATACTTTCTGAAGGAATTTACAAAGGGAAAACAGAATAGTTATTATTGGCAAGGAAGACGAGCTGAGTCAAAATAGACATATGAAACAGCATAGTTTTTATTTAAAAATGTAGAAGACAAATGTTGCTGGCAAAATCAAACACGAAATAGTCTTGATGCTTCTTTTTTGTTCTAATGTTTGATAGCGACAATGAATTAAATTTTGTGCTTACAGACTAAAAGAAAATTGACAGTGTTTGCACATGTGTGAGCGAGACAAGAAGTAATCGGATTTTTCGAGCTCTTAAGAAATTAAAGCAAAAGAGGAATATGAGAATTGAGCGAACTTGGAATAAAAGGGATGTGCTGACCAAATGGCTTTAAATAAAATTTTAAGAGCCTATCGCCACCTCCCCGCTACCACCGCAGCGCTATAAATTGTATTGCCAACCAATTTAAGCCACCTTTTAAATGCAATTGAATTGGAATACAAAAGTATTCTATGATACAATTAGATATACTGTAGAAAATATCATTAAGATCGGTTTTTGTTTTGTTTTTCGGTGTCGAACTGCCCACGTGTTTTGCGGCAGCTAGCGCAAATTCCAGTAATTTCTCTATATACATATGTATGTACAAACACACATTCATGCGGGCTTGATTCGAATTCTATCAACAGCATTGCAATTGCGATTGTATTGTTTTCTGTGCTGCTATTTTAATTTTCTCGCTAACATTTAATTATTGGTGTGGCTGTTGAGAAGAGGCAATTAGTGTGGTCTGTCGCGTGTTCGAGCCCTACCGAGGAAACTTTTTTGTTTTTGCCTGGTGTAGCCGTTGAGTAGAGTCGGCAGCAAGTAATGCGGTCAGTTGCGAGTTCGAGCCCTGCCAAGGGAACTTTTTTTTTTTAATATATATTCAAACAAGCTGGATTTGGTGTTGGAATAAGAAGGTTTAGGGTATTCGGGAGCTCCCGACTAGAAAATCTTACTTGTTTTTTTTTTTATTAACGTGATAAGGTTTACAATATATGTTTCTTAAAACTAAAATAACAAAACACCGTTTCTTAGCTTATTTCTTATTTCCTACCCATAATCTTATGTTCTGAACACTTTATATACCCTTGTAAGAATTCCGAGAAACTTGGAAACTCTCCACATCCTTGAACAGAAACACCTTTTCTATAACATATGGTCCTTCATTTTTAGGAATTAATTTTTTGGCGGTTCCTACAATACCATCGAAATTTTTAACCATGACATAGTGTCCTTTTTTATAAGCGATAGCCTTTTTATTCGTTTTATTCTAATGTAATTTATTGTAAACTTTGACTTGTAACTGGTTTTCCTTGATAGTTAATACTTTCGTTCAAACTTTCTTTCGTCCCAGATGCTTCGTTCATTTCTTCCAGTTTTTCCCTTAGCTCATCTATAATTTCGCCTCTTTGCTCTACGCCAAAAAGCACCGTACTTGGTATCTGTTTAATGCTGCGGTGTAAAGTATTGTTCAAAAAATGTTCCACTTGTTGGATCCCCCAATTCCAATGGATTCCCTTTTTTGGCTCTGTAAGTATGGCGGTCATTGGATATAGACTCCTTTATATGCGCTCAACCTGTTCGTTTGCCTGTGGAGAGCTTGTAGCTATTTTTATATGTTTTATGTTGAAGTCCTTACGTGAAACAACTGTCCTTATCTGAAACAAAGCAGTTTATCTTCATATTGCTTTTCTGACCTCTTTTGTGTTTGTTGATTCGGTAGTGTACAACCTGACAAATTTGGTAAACCCGTCCACTACCACAAATATGTTTTGTGATTTTGTTGATTGAATCCCGTTTCTCATTTCAAACATTTCATCATTGTTCATTGTTGTCGAAAAGCTTTTTATCTTTTGTAATTAAGGTCTTTTGCCTGGGAAATAATTATATTATCGTCAAAACTATTTGTTTCTACCAATTAAATAATCGAGCATCTATTAAGAGCATCTACATGTTGCATTTTGTTACCAGCTCTGTGGGCTAATTCGTAATCAAAGTCTTATAATTCTAAATCCCACCTGGCAATTCTAGGATTCTGTTCGACTTTGTTTAACGTAAACGTTAGAGTTGCAATCTGTAACAAGTAAGAGCTTCTAGTCGGGAGCTCTCGACTAGGCAATACCCTGAACCCTCTTATTTCACCACCAAATGCAGTTCATGCAACGCGCTCGTTTGAAGTAATAAAGATAAATTAAAAAACAGACAAACCAGCAAAAAAAAAATAAATGGTTTCCCCGGTAGGGCTCGAACTCGAGACAGACCGCAACACTTGCTATGCCTCTACTCAACAGCCACACAAAACGAACTAAAATAGCATTACAGAAAAATGCTGTTAGAATGCGAAGCAGACGCGCATGAATGTGTGTGTGTATACTTGATGTTTCGCTAGCTGTGCCATCCAATTGCGCAGTTACATATAACTTTGGTTTTCTCTTAACCGATCTTAATCAAATTTTCTACAGTATATATTATTGTACCGTAGAATATTTTTGTATTCTCCAAAAGTCAATTGCATTAAAATTGTGGCTTAGATTGGTTGGCAATATAAGTTGGGTTATTAACTTGATTTATAGCTCTGCGGTGCTAGCAGGGAGGTGGCGATAAGATAGACGGACATGGCTAGATCGACTCGGCTATTGATGCTGATCAAGAATATATATACAATACTTTATGGGGTCGCAGATGCTTCCTTCTCCCTGTTACATACATTTGCATTTTGCACACATACTGTTGGATTCTGCAGCAGCCGCATCAAATCAGCACAAGTAAACATAAGAAGGGGTCGTAATTTTGGTCTAGTGAAACAGCTGTTTATTATAAATAAGGTTGGCAAGCCTTTCTTGCACTTGTCGCAGCTGCTATAAATTGCATATTCCCTTTTGTCTTGCCCCGTAGTTCGTTGTTGATCGAGGCGAAGCGAAGAACCAATTCTGAGCCACAGCCAAATAACCTTAGAATTTATATAAATTTGCCTAATAAACTGAATTATAACGTGTTGTTGTGAAAAGCCAAAAATTTACCTATTTCTTGGCTTAGGTTCTAAACAGATGCTAAAAAACATTAGTAACTCAACATTTGGAGGCCCCGGCGAGATCTAACATTGCAGTGCCACAAGCA